>CAOLHI010000399.1:0-663820 GCA_948474755.1 Ctenosaura bakeri
GTCATAGAGTTTCTTTCTTTGGATGTCTTCAAAAAGAGGCTGTACAGCTACCTGCTAGGAATGCTTTAGTTGGAACTCCTGCATCAAGCAGAATGTTAGACTCAGTGGCCAATGAGACCACTTACAATGTTATGATTTTATGATTCTATGACTCTATAAATATTTGTCTTCTTCACTGGTAGCTGCTAAGATTTAACTTGTGTGACCGCAGTCCATATACCTGTTTACCTTAGGTTGCATCATTACCTGTAGTTTTTCTGTATTGTCTATTTCTAAAGGTCAGATTAGATCTTCAGAGGAGGGTGCACTTCTTGCAATTAATACTTTTCTCTCCAACAACCAAGAAAGGCCTCAGTAGTCAAATTAGCACATTATGTCTGTGTTTACCTTTCGAAGAGAAATCACAAAGCAAAGCATGCTAAATGTAGGTGAGAAAAAACTGTGATGTCTTTCACCACTTGAGGGAGCACCTCTTCTAAACACATGCTAAGTTTGCTATACAGTTTGAGCCTAAGGCCATTTCCACACTAGACATTATAGTGCTATTATTTTACTTTCAACATCCTGTGGAATCCTGGGGTTTGCAGTTTAGGAAGGGGCATTTAGAATTCTTGGCTAAAGAGCTCTTTGGCCCCAGTAAACTACAAACCCCAGAATTCCACAGGATGTTGGAAGTAGAATAATAGCACTGTAACAGTGTAGGGAGAAAAGGCCTAAGACTACCAGAAGGAAGCTAATATAGTGTAATGGTTAGAAACTTGGAGTGGAACTTGGAAGATTCAGGTTCTAGTCTCCAGTGAGCTATGAAACTCACTGTATGCCTTTAGACTAATCACTCTCTTTGAGCCTGATCTACCTCACTGGAATACGTCATCTTGAGCTTATTGAGGAAAGGAGGGATTTAAATATAACCAATAAATAAATGAAACACCAGAGACCGCAAGCTACCATTGTTAATGCTCAATTAGCAATAGCAATAGCAATAGCAAGTGTATTTCTACATCGCTTATCAGCTAAGTGCTCTCTAAGCGGTTTACAGTGTGTTAGCTAATTCTGCATTAAATATGAAAATAGAAGAAAAAATGGAGAGGAAGAAATCTTTCGATGCCACCCTAAGACGATTAATTGAAAGGTGGAATATAAATGATAATTAATGCACGTGTGCATGTGCACAAACACCAGAATCTGTGAAATGTCATTGTTTATGTTTTACTTCTTCGTTCCATTTTGTGATATTAGTCCAAACAGAAGATTCATGTTGTCTCTTTAGCTGGTCTCTGTTCTAACCTCTTCTGTCACGATCAAACCTTTATATTTGTTTATTTTCAACTAATATTATTGTCCCTTTTACTGATGTTTGTTTTTTTAAATTATCTCCCTCCCTTTTAATTAAAATAAACAAATAAATAAAAGGGAATTTTAAAATACAACTCAGCAATCTTTTTGCTTTTAAATATTCTAAAATCTACCCTGACTGCTGTTTTTATTGTATGAAAGCATGGTGTAACTTTTCTAAAATAATATTTCTCCTTTCTATTAAATTATGTGTTTGTGGTTGAGTCTTTGGACTTATGCATCCATTTTTCTAGACACACTGTTAATTCTATCAGCTACCAGAACTGTCTAAAGCTTTCCTACAGTCTTTTGTCAAGGTTCTCTACCTTTCCCCTCCCTCTGGAATAATTTGTTAGATTTTTAGGAGTAATAATCATACGCAGAATTCTCCAACTTCCAGCATTTCATTCTAGGACACCCACACACATACCTCTGAACATATTGTTGAACTCAGTTATGAATTTCAATAACTTCAGGCTCAAGTACACATCACATATGAATCCATGCAATAAAACAGTGAGAGCTTGTGTCTGCACTACAAAACAGCATGGACAGAAGGCCATTTGGAGCACAGAAGTAGCAATTTGGAGCAATTTAGCCCTGTCCCCTATAGATGCTTGTTGTACTCATATTTGGTTCCAGATATGTATTTATGATAAAAAAAAACAAGAAGTCCTGGGAGTTAGGAATACACAGTTTGAGAAAATATGTGTGGTGTCACATAATAATTGCCTGAACCTTTGCTTGAGGAACACTTTTAAATAGATGCAAGCCGTCTTCAAACATGCCATTAAGTAGATGAATGGATGACAGGGCACTTGTTCCTGGAATGTATCATAACCATGATAGCAGTAACCCTAAAGCACAGAAGAAACTAGTGTGTGTGGGAGTAAGAGGTGCTCTCTGCTTGGTTTAGCTGTATTTTCTCCTTTTTCTAATGTTGGAATCGTATTTCTTTCTAAAGGCTGCCAAAAAGTGTAGCTATGATCTCTTATAACTTGTCTATCCCAGGATGGGGGTTAAATGCAGTGGGTTAAGGAACATCTTCCTCATTGTTGCAGTGCTACAAATTGTTCTCTTGTACACATCTGAAGGCATCAGATTCCATCTTATATTGGAAGCTAAGCAGGGCCGGCCCTGGTTAAGACTTGGGTGGGAGGCCACCAACAAATGCCAGGTGCTGTGGGCTACATTTCAGAGGAAGGAACTGGCAAAGCCACCTTGGAGTATTGTTTGTCTAAGGAAACCCTATGGAATTCATGGGGTCACCATAAGTTGACAGGTGACTTGAAGGCATACACACAAAGCATGGAATAGTTACTTCTTTGGACTAAAAATCCAAGGGCCTCCCAGCCAGCACGACCATTTTAATTTGGCCATTTTAATTTGCGATTTGAACCAAAAACTGTGTATCATCATATCTAAGCAAAAATGAAAAACAGGGTTGGTCCAACTTAAAATTCAGCTAATTCAAAGAAAAATATTCTGTAGTCAAAAGCCACTCTTTCATTGAAAGTCAGCAACATAAAGCTTTAGTATTTCCTCCCAAGACATTACTACCATCATCTGAGGTAATTTGTAATTCCATTTTCCCATAGTATCATCAGGTACACCAGGCTGCTAGATTACTGATGAGTTTCTCAGGTCACAGCCAGTAATTTATCATGTGAGAACAGATAACTGATTGGAATACTTCAGAACCATGGTAGAATAGTATCTACTTACCTATTTGAGCCCCGCATTAAATTAATGGTGTAAGGACAACTGTTGAATTCTACCCCCATTATAACTAATATCATTTATGCTTTTTATAATAATATCTTGCTATTTATGAAAACTGATTGATGTGGTACCTTCAGCTTCACACTGAAATAAGATCAGGTTCATTAAGCTGAATCAAGTCATAAACCCCACAACCTTATTTGATATAATCATACAATTAAATAAGTAGAAGCAAGTATTTGCTGGATATTTACAAACAAAGTACAATACATATATGCAAATAATATATAATAAATACACACAGTGATTAAATAAAATTTGAAGAGAAGGAAAGAATTGAATCCATGTAATATAACGCCTCAGGAGAGCAAAATTAACACGCTCAGAAATCCAGCGCAAATCCAGGGTCATTACACTAGATTATAAAGCTCTGATATAATCCACCAGTATTGCTATGATCTATAGAGAGAATACTACAATAGAATTCTTTCCAAGCTATATGATTTCAGAGATCAGCAATTATTTTGTCCCAATGGGCCAGAGACCAGTAGAACTATTTCTTTCCTGGAAACTAACCAGGATCTAGCAGCCAATGGCTTGTGGACCACCACTTTGAGTAGCACTGCCATAATTCCCAAAGGTTTCTATCTGAAAGTAAACTCTACCTGAAAGAAATTGGACAACAACAAGTACTCTCAAATTTTAAGGCCTCTAGCGTTATATTCCAATGAGTTATGATTGTTGTAGAGAACCAGAGATTCTTTATGTTAGATCATAATATAAACAAAAAACAGAATTTGCATTTCTGCAGATCAACACATTTATTGGGGACATTCAAGAGTGTACGCTTAAAAGGATGGAGATTTTAAGATCAATGAATCTGTATCCAGTTGCTTTTCCCTCTCTCCCTCAGACTGTTCAAAGAATTGTTCAATAGACGGTGCACTTTGGCTGGAGTCCTGTTAATGCACTATGCTGGTGTCTCCAGGCATGGTGTCTCCAGGCAATGCAAGAGGAAAAGCCCAGATAGCAAGATTTCACAGATGAAACTGGGACACATGTGGACAAGTAGAATGTTGTTAAGATGGCAAAAACTACAAGTTAGCTGCTAAACTCAAGCTAGGAAAGACTGTAGCAGTTTGGATTTATCTGACCCCGCTGGGAAGAGCAAGATTTGACCCCCTTGTCTCAGACCACTAGGTTAACGTTTGTGCTTTAAACTCAATTTGCACCAACTGGAGCAAGCTGTGGACAAAGAGGAAAAGCAGGAGGAGCAGAGAGAAATTGGGATATCTTAGAAGAAACTGAAAAAGTGGAAAAGCAGAGGATTACTTGGGATTGCCCCTGCCAAATCAGGATGAGTTGGAGGGTATGAAGCTATAGGGACAGACACCATGAAGGAAGTAAGGCACTGGAGAAACAGCCTGTCCAGAGATTTTTGTTGGCCTTCCTGCACCACTGTTGTGTAATCCTGGAAAAAATGCAATTGCTAGCTATGTGCACCAACAGGATTATTTCCCTAGATTGCACATTCTTACAGAATATTATAAAGTCATGGATTTTTAATTTTAAAAATGTTCAGAGTCATATAACTAGGAAATTATGAGATGATAAATAGATTTCTGAGCTTCTGTGGGAACCTCCACACTTTATTCAATCGATAGATTAATTGACATCATACAAGGTACAGAGTGAGAGAAGTACCTTCCAACTCCTGATTTGACAGAGGAACAGTCCCATTTAATCATCTGTTGTCCCACTTTTTCAGCTGCTTTTAAAATGTCTGCATTTCTCTCTCCTCCTCCTCCTCTCCTCATTTGTCCTCAGCTTACTTCATTGCCGCAAACTCATTTTGAAGTGCAAGTAGTTTGCACTCAACTCATTTGGGGGAATGGGGGAGGGGAGAAGAATGGGCCAAGTCTCATCTTCCCAGTTGGCTCTGGTGAAAACAAACCACAGTAGTGTCTTCTAGCTTGTATTGTCTTCCTCATTTATATGTTTTGCCATCTTTACCACACCCTGGTGTTGTCTCCTGGTTTTCATCAGTGAAATTTTGAAGAGTGTGAGAAATACAGAAAATGAAATATGTCAGGCCACTCAAGCAGAGAGCAGGTCTGTCAAGTATTATCATCATAGACATAAATCTGGATATATGCAACTGTATAGTGATCAGTATAGGGACACTAATTAGTCCATTTTATATTTGTTACCTACGAATGGGGACCAGGTTGCATATTCATTCGTATTATGCAGTCATGTAGACTCGAGTCAATTGATTCAGACTCAAGTTGGACGCAGATCGCTTGGACTCAGCTTGGACTTGACTTGGTAATAAATGACACACTGACTCGACTCGACTCATGACTTATATATTTTAGGTGACTAACTTGCTGCCCTTGGTTCAGTAATGTAACACATTCATTCAGATACCTTAAAACTTTGGACACTTCCATCTCTTTTTGCCTACTGGTCATGTGACAATCTGTCTCAAGTCCGAAACTTGGGCCAGTTCTCAGAGGAGAACAGCAAACATGTTAGGCAACAGACTTGGGGACAAACTGAGGTCTGCTTAGCAGCCTGTCCCCATTGCATATCAGAGGAGCTTCTGAAACTTTCCCTAACAGCAGAAGGAAAGACTGGTCCTCAGAGCACAGGGAAAGAGCCTTCCTTCTTAAGAGTTTTTGAAGATTCAGTAATGGGAAGTCAGAAGGATCCTATTCCCCACTTCAGAAACTGGCTTCCAGACTTGAGACTTAACTTGAAAGTATCTTGCAAGGACTTGAAACCTGGAGTAAAAGACTTAAATACGTCACCAGTACTATGTTATACCTGGGCATCCGACTCCAGAAACATGGACCCTACCACTTCTTTCCAAGTCAGAATACTAGGAATAAGTGAGTTCAGACTCATCCTAAACCAATACCAATCTCTCAGACAACTAAGCTAAGCTTTGTTTCAGAGACAGGAAGAACGCTAGGAACTATATAGAAGAAGACTGCCCCTCTTTCAGCCTGTCGATCTTTTCTTTCAACTCTGCTGTTCTCTGACATGATGCTACTGAAACTAGACAGTTCACCAGATCAACAGTGAGCAAAACCTCTCTTCCATCTTACTTTAAGAAGACACTGTTAATTAAATGTGAGCTTAGCTTAAATCATGTAAACAAAGAGAAAAATCAAACAACCACTCATGAATATATTGTGGCTATGGAGATATACCCCTTTTAGGAAATGGCTTCAGAAACAATAATAAGCAGCAACAGGTACACATCACTCATTCATATGAAATACTGTCAAGCAAGAGTCCTTTCATATCAGTCTGGATTGTTTCCATAGCTGTCTTTGGCCTTGAGTGCAAATGGCACTTATACACAACACTCCGCTTTGTATCGTCCTTCTCAGTGTGTTGTATTTTGTATTTTACAGGGATGTGCAGAGCATTAAATGACAGGGGAAAGTGTAAAGAAGGTGTTTTCATAACTGTTCTCTTGCTGCCAGAAGTGAGTTTCTCCTCGAAATTCTATTTAGAAAAAAAACAAAAACATTGTATGACATATTTTCCTTTATGTGCGGTGCTTGTCAGTGACACTATATGTCTATGGGAGAGAGAGAGAGAGAGAGATGGGGCAGAGAGAGATTGAGGGGAGAGAGAGGGAGGGGGGAGTGAAAGGGATTGTATGCAGGAGAGAGAGAAAGAGAGATGACTTTCTCTGCCCAGATACTGCATAATTGACTGCACAGCATTAGGTAGACACCACGTGGTACAGAAGATGAGTACACTGAGGAATTGGTGTCAGGAGAAATCCTTCAAATCTCGTTTCGAAAAAGCAAATGGCAAGTGGAAAAAACAATTTATTTGAAGAGTTTATCTTTTAATTTGTCTGTTGCTTTAGGAAGAAATTCACCCATGACAGGGAATGGACCAACACAGCCAAAGGTCTGCAGGCACCTGCCGAGGGGCTGGATGTTGACATTGCCAAGCAAATATTACTACAGGAGGCAGGGACAAATGGGTCACTGCCAATGCACAACAAGAAAACACATCCCGTGCAGATGTTGCTCAAACAGGATACGGTGCAAGAGAGAGCCATTTTGAAATTCACAAGACCGTTGTGATCAAGACAGATTTGAGGTACGGATTGGACTCTGGAAACACCAAATCCCAATTTCAGTATGTATCTGTATTTGGACCTGAAACCTTAGTATGCCCTGAGTCACATCACAGTTTTACTTCACTAACAGCACTATGTGGATACAGGAATCAGTGCAGTGTTAGTGTTCCTGACAACTATCCAGAGTTAAAAGTAAACATAGAATACATAGAGGAACAATCAAAATATGTTGGTAAACTAAACTCTGAGCCAGCACAGTGTAGTAGTTTGAGCATTGGAGTAGGATTTTGGAAGACTAAAGCCGGAATCCTCACTCAGCCATAGAAACCCACTGTGGGTGACCTTGGGCAGGTCATACTCTCTCAGCCTCAAAGGAAGGCAATGGCAAACCGCCTTCAAATAAATCTTGTCAAGAAAATTCTGACAGGTTTGCCATAAGTCAGCAGCAACATAACGACAAAAGCTAAAGCCTGAGAGAAAAGTGATCAGAATCAATAGTCTTCTGAACATCCACTAAACAAGACTCCTCTTCCCTGTTGCAACTGCCAGCTAAGAAAAGTCCCATCACCACCCCAGCTACCACTCCATGTTGCTTCCTTCCACTTTCTTTCCTGCATCCTTATTGCCAAATGATTATCCTTCCCCAAATGCAACCACCAAACACAGACATGGTGATCGAAGTGCTAGACTGACTGAAGTGACTTGGTTTTAATAGCCATTCAGCTGAAATCCTTAATGTGGATATTTGGACACTAAGCTTTTAGGGCTTAATTTATGCTAAATGTATATATACATGTATACACTTCTCTTTAACAGAAATCTGGTACCAGAAGAAGCAATAACACAGAAAGAATAGGGATAGGTGCATAAACCACACACAAACACACACACACACGATTAGTTCAATGTGTTTCAGGAAACATTTTCCACCAAAACTAACAATATATACATATGAAATGAAACAACCCAGTCAGGTAAGACTTCCATAAGTAAAGAAAAGCATTCTGAACCTCCTAGGGACTACTTACAGTGTTTTTCCAAAATGCATCCAGGGATAATGTTTTTGTTCATCAGTCTCCGCTTTTCTTATGATTTCCATTTTGGTAGTCAAACTTATAGATCTATGGTTTTCCCTTTGTTTTGTTGTTCATGTGCGCTCAGTTCACTTTGCCTATTCTAAGCAGGCAAACACAGCTAGGGTAGGATTGTCTAGAGTCTAAAGTCTGTGTTTCTCCAGCACTTCTTTACCATTCTCTCAATGTCAATAATGTCAAAAACAACAAAACAAAACAAAAAAACTTCCAGTTAGATAGAGGACAAAAAGGAAAAAAGGGAGGATGTGCAGACATAAAAAGATTTGACAAAAAGGAGCTGCTTTGTCAAAGGCTTTGTTAACTGAGGTATATCTGTTGTTGTGTGCCTTCATGTTGTTTCCAAATTATGGCAATCCTCAGGAAGTTTTCTGGGGCTAAGAGTGTGTGCTGTGCCCAAAATCACCCAATGGGCTCCCATGGTTGAGCATGGAATTGAACCCTGGTTTCCAGGATCATAGCAATAGCATATGTATTTCTATACTGCTTCTATACCTGCTCTCTATGTGGTTTACAATGTGTTTAACTAATTGCCCCCAGCAAGCTGGGTACTCATTTTACCAATTTGTAGAAGGATGGAAGGCTGAGTCAACCTGGAGCCTGGCAGGATGGAACTCACAACCTTGTGGCTGCAGTACCAGCAGTTAACCACTGTGCCACTAGGGCTCCTAGTTCATCGGGGTCATAGTCCAGCACTCAAACCAACACACCGTGTTGGTTCTTGTGCCCTTTAATTGTTCTAGACTTTTAAGCTGTTTCAATTTGTTGTCCTGTTTAATATGTTTGTGCCCTGTTTAAGCTATTTACTGTTTTAATCTGAAATTGTTTTAAATTTTTTATTGTTTTATTTGTACCCAGCCCTGAAATCTCTCAGTATATGGTGGGATATAAATATTTTGATTAACGATCATGATAATGATCATGATGAAGACAATGACAACAATGGTGATAATATAAATACAGCCATCTTTTCTGAATCTACCCAGACTTACATGATTTTAAAACACAATTACCACAATAACTCCATATGTGCTGCACTGAGCCTTTTGGAAAAAAGAAATGCCAAGTTAGTAAGAGCTGAGACAGAAAGGCTATATATTTTCTTCTTGGAACTTTATTTCTTATTCTTTTATTAAATTGGCACAAGAGATCATCCGTCTTAAATGCCATATTATCAGATCTTTCGTGAACACTGAAATATGCCAGCTCTCCCAATATGGTCTCTTCAGGGTATCACAGGAATGCCAGATTTAAAATAATAAAAGCCTGTTCGTATTGGAAACATGAGCTTCAAAGTGATTTACAAAACAGTGAAGGACAGCTTCAGGCTTACAAAATCATACATAGCCTAACACTGTAATCTTAGACATGTCCCCCCAGATGTAAGTCTCTTTAAGTGAACTGTTTCCAGGTAAGCCTGTATAGCCTTTTAGACTTGAAGTGGAGGAATGGTTAACATCAATCTTGCATGCGCACACACATACACACATAGGGGAATATTGGCAGGAATCTATCTAGAAGGAAAATCCAACCTCTATTGAATTGCTGCAAATGTAATGTGGGTGCTATAATAATCCATACTATGACCTGTTTCCTGGAACACAAGATTGATTCAACTGCCATAGTTGAACTAGCTAGCAAGTTGAACATAGTCCTCACTTGCTCATTCCTCCATGTTTGTTCATCACTTGGAGATACATTTTTTGAAATCTATTATGAAATGTAAAATCATACTCCTTCCACTTGAAAGCCAGTGTCACACTGTTCAGTACTACTCAAACTGGTCCATGAGGACTGTGCTGCATTACCCTGATTTCTGGGGTCCCTTGGGGGACACCTCACTATGCTCCACGTGATGGGGAATGGAAAGTAGCCAGAGCACAAGCAATAGCAATGCGAGAGGCAGGGTAACCTAGCGAGGTCTTTTTACCCAGTTTTTACAGGGTCAGGCCAAGCCAAAAGCCAAACAAGAATATCCAATAAATGATTTTATTAAATGAAAGTCTCACGCAGCAGTGCAATCACTCACACACTCACTCAAGACCTATTGAGAAGCAAAAGAGAGGAAACTGGATAGGGGAATATTGAAGGGGTTGTAGCTGGGGTAATACTGCACCTTTTCCTGAAGTCCTTGGTCTGGGGAAAACAGCGGAGAAGTGGGGCTTGGCATGGAGAGGGCTGAGGGGATTACTCAACGGACAGAGAAATGGTCTGCTGGGATGATCGGAAGCGATTCAAAGAACGGCTCAAAAACTGGGACTATTCGTAGGGGAAAAAATATCTGGAGGGCTAATCCTTTCCCAGGGAGAACAATGGGTATTGTGATAACTGAAGCTCCTGTCAGAGCTGCTGATGACGAGCAGCAGCTGTTGGTCCCTGTGGCTCTGGCTGGAGATGAGTCCTGCAGCTCAAGAGCTCCCCCTGCTGCCATGGACCAAGCAGGCTTGGACGTTCCTCTGCCTGCACCTTTAGGGCAACAGATGGTTTGGAGCCTGTGCCAATCAGCCCACAAACAAGGCAGAGACTCAAGAGAGCTGAGCAAAGGGAGGCTTCCTTGATTAAGTTCAAGAAGCAGTGACTAGCCACACCTGTGTCTTGGGCTATATAACGCCTGCCTGGAAGCTTTCCTTTGCTTGTAGCAAACTTCTTTCAAGCCCTCCTCTTGCCTGTTCTTTGCTCCCAGCACCTGGTTCCTGCTACCTTGAATTGATCTCTTGACCCTTGGCTTTTGGAACTCTGACTATGGCTTTTGCTTGACTGTCTGGTAAATGAACTCCCTTGTGTAAAGTGCTTGCTTGTCTCCTCCTGGCTGGACTTTGCTGGCTCTCACACTCCCTTCTCTGGGCTGGCTTGCTGCCCAGGTCTCTGACCTTGACAAATATTGCACTGAGAAAGAAGCTCCACAATGGTAACTTCCTTTGTGTGATGAGAGTACAAGGTGTTGCCAAAGTCTCAGGATCTTTGGCTGTATTGGATTGTGGTGTGACTTCATGTAAATGGTCCTTGCCTGACAGGACTGTATTGTTATCAGTGCTCAACTTGGGGCAAACATGCTAATCCCCTCAAGTTGGCTCCTCAGGGGCTGAGGACCCTTTGTCTACTGTGGGTTTGCACAGCTTGAGGTCTCCTGGGGCTATGTGATTGGGGATTTTACTGGCCTGGCCTGGTTTTTGATTGTTCAGCTGTGGCTGCCTACATGCTCATCCAGGTGACCTCTTAGGCAAATTAAATCATATTTTAATATCAAAATTGTAGACCTTGGGACAGGGTTTACCAGTGAGATAACAGCTGGACTGTGGAGTGTGATGATAATATGACACAAGTATGATAGAAGTTCTTGGTGCACTGCAAAGAGATTGCCACATCAGATAGTATGAGGAAACACTGGTGTAGTAAGTTAGAGTGGTGGACTGGGAATTGAGAGATTCAGGTTCTAATTCCCACAGAGGCATGAAATTCATCACTGGGTAATCTTGGACGGGTCACTGTCTGTCAACCTTACCTACTTGTAGGATTATTGTGAGGATGAAGACAAGAGCTAAGTATTTTAATCTCATTGGAGAAAAAATTACTGATAGAAGTAACTAAATAAATAAATAAATAATTGGATGATCCAGTCCTTTAGAATTAGTTCTCCAGTGAAAAGTATATTACTTTCATAACAGAGATCTTTAGGAGCATTTTCCATTTTTTTCTCTTCAGAACCCTCCCATGAATAAAAGGAAATATGCTCAAAAATTGCTTAATATGCACACAGTATTTATACAATACAGGTTGAGTATCCCTAATCCAGAATTCTAAAATTCAAAATGCCCACAAATCCAACACTTTTGGAGCTACGACACGTATATATTTGTGAGGCTGGAGAGAAACATGGCTGGAGAGAGACATGAAGTTCTATGAAATGGCAGGAATCCATGGCTCTCACCATTTCACATTGTGGTCCTTTCCACACCTTACCTTCTTCTGGTGCTGGGGTAAGGGGATTGCGCGAGCAGCCTCTGGCGAGAGGCTCTCGTGTCCGGGGTCCTTCAGCTCCGCATGAGATGCCTGCTTGCGCGAGAGCCCCGCCTCTTCCTTCCGCAGTGCAGCCTGGGACCTTCCAAGGCTACGCTGGGGCAGGAAGCGCAATTGGTGTGGCTCCTGAGGCTCTGCACGCCAGGTAAGTGCGCGCAGGGCCCAGGAGCAATGCGCGATCACGCACCATTTTCAGCTTCTAGCCGAAAATGAAAAGGTGCGTGATCGGCGCCTGCCGGCTCCTGGAGCATCATGCGATTGTGAGTGCATTGTGCAGATCACTCCTCACAATTGCATGATGCTCCAGGCACCCTTTCTTATGGAAAATGCCACGCGGAAAGGGCCACAGAGGAGAAGGAGATTTTATTTTATTTTATTTTTTTGGCATGAGGATCTCCTCTGGAGATATGTGTTGGCAATTGCCACTACTGCATCCCACTATAGACCTCACCTTGCCTAGGTGGTTGCGGTGGTGGTGATGGTTGAAGAAGAGGAGGAAAAGAGGAGAAGCAGCAACTGTAGCTATTGCTTCTGCAAAGTTTAACCATGAACTTGGCTGCACCATCTCCCTCGCTCTCCTCTCCTCTCCTCTCCTCTCCCTGGAGGCAGGGGAGCCAGAAGAATGTGCAGCTGGTGGATGGGGCTTACCACCCCCTCCACTGCTGCCCTATACCATTTATATATAGGTACCTATACTGTATTCCAAAATACGAAAAAATCCAAAATATGTAACTTTTCTGGTCCCAAGCATTTCAGATAAGGGATACTCAACCTGTATATGTGTAATGGCAGCTGTCATAGGGCCTTTCTGCACTATGTTGTTATAGTGCTACTATTCTACTTTCAACATCCTGTGGGATTCTGGGGCTTGTAGTTTACTGAGGCCAAAGAGCTCTCTGGCTGAGAATTCTAAAGGCCCCTCCCTAAACTGCAAACCCCAGGATTCCATAGGATGTTGAAAGTGGAATAACAGCACTATAACAGTGTAGAGCAGAAAGGCCCATAGTCAAATGTAAGATGGCACAGAAAGTAGCTCATTTTCTTTAGGAGGCCACATAAGAGCACAGCAAGTATGATAATAACTTTCATTGGGTCTGTAAGTGTTTGAAATCCAATATGCAAACTTCTGAATGACACAAGAATTCTGTTCTAGATATTAAAGTGGACGTTGCTAAAAACAGAGAATACAAATTCAACTCAGTTTTTGTAATCCAGCTCTTTATGTTTATGAAGTGGAGCTTCCTCATATTTTGCACTGAGATAGTGATTTCCATGGAAAGACTTTTGTAATCCTTAATATCTTGGCATTTCACTCCAATCTGCAGGATGTAAGACATAGCACAGGTTGAAGGAAGTACTAGAGAAATATAGGTAAAAACAAGCATGTGTTGTTTATATCTGGGCATAGACAGAAAGTCGGAGAGAGTTCTGTGCTGACAGAAGATGAAACTCCCTGGAGCACAGTTGCTATCTTTGGGAATCCAATCAGCTGTGTTGTCTGCTGAAGGAACTCGTTATGCTCTGCTTGTATACTTGTAAACAAATCTTTATTTTAAAGATGACACAGATCTCTAGTGCCCTGTTCTAACCATCTCACGCCATTCGTGGATTTCTTTTTGCTTGGAAGCATCAAGAAAATGCAACAGTATGAAATATAGACCCATGTAAGCATGCAGTAGATGAACATTCAAGAGCCCTGATCATTTGGTGCTTATCCAGAGCATGACACACATAGGCCTAAATCATACTGTTAGACCCTTTCTGTATCTTTCCTACTTGTGGCGGCTTCCAGTGGAGATCCTGGCAGTGGCAGTGCCAGGATGGGAGCACAACTGCAGTGCTCCCCTCCATGTGGGACTGGCTTCCTGTGGAAGGGAACGCGATGGACAAACCAGTTCCTTCCACAATGTAGTCAGGTATTTTCCCAGGCTGCACTGGGGTAGAAAGCACCACCATCACGCTTCCTGCCCTTCTGCAGGACAAGTAAGTGTGGGATGGTAGCGCAATCATGTGTCATTGACGGGGAAAACCCATCAATGATTTAACCTGTCATCGCACCACTTAGGGACAGGAGAAGGAGGGTACCATAACAATGTCATGCAGGAGCATCATTACAGTCCCATCCTTTTCCCATCCCCATGGTGGGATGGGAGGGTGCTGCAGAAAGGGCCTTAGTCCCAGTTACAGTAGAGATATTAAAGTGAGGGGGTTTACTTATGTATTGACTCATCACTCAACAATAGACTGATGGATTGATGGCTAGCAGCTCTTGGCCAAATCTCCTCACCACCCTGCAATTGTTGACAATGGGGGTGGTCTTGATCCTAGTTACTCATTTGCAAACAGATGACCAGGATTGGCACTGATGCCCTCAACAATCTCAGGGCAGCCAGCAGTTCCTGGCCAGCCTGGATTGTTGAGGGCATTGGTGCCTATCCTGGTTGCTCATCCACAAACAAGTGACCAGGACTGGGACCACCTGCGCTGCTGTGTCTCTGCCAAAGCTCCTTCCTGCCCTGTGATTGTTGAGATGAGAGAACAGCAAACTCTCTTCCTGATGCCCTGCCTCCAAGGAGCGGGCAAGACATCTGCTTTGCAAAACGCCTGGGTGTTGCCTGGTGTCCCAGCTGTGCCACCACTTCCCCTGCTGCCCTGGGACCACTTCTGCACTGGATGTCAGTTTCAATTTTATAATATTTTTTTTCAGTTCACATAGGGCAAATCCTGAACTTGTGCATACAGTGGGTGCACTGTATATGTTGCATATATACCTGTAAATGAAAACTTTTTCAAATTAAAAAAAATAGAAGCATGGTATGAAATTTCAGCATGAAAGTAGAACCTTTATCTTTGGCTTCTCTCTACTAATGGAACTGACCACTTGGGTATAATCCAGCAAGTACTACCACCACTGATGGTCTGTGATTTAAGCAACAGGGACAGTACCTTATCCCACAATAACAGGTTGTGGCACAGTCCCTATTTGGCCCACAAGCCTTTGGTATCTACTATTGTATGTCCCTTCAATGCCTCTTCATCAACAAACCAATTCCTTCTTGAATACTTCAAGAAAACAAGCTATTCACATTAATAAGTTGGGATTTTTTTTTTTTTTAAAGAAACCTGAATCTCCAGTTTCCAGGCTGCCACAGGACAGAATTTGCTTTGGAACATAAACTTTTTGGTACCAATACTGAATAGTTGGTTTAAAGAATTTGGTGCATCCTTTGGGATGTTTGACCTTATGTCTTTGGTTGGCAGATAATCTTGTCCCTCAAACCCACCAGCACAAAAGAAACTGCTTTGGAAGCTGTGTGTATCTATGTGCCTTCAAATCACCTGTTGAATTATGTCAGACCCATAAATTGGATAGGTTTTCTCAGGCAAAGAACACCCAGAGGCAGTTTTGTCAGTTCCTTCCCTGAAATATCGCCTACAGTACCTGTTGACAGTCTTCCATCCAACTCTTAACCAAAGCTGACCCTGCTTAGCTTCCAAGATCATTTGGGATCTGGTGCATTTAGGGCATTTAAGCCCTAGCTTTGGAAGTTATACTGATTTTTTTTTAAAAAAAGCTTCCCAAACACCCTGGAGAGTGGATTAGGGGTAAGAGGTAATCATCTAAAAACCCCTGCTACTTGTACAATATTAGTCACAGTTCTCTGAATTGTGTCCAAAAAGTCTTTATTTTGTTGTTAAATTGAGTGTTTTTGGTCATTTAATATTATGCTCTGTTTGTGACTTTGAACATATGAGAATGAGCTTTAATGACAACACGAAGCCACATCCCTGCCTGGCAGTAAGAATAATTTGGAAGGAAAGAAATTTCTCTGGGCTTATCTCCTGAAAACACACCTACATTTTCCCATGAAACAAGAATGACTCAGTGGTCTTGTTCAGCTGACGGTTGCCAAAGAATTACATTACTGCTATCTCATTAGCAGTGAAACAACATCACAAAACCACATAAAGTGAATATTTCTGCTCTTTTTATCTGAAAGAATTTCATAGAATCATACAGCTGAAAGTGATTGCAATGGCTATCTGGTTCAGCCTTCTGCTATGCAGGAAGGCACTCCTGAAAGACGGTCATTGAACCTCATTTTAAAGACTTCAAATGAAGAAGAGTCCACGACGCCTGAGACAGCTTATTCCACTGTTGAACAGCAGTTACCATCAGGAATTTCTTCCTAATGTGTAGACAGAATCAACTTTCTTGTATTATGAATCTATCAGTTCATGTTCTAGTCTCTGAGACAGCAGAAAACAAACTTCTTACATCTTCTACATGACATCATTACAAATATTTATGGTAAATATGGCTATTTTACTTTTCAGTCTTGGTTTCCAGATGTTTTATGATTTCAGTTGCTCTCCTCTGGATACATTCAAGCTTGCCAATGTCCTTCTTTGATGGTGGCTCAGTTTGTGGTGCATTTGCCACCACAGTTCAGCAATGGATGGAAATTTTTGTTTCACATTGACTTTTCCCCTTTGCTTAAACTTACCCAGAGAACTGTTGTACCCTTTGGTATATCCAGGCAGTTCTGAATCAGAGGATCAGCTACAGTGGTTCAACACAAGTCAGTGACTTTGGTACAGATAGGCGAGATCATTCAGCTTGCATTCAACCCTTACATAGTTCAGGAAAGTTTCTCCCTTCCCTTCCTCCCTCTTTCTTTTGGAGATCAACCTCCACGGTCTTCCAGATCTATTTCACTACATACCCAACGTGCCCATCCATATGCAATTCAACACATTATGTATTTAGAAAAAGACAACAAACAAATATAATAAAGAAAAAAAATTAAAAACATGAAGAACATTCAAGAAACAAAAAGTGTACGCAAAATAGAAAAAATAGAAAAGAGAAAGTTATATACATCTACTATACAACAGTCAAAGCTTGTGAGTGAGTTTGTGTCAGGCAGGTGAAGACCTCATAGGATTGGCTGTTGGAGGTGAGAAGACCTCATATGATTGGCTGCTTGTGAAGATTCTATGGAATCCTGGGGCTGGCAGTTCAGGGAGAGGCCTTTAGAATTCTCAGCCAGAGAGCTCAGGCCAGTTGCTATGGAGATGAGGCCTAGCAGCACAATGGAGAAAGGCAGTGTATTCCCTCAGGAACCCAAACTCTGTATGTTAGTAACTCTGAATATAGATTGGATTGGGAAATATGGGGAAAAGAGATTGGGGAATTAAGAGACACAGAGGGAAAATTTACAGACAGATACTTGGGAAATTACAGACACAGGATCTCAAATCTGTGTTTTTCAACTACATCTAATTCCTAAGGTAAGGTAATTCTTAAAGTATTTCTAACAAGTATTACCTATGAGAAAATAAAATCCTGGGAAACGCTGGGTAAATATGCTGGTTAAACATATAATACAAACAATAGATACTACTAAAAAGATAAAGAGGCTACAGAGGTATAAGGAAAAAAAGACAAGTGCCCACAAGGTAAGTGTGTGTGTGTGGGGCATGGGAGGGACGCACGATCACGCATCATTTTCAGCAACGAGTCGAAAATGATATAATGTGCGATTGTCACCTAATGGCCTCAGGAGCATTGTGCGATTGCAAGGACGTCATGTGGAACGGTCCTTGCAATTGCGCAACGCTCCTGAGGCCATTTTGCAACAGGACTGGTGTGCGAAAAGGCCAAACTCATTGTCATCTTATTGTCATTGTCATCTCTTATTGAACAGGGTTTGCAAGATTTTCCAAACACTGCCTTGTAAATCACTCATTTGAGAGAAAGGCAGGAGATTGATTGATTAATTAAATAAATAACACAAACTCCCGCAAACCTGTTTATCTGAGAAAGTCGGTGGGACAGTTGGACATAACAGGTGCAACAATGTTATTCCCATACTCCTTTCAACACTTTCTAAATTATTTCAAGTCCTGTTGAGGTAAGCCTGCCAACTTGACATTCCCGTGGCAACGGTTCTTTTTAGGGAACCCTGGTAACTGGCTAGAGGCCAGTGAATAATTTATTATGCAGTTTTCAATTTGGCCATCTATAAATAGTCCAAGAGATTTCCTATTTCACTTGGCTTTACTCATTGCAGTGATTCTCAGTGGGGTGGGGATAAACCATTTTTCTTCCATGGGCTGTTGGTACAGAACACTTTTCAAACTGGAATTATGAGCTGCAAACCTCTTGGGAAGCAAAGGAGGTCAAGAGGAAGAGGAAAGGTAAGTGAACTTCACTGCAAGAGCATGCATTCTTTGTGTCATTCAGGGACAGTTTGCTCTTATCATACAGAAAATTGTTGGAGAACAATTAAGGCACAACTGGACAATGCTGCTATCTTTATTAAGAGCGGAACATTACATATCCACATTAATACTAAGTTATTTAATATTCTCTACTAACTTAGCTTATACGTTGATTTAATGAACACAGTTTTGGATACATTCATTTGCATCTTAGTTATAAGGTTCACTGTTCCAGCATACTCTGCTTTGGAACAGGGCATTAAATTACAATAGGGTAATGCTGCACTGTGAGCATATCTACCAGAAGTAGATATATTATCCAGATGTGAGACAAATTACATGATTTTGCTTTCTTTGCAAAATATGAAGGGGCGGTTCCTCCCCTAGAATCAGGAATGTTATATCTAGATTGTCAGCTAAAGAAACATTGGGACTTAACTGAAGCTGAAAGACATAGCTGGACCTCTTAAAAGTTACTTTTTGGGACTATAGCTCCCAGAATTCCCCAGACAGCATGGCCAGTATAATTCTAGTAAATTGTAATGTCCCTCTGCAAAAAAAAAAAAAAAAAAAGTGAGGTAACTGGAAGCTGGTTGAAGTACAAAGAGCTATGTTGAAATTCAACATCCAGAATTAGTTTTCAGTTTCACTTTTAGCATCAGGTTTTAAACTTTGGAAAAGGCAAAAAGGTGCACATCTTGGATGGGGAGTAAATGAAATTGTATGAGTCTATATTTAGAAATTTAAGACAACCAAAGTATTGTAAAGTCCACTTTGCCCCTCTCATACCTACTGATTTCTAAGTCACTGTTTTGTAACTTACTCAGTGAAAGCTAAAGACTTTTTAATGAACGTTTAAGGCTCACCAGATTCTTCTGTCTGTCCTCCTTTTAAAATAAGTCCTTTCCCATTACTTTTGTAAGCCTTACTGGGAATTCCTGTTAGCCATTGAAAGGAAGGAGATATACATTTTTGAATCATATTCTATTAATGCCCTGCATGCTTTTTGCCAAATGGTTTCCTGTAGCCCTTGGTTCTTTCAAATTGAATGCTATTCTTCTTCTTAGTCAAGCAAGGAGAAAGGTTTATTTTAACTGCGCCAATGGGAGGGGGGAACAATGAAAACATGTATTGTGCTGTGTGCAGTCCTCTGCTGTTAAGTGTTTAGCTGGAATTTCTGCGGCACAGCAATGACCCCTAAAATTAATAAAGGTTGACTGAAAATTTGGTGCAGAATGTCTACACTAGTGGATGTTAGCTTCCACCCCCACTGCTAATAGGGCTGCTGGACCGAAAACTGGAGATGACTCCTGTGCTTTTATAAGGGCTATGTAGAAGGGGGAATTTCAGCAGGCGTTGCTTGTTAGCTGGCTGCATGACAAGAAACACCTGCTGAAATCCCCTTGTCTACACAATAATTAAAGGTACAGGAGCCTTTTCCAGTTTTCACTCTGGCAACCCTAATTGCTAATCTAGGACTAAAGGAAGGAAGGCAGCAGAAGTGGTGGAGTATGAGCTGATCTGACCAATGACCAGTGGAGAGACATCCCTTCTTGAGGCAGATACTCCCTGCTGCTGTGCCAGAAGGTTTTCCTTTCTTGGAAAAAGGACCTATCTTTATTTTCCCTCAGACCACTGTACCTGTTGGACTTGCCCAGATCCTTTGGGTTTAAATAGCATAATTTTGTAAGTTTTATGGGGAAAGCTCATAGCTATAAGGTAACATTTCACCTGTGATAAGGGGACTACTGGGAGCTCACAGGGAGGTGAGGGGAGCTGACCATTTCAGGACCTCGTGCCCTCTGAGATGCTGTGTTTTGTACTCCTTCCCAAATTTTTAACATCAGATTTATCATCTTTCTAGTTAACGTAAAGGTATCAATTTTTTAAAACTACAATTTTGAATATACCTCAAACTTTGGGTGATTTTTTTGGGGGGGGGTTCACATAATGTACAATATGAAGCTGGTGTACTAAGGCACAGTGAGTGGGAGAAAGATGTTTGCATGATGCCATAAAAGCATTGAGGTGTGTGTGCATGTCTTTGCAATGATCAACTCAGTGGGCACGATACCCAAGCTGACTGGAGGGCGAAAGAGGAATCATGGTGAGCAGCCTCTTGAATGCTCTTAACAAATCACAATTTCAGGTGTGTATATAAAACTCAAGCAATAATTCACTGACGTTTAAACAATGCTTCCTTGTGGTCAAAAGGCTAACAGGATAAAGCAAACATTAATGTTGAGATCTCTCTCTCTCTCACAGACACACAAACACACACTCACATATACCCCCTCTCTCAGAACCTGAAAACTTGGTTTTGAAACAATGTACATCTGTTTGCCCCAGGCCCTAAAATATTTAACTCAGGAAAGCTAGGAAGACATAACAGCATGTGTTAGAACTTGTTACTTCAGTGTCTTTCATCAAGCAGTCTGGGACACAAGATACCACACAATGGTAAACAAAAGCATTATTCTTCTACGAGAAAGGAGTTTGGGGGCATTTTCTTCCTTTCTTTTTTTTTCTGACAACCAGTTGCTTCTTTCATATACTAAACTGTAGCATTAAAAATTATCTCAGATTAAGCCTGCAGGTCATTCAGCTGCAAAATGGATAGACAATCTAGGTTGCAGATTGAATGGAAAATATTCTCAATCATTTTCCCCCAGTAGGCTGTGGCCCCCACTAACCGGAGCACATTTGCCAGGTTGAGAAATCTGTTACTCAAGCAGATCCTTGGCAGGCTGAGAGGCTATAAACAAATACTTAAATATTTGTAATATAAAATTACAATTTGCATGTAATTACAGAATCACAAATAACTAACATTTGCATCATTTATTCAACTAATAAGAACAGTGTTAGAATTCTGCTGTGTTCATGAGGGCCCCTCTTTTGGCTGTGAGCAGCTACAGACTAGGTTTATAATCATGATATTAACTATACAAGTATAAGACATTTACCCTGTGTATGGCTACAAATGTAACATTTCTTGACCACTGCCGTATCACATCATATTTGGAATCTTTTCCCTTTGAATCTGTATGATTTTTTTTTACTGTCTGTGCTTCCCTGTTGTATATGTCTTTGGGATAAAACAGTTCTTCCCAAAGTATAGATTGTTATGTTTGGCCCATAAATCAGCAGGTTTATAGGAAGTTGTAAATAATTGGGGGAAATTGTGAACATACATAGTCATCTTAACATACCCTTATTGAAAAAAGCTTTTTTCACTCTCCTAATAGTCTCAGAACTCCCCTCTCATCTGCTCCTCAGCTCCCCGGTGCATTGGATGGCAGAGGGGTGGCCTCATTGCTTCCCTAGGTTACAAATATATCTCTTGGTTTGCCAAGTGAAATAAGGGACAGGGCTTCTGTTCCTTTAGTGGTTGTGTAGAAGAGTGGATTTCAGCAGGTGTTTCCTGCATGATAAGCAACATTTGTTGAAATACATCTTCTATGCAGTCATTACAGGGACAGGAGCCCTGTCGCTTACTCCCTGGCAAACCTACTCTTGACTTATCCATCCCACACTAGGGCCATTTCTGCACTAGACTGTTATAGTGCTATTATTCCACTTTCAACATCCTATGGAACCCTGGGGTTTGCAGTTTAGGGAGGGGCCTTTGAGGCCCTAGTGTGGGCCTGGGCCACCTTAAGCCATCCATACTTAAGTTTCTCTACCTTCAGCCTATCCATCCTACCAAAGCCTCACTATTTCCCTTGAGTTCTTCTTACCCCTTACGTGGCATTTCTCATTCCATACTTCCACCTTTCTCTTGTTTTGCTATTGGCAGGAAGGACCATGCGCTGGCTTATGTGTTGAAGGCATCTTTCCCTGACCTGCTACCATCCAGATTTATGGAATCTACAACTCCCAGTGGCCATGATGGGAATTGTTATCTAATACACCTAGAGGGCACCAGGCTGGGGAAGGTCATGCTCGGGAGTCAGTGATATTAACTAAGCACTATTCTTTTCTCTAATATATTTGCAGTAAATAAAGCTTTTGTCAGTTATTCTGAACAGTTGTCCTCCATCCAGTTCCCCCCATTTGGAGCAGCTATTTTTTCCATTTAGTGGAGGTACCGTGCATGAGAGCCTGTCTCCTTATGCAATTGTTGCTAAGATGTGTAAATGTGAGACTGCATGTCTGTGCGAATGAGAACAAGCAGCAACACAGGAGAAAAGAGAGATTATTTTGGAACTCTTAAGTGATCTCTCTGAGTATTACAGTTGCTTGCAGTGGATACCAAAAATCTCCTTTCGTTTTACAGTATCTTTACCTATGTTCAAATGCTTACATTATTGCTTCCAGATAGGGAGAGCTGTTCTGCTTCATGCTCTGTCTTGTTCTGTTCCACTGCCAGTGTCTTCAGGCAAGAACAAGTCTCTCAATAGGCTGATCTTGTTGCTGGGTGTTAAAATCTTCTAGAATTTTCAGCGGCTAGCAGACTGTGCCAGATTTGAACAAACTGCAGTGGTGGGGGAGCGGGCAGGATCCCTACATAATGTGTGCATACATCTAAAGACATACAGTTGCAGTCTTGATTGCTGTTAATAATTACATTTTAGGTAGTATATCCCCCAGTACATCTTTAGACTTAGGAAACTCTTAGCACATCATGCAGTTTACTTGCTTATCTCAGAAGTTAAAAGCAAGGCAATGCAAGGAAAGATCTAATCTTAAAAGAAACCATTAGCATTTGCTTTAGCTTCCTTCTTCTTTCATTCTAAGAAGAGTCAGTTAATTTCTTCACAAGGAAAACATTGAAAAACACCCTTCACATTTGTTTATTAATGAGAACTGCAAACATGTGGGATGGATTAATTGGTGTAATTAATTGATTCAAGTCTCATTTGCAGATCTGTACGAAACATGCCTGTCTAAAGCATCAAGTCTGTGAACCAGACTGTGCCCCAAAATGAACTTTCCCTTGAGTAAAGGAGTGCAGAATGCAGAACTGAGAGTAATTTTCCATGCCACCTTATTTGGGGATGAGAAGAAGCAGAATGAGTCAGTTATGCTTTTGTGAGCTGGGTGTACTTCCGTTTCCCCCTGTTAATTTTTGAAATGGAACTTGTGTAGGTGACATGTACAGCTGTACATGTTCTCCCAATGTTTGAAGAAGGCTAGGAGGATGCAGATTGCATGGTCAGGGGCAAGTGCCATTCTGAATAACAGACACCACAACATTACATTGGAAGAAAATAGGCCACAACTTTATTGGCTACAGTTGCTGATAGAGTTGGCACATGCCTGGATCTAGATCCAAACATCGATCAACCTACCTGTTGATCAATGAGCCAAACTTTCTCGTCTGCTGCCAGAACCACTGGGATGACAGAAGTGGTCCATCTGGGAGAGGCTCCCCCTTGTGGCTCTCTGTCACCAGGGAGTGCAGGAAAGTCATGCTACTTGGGTGCTGTGTACAACTGTTTCCAGCCTGTACCATCTGAGTGCTATAAGGGGATCCCCATACTTTACCAATGCCAAATAGACACAGATAACTGCAATCCAGGACCTTTACAAGGTGTAATAGATAGTAGAAACATGTACAAAAGTGATAACAACATCAAGCCCCCCTGCCCCTTCACACTTTGTGACAGAATCTCACAGAGAATAGACTGTGAGAAGAATACCATCAAACATCCCACAAGAGCAAGGGTGGGAGGGTGAGATGACACTCCCAAGGAACTGAACAGGAGCCTGGCAAGCAGGGAAATAAATACCCCAAAACCTGATTGATTGGAGTGAAGCCTATGTCCACATCACTTTGCCCAGTCGATGAATACCTCCCCTCAGAGATATGTGGAGCTCCAGAGAACTCTAAGAAGAAGGCCTGGTGGCCCAGTATGGCCAAAAGGAGCTCCTGCCCTGATCCACAACTGGTCCAGTGTGTCACCTGATTCCATTACAGAACTTGTGATACATTTTTGGTCATTAGAATAGTATGCACAGGAGGAGTAAAGTGTGATTTTGCCTCCACTGCTCTATCCAAGTAGTGTGTGAAGTATACACCTTTGGAGCATGTCACACTTGAAATTTAGATGTGTCTCCTGTACATCTCTCACATGGCTTGAAAATGGCCCTTGCACCTTTCTTGCAGTCTCATAGGGACAGGGCTGTGACGACGACAGTTTGCCTTGGGCAGCAATGTTTCTGGGATGTCCTGGTTTGGGATGCTCCTGTGCGCCATGGCCATACCCCCAGCACTGTGACCATGCCTCCACACACTGGGGCTCCCCCTTGCACTTCCCCTCCTTGCACTCCCAAGTGTTGCCACTGCTTTCTTGTGCTGTTTCTGACATTTGCTGATGTTGTTAACGCAGAACTGATGCTGCAGAAGAGGAATAAAAATGCTATGTTATATATTATTATTGCTAGACTGAGCATCACATCTGAAACTGTTCTTTAACTTTTCAATCCTCCTTGCACTCCCAAGTGTTGCCACTGCTTTCTTGTGCTGTTTCTGACATTTGCTGATGTTGTTAACGCAGAACTGATGCTGCAGAAGAGGAATAAAAATGCTATGTTATATATTATTATTGCTAGACTGAGCATCACATCTGAAACTGTTCTTTAACTTTTCAATAATAGCAAAATAACTTGCTTAAAATTATGGGTCAAGATTGCTAATTGAGCAGTGTTGCCAATTTCTTTAACCAGTCTTTGTACTGGTTCTGCACATTTTGGCTGGCATCTTGTTAGCAGCTTGTGTATGCCTTTTTTGGATGTTGCAGAGGTTGGTATTCCCTTCTTTATTACAGAATGACTGAAGACCACTCACTCTGGGGGATGCTGCTGCAATGCCTCCCCCACAACCATTCTGTCAGGAATCTCTCCCTGCGGGGCTGCAGCCAGCAAGGGAGGAGGGAGGTCAGGAACACTTGGGGAGTCTGAATATACCAAACACCAGGAAAACACAAGCCAAGCCAGGTCAAGGTCCAGCCCAAAGGTTCAGGAGGCAGAGATCCATCCAGAGGGTTTCAGGGAGCAGGAGACACAAAGGTTGTGAGGGCTTGCCAATAATTTGCTGCAAACAAGGAGCAGCCACGCCGGCAGACTTAAATAGCCCCTGTGAGCAGGTGCTGCTCGTTATTGTTTCCTCAGTCTAATCCAAGCAGCCTCCCTCTCAGCAGCCCGTTTCGGCCTTCTGCGTGATTGAGGGCTGATGGGCACAGCTGGCTGCAACTCCTCTGCATCACTGCTGGTTCCCTCTCTGTCATGAGCTGGCTGGGTCAACTCAGTCTCTGTTTGACCTTCCAGTGCAGGGGATGTTTGCAGGTTGACTTGCTCACTCACTGGCTTGGCCCCTTGCATAATCAATTGCTCCTCAATCACAGCATCATTATCTATCATACATCCTGTGATTGATGAAGAGCAAAAAGAAGGATCAGAAAAGTGTCTGGCTAGGTCACATTAGTCAGGCATGAAATGATACAATCTATAGATAATGTAATCATTTTGATTCTGGTGATAGGGATATAGGCAGATGCTTCTCTGACCCCTTACCTACCATGCACAGAGTAACCATGGGGGTGTCTACAATGGCTATACAGTAAGTCTGGGTTTGAGGAATGTACAATTGCAACCCAGTTCCACATGCAGAACTACTATGCTATGCTGAACCATACAGGATTCCAACCATTATTAGCCAATAATGCTGTATCATCCAACTGTCTCTGTTTGGCAGGGATAGCCCTGCTTTATCTTCTGCTGCCCTACTTGCTCAGCTGCTTTTAAAAAGTCATGGTTTCTCCTCCCACTTTCCTCCATCATCATTCATTTACTCCTGTAGCTCCAAACTGAGTTCAAGGTGCAAAAGTAGTTTGCACACAATTAATTCAGCATGACAGAAATGAGAAGAGCAGATGGAGTGTTGCTCTTCCTAATAGACTCAGTGAAAAGCAAACCGCTGCAGCATCTGTAGCTTCTGAATATAGCATTTTGTGCCAAATTGCTTCTTGGGGTAAGCAAAAGGAATAAAAACACATAAAAAGTAGCTAAGATGGAAGTTCCTTGAGGATACCCCGTTTGAATTTCAGCATTCCTTTTGAATTATAGCATTCCTAGAACTGTGCACAACGTGCTCTTTCAATCTCTCTTTCTAACAGAGACACAGATCCCACTCCTAATTTCCCTAAAATAGGATCAATATCATAGAGTAGCATTTCTGATTTGATTTTTTCCTTTCTCACTTCAGTTCTATGTTTGTTTTGAGATTTGCATAAAGCTCATATTTTTAAAATTAGTTTTACTGGTTTTCTTCTCTCCAGCCCCCTTCCTTTTGATTTAGTAATCCTCTGTGTGTTCCAGGGCTTCATAATGCCACAGGATAGAAACTGTAAATTGTAGAGCAAGGCAGCTTACAAATTATTAAAGCCAGTGCAGATTATAAGGGCATACAAAAACAGCAACAGGTGATATAGCTAAGACAGTGGAGCTCTGTCATCATAGGTATGTCACCCCTTGGGACTCCCAAAAACCTTTCATAGAAGCCAACAGAGGGATTTCCTAGGTGCTGGGGAGCACAGTGGTGAGCAAAGAAGTTTAATGATAAGGCAGTCTTATATAGAGAGCTACAGTCCTTCAGATAACCTGGACCCAAGCAATATAGGGCTTAATAGGATATACAGTAACCAGCAGTTTGAACTACAAACATGTCAGAAGCCAATGAAGCTGTTGTAACCAGGAAGTTCTATGCTCTTCTATCCAGCATCTGGCTGCACCTCTTTGGGCCAACTGAATTTTCTGAGCACTTTTAAAAGGAACCTTCTCTTAGAGCACACTGTTAATCACTGTCAAATCAACTTCAACTTATGGTGATCCAAGGCTTCCAAGGCACAGCACATTACAGTTATCCAAACAGGATGTAACCATGATCAGTCTGTGATCTGATCAGACATGTCCAGAAATGAATACAGCTGGTGCATTAGCTTCAACTGTGCAAATGCACTCCTGGTTAATGTCAAAACCTGAACATTCAGCCTCAGGGCTGAATCTAGGAATATGTCCATATTGCAAACCTGCATCTTCAGGGTGGGTGTAACCCCATTTGTACAAGCTGAATCTCTGTTCCCAGAATTGCTTTTTGACTGACCAGGATCACCTGGTCTCTTGCATGAATTATGCCTCAACCAGTCCATTACAGACACCAGACTCTGGTTTAGCATAGAAACAGTTTCCTTGGGATTAGGTGGAACTCTGGACAACATATCTCAGTGGTTTCATTTATATGTTAGATTGCATAGGGGACAAAACAGAATGCTGAGGCTCTCCACAGGCCAGTTTCAAAGAACTGAATAGGAATCTCCCTGCAATGTTTTCTGAGAGAGTTTGTCCAGCAATTACTGGAATCAAACAGTGTTTTCAAGCCCCATCCCAGAGAGCTGACTCAGAAGGACATAATGATCAATAGTATTCAAAACTGCTGAAAGGTCAAGGAGAATCAAAAGGGACATACTTCTCCTGTCTGGTTCCTGGTGTAGAACTGTAGATCATCCACCAAAATGTCCAAAGTCATCTCTATCTCATAAACAGATCTGAAGACAGACTGAAATAGAGCAGATAATCCATTGCATCAAAGAAATCCTAGAGCTGAAAGGCCACCATGTGCTTCAGCACTTTGCCTAATTATTGGAGATTGGCCAAAATATATCCAGCGCAGAAGGAGGCAGGGAAAGCTTTTTCAACAGAGGTCTTGCAACAGCTTCCAAAAAGCATGGTGGGACCCTGCTCTGCTGTAAAAAGACATTAATCACCCTCCTTACATGTTCAGACAGTCTCCCTCTGACCTGTTTAATAAACCAGGAAGGGCAAGGGTCTAGTAAAATGTGGTGACCCTCACTTCTTCAGGAATCCTGATCACATCCTTGGCTGCTCAAATTGAAAAGCATTCATTATCATTGGACAAGCAGGACTCAAATTTACATCCACTGGGTGTGAACCAGCTATAGCATCCAAGCTGGAGCAAATCTGAACAATTTTATCTGCAAAGTGCCAGGCAAATTCTTCACAGCAGAGTGGTTTAAGTTCTCTTTGTAAGTCACGTTATAAGAAACTCCTAACCAATATCTACTTACACCACACAAGATTTTTTTTGTTCTGCAGAGCAATGTTTCATTTACATTAATAATGAAATCATATACATATTTACTCAAAAATTCCAATGAGTTCAGGGGGACTTACCTCCAGGTAAGATATATAGCATTGTAGTCTGGGACATTCTAAAAGGTCATTGGAAGGCATGTTTTTTTTTAAAAATGGCAACCATGTTTTCCCCAATAATATATTTTTTAATCAATTATATTCCACTTATCTCCTGGAGCTAAAAGTATTGTATACACCCCTGTTTTACAAATAATTCTGTGAAATAGGCTAGGCTGAGAAGCTATGGTTTGCTCAGGGTGATTACATGAGTGCGAGGTTATGAGGAAGCTGAGATTTGGCCATATCTGCAATATGAATTGGGCAGAGGAGGTGGATGTGAACAGAGTTCATACAGTGGATCTGAAAGAAACCTGTAATTTTGAGCAGGTCTAATATAGGTATTTTGAGGTTAGAATAATGTATAGTCCTCCCTCCACATTCACGGGTTTGTGAATCTGATTATTCATGAGGCGTGTGTGTGACTCCTCCATTCTCCTTCCATTCCTTTGCATATTGCTAGATGCAGAGAAGGAAGACGAGTGCCTGGACAAGAGGCAAAGGAATGGGGAAGGGGGGATACACGTGTGCACCTTCCTTCTCTTCTTTGGAGCTCCCCCCTCATTCCTTTGCATCTGGCCCTGGCATGCAAAAGGCAAGGCAATGAGAGGGGGGAAGAACTGGAAGGTAATGGAAGGGGGATCATGGGAGGAGTGATTTGCGATTTTTCCACTTTCCCGAGGATTTCGTGCTTGAACCCTCGCAAAAGTGGAGGGTCTATTGTATCATATCATATCATATTATTATTATTACATTATAATAATTATTATATTTGTTGTTAATCATGCTGTGCACATACATGCATGAATGCACTCACACATAGAGAAAGAATGTTGTATTTAATGATTTGGATGTTTTCTTTTTCAGGCTTTCCTAAACAGAGTACACAAATTTCAGGTTGTTTTTTACCTCATTAACAACTTCTGCCATCTTGTTGTATGACCAGCTCTTTTGACCACATCTGACATTCCTCGTGTCCCATTTTTCATCTGTGAAATGTTAGAATGTATATAACGCACGTCTGTGGCAAAAATGCTTCTGATCGTTAAAAGCTTCATTTGCTTAATGCTTCTGAATCAAGCTGCTGTTAAAGGCAAAAGAGTATGATATGCTTTTTTTCCTGATCAGTTGGCAGTCCTGTCAGCTGCAGTTGTCTCACAAATAAAAAATAACCAGGCACACTCACATATCCAAAGAGATCACACTATCTTTAGAAAGTAATTAATCTAGTCAAGATAGCTTTTCTCTTCCTAAACAATAGGTGGTAACTTTATTTCATTTTTTTCATGCTTAAGAAAAAGTAAAAAAAAACAACAAACATTTTCTCTGAAGTTTAAGTTATCAGTTAATTAATCTATCACCTTGTTAAAAGGTGGAGAGTAAAAAGCAAATAATCTTACAATCAGTTGATTGGCTCTTATCTATTCTATTCTGTTACATCCTGAAATCTCAGGATAGATAACACAATACATCAAATATAAGCCAAGCATGTAATAAAAATAGAAACTAACAGCCCCCCACCAAAAAAAAGCAAAAAAATCTACCGCCAGAAATTAACTTGGCTCTTAACTGAGAGTACAAGGCTGTTGGCAATGATTTGTCTGCCTATCTGGGAAATGCTAACATTTTACTACCAGTTTTCAATTTGTGCTTATGCCAAAGCAATGCATAAATCTCATGTTTCATTTCTGTCATTCTTTGGCTTAAGTCTGGTTCTCTTTTGCAATGTTGCATGGGTTTTGAATGGATAGTCCAGCCTGTTGCCTTCCAGAAGTGCTGGACCACAACACATGTTGTACATCTGAAGGATACCAGGCTGGGGAAGGCTGGTTTAGTCATTATTTTCGAGGCTCTCCACATTCTGTGATGATGCCCAGATCTACACATTCAACACAATGAGAAACCAAAGGCCAGGATGATAAGAATGGACAGTGCCTCATTAGATTGTGGAGTATCATTTTTTAAAAAATATTCGCTTATACAAAAACAAAACTCTGAAAATAAGCAACTTCAGGAAGAGAACTCCTATCCTAGATCTTTTCCTGCTGTGCTAGTTTTCTCCCAGACTTTTGCACTTTAAGGGGATCCTCACCTGCAGTCTGAAATCATGGAGCTCATTTTGTGTCTTGCTTCCATCTCATTCTGTTGTTTGTGTAGATTTTGGTAAGGATGCTGTGGTGGTAGGACTGAATCTTGTCTTCTTGAGATCCCAATTTGTCAATCTGGGCTTCTCCACATGGTCATACCCCTTTCCCTTGCCATTTCTGCACTACCACGTTATAGTGTTATTATTCTATTTTCAACATCCTACAGAATCCTGAGGTTTTCGGTTTAGGGAGGGGCATTCAGAATCCTCAGTCAGAGAGCTCATTGGTCTCAATAAACTACAAACCCCAGAATTCCACAGGAGGTTGAAAGTGAGATAATAGCAGTATAACAGTGTAGTGCAGAAAAGTCCTTAGTTTCTCCCCACTTTTTAAAAGTTAGACAAGACTCTCTTAAAGCTTAGGGTCTTTCCTGTAGAATTCTGAGGTTTGTAGTTTACTGAAGCCAAAGAGCTGTCTGGCTGAGAATGCCCCTACATGTCCCTCCCTAAACTGCAAGCCCCAGGATTCCATAGGATGTTGAAAGTGGAATAATAGCACTGTAACAGGGTAGTGTGCAAAGGCATTAGTTAGAAGCAGCAAAAACTTTAAGCTAACATAAGCTGGCATTTCAGTCCAAACTTTTTACCTGTGGTTCCATCCCCTGGGGAATGAAATTGAATTTGGCCCATGCACTGAAAGTGGTGCCCTAATCTTGGTGTAGATCTGGTGCCAATGGAGAGTTCCCACAGAAGAAGGATTTTCCATATGACTGTAATGGGGGAGGAATGTTAAGTTGCTCTTCTATCTCTGCTCTGGTCTCTTAAGCATTACCCTGCTCTCTAAATGATTTAATATGAGTAAAAAACCACAACCTCGCATATTAAATGCAAACACAGATTTAAGTTACTTCTTAGTTTTGTTTGGTGCTCCATAGTTCCCATCATCCAGCGTAGTTGGGCCTGGTTGGGGACCTGTACAGATCAGCACTGCACCTTTGCCTAAAATATGCTCAGCAGTCTCTGTGGTGATTATGCAATTGTTGTTGTTGTAGTATGCCTTCAAATAACTTCCAACTTAAGTTGACCCTAAGGTAAACCGGTCAGAGGTTCTTCTGGGGCTGAGAGTGTGTGACATGCCCAAGGTCATCTAGTGGGTTTCCATGGCTGAGTGGAGAATTGAACCCTGATGTCTAGAGTTGTAGTCAACACTCAAACCACTACACACACTGGCTCTCCGATTGTGCAATATGGGAGGAAATATCTGTGGTGAACAATCTCAGGAAACTTTGTCTGCCTTTGCTCACTGTCCTCAGTAAAGAAGCCATAATGTAAGCCCAGGCCTGCAGGATACGCAGCTTAAAAACAGAATTGTGTGGAATAGCATTCCCACCTTTTTCCTGGCAAGGATCCATACTTTTTAGAACTGCAAGAGGTATCAGAATTTAGCAAGTGATGTTTATTTTTAAATTCAGCACCAGAAAAATCCAGTGATTGGGAACACCCTGTATAATTCATATTTCCCTCTCTCCTCACAGATTTTAACAGCAAACAAACTCCATGTTGAGGGTGGGGGACCTTTGCAATTCTATGGTCAAAGAATCTACATGAGTATGTTGCTCTGCCTGCGAAAGTCCACATCATCTCATTTCCCAACAGCTGTCAAAACCCCAGGATGGGCCCCTGATGCCTTTGGATATTGTGGGGATGGGTGTGTGTGATTCAGACTGTAGAGAAGCAGCTGGTCTCAGCTTGGTCAGGGAGGGGAAAAAATGAAGATGGTCTCAAATGGGGTACATTTTACATTTTCCTTTCCTTAGGTGCTCAGAGCAGCCAGCTCTTCATGGTCTGAATCACCTCTCCTTTTTCTCCTTGAAAGAAGGAGCAGAAGCAATCTCTTCTGTGGCTTCACACTGCTAGTCATGGGAGCTTTTGGGATGGAGCACAAGGGCAAGATGATAGCCCTTCGTGCCCCATCCAAAAATGGAACTATGTGTGCATAAGCTGCACTGAAGTACATGTAAATCATTAACAAGATGCTAGCTCTCTCTCCCCCCCCCCCGTATGTTTCACTATCCAGAACTGTAATTATTCAGGGTCAATTCATTATTCAATGATCAAATATCATGTTGCGTTTCTATCACCAACCTACTAATATATTTAGCAGGGAACCGAGATCCCCTATATTTTTATCATAAAACAAGTCTTATAATCCAGCCTTCTAAGGGAAAGCACGTTCCATTCTATACCTCTGTTCCTGCTGACAGAGAAACAGCCCACAGTAAATATGAAGATGCACCACATGTTCCTCAATGAATTTTCCAAAATCTTGATTGTACATGCTGTTGTCAGCTAAGTTCTTAACCTGGCATAGAAATGCTGAAGGAATAGATCTGCAGCTGCATAAAAAGCACTGGACAGGCATAAAGGATAGAAGAGAAATAAGAAGACAGTTTTGGTTTATGGAGACTAATTTCCAAGGTGCTGTTTGTTGCCAGGTCACCCAGCACAGAAAACTCCCATGTCTCTTTTAATAATCTACGATGCTGATTTAACGGCTTTCATTTCTTGGCCCAACTTCTACCTCCACCTGCTGTGTGGCAAAATTAGTCCAACATGCTGCACTGTCAGGACATCAGAGGATCTATGACATCCCACAAGTAAATCAAAGCTGCTGATCAAGAGCAATGAATGAAATGAAAATGCCTGAGCCAAGCACAAGTCTAAGCTGAATCCTATAACATGGTCCCCAAAGCAGCTGTTTTTAAAATGCAATGGGGAGGTTTCCAAAATTTTGAGAGAACACTAGGTGGTCATGTTGCCACTTGCTGTGAAATTTCATATAAAAGATGTTCCAAAGCAATTCCAGCCCTTCCACTGGGCAGAGTGAGACAGCTGCCTCAGGGAACAAACTTGGGATGTCATGAAAGATCTTGAGGGGAGAAGGTTTTAGGAATTTTCTGCCTCCTATGTCAAGATAACAGGCCATTTCCACGCTATACTGTTATAGTGCTATTATTCCACTTTCCACATCCTGTGGAATTCTGGGGTTTGTAGTTGACTGAGGCCCAAGAGCTCTCTGGCTGAGAATTCTAAATGCCTCTCCCTAAACTGCAAACCCCAGGTTTCCATAGGATATTGGAAGTGGAGTAATAGCACTGTAACAGGATAGGGCTGAAATGGCCATAGCAGGCTTAAGGTACTATGCAACTTTGTCAGTTTCGGGGGTACTCTTCTACCCCACCTTAGGCAACACCTTTCCCAATTGTATTTGAACCAAAATGAGTAGGTCCTACTTGACAGAAATGCAGGACTTTTTTTTCACTAGGATTGCTACTAAACAGCCCTGGGTGGCTCTGAAGGGCAATTTCTTATAGGGGACAACAACAGATAGGGGAGATATACACACACACATGCACACCCATATTTTAACAGTGCATAGTTAATCCACATATATCTCTGGTCTTTCTTGCTCAATAGAATTGGGGCAAAAGAAGAACTGAGGACCTGTCATATCAGAATATCAAGCTTAGTATTTACAAGACAACCATATGTATGCTCACTTAGAAGTAAGCTCCACTCTATTCAGTGGAGTTTATTTTAATTAAATGTGTATAAGATTAGTATATTACTGTCTAGGATTCTGTGCTTAAACTCCACAAATAGTAAATTAAGCATATTTCCGACAAGCTACTCAGTTGCATAGGGCTGAATGTTAAGTATTTTCTTTCATCAGGCTGAATGTTTGTCAGGGGAAAGGAAGGATGGTTCATAAACAAGTGACATATTGGGGTGCATTACAAAGAGCAAGAGGGTACCTTTTGTATATGCTTAAAGCAAGCTTCTTCAGGTTTCTTCTTTTCTGGGATTTCCTCGCAAACAGGCACATACATTCCAATTTCCTTTTCCTTCTGCAGCTATGAAAAAGGAAAGTAATAAGAAAATCTGTTGACTGTCACGATGCCATCTGTATGCATACCTGTAAGCAGATGTATTTTGTTTCATTTATAAGGATGTGGACATCTTTTATTTTTATAGGGAGAAGGTGAGGAATCAATAATGCAGAAAGGTTTTTAAAAACAGCACAGCTGTGATGGACAATTAAAGTCTCATAGGCTCTGGTAATATTGATTTTTTCCCCCTGCCCTTGAGCCTTGATGCTATCTTTAAAGAGAAGTGTGTTAACCCTTTGATTTAAGAGACAAGAAGGAAAGAGCATTTTTGACACCTGTGCAACATTTATGTCAGTATTACTTCCAAGATGTAGGAGATGCTAAATCCTAAGGGAGTGACTGGAGACACTGAACAGGACAGACAGAACCTGAAAAAATATTTTGGCTGTTCTATTTATTTGTTGGTGCTATTGTACAAATCTGGTTGTTTGCAGCTATGCAACACACATTTATGTGCACACATAGAAATCTTTTTCTTCTCCCATGTTGGCATGCAAATGCCACATAGTGAATATGAAGGTCTCCCACAGCCTGAGCCAAGATTTAGGGCCCATTATAGTGCTGTTATTCCACTTTAGCAGCCACGGCAACATCCTGTGGAATTCTAGAGTTTGCAGTTTAGTGACATGCAAGAGCTCTCTGGGTGAGAATTCTAAATGCCCCTGCCTACACTGCAAATCCCAGAATTCCATAGGGTGGGACCATGGCAGTTAAAGTGGAATAATAGTGCTATAAAGGTATAGTGTGATAGGGTCCATAGATGTTGGTCTTCCAAAAGATCTGACCTAAACCCAATTACTGGTGCCAGCTAGAGTAGACCCACTGAATCAACACATATGTAAATTCTACTATTACGATGGGTTTCCTTTAGCTGGAACTGGAAATTAGATATCAGCTTCTGCTTTGGAGCAAGGACTTTTCAGCTTGTTCATAAATGGTCTAGGATGCTTGCATAATACACAGCTGTAACACTATGGTTCCACTTTAACTGCCATGGCAACATCTCATGGAATTCTGATGTTTGTAGTCTGGTGAAGCAGTAGATCACTCAGGCTCAGAATTTTAAACATCTCTCCCTAAACTGCAAATCCCAGGATTCCTGAGGATGGAGCCGTGATAGCTGAAGTATATTCATAGCACTATAATTGTGCAATGTGAAAGGGCCCCAAGAGAGTTTAGGATGACCAATGAAGTTGTCAAGTTGCTGATAATTACAATTACAATTATTCATGGCAATAAAAATAGAAAAGATTGTATATGGCTCCAAAAGGATGTTGTCAAAATGGGTGAATGGTTTAAAAGAACATAAGAAGAACCATGCTGGATCTGATCAAACACCAGTCTAGTCCAGCGTCAGAAGAACTGCCTTCTTAAAAGATATATTCAAAAAAGGCCTCTTCTGAGGTGCCTGTTGTAACACAGATGTGTGTCATCTTAAAAAAAGAAATATTGGTTTTATGCACATGCAGATTGATGCAAATATAACTGACTGATTAAAGTTCATTATTAATTACTTAAAGTGTATTTAACTGGGTTGAAATCCTAGTTTTAACATGCTGCCTTAAAAATATTTTCCTATTTCTTATTTTTTAAATTGTTCCTTATCTGTTAAGAGTGTCTCAGGGTTCAGATCTGCTCCTCAGAGGAGGTGCAAACTCCACCCCCGCAGCCCCACTGCACTCCTAGAGACCATGTAGATTCATCACATCCAGCACTAAGACCAAAGGTCTCCATGCTATTTCGTGGGTTCTTGGCAGCCTCTCAAATCATCCTCGGGGCCAAAAGAATGAACAGACAACAAGGTAGTCAGGACCATTAGGAAAACCAGTGAAACACCTGATTAGAGGTATGTGAATCTATTGAACAGCTGGGGAAAGTATGTAAACATCTGTCCGAACCATAGCTTGGTGGATAGCCAACAATAGACAGAGGCTCCAGGTTCTCACTCTGTGCCAAAAATAAGTAAGCTTTGTGGCCTGAGGATCAACCTCTCTATGTACACCAGAAAAACTTTTAAAAAAGCTTTTGGGGAAAAAAAAGGATTTTCAGCTAGAATAAATGATGGAGGGCACATTTTACTCTAGAGATTTCCATGAGCAGCAATACTTATTTTTTAGCATTTTTTTTCCTGTGGGACACCCATGACCTTTAAGAATAATCTTGGATGATTCATCCAGCCCATGGCCTCCATGATTCCCAGCCCTGCTCTAAGCTTTGCCACAGAACCACTCATTACTGACTGAAAATGTTGGGAGTTCCAGTCCAGCAACATTTAGAGGCCTTCACAATTCTCACCCTGATCTACACCAATGAGTGATCATTCCTTCTGTTGCCCATGGCTAAATTCACTTACAACCGCAAAGGGAAACTGCAGGTGGGTGGAAGACATTCCACCCCTGCAGTGCTTGGAGGAGGGCGCTTGCTTGCTTGCTTGCTTGCTTGCTTGCTTGCTTGCTTATTTATTTATTTATTTATTTATTTATTTATTTATTTTCAGATGAATTTTTGGTTTAGAAACTCCATGATGGTCTTGGTACATATTTTGGAGGTAAAACTACTGCATTTTGCATCAATATAAGCCTTTTTTTAAAAAACCTGCTCTGTAATGGAAAAATTGCCCGTAAAAATTAAAAAAAGAAGAAGACATTTTTGTGGCTGGGGTTGTGTGTGTGGGAGGGGGCCTCAGAAACAGCAAAATAGGGTGTTGGGGGCTGTATATGGCTTCCCTGCCACACTTTCCTGACTTACAACAATATATCTATCCCTTTATCCACAAGAATCCTTTTTAATGTAAATTGTGCCTCCATCCTGTTTCCCCTCACTTGGTACTCAGTCTGCATTTCCCACGGCAGGCACTATACTCTAAGAATTTAGAGAAGTCCAAGGCCAGTTAAATCAAGTGAAGAAAACACAGAATTACTTTGAAGGCAAAAGATGCCAACCAGGGGTTCTTCAATAGGTGAGAGATTGTATTTAACTGTCTGCCCATTCCCTCTGTGGTGACTGTCCCTCTTGCATCTCTCCTTTTACAGTCAGGAATCTATCAGCCCCATAACCTCCCAAAGCGAATTTTCCTAATTATTGACTATATAGTACTTACCATACTTTCCGTCCTTTGGGCACCTGCTTTCCTACCTCACCCATACCAGGCTTCACAAGCTCCATCATGACACTAGATGTCAGTGGCAAGGCTGAGTATTAAGTGGTCCAGCTTCTTGAACTTCACACTGTCATCATGGCCAGGTCCAACACCTTATAGATTGGTCAGGTTGTAACCTCAAGGAATGATTGCAGCAGTCTGATGCCTGTGCACACTTTCCCCTGATCTAGTCTTTTGTTTCCACCACAACCATCAGCACCAGCCAGGCCTAGACATTTCTGTGCATTAGGCCCTTGGAGAGGAGAAATGGGGACAGGGACCAGTCCTGCACTGCAGCAACATGAGGGGTAGGGCCATCAATATATCTAAGGTCTAATACAAAGCTTTCTTGAACTGGGGAAATGGACAGAGGGCAGGATAGAAAAGCCCTTTGCCTGGGACTAAGCTTAGGAGACAGCTGTCAAAAGGCAAAATGATAGCAGAGATGAAATTAACAACCATGCTAAGTGCTCAGGTAAGAAAATTCTAGTTCAGGAGTAGGCAACTTCTCAGTGTCAGAGGGCCACATTGGACCTGCCCAGCCCATCAAAATTTGGTGGGTTCTGCTGAGGTTCCTATCACTATTGCAATTTTTCTAAAAATACAGCAGCAATACCTTCCTCTGTCTATGGTCCAGGCAGGTACCAGAGTGTACCACAGAACCTCGGAGACAAATAGTGCAGAGCCTGGGAGACAAACTTGCACCATAGAGCCTTGGAGACAAATAGTGTAGAGCATTTATTTGCACCAGATTTTCGTGGTTCTCTCTTGTTGTTAGTATTACTGTGATCATAAATGGGGATGGTGAGGCCTGCAAAAACATGCAGGAATATATGTGCATATAGCTCCCTCGTACCTTACTCCTGTTCTGACAGCTGGATTGCACTCAAAGACAGCATTCTTTACTGAAGATGCAGCCACTTAAAACCTTATTTCCTGTTGTCATGCAAATTCTTACTTTGTAAGAAGGGAAATAATGTATTTTTACAGTAAATAAAAATATAATTAGCAAGACACAACGCTCAATAGGAACAGAATAGAGGTGAAGCTATTGATTTCGTATCACTACCACCTAATTATTTCACTATACTTGCTTGAGTATATCAGAATGGTAAGAAAAACCTCTTACACGACACAGTGTCTAATCATCACAGCAGCAATTATACCACTAAACAATTTGGTAGTACATGGCTGGCTCTGAAACACTTCATTCTTCTCTATCAGCTACTGCCTGCCTTTATCAATGGTGGATTTGCAAAATTGTCCACATTTTTCAGATGAGCAAACATGATATGACATGAAGGATTTGTTTTTCTCCAAATGTCTGCATTATGCTTATCAAAATTAATAGGAGGCTTTAAAGCAAGCCCACTTCTTAATGCTGTTTCTGGGTTCTATTTCTATTTTTCTGAGCAGTAGCCTCATTATTACATGTCATTTTTGTTAACACAGTGCATTGCCTGATCTGAGTTGTGGATCTTAATGTTTCATCCATTAAATGGCTAATTTTAACAATGACAGAATGGTCTCATTCAGTGTGTTTCATGGTCTGTATCCACAGCCTTTTCATTATTAACTTGTGACTGTCTAGATTGGAAATGAGACTGCCTTGACTCTGTTCTTCTGTTATGGAATTTTGTGCTGGCAACAGGCACAGACACACTACAAAATTATCTTGTCCCAATTGTATTGAAATAAATGTGCCACTCTTGCTAATCTCAATGCAGAATACCTTCAGAATAGATTCTGCTGTGTGACAGATGCATCCTTTTGTTAATTCCCAAACTTTACCCATTACTGCAGAAAAAAGCCTGTTCAGTGACGTTACACTTGACATGTGAGGCAAGGGCACTTTCCTAACAACTAGATGCTTCATATCTAGTGGTTTCTGAGAACATGTCCCTCCCTCTTTCCCACTAGGTCTCAACCAAGGGACAGGGAACATGGATTCTGAGAGGTATTCATGTTTTGATGGACATAAGTGAAAGCTGTTTTTCCCACATGAGAACTAAAACTGGAGAAAAATTATAGTCCTCTCTCCACATTTGTGGGTTTGACCTTCACAAATTTATTTGCAAGGCATGTGTTTGCCTCCCTCCTCCCATTTTCTTCCTCCCATCCTTTGCATTCCTCACCCTAGGTTTTCAAGGCTTGTGTTTAAAATGAATTCCCCCCCGCTTTTGGGTGATCAAAGCCTCCCACTGCTGAAGGTGTGGCCTCTCTGCCATGTGGTTGCACATTCTGCTGTGTATTGGCTCCTTGGTCCTTAGTCAGGTGCTCCTTTTTCAGTATGGCTACCAGAAGCAATTAGAACACCCCAAGTCCCCTCTTCTCTGTCTGAGGGGAAAGTATCAGTAAGTCTTTTAGGCTGTTTTCCCCCTCTCTCCTCAGAGGCAAAGGAATGGGAGCGGGGTTGTGGGGGGAGTTATTTGTGGTTTTTCCATTTTTGCAAGGGTTCTGTGTCCTGAACCCTCGCAAATGTGGAGGGACTACTGTATTTTTTCACAGTACTAGAACCACGTGGATAGTGTCATTACATAATTTAGCCACTAGGTGACAACGAATGTGGTTGTATTTATAGGGAATCAGGTGCTCTCTGGGTCTGTTCTGATTTTGTTTTTTCTCATCTGCCTTGTTGACTGATGAGTTCTCTTAGCTTTCCATTAATAGGGATTGTGCCGGAAGGTAAGGGCAAGGCTGGCTTACAATGTTTTGTTATCATCTATTGTAATTTACAAGACAGATTATAGTTGCGCTACAATCAGAAAGCAGGCAGTAACTGATATACAAAGCACATAACTCCTGAGAAACTGAGATGGATCCAGCCACGCAGACAGATGTTGGAGCTGGGTTTCATGTGTTTATGGAACAACAAAGCAAATAACTCAATGAACTGAGCCAAGTCTTAAACCACAAATCAGATCACACATGTGGTCAAAGAAAAAAGGAAGTGGAAATTATTTATTCATCTTATAGATGGATAACACTATCCCTATTTACAAGAGGCAGTACAAAGACATAATGATATATAGACCCTCTTTGTCATACTTATATTCAGGACAGATACATGCAAACAAACACAGGACAAGACAAAAAAAAATGAACTATGTCAATGGTGCTCGTCTTTCTTTGATCAGCATAGAATCTTACAAGTGGAAGAGATCACAAAGGCCATCCAGTCCAACCCCTGCCCTGCAGGAATACACTACTAAAGCACTCCTAAATGATGTCCATCCAACCTTTGCTTTAAAAAAAAACCAAAGGCGGAGAGTCTGCTATTCTCTGAGACAATGTATTCTGCTGCTGAACAGCTCTTACAGTAAAAATGTTTTTCCTAAAGTTCAGCTGGATTCTCTTTTCTTGCAATATCAATCTATTGATTCATGTAAAAGTCTCTGCAGCAACAGAAAACAAGCTGGCTCCATCTTATATAAGACATCCCTTCAGATATTAAAAGACAGCGATCATGTCTCCTCTCAGTCTTCTCTTCTCAAGGTTCAAGCATATACAGCTTCCTAAGTTGTTCCCAATAAAGCTTGGTTCCCAGACCTTTGATCCTCTTGGTTGTCCTTCTCCAGACACATTCTAGCTTGTCAATATCCTTCTTGCATTGTGGTGCTCAGAACTGGACACAGTATTCCAGGTGAGGTTTGACCAAAGCAGAATAGAATGGCACTAATACTTCCCTCCTTCAGGGCACTATACTTTGGTTGATGCAGCCTAGAATTGCACTCGCCTTTTTTTTTTTTTTTTTTGCTGTCGCATCACACGGTTAAATCAGGTTTAGCCTACAGTCTATTAAGATTCCTAGATTCTTTTCTCACACACTGCTTTCAAGCCAGGTGTCAACCATCGTATATTTGTGCTTTTCAATTTTCCTGCCTAGATGTAGTAGTAGTAGTTGTTGTTGTGTATCTTCAAGTCATTTCCAACTTATGACAACCCTAAGGTTCATGGGAGTTTGTGGGGCTGAGAGTATGTGATGCATCCATGGTCACCCAGTGGGTTTCCATGGTTGAGTGGGGAACTGAACCTTGGGCCATTTCCGCACTACACTCTCATAGCGCGATTATTCCACTTTCAACATCCTATGGAATCCTGGGGTTTGCAGTTTCGGCCCCTCCTGAAACTGCAAACCCCATGATTCCATAGGATGTTGAAAGTGGAATAATCGCGCTATAAGAGTGTAGTGCGGAAATGGCCCTGGTCTTCAGGAATAAGAAATCATACCCTCCAACATTTCACAGATGAAAACTGGGACATGTGTGGCTAAGCAACATTAAAGTGCAGGTAAGATGGAAAAGTTATTAATGCAGAAGTACACCTGAAGTTAGGACAGGCTGTAGCAGTCTGGTTTTGCCTGAGCCTACCGGAAAGGGCAAGATCCCACTTCCTCCTCTGCTCTGTTGTGTGGCTTCGAGTGGTTTCTGACATGCGGCAACTGTAAGGTTAACCTATTATGGGGCTTTCTTGGCAAGATTTGTCCAGAGGTAATGCGCCTTTGTTTTCTTCTGAGGCTGAGCAAGTCTGACTTGCCCAAAGTCACCAGTGGGTTTCCACGGCTGAGTGGAGACTTGAATCCTGGGGCCTCTCCACACTACACTCTTATAGTGCTATTATTCCGCTTTCAACGTCTTGTGGAACCCTGGGGTTTGTCGTTTAGGGAGGAACCTTTAGAATTCTCAGCCAGAGAACTCTTTGGCCTCAGCAAACTATAAACTCCAAGATTCCAGAAGATGTTGAAAGTGGAACAATAGCACTACAACACTGTAGCACAGAAAGGCCTCTGGTCTCCAGAGCGTTGTTCCAAATCACAAACCACCACTAAAGCCGTTTCCGCACTAGCCTGTTATAGCGCTATGATTCCACTTCCAACATCCTATGGAATCCTGGGGTTTGCAGTTTCGGGAGGGGCCGGCTGGCCCCAGGATTCCATAGGATGTTGGAAGTGGAATCATAGCGCTATAACAGGCTAGTGTGGAAATGGCCAATCTCTTCTGCTCTCCTCTCCCTCTAGCTGACTGAGTGCAAACTAGTTTTGCACTTTGAACTCCGTTTGCAATAACTGAGGTAGAAACTGAGCCAGACATTGAAGGCAGACGTGGAAGAAACCGAGCCAGAAATTGGGACATTTTAACAGCAGCTGACAAAGTAGGATGGCAGGATGATGATGATGATGAAGGCCTGTCCCTACCAAACCGGGAGGAGGGGACGGAACCCGCTCGTGAACTTTGTCGCGACACAGGACTCCTTACCCATTTCCGCACTAGCCTGTTATAGCGCGATGATTGCACTTTCAACATCCTCTGGAACTAGCCTGTTATAGCGCGATGATTGCACTTTCAACATCCGTCCGGCCCCTCCCGAAACTGCAAACCCCAGGATTCCAGAGGATGTTGAAAGTGGAATCATCGCGCTATAAGAGTGTAGTGCGGAACTGGTACCACTCGTGAACTTTGTCGCGATACAGGATTCCCTTCCTCTCTAATCACCGCCGTGAGCCGGAGGCGGGAAGTCCGGCAGGTAAACTTTTCCCCGTTAGGAGTCCAGCAAAGCTTTACCTGGCGCACTCCGGTCTCCGAGGGCCTCAGCAGCTCCTACGAGCACGTTCCTGACTGGAAACCGCGTTCAAGGCACGGACCGCCCCACCGGGGTCGGAAAGCGGAGCGGGACCCCTTCTCGGCGTGCCGGGGCGGCGCTCGGGAGGGTCTCGGACGCGCGGCCCCGCCCCCTTTCCCCCGAGCGCCGGGGAGGCCCCGCCTCCTCTTCCCCGGCGGAGAGGGGCCGGAGCGCGATGAGAGGCGGCCCGCCGCAGGTGCAGGAGCGCCGGCGAGGAGCGCCCCGCAGCCTGGGCTCTTGCGCGGCCGCGGCGCCGGGGCGGTAGCGAGCAGAGGCGGGCTCCGGCGGCGCGGACGGCCATCGCGGTCGCTTCGGGAGCGCCGGGCTCTTTCTCTCCCGCGCCTCCCCTCCCGGAGAGACGGGTCTCCCCGCGCGCGGGGCCGAAGCGCACCATGTCGGTGGTCGCCGGGGGTAGCGAGCCGGGCCCCGCCGGGGCTGCGACCGGAGGAGGCGGCGGCGGCGGCGGCGGCGGCGGGAGCCGAGTTTTCTTCCAGAGCCCCCGCGGGAGCGGCGGCGCGTCCCGGGAGGAGTCGGTGGCCCCGGCGGCGGCGGCGGCGGTGCAAGTCCAGCAGCAGCAGCAGCAGCAGCGGCGCCACCAGCAGGGCAAAGTGACCGTCAAATACGACCGCAAGGAGCTGCGGAAGAGGCTGGTGCTGGAGGAGTGGATCGTGGAACAGCTGGGGCAGCTCTACGGCTGCGAGGTAGCCGCGGAGGGCACCGAGCGAGGGCGGCTGGGTGGGTGGGCGAGTGCGCGGGCAGTGGAGTCTCTCCGACCGGCCGCTGGTCCCTGGCCCGATCCGAACCTCCACGGCTAGATCCGAAACGCCCGAGGCGGACCAAGAGGCGCCCCCGATCCCCGCGTGCAGAACCGGAGAGGGCAGAACGAACCACTTCAATGTGTCCTTCTCTGTCTCTTCCGCACTACATTCTTATAGCGCTATTATTCCGCTTTCAAGCTCCTACGAAATCCTGGGGTTTGCAGTTGAGGGAGAGGTCTTTGAGGCCCCTCTCTGAACTGCAAACCCCAGGATTCCGTAGGAGGTTGAAAGCGGAATAATAGCGCTATAAGAGTGCAGTGCGGAAAGGATCTTGTGCCTCTAGAGGGTTAAAGCCGAGCTGCTCCAAGGCAACCTCTTGGATGGCTTAGCTGTTGCTTTCTACTAAGTGCTTTCGTGGTTCATGTGGTGCGATGTTCCTTCTGCCTCCCTCTGCCGGTCTCTGTCTGTTTAAAACCTGCACCTCTTTACGTTGCCTCGATCCCCTCATCTGCCTGGAAGGAATGCCTTGAATTATAACGCCGTTCGAAACGACAACTGAGGCCATTTCCGCACTAGCCTGTTATAGCGCTACGATTCCACTTTCAACATCCTCTGGAATCCTGGGGTTTGCAGTTTCGGGAGGGGCCGCCTGGCAAACCCCAGGATTCCAGAGGATGTTGAAAGTGGAATCGTAGCGCTGTAACAGGCTAGTGCGGAAATGAGTCTGAAGACTTCCTTTGCGGGAGACGTGACTGTGTCTGTGTGAGACGACACCGCTAAATGGCATTCTCCTCCCTGCTCTCTCTCTCTTTTTTCTTGCCCCCTTTCAGTCTCTCCTCCCACAACATGTAAGGAGGGGGTCACTTTGCAGAGTCCTTTTCCAAAGGCAAGTTTCAGCCCTTCCCAGCCCTCCCTGTCTCTTATGCAGGGTTGGTGGCGGGGAATGGCCGTCGATTGTAATGCCCGCAAGGGTCTCCCCCTTGGTGTATCATGTGGTGCCTGCTACCCGGTGTGGTTCTGCATCCATAGCCATTCAGCCGAAATGCTGGACCTTGCCTACTAAGACACACTCACCTAGGGGAGCACCATGCTGAATGTTTCCTCTGCTATTCTACCTCCAGCTTCAAAATCCACTGGCATCACAGAATGCCACATGATGGAGAGCATGTGTGTCAGTGGATCCAGCTCCCAGCCTCACTTCAGAGTGGAGGTTTAGCTTCAGCAGAATTTTAAAATCTGAGATGAAACATGGTTTATGAAGCAGACTTTCTTTCTCTCTATATATTCAAGTAATGCTGTGTACATGGGGAAGAACATAACCTATCTATGTCATTTGTTATGTTTGCCTGCTAACCAGATCTTGTATTGCTGAATGTTTCTATTCAGAGGCTTGGCTAGGGATGATTAGATATATTTTTAAATCTTGACTGTTGGCTCTCCTAATCTTGTCTTGAGCCAACTTAGTGCCTAAAGAGAAGAGATCAAAGCCAAAGGAGGAGGTGTGTGTTTGTGTGTTTGTTCGTTCAATGTAGCTAACAGTCTTTTTCTAGGGAGACTCTGTTTTATCTGTGGGGAGTTAGGTAGAATGCGTCGAGACTTTGCATAAGCAAGTTAAACGTGGATCTAGTTTATTTTCTTATATGCTGGGAATTTTCATGTTTAGAAAAGCAGTGACTGATGGCTGAGTGTGTCTAACGGTGACTGAGAAAATGAACTTTGAATAGATTCTAGTGCTACTCATTCAGGTAGATTAACTATTGAATTTCCATTGTGGGGTAGTTTGGCTTTGGCTTTGTGCTGACTACTAAGTTTGAAGCCAAATTGCCATCTGATGAATGGTTTGACTAATGAAATTATACAGCCAGAGTAACTTTTTATTTGTTAAAGGTGTTTTTTTTATAAATACCTTTTCTGTCAACCAGTGCCTCCAAAGCAGACTACAGTTTAAAAAAAAAAAAAGATTAAAACAGCTCTGCAGTAGAAAATGACGAACTGGAGACAAAACAAATTTAAAGTTCATCAGGTTAGTGACAGTTTTAGGCAAGTGCAGCTGGAATAACAAATACTTGACTTCTGCAGGTTTTCAGTGCACCTTTGTGGACTGTGACCTTGTTCTTCCAAATCAGTCTTCTGGCACCTCCAGGGCTAACATGTTTTATTATGGCACATTTTTTCTTGAATTAGAGGACACATCAGTTCATACATTTGATGAAATAGGCTCTAGTTCACAAAGAAAGAGGCTTGGCTAGGCAGAATAGATTTATTTTTTAAATCTTTCATGTGAGACAAGATTCATAAGTCTATTCCTGTGAAGAGACAGACAAAATTCACAGACACAACTCCTCTTTGAAATTGTTATGATGTGGGAGAAATTGCTGTTGTCCTGGGACTGCTAAATCAGGGGCAGATGACTGGTTGTTGTTGTATGCCATCAAGTTGTTTTGCAACACATGGTAACCCTAAGGTGAACCTATCGCAGGGTTTTCTTGGCAAGATTTGTTCAGAGGGGGCTTGTCTTTTGCCTTCCTCTGAGGCTGAAACTTGCCCAGTGGGTTTCTATGGCCAAGCAGTGATTTGAACTGTAGTTTCAAAATTGTAGTCCAGTACTCAAACCACTACACCACACTGCTTGCCATAGATTATTGTAGTCCTTCAGATATCTTTTAGATTTCCACTCCCCTGATTTGTTACTGTTGTCTAGGTTAGCTAAGGCTGATGGGAACTGGAGAGTCATAGAGTCATGACTTCTGAGCCATTTAGTTTATGGACAAGGCCAGTCCTATACTGCAGTATCCATCAGGGAAACAATATGTTTATATTGTTTACATACCGGTATGTATTTGCTTCCCTTCCTGCTGCAGTTGCTGCTTCAGGTGGTTTCCTAATCTTTTGGAGAAGAATTTTTGGGTGCATGGAGAAAGGGTGGGGGTGAAATCACAAATTCTGGCAGAGTCGTGAAGGAGTGTTGGGTCCTGGCCAATGTCAAGTTGCAACAAACCACTTCTTAAAAACAAAGTAGTAATGGCTGATCTGGGTGAAGACCAGAGTGCCTGTGAGAAGGTTTTTTTTAAACTTTTTTTTTGCCTCTGCACCAACCTCTTCCTCCCAAAAAGTCAAGACGTGGCTGTAAAGCTGCTATTTTACTTAAGAGGGGTATGAGTACGTGGAACAACTAGCAGCTTGAGAGTAGGGACTGATCTTAGTCCAGAAAAGAATAAAGAAATGCAAACAAGTAAACTTTACGTCCTTTAAGCACCATGCATCTGACTGATATCTTTCCTTCTTCATGCCTGTGGCTTCTGTGAAGTTCTTAAATACTGTGGAAGATGCTGTTAATGCAGCACCTCTTTGCATCTTGTCTCTGCATTCCAGGGGTCCCAGGCCATTTCCGCAGTAGACTGTTATAGTGCTGTTATTCCACTTTCAACATCCTATGGAATTCTGGGGTTTGCAGTTTAGGGAGGGACCCTGGGATTCCATAGGATGTTGAAAGTGGAATAATAGCACTATAACAGTCTAGTGCAGGAATGGCCCCAGTTTTCACTAAAGCCTTTTACTTCTGCCTGTGCTAAAGCATGACAGGGAGGGCTCATTTTGTGGAACTCCATCCAAAATCTCATGAATCTAGAAAATATATGTTAGGAAACGTATTACCAGACTTAGGAGGTGTGGTGTTGGCAAGATCTCATCTGCCTCCCCCTCTTGTCTGCGACCTTGATCTCTCCTTTACATTCTGGTCACTTTTTGCTTTCTTCTGCACTTTTTGGCTGAAAGGTGACAAACCTGCCCCCCTCTTATTTCCTTTCCAAATGTGTTTCAGAGGTAGCCAGCAATACTACAGGTTATCCAACAAGTTCTATAAAGTTCTGGGCCAGAAGACTGAAGGGAAAAAGGGGACATGATTGTCTCCTACTCCGTTCAATGGCCCACAGGTGGAATGAATAAAAACATTGGGTAGGAATAGATAAGACGTTGCTAAAAGTTCATCTCCCTTTATTTGATTGCCTTTCTGATGTCTGTGTAACATATGCATCCTGCTTTATGCTTAAATATATTAGAAACAAGAAGCAGCATGGTGTAGTGTTTGAGCGCTGGGCTAGGGCATTGCGAGACCAGGCATTGGGAGACTTGCTTGGTCATGGAAATCCACTACAAGAACTTGGGCAAGTCACACTCTGTCAGCCTCAGATGAGGGCAAAAACACCCCTCCCCCAGAAGAAATCTTGCCAAGAAAACCCCAAGATAGATTTGCCTTAGAGTTGCCATAAATTGGCAGTGACTTGAAGGCAGAGAACAACAGCAACAACAGCAACGTGTTAGAACTGGGTCTGGCTTTGTTCCATGTTGTTTAGTACTGTATAGTAATCCATAGAGGGAAGGTGGATGGAATTATCTTCAGCTCTGTGTTGGACTTCAGTGGTTCTCACCTCTTGGAACTTCAGATGTTTCTGGACTATTGGGAATGCTCTCTGGAGGTTTTAAAAGTTGAACTCACCCTGAAAGCTTTGGAAAAAGGGCAGGAGATAAATATTTTAATAACTCCCAAACATCTGAGGGATCAAAAGGTAAGATCTACTGTTTTGATTATATGGACCAACAGCTACCTAGGTTGTAGTATTGTTTCTGGGAGAGGTGTCTAAAAGAACCCAGGATTCCCTATGTTACTCCTGGGAATAGGCTTTCACCTTCAAATAACAATGTGGAATAGTATAGGAAACTCTAATCTAAACTCCTAATTTGATCTCCTCTTGACCTCATTGCTTGCTGTAATTCCCTGGTGGTCTCATCCCATGGCATTCTTTTCCATAGCTCTTCCCATCTCTATACAGTAAGTTGCCTGGAACCTCATGACCAGTATCTATGCTTTCATTTATCTGCAATCTGCTGCAGGGCCAGAACTATGCTGGGGAAAGCACAGTCTGGGTTTGGGGGTCAGTTTTATCTCTTTATTCTCCTGTTCTCAAGAAAGTTCCTGCCTTGTAGTTGATGGGAAGAGAAAAAATTCTTTCTCCCTTCCCTCCTACAGCACAGGGCCAGATCAGATGTTGCACAGTGAACATGTACTGATGAACTCCTGTAACAAAATGTGTCTATTCTGAATATTTTCTGAGCCTATGACTGGAGAACTGAACCCTCCTTCCCCCAGCAAATACTGGCATCAGAGATAAGAATTCTTCTAATTTGGGTCTGTTATTATGTGCAAAGCTTAACTACTACTTTTAAAAAAACGTTTAAAAATACAACCTTTCTACATGCAAGTCAATTTAACTTGAGACTTCTGAAGGCAATTGAGTGCTTGATTTGGTCTGAGACTTGGCCTGCGGCAACAATTCAAGTAGATTGCTCTTTGCAGCAAAACTCTGAGATGCATGTTGGTGGACTGGGAATCCAAACCAGCTTCAGCTGTATTTCTGACTTTCAGTATTAACAGTAGACTACATTGCTGAGGAGATGTAGTCAGCTCTCTCAGCACAACCATTCAGTCTGCAGTAAACAATGAAACTACACTGAACGATTGTTGTATACAACTTCTTTGCTTTTAGCAGCACCTTGTAGGTTGGACAGTGGGTAACAGCAAAGAACTGTTATGGAGAGGCACTCCTTCAAGTATTGAGGTTCCAAACTCTTTAGGGCTTTAAGTGACATCATTAGTCATGAGTTACAGTTACACTAGTAGGTTATTGGCAACCAATCCAATTCCTTTCAAACACTTATTTTGTATTGTTTCCATAATGTGTTTTGGTTAGCAAGTTAGCTACTGCATTTTGCACTCACTGCAGCTTCTAAGTCATCCTGAAGGGCAGCCCTGTGTAGAGTGCATTCATGATATAATCAGGAAATTACTAGTGCATGTGTACTGCTGTGGCTAAGTTACCCCTATGCAGTAGAGGCTGTAGTTGGTGTATAAGGCATTCCTAGTGACCTCAGACACTCTGCGCCACAGAGATGACTTGGAACTCCAGTGGCAAAAGTGCATTTCAAAGTGTTCCTAAGCTGCTCCGTACTCCTTTGGAGGACTGTAAACCCAGCCAGGGTAGATTACGTACCGTGAGAATCATCAGTCCACAGATTCTGTGTCTTAGCTTCAGTTTGCTGGCCCTTATCCAGCCATTACGGCATTCAGGCACTGGCCCAGCTCGTATGCAGTCCAGCTGATTTCAGTGACAAGGAGATGTAGTACTAAGTGTCATCAGCATTCTGATGGCATCCAACTCCCAAACTCCTGATGACCTCACCCGGTGACTTCATATGAATATTGAGCAGCATGTGGGATAGAATGGAACAGGAATCCCCTAATACCACTTTTTGGAACTTGCCCTGTAAATAAAAGCAGAACCACCACAACAGTGGTTCCTACTGCAATCCTGCAGAGCCAGTCGGTATGAAGGTCAGTGGCACTGAAAGCCACTTAAAGAAGCTGGAAGATCAACAGGGTAGTATTCCCTTTGTCTGATTAAGTTGTCAGTCAGGGCACCAAAGGCACTTTTGGTATAGCACCCTAGCCAAAAATTGAGTCTAGATACTCTATTTCCTGAGAGTCCAGTTTGCTGCAATGGTTTGTGTGTTGGATTTCAACCCTGGAGACCAGAGTTTGATTCCACACTCAGCTGTGGAAACCCACTGTGTGACCTTGGGTGCATTGTACACTCAGCCCCAGAAAACCTCATGATAGGTTCACCTTAGAGTTCCCATAAATCAGAAATGAAGTGAAGTCATACAACAACAGTAACATCTATTTCCTCCAAGAATGTCTGCTAGGATGGTAGTTATCACACATCTCTGGGCCTGGAGGTATGTTTTTAAAAAGTTTTTCACTAATAGGAATGGAGAGCAAGAACAATTCTTGTAGTTAGATTTTTGCACAGATACATTAAAATGTTTCATTTCTCAGTGGATTTCTATTGGATGTTCTTACTTCTTTCTGTATGGATGCTTAATGTGTCACACAATTATATCAATTTTATACCACTTTAGTTGTCATGGTTCAATCCCAAAGATTACGGGAATTTTATTTGGTGGGAGATAGAGAACTCTGCTAGAGAACTTTAACTCACTGCATTTAAATACAGTTCCTAAGATACCCTGACATTAAATCAGTTTAATTCTGTAGTGTAAAAGGGCACTCAAGCTATTTGAATCACATTTTGGGAGGGAGACATTGAAGTAGAGGTAGCAAAAGGAAAACAAACAAACAAGTACCTCACCAAACTACAAACCTTAGTATGGAGCCATAACAGTGAGGTGTTAAGTACTGTAAATGTGTAGATAGATTTATAAGAGCTTATTGATATGAAATGGGGAATGACATGTCCAAAACAATGGTTCTTTCTACTCTTCTAGGATTTCTGTCTCTTCTTCTGTCTTCAGCTATTACATTCTCTTATCACTTAGCCTCCAGTACTTCCTTTGAAAAAATGAATCAGCATTCTGTGGCCAATGAATGCACACAGTCCCCATTGGGTGGTTTCATGGGAATTCTGTCTTTGAGGTTTTTCAAGACTTTTTTTTTTGTGTGTGTAACTTGAGGATGTGGCCCACTGGGACCTGCCTCCAAATTTATTTTCCAAGACCTTATGTTCCTGCATGTGTGGTGTTGGCATATACTACCAAATGCAGATTTTATGAAGATTTTTGTCCTATGGGGTTGCCCCCTTCTCAAAATGCCTAGAAAAAATCCAGTGGGATCTTTTGTGCATGGATGGTTTGGATTGTTTTATCTACAGAAGCGTTGGCACTCTCCCTTGAACACTGGAAATATATACTAAAATTTGAGGTGTTTGTTATTCTGTTGTTCTATACAAATCCACATGCCTAATCCACAGGATTATCAAACATGGTATGTTACCGAATGGGACAAACTTTGACTTTTTGTGAGAAGAATCCTGTTTGTGCTTCATGTTGTATTGAACCTGATGTAGAATCATTTTTAAGGATTGTAGATACTATGGTCATTCTTTTGTTTCAGTCAATTCATAAGCAAAATCATCACTGTCAACTTGAGCAGTGCTGGACATACTTTCCAGGAGAATATAGAATGGCAGACCTAGTAAGACTGTTCTTAATGATGTGTAAATATGAGCAGCCTGAGCATAGAGTTATGAGGAGGTTGTCTTAACCCTTTCCCCTCTTTGGTGTTTTCCCAGTGGAAACCTCATTTCCACTCCCCAACCGTTTCTTTTTTTGCATGGAAAACATATGGGTAGCTTTATGTGTTTGTTTGATCTGTACCCAGGTATGGAATACAAGGTGGCTTCCAACATTATAAATTATACTTATTAAAATATGTATTACAGTAATTACAGTTTAAAAAGAACCCTAAAGGAATCTAATAGCACCTTTGAGAATAACTGGTGTATTTTAGCATAACCTTTCATGGACTTCATTTGGCTTCATAAGATGCATGGAATGGCACTTCCTTTGACATATCTATATAAACTGGGGCAGGGGAAGAACGTGAAAAGTAATGGAAATGTAAAAGATGTTTTGGTATCATCCTAGTTATAGTTTTGTGGTAAAGGGAAACAGGTTTTGCTCATAAACACAATTATACTGACTAAAACAACAGATAAAACAATTTAAAAACACTACATTATTTAAAGAGTAGCACTTCTTTTTAAAAAATCTAGCGCATCCATATTAAAACTTTAGAACAGCAGTTCTTAACCTGTGGTCTGCAGATCCCCAAGTAGCCACAATGTTCTGACAGGGGGTTCATGAAGGCTTGAAGAAATGTTATGAGCTTTTACAGTTGAAATAGAAAGAAAGGAAGACAAATGAAGAGACCAGACAGATGGTCATAAATTGTTCATAAAGAACAGGAGTTCCTTGCTGGTAGTAGACATCATTTGTTCAAAGTATCATTTACGATATATCAAATGGTTCACAAATTGTGAAAATAATTGATAACAAAGAAAATGTACTCAGGACTTGCTACTTTTATAGGAAGTGAGATCCTGGAAGTGAATGAGTGGCTGACAGAAAGCATGTGACATTTCTTGCTCGAGCATTTTAGATCTTAAGTCTTAGCCGTGGCAACAAAAGATATTTAAAGGAGGTCCATGGTAAATAAAAGGTTAAGAAATGGCGTTTTAGACTGTAATAGGGAGTCCCTAGCTGAAAGCCTGGCTGGATAGAAAACTCTTTGCCTTGATAATGGAAGGGCAACAGGGAGTGGGATTGCCCTGTCCTCTTTTTTTCTGGAGGGGAGTTCCACAATTTAGGAGCAGATGCTGAGAAACCTCTCTTCTGTGTCTGCATCAAACATGCCTCTGCAGGTGGCGGGACAGAGAAAAGGGTCTCAAAGCCCAGGCAGGTTTATATGGGAGAATGTGGTCTTTTCACACAGGCTGGGCCCAGGTCATATAGGGCTTTGTGGGTCATAACCAGCACTTTGCATTGTGGCCTGGAACCAGAGCTGTAATGAGTAGAGCTGTTGCAGCAGGGGAGTTACATGCTACCTGTAACCAGCTGTGTTCAATAGCTGAGGTTTCTGAATGCTCTTCAAAGGCAGCCACATAAGAGCACATTACAGGAATCCAAATGGGACGAAACTAAGGCATGTGTCAGCCATAGCCGGATCTGCCATCTCCAGGAATGGGCACAAGTAATACAGTAGCTTTATGTATTCAGATATATTCCTGGCTGATACTGAAGTCTGGGAATCCGGTAGTATATTTAAGCTGCAAATTTTCATCTTTTGGAAGAGTTAGTCCCAATCTACACAGGCTGAATGCCTGTTTTGTGATTTGCTCTCTTTCTTGTCTTCAGTGTAATTCTCCAGATCACTTTCCATTCCATTACTGACATAAGACACAAGTTGAGAACTGAAGTGGCTTCCTCAGATTTGAATGGAAAGAAGAAAGAGTTGGGTGCTATCAGCATGTTGGTGGTGTTGAACTCCATATCTCTGAAGAACATCACAATGATTTCATGTAAATATTAAGTAGTGTAGAAGCCAAGGCAGAGCCCTGAGGACCAGGAGCCAAGATAATGAAAAGGAATCCTCCAGAACCACCTTTTAAATCAGTCCCTCTAGGAATGACTTGAGCTACTGTAAAACATTCCCAACTCCAAGAGTAGTACCATGTTTTATAGTATCAAAAGTTGGAGGGAAATTCAGCAGAAACAACAGGAATGTAGTAGTCTTATCCAGTTCATGACTTAGATCATCTACCAGGATTACCAGAGCCATCTCCATCCTTAACCAAGACTGAAGCCAGATTGAACTAAATCTAGATAATCTGTCTTCTCCAGGAATCCCTGCTGCCTTGTGAACCAACATCTTTTCCAGAATTGGAATCCTGGAGAATGACCAACAATTATCCATAACAGCAGGGCCAGGCAGGGATTTTTAAACAATGGTTTAAACAGTGGCCTCACAACTACTATTTTAGACACAGAGAAATATTAATTACTGCCTATATACGTTCGCTCCCCTTTATGAAAGAATTGTTTCTGCAGCATATAAGAAAAAAAAGGTTGGCCAATGGTCAGGGATTCAGATGTGGTCAAACAACATCTGAGGAGCTAAGATTGGGAACCACTGGAATAGAACAATAGTACCCAGACATGAAAAGGCCATGCTGTGTTTTTCTTCCATGGCCATTCTTCCTGCATTGTCTTTTTTTTTTTTTTTTTTGGTATTAGGGCAGAGAGTGACAGACTGTTGCTCATCCGTTGTATTGCTGTTTGGATTTCTTCTTTTAATGGCTATTCTTAAGTTGATTTTAATGCTATTGATAGTTTTGTGATATTTTCACTTTTTATATGTTTTTATGGATGCAAATTTTTCTCTTCATATATTTTTAGATATCGTTTTTAAAGCTACTACCCTGTTCTACGGTTGGAAGCTGTATGTCTGCCGATCTACCTCCTATACCATATCTATCTGGCTATTGGATCCTTTGTGGAAAAAAAGACAGGCATTTTTTGATATATTCCTGTTTCTTTCTACCTTATCCTTCCTTTTTTCAGTATCATGGTCACTCTCAGCTTGATGCAAATAAACTTGAGGGACCTGACCATTATATATGTAGAGAAAATAGCTTGCTTATCAGTTTCTGTGTTTAAATATTGTCACGTTAGCCATGTTTGTTTCTTTTCTGAAGGGATTCATTTATTCATGAATTTGCGTTCTAAAGCACAATGAAACAGAATGAACAAATTTGCAACCTGCACAAAACAGAAGTGGGATTTTACTTTTTCTCTTTTATGCAACAGGACAGTAAGAAGGCAATTTCCAAAAAGTGAGTACCATGGTGTACCTTTTTTTAGACAAGGCACACACACATTCATATGGAAACACATGGAGTGGAATGTGGTATTGGAGCAGTGAAATACTAAAATAATTTATTCTGCCACAGACATTACTCTACTTTTTCATTTAAGATGCTCAAAGTAGCTTCCGACATCAATTAAAATAAGAAATACACACTATGTAACCACAGCATGGAAAGGGATTGGCAGGAAGCTGTTTAAAAGAACCATTCAGTTTAAAGATAAAGGGCCAAATGTCTTTGTGAGGTTGTGGAAGATATGGTGGACCTTCTTCAGAAGGACGTTTGGCACTCTAGAGTGTGACTTCAGGCATGGATATTGTCCACAGTTCAGCCCAGCACAGATGAAGAATGATGTCATTTCAAATAGAAGATAATGAGTGGGCAGACCCATGAATGGAGGCAGTTCTTCTCAATGTCCTGGTCTTTACTTCAGCTATTTAAAAATTTTAAGGCTTTAATAACTAGCCTTTGAATTGGGCCCAAACATGAACTGGAAGCTCAGGATACTGTCAGAAAAGTGAGGAGGAGAAGTCACATTTTTGGCTTGGGCCCAAGCTTCAGGTCATTCACAGTCCAACAACCAAATGATTCTGATTCAGTCCGAATCCCTTTCATCACATCACACATCACAATGCTATGATTCCACTTTAACTGCCGTTGTTCCATCCTATGGAATTGTGGGATTTATAGTTTAGGGAGGGGTACTTAGAATTCTCTGCCAGAGAGTTCCTCTAGTGCCTCACCAAAAGACATGCCCCAGGATCCCATAGGATGCTGCCATGGCAGTTAAAATTGGAATTGTAGTGCTATAATTATGTAGTGTGAAAGAGCCCCTGATTTAGCTTGCAATTTACATTAATCTAGTTGTAATGAGATTAGGAAATATGTCCCCATGGCCACATTGGTCTTTTCTAGAAATGGGTGCACTGGCCTAAACTGGACAGAAGCAGACCTGGCATGCCAGCTCTTTGTTCTTTCAAAGGTAACCCAAGACTATTTATCTGGTTTCTTGAGTGGATGGTCTAGAACATGAATGAAAAATCCATGCAAGTTACTGGTTTTAGGTGAGCAATTACAGTATATCTTCCAAATTATGGAGAAATGCAATAATGTAGGTGAAATGTTAAGTGCTTAATGTTAAGTGCTTGCACGCACAAGCATATATTTGTTGAGAGTGTATGTGTGCATGGGTTTTAAGTGAGGAATTTGGAAAACTTGTGGCAGAGAACATTTCCTTATTCCAAGGGATGAGAATTGTGGCATGTTCAGAGGGAGAATCTATCAATATAATGGAATTTTGTCAAAATATCCGGTAAAATTCACTTGTTAAGTTCAGTGTCTTTTGTGGAAATCTTCCTTCTGGTCAACCTATATTGTGGGTTTTTTAGTCTTAAGCCTGTCTAAACATGTATATATCACTCACAGGACTAGAGGTGAGTTGGAATTAAAGAGATGGACACTGTAGGAATACTTAATGGTCATTCTGTTACGTTTGAGTGATAAATGGATTTGATGAAAGTATGACTAGAGTTCAGAATATGTACCTGAGATTGACTGGTAGGATTCTCTAAGGGAATTTTGTAACATTATAGGCTTCTGAATTGGGGCTGTGGGAATTTTATCTTTCTGCAGAAGCCTTTTTACCCCCCCACCCCCCATTATGTTAACTCTGTTATTCATGTTTAATTGTGTTTTTATACTGACTGCAGCATGTGCTATAGGAAGCATGGTCTGATTCAGAACCTTTGTGCAGGTAACGTCGAAAACAAGGCTGCTATTAAAACCTTAATTATCTAGATTAAAATTGCATTAGCAGTAGCAAGAACAGAGATGTTTGGAAACTACAGTACTTCTAAATATTTTTCTTTAAGTTGCGTGTGTGTGTGTGTGAGAGATTTTTGATTTCTTCAGAGGACCCAGTTATGACTTTTAGCTTTAAGCAGCTAGTACAGTATAAATAACTATAACAATACTGATTTCATTTGAATGTGCAGAAGGTCAAGCACATTCATCAAACAGGGAAGTGACTGTGTTGACCATTCTGGATATAAAATAAAACATGAATATATAAATGGATGATTAGGACACAATCGTAGTGCTTCTTCTAAACAGGAAAGATTTTATACACAGTGTGTTATACCTGTGCACAGTGCGTTATGTGTTATTGCCATACAGTATATAGTAAGTGAAGCTACAGGTTACTTTAATTTTTTTTTAATTTTCCATTAAGTTGTAAGGACAAACAAGCAAACAACATAGAACAGTATGAAAATGAGAAGTAAAAATATGGTACCAGCATTACCATATATATAACAAAAAAAGACAACAAATAGAAAAAACAGAATAATACTATCACATGTGGATAACATTGCAAGAAGAAAGATCTACATGTACATTAAGGGTTGACTTCTCTCTCTGTTAGAACTACAGAACTACAGGCTGCTTTCACCAGCAGTGTATCCTCTGACATATAGCAAAGATTAAATCCTTAAGCCAGAAATTTGTTCTTGTTTCCTCTTTGTTTCATTGTCATGGGGAAAAAAGTTGTAAAAAATAATCTCTTCTGTTCCAGTTGATATTTTCTACAAGAGGGGTGGCATTACATGTGTTTATTTTAACATGTTGGTGCTTAAAGAAACTTGCTCTTGAATATTTTATACAGAACTGTAAAGATGCATGCGCTTGGTGTATTATCAGCTCTTCTAATTGGAGAGGTGTCCACAAAAATATATCTGAGAAACTTTGTTGATGCTTGTAAAATCAGTACAGTTTGAACACATATAAATGTTGCACTTAGAATTTTCTTTTGATCCAGGAGTGCAATTTTCCTTTCTAGAACTCTGTTATAAAATGAGCCCTGGGCAAATAGTGCTGGAGTTGGCCCAGCCAGCCTAACCCAACTCAACCCTCTACTAGGACTTTCGTTCCCTTATTAAATGTCAGTATGTAGAATAATAGCACTGGCTTAGGGGCAATCTTCTATTTCAAAACCTTTGAGTGTCTCCTTGCCAAGTCTTGAATTGTATGAACCCTTGAGATGAAAGAATGTTTCATCTTGTGCCAGCCAAGATTCCTACAAAATGCATCGTAGCCATTTCCTAATGATAGTTGTTTCATGCAACTTTCCTAATGATAGTTGTTTCATGTTTGTGTGATTGAGAACAACTGCTTCAGTCCTTTCTCCAAGTACAGCAGCAAAGAGATAGTTGACCAAGAAGTTGATCTGCAAATGTTCTATGGTTACAATAGCAATTACAGTGATAATTATATGGAAGAGGAACTATAGAATGTCTGCAAACCTAGGCTCTCAGTGGGAGAGGAAAGGTGTTTGTAACATCTCCATCACCAGAAGTAAATTTTTTTGGTTGCAATGGTAATATGATGTGCAGGACAGTTGTAGAGCTGTGTTTTTGTAGAACTTTATGACTCCATAACAAGTCAGCTCTTCAGCAGTGGTACCAAATTGATGTTTCCAGAGTGTATTTTAATTTAAACCTGGAAATTTTACTTGTTTTAGCTTTATATTCATTTGCCTTGCCCTTCTTTCCTTACTCATTGCTGCATGAAATGGCCTGAGACTGTGCTGCAAATTATTGAACCAGTTTGGAAAATAATTAGCTTGCCTTTCTGCGAAGAATCGTGTGAACTGTTGATCTATGAAAGCATGACAATTTCTTAATAGATATATCTAGTGTTTTCAGAGACTGAAGTATGGGTATGTGTCTTTGTTGTGCATATAGGTGCTATCTTTGTAAGTCAGCTTGGGTCATGTACCAGGAGCCAGGCAGGATATAAGTTAAATAAATAGATAAATTTCAATTCCAAGAGCTCCTTGCTTAAAAACTGAATGTATTGCCTCTTTTCTGCCTTGGCATTTTCTGTGTTTGAGTAAGATCTGTAGAACCTCACTGTGTGTTTATAGAGCTGATATGGTTCCTTTTTATATCAGTGTCACATTTTCTGGAAGGTAAATCTGGTAGGAATGAGGGGTAACAAAACTCACCTCTTTAACCATATGATTGCACATATGTAAAAAAATAGGTACTATATTTATGTAAAGAAATAGGTGCTATACCACTTGAGCACTGATTCTAGAGTAGCAACCTATGATAGCATTTCTCTCAAGGGACAGTTTATTGTTCATTTCTAAAAAATTTCAACTGCTTACTAGATAGAAGAAGAAACATTAATAGACAAGTATGCTCAGTGACAGTTGTGGCCAAAAGGGTAGCCATAGCATAACAATATCCCCAGGGGCTAAGACCAAAGACAACAATGGAGCCTTCATCAAACCAGTGTTTGGGTTGCAGGATTAAATACCTCTGGGGACCATATGAGCACATTTGAGAAACCATGGATAAGGAAAACAAGATGAAATATTGGATTGGTCTAAGACTTTATGGTACCTGAAGTAGACCAGTAAACTGAATTTGAGATGGATACTTAAAGCCTACCAAGTTATTATGGCAGATAAGGCAGAAATTCCCACAAGTATCTTTCTTGATCCCTGCTAGTACAAATATAATAACAACAAATTAACAAGAAATTAAATAAATACCAATGTCCTTTTAATGATACTCCAGGGCTGCTGTCTGAGGCAGCTACCTTCTCTGCCAAATGGTAGGGCAGATGTTGTTGCAGGTGATATTGTGATTGATTCGCTTTGTCCTTCCCAAACCCCAGCACATGTCACTTTTCTTATCAAATTGCAACTGAAATACAGCAAATTGCAGCAAGGCCATAAAATGCTCGGACTGCAGCCTGTTTTCAAGTGAGTCTGTTGGACATTTATAACATATAAGCCAACAGTCCCCTGGCTCCTGAAGGCAAATGCTTTAAACAGGCTGTCTCTGATGGCTATTGCAATAAAGTTTGCAAACAAAATAATGCTTAAAATTATAAAGAAGGTCTTCAGGGAAAATACCAAACTCTTCAGATAATGGATCATATCTGGAGCATGTTGAATAAAGGTTTTAAAAGCCTTTTTGGCTTTTTATGGTGTACAGTGCTTTAAAAATCTTGAAACCTCATGCAAGTCAGATGGCTATATTTAGAACATAAATAAGTCATTATTCAGGGAATCCTTTAGCTCTCATTACGGTAATGGATATGCTAAAACAGAAGGAAGTGATTTCAGGATGGCTAGTTCCTACAGTAAGAATATGATTTAATTACAAGAGGAAAAGGGAAAATAGCAAATTCACATCTATGTTGAAAATAGCACATGCCTGGTTAAAAGAATATGAGACTGGATGGGGTTCCCTTTTAAGCAGAACCCTAAACACAATAAAATAGTTTCCATGTTGTTGAAACAAGGTCAAATAAAGTTTGGCTGATACGCCAGCTGCGCCCCTTCCTGGACTTGGAACACCTAAAAACAGTGGTACATGCGCTGGTAACTTCACGGCATGACTTCTGTAATGCGCTTTACATAGGGCTACCCATGTGCTTAGTCCGGAAACTTCAATTAATTCAGAATATGGCAGCCAGGTTGGTCACCGGAAGATCTAAAACTGACCACATAACACCTATTCTGAAGTCTTTACATTGGCTGCCTATTAGTTTCCGGGCACAGTACAAGGTGTTGGTTCTTACCTTTAAAGCCCTTCATGGCTTGGGGCCAGCCTACCTGCGGGATCGCCTTCTCCCATATAATCCACCCCGCACACTAAGGTCCTCTGGGAGGAATTTACTGCAGCCAATCAGAACTAGGTTGGCTGCAGTTACCCAGAGGACCTTTTCTTCTGTTGCTCCCAAGTTATGGAATGGCCTGCCGGAGGAGACCCGGCACATTACCAGTCTTGACTGCTTTAAAAAAGCAGTCAAGACTGTTCTCTTCCGACAGGCCTTCCCAGACTAGTGTTCCACCGCCTCTCATCAATTGTCTCTTTGTTCTAATTTTGTTTTTAATTTGTTTTTAATAATTAATGTGTTTTAGGGGGATAGAAGGGTTGGTGGGTGGGGAGGATGCGGTACATTTTAATGTTTTAATGTATTTATATATTTTTGTAATGCCGCTTTGATCCACTGGGAGAGGCGGGATAAAAATGAATGTTGTTATTATTATTATTATTATTAGTCAACAGGTTTGTTCTAGTGATTCAGAAAATATTTGTTTGAAAAGGGGAATGAATCCTTACTTAATATATTTCATAGTCCTATTGTACAGGAGTGGGTTTAGTATGCAATAAGAATTCATATTATAGCTACTATGAAAAGTTGCAGCAGAAATCACTGTGTTGTTGAAGAACTGTGCTGCCTAGCCTGCAAGCCTCAGATTGAGCTGTCTTCATGAGCAGATTGGGGCAGTAGTCTTGCTTTGTGTTGTGGAAGAACACAAATCTGTCTCTGATGGCTATTTTGCGACTGCACAGCTGTTACTCCTTTGGGATATGGTTGGTCTTGTTTTTATTCTCTTGTGCAGTTTCAGTTATTCCCTCAGTGCCTTTCTGTATTGGCAACAAGTGCATGGGCACCACCAAAATGACACAATGTCTCCTGAATGTGCTTCTCTTCTGTTATGAAAAAACACGTGAGGCCCATTTCTGTGTTGGAACTGCTTATGCTTTAATTATTGTCACCTTTTGGGGCAGCCTTCCTTAGGGCTGCAAAGCAAGTAGAATTGCACCTGATTAGTACTTGGCTGAGGGACCATAAAGGAATACTAGGATCTCCTGGTAGGACTAGGAAACATCTGTCCTAGAGATTTGCTGCTAGTTAGAGTGTGCAGTATTGGGCTGAATGGACCAACAGTCTTGATTCAGTATAAGGCTGCTTTCTGTGCAGAACTTGGAAAGTTACACGATACAGAAAGTAACACACTGGGTTATTCATTGCTGGCATATTACCATGACTATTACTATTGTGCCATTGAAAGCTGCCAAAAAATGTTCTCTGGTTTTCCTGACTCTGATCATCGTTAATTCTGGGGAATGGTTCCCCCGTCTTGACTCCTTCCCCGAACCACCCACACAGGCATAGTGGAGCAGGCCAATTGGCTGCCATGTGTGCTTTGAGTGAGTGTGTAGAAGCAGTTGTTCAATCTTGTTTCCATCTCCATCTCCTACTCCCCCAAATAGTTGTCTAAATTGTATGCAGGCCCTCAGGCATGCAGAAAAACTGGCCCCAACCTCTTTCACAGCTTACACCAACCCAACCAATTCAAGTGTACATCCTTTGCTCATTTTTGGAAGAGCCCTCTTTGCTTACCCCTTAAATTCTCAGTAAATCTCTGTTTTTTGGTCAGAGAATGGAAGAAAGCAGAAAAGCCAGACTAATTTTTGAAAAGTTTTTTTCCTTCTAAATTTTCATCTGAGTCTGTAGATCAGCTTATATTTTCAGTGCATCATCTCCCCCACTCCCTACCTCCCTCCTGCCCTGCTTCCTCACTTTTTGTTACTCGCCCCTTGCTAGCTGCACAACAAAAAGGTTGTCACCCATGTAGCCCTTCCATCTCCCCTTCCCATTGCTTAGACTGAGTTAGTATACACCTAGTGTTGTATAACAGAGAGAAATCCAGTTGTTACACTGAAAACTAGTGAGTTATAGCCCTGGGATGCTGTTCTAGATGATGGAATTAATTGCCCTGCCTCACTTTTCTTTAGGTGGTAATACTGCTCCATTAATTTTAAAATACTTTAAGCCAACCCTGCTGTGTTTATGATAAATCGCACTGCAGCTACAGAACGGGAACATGGACTTTGCTTCAAAAACACGCCCTAATAATACCTTTAATTTCACTTTTTCTTCACAGAGCTTAGGGCAACATATGTCATTAATTCCTTATTTTTCCGTCACTCTAACTTTGCAGTATAAGGGGACACTGAGAATGAGAATGTGAGTGATCCAAGTTTCTTTAGCATTATTATTTTTTTTAAAAAATATGTGTTTATATGATTAATTTCTTTAAAAAGATGTGTGATTGTACAATTGGTGTCTTAAGAACCTTTTCATACTGTACAGTTTCAGTCTTGCGATTCCAGTTTAATTACCATGGTTCCATCTCATGGAATCCTGGGATTTGCAGTTTAAGGAGAGGCACTAAGACTACTTAGTCAGTGAGTTCCTCTAGTGTCTCACAAAACTACAAGCTCTAGGATTCCATAGGTTAACTGCCTTGGCAGTTAAAGTGGAATCTCAGTGCTGTAATGTGTAGTGTGAAAGGGCCCTAACGAACAATAAAGGCATGCAGCCAACCCAACACAGGAGGATGGGCATGGGATAAAAAGGATATATCTGACAGGCAGATCAGCTTTTGGAGCAGAGGAAGGCAGATGTGTCTTATGAAGAGCAGAAGGTGAAGGGAAGTGAATCTCACCAACATTTGAAAAATCTAAACCAAACCAAGTCAGGCTACTGTTTCTACGTACATTTGTATAAACCCAGATGTCATACTGATTTACAATATGATTATTTTCCTCACTGAGAGAACCCTTTTGTTATAGTGTATAAGCAAATACTTGAACTGCTAGGGCCCTGGGAGTTATTTTAAGTTAAATTCCCAGCCAGAGTTTAGCATGAGCTTGACTGTCCCCTGGGGTATAAAAGTGCTTAGCTCTGTTTGAATCAAACCTCTTGAATACAGTCCTGCAGACAAGTCTGTTGATTGAAAGATGAAATAATAAAGAAAAACACCTAAGTTAGATTGGAGTGGCTGCTTCTCCTCCTCACTACAATGTGTTTTTATAGTCTGTGGGGGCTTTTATATCTTATGAGTGATTGCCTTTGATGGCTTTGCTAAATTTGGAGGTATTGGGACTTTTTGTACCATCCTGCTAGTGCAGAAGAAATGACTGAATTGTATGCTCCTTCAACAAGGAAGAAGGTTTAGTTGCCCCTGTTGAAATGTCTTTGTCTGTGCAGCTCAATTGTTCCTTTTGAGTCGGTGACAGGGCAGAGGGATTTTAGTAATCAAGGTTTCCTTGCAGATGTCTGGACTTAACTTGTATCTATGTGTCAAACTTCAGCAACCTTATGACTTTAAATGGGTACAGCAGATTCTGTGGTTCAGTTTTTATGCTTTGGGAGTGATGCTGTTTGGATCCACTCGTTGTAAGATAGCCTTACCTTAATTGCAAATGGGATGTAGTCCAACACACCAGGTGGCAGAGAGCTGGTGTAAGATAAACAAAGATACTTCTATCAGTCTTGAGAACAATCTTTCTGATGAGAAAGGGGTTATTGCAGTGAAAGCATATGGATATGACTTATCCATTATTTTGATCTATGTTATGCAGGCAATATTGTATCAAGATGCTGTCAGTCAGCAAAGCAGGGAAAGATTTCAGGAGCCCTCCCCCTTTTTTCTGAGAAAGGGAAAATATCATACTACAGTTTTCCCTTCACTTTTGTGAGGGTTCCAGTTGCAGAACGCTTGCAAAAATGGAAAAAAATGTTAATAACTCCCCTCAGCTTCCTCTCATGTTCCTTTCTGGGGCTTTCCCCTTCCTGTTCCCATGCAAAAGGGAAGGGAATTGGGGGTGGGGGAAGGCTCACACCAGCCTTCTTTTCCCCTTTTGGAGTTCCCTCTGCCATTGCTATCTGTTTTGTCCTGGCACTGAGAACTCATGTGAACTTTCGCCACCCCATTCCTTTCCATTTTGCCTCGGCACAAGTTCTCTGCACCAGGGCAAAATGCATAGGAATGGCAGGAGGAGCTCCAGAGGGAGGAAAGGAAGGCTTGTGTGAGCTTTCCCCACTCCCTTTCCCTTCTGTTTTGCATGGGAAGGGAAAGGATGGAGCTCCAGAGGCAGGAAAGGAAGGCTTGCACAAGCTTTCTCCCACACCCCATTCCCTTCCATTTTGCCTCAGCACAAATTCTTTACACTGGGGCAAAATGCATGGGAATGGGAAGAGGAGAATGGTGATGGGGAGGTATGCATGCTTGCGAATAATCAAATTCATGAACGTCAGACCTGCGAATGTAGAGAGAGAACTGTAAGTTAGTTTCTTGATTTTACTGAAACCATGAATTTAGTGACCCTGGTCCAGAGGCATTTATCTCCATGGTGGAGAACTCAACTCATTGGTTGGGCAAATAAATATGTACTCTTCAAATGTTCTTGGATTATAATTCCCAGCAACCCTCACAAACATGTGTATGGAATGCTGCAGAGGAAACATCAATGGATTGCACATCTTTTATGCTGAAATATTACCACTTTGGGTACTCTAAAGTGAAGTGTGAGGCTTATTTGGAGCAGCCCTGGGTTAGAATGAGTTGGTAAAGGAGTGTAGCTATCAGATTGTTCTGTTGTTTAAAAAGATGTTGAAACCATTGCCACATTTCTGGCAAAGATTACTTTCATAAGGAAATCCATCTGCATTTTGAAAGAATTGAAAAAAGTAAACCTTCAAAATGTTTTCCTGATTGTTTAGTCCAGGAGTGGAAATAGTGTGTCCTTCCAGATGGTGCTGCACTGCAGCCCCCAGCAGAACAAGTGGGCATAGTCAATGGAGAGGAACACTGGCAGTTGCAGTCAAAGAACAGTTGGAAGGTTATATGGTTCGCACCTTGGGAACCATGATCAGACACTCCTAGTATGTGCATGTAGATGGCGTATCTCTTGTGGGCATGTCTATCAACTGCATAATGGCCCTAATGAGGTGAGTTAGCTCACAGTAGTATCAGTCCACCATATACCACTAGAAGGACTTGCAGCTCAGCACCCTTTGTCAGGACATCTATAGACTAGGACGTCATGTTTACTGCACAGTTTGTCTGCCGGCGCCCTGAGAGCACAGCCAGCCAGTGCATATGTAGCAAGGTATTAGACAACTGTGACAGAACTCTTGAGTTTCCACAGATTGGAAACCACAGTCTGCCTTTCCAGTGGCAGAAGATTTCAGCTCATGGAATTTTACTCCTTTTGATTTTCAGGGAGTCCTCTCCTGCAGCTCACCCCAATTCAGCAGTGAGGTCCATGCAGGATTTCCAAATGACTGGAGGGGATTCTGTGGAGATGAGAGGGCATAGCATCCCTCTTCTGAGAGCGCAGTTGCTTGTGCTGAAACCTGAATCCACCCCATCAAGTAGTCTGGCCTGTTCTGCACAGCTGACAGTGTTGTGGGGTTTTGTTTTGTTTATTTTTTCACCTTTGATGTGAACTGTTGAATCTGAAACTTGGACAATGAATTTATACTGAGTAGTAATGCAGGCATATGTTAGACATCTAAATGAAATATAGACATCTAAACTTAGGTAGGGGGATATATCATTGGTCTTTGTAGAAAAGCCCTTGAGCAACTTGTGGACTCAGAAGCTGTTTTTGAGTCTGGCCCTGTTTTTTTTTTAATGGCCCCACCCCCCAAAAAAGGGAGGTCTGAGCAACCTCTCCTGGAGGCTCACAACAGCTTCTTAAATAGATCTCAAGGCTCCTGTGCTCTGATATAGCTAATTTATTAAAACCTGAAGTGAACTTCCAGCCACTTTAGTGTAGTTTTGGGGGATTGGGAGCATTTCTGGTACTCTTTATGACCCATGGACTGCCAAAAATTGACTCTTAGACCACCACCCTTGCTATAGAAGGAGCTGGCTTGTGTGTCTTGCTGCCACTTAAGCAATAAATCTGTGCAGTAAATCCTTTCTTTTATCTTGCAAAGCCTTTGATCCTAAGCACATCTTATTTGGAAACAGATTTCCTTGAAATGAGTGGGGTTTCAAGAGAATGGTTTAGTTTTAGTATTTTGTAAAATGAGCCTACTTATTTTTCTCTATTTTTGTATATGTTCACAGGGTTATTAATCACCAGTGCAGTGTATATGACTATATGGTTTACGGTACTCAAGTTTACATAGCATCCTATTGTGCCCTGATTCCAAATTGGATTGGATTATTTCTCAGTACCTTTCAACTTCATTCATGCTGATATGGAAATATTTCTATTTGTCTCTACCTGCTTCTGTGAATGTTCCTACCTGAATATGTGCGGTGGGCCTCAGATGTGAGCTGGTTGCCATGGTTACTAACAGCCCTGATTTGGAGGCTGCAGAAACAGTAAACTGTAGGCCTTTAGGAACACTTGGGGTTGGCTCGCACATGCTATTGGCAGCCCAAATATTTATCCTCTGTATTACTTCATAATATGTGCTGATAATACACTTCTGTGTGTTAGGTACCGCTGGAGACAGCATCCTGTATTGCTGCACTGATGTGTTGCAGTAGCTGATTATAGCTACACCATTGTGATGATTGGATGTGCTCTGCAGTCCACTGTATTAAGTGACTGTGCGTAGGGATTTGGCCATTCAAGGATGTCAAAGGGCCTCACTACCTTTAGGTCTGAAGTGGACCACTATGCCATCTTGATTATGCAGGCTAGGGCTGCTGGGAATTGCAATTCAAAGTTATCTCGAAGGCTACAATTTCCTATTCCTGCCTTAAGCAAATCTGTGGATTTTTCCAATCCTTGCAGGCCTTCTTGGGTAAATTAAAGATGCCAAAAGCAGAAATGAATCTTTACTAATATCCAATCTATAATAAATTTGAATAATAACAGTAAATATTATTTTCCAATCATTGCAGGCCTTCTTGGGTAAATTAACATCAAAGATGCCAAAAGCAGAAATGAACCTTTACTAATATCCAATCTATAATAAATTTGAATAAAGAGTAAATATTATTTCAGTATTGGACTTATATTTTAATATCACAGCTGCTTAAGCCAACACACTGGGCGTATTAAACACCACATTTTAAATCTGCTTTAACAAACTATTAATTAAAACAAAAATGTTGTTGACTACACTTGAGACTGACCTGATAAATTTCAACTATTGCTGTAAAAGGGATTGGCACAGAAATTGTAGAACAATTCTGGAGTAAGACTGGCTTACGTTCTCAGGTTCCTCTGCAAAGATATGTGTCAGCAAAATTCCCCAAAGGATAGGCATTAGCTATCCTTTTAATATAGATATTAAGTTTAGGCACACCTCGGTAGGTAAAGCCTCCGATACTGAAGCTTCTTATTATGAAGACTTTTTATGTCTCTCCAGTCCTCATTTTCTCCTCATTCTCTCTTTAGCGTGAAGTATTCTTAGTAATATCGGCATGGGGGGTGGTGAAGCAGAGCTGGAGAAAGATTTTGGGCATCAGGCTGCAGCCATGGTGTATACATTAAACAGTGCAATAAACAAAGCTTGAACTGGGGGGAAAATGTGATTATTCTGAAGCCAGTCCTATTGTAGCTGTATGTGGCTGTCTACAATAAGCAAGATAAACAACTACCTCCAGAATTCCTTCCAGAGCATGTGTGAATGGCAAAAGAGACGAAAAAAGAAAGGAATAGGTACGCCTGCGAGAGCCTGCATGGTGTAATGGTTTGAGCATTGGACAATTCCCCACTTGGCCATAGAAACCCACAGAGTGACCTTGGGTGCATCACATACTTTTGGTCCCCAGAAAACACCATGATAGGTTCACCTTAGAGTTACCATATGTTGGAAATGACTTGAAGGCACACAATAAAAAACAGATAAACCTACCTCGTCACTGACACTTGATATGTCAAAAAGCATAAAAAGTATAGCTTCGTAAGTTCTGTAAGTTTGGCTAGCAAAGTAGAAGAAGCCTCTAAGTGATCTCTAGAAGGTTCAAAATATTTTTGTTACTTACGTGATGTTTATCTGACCTCACTGTTTCCTCTCACATGTGTACATTGTCAATTCTGGATAAAAAGTTTGCTGAAACATTTTAAACTTTTCTTCTTTTTTGTGATGTAACAACCTGTCTCCACCTGTGTTATTTATGCCTCTGGTACCAAATGTTCTGTTGAAGGAGTAATGCTCAGGAACACATCTGCTTCGTTAACTGATGTATACCTGTAATAATGTTGGGTTTGACTTTAAAAATCTGTGGTTATACTTCCTAAAGATTTGGTTGCTTTTTTATTATTGTATAAGCAGGGTGTGGCAACTCTTCCAGAAACTGAGCCACCTGATTAGATATAGATACCTGTGAACCTTTTAAAAATAATGATGGCTTGCTGATTACAGTCAGTCTTTATGGTTAAAACACTGCTTTAAATATTCAACTGTGAGATCAGTATGATAAAATTGATTCTGTTGCACTTAACCTTATAGGTTCCAGGCAAAGTAACTTGGAAGAGATCTGCATGCTACAGAGAAAATGGTGGCAAACAGAGATGGGTTATAATACCATTTCATATTATGAGTGGAGTGGATAATATTTTTCAGTGCTCCTCTTTACATATTCTTCCTACTTGTTAAACTAGCATATCCAGGGGTGATTGTAAAAAAAAAAATGTTCTGTCTCTGCTAGTTGACAGTATTTAAGGTCTCTTGGTAAATACAAGATCATTCTGAAATGAGTCCCCCAGACTGTGAAAGACATTTGAGCCTTTTAGCTAGTGGAATACAGATAAGTCACAATGGAGTGACAGAGCTATCTTTTAAAGTGCAGAGCTATCTTTTAAAATTTTGTTTATTATGTAAGATGCTTTTCTGCCATCACAGTGGCATATAGCACAAAATAAATATAAATGCTTTCAGAGTACCTAGAAATTACAGAGGAAGGAAGCCATGCAGACAAAGCAAGTTTTCTAGAGGTACTCAAGTCCTGAGTATCTAGCATCCAGTTAAAAAAACAACCAAAAAAACACCTTTACTGCTAATCCTCTTGTCTGTCTAGAAATAAGAAAAAGCAGCCAGTTGATATTTTACCAGTTGCTTACTTAGAGATAAACCTGCTTCTGGCATTACAGCCATAAATGTGAAGGCACTGAAATGCTTGAGGAACACTTAACAAAGAAACAGCCATGTTAGTCTGTTGCAGCGTAAAAGGCGGGGGGGGGATAAATGTGCAGGCTCTGGGAAGAAAGACTCTAGCATGTTCTTTGAGATCAACTGCTTTATTTTAGCATGGTATCAGTCCACTTCCTCAGGTGGATCTAACATTAAAGAAACAAGTAATAAAGCAATTGCATGGTTCTGGGGGCAGGATCAGAAAAATGCAAATTGTGATTTTGGCTGCAAAGCTTAAATTTCTGTCATGTTACTATGATCCCACTCACACAACCATGTGACTGCTATATACCCCAGTGCTTTGATATTAACTCTTATCAGTGTGTCTGAGGAGCTCGGTTGACATCCATGAAAGCTCATGCTAAAATAAAGCAGTTAGTATTAAAGGTTCTGCTAGATTTCTTCTCCTCCCTTCCTTCTTCCATTTTATGGGGAAAACATGGTAATGTTTATATTATTGCTTAAGATTTTGTTTCTATGTGCTTAGGTTTATGTATTCCTAGTTCCCCATCTTTTCCTAAAGCTAGGTGCAACCAGCGTTTACCCATGAAGATCGCATACTTAGTAGCTGAGCATTGAACGTGGCAAATGGAACATGCACTTCTTAAGGGTTGCTCTTTCAGACCACCTACACACACACACACCTATTTTCTATCCAATAAATTTTTCCTAGAATTATGATTATAATGTGTTTGATCAGGTCTCAGAACCACCTAATTTAAGTCTGTTTAATCTCTTGTTTTGCTAGTGACACCTACCTGAAACAAAAATAATCTCATCAAAACAGAAATTTGTTGTATGTCATGTGTTACTGTGTTTCAGAAATAGGCACAGTATCTGGGTGAAACTGTACTCTTAACTGTGGCAATATGGAGCCAATGGCAGAGTAGGTCAGGCTAATCTCTCAGTTCTGTACCAAGGTATTTCAAAGTACTATAACACAGTTTACTTGTGTCTCTGGCTAGGAAAAGTCCAAACAATAACATGCCAACTACTTCCCAAGAGATGTGCATATACAAACAACTTGGAAGAGGGAGAGAGAGCATCGATACAAAACTGAAAGGAAAGGAATCCAAGAAGGAGTTTTGAGAGATTTATTGTTTTCAATATTTCAAGTTTTGATATTTTGAGTTTTGTGACTTTTTCTCTGGGGCAATGGATTTACTCCATTTAAAGGTTAATGAGCATCTTCTCCTGAAAGAGGTGCCTGGAAGGCATCATTTCGTTAGGAAGGTTCTTACTCAAAATTGAACAACCCACTGTGAAGCAATTCCGTTTTCCCCTGGAGTTAAATACGTTAATTCCAACTTTCCCAATGGATTGATGGGTAATTTGTGTGTCTTTTCTTAAATGGTGATCCGGTGTTGCTTCAGGTTGAAGATAAAATGCTACTGTTAGAGTAAATAATACTGTGCTAGATGGAAAAATGCTCTCTTGACATAAGTCATGTTGATGCATGATAGCTTATGCTAGTTGGCCTGTTCCTGATATCCAATTTAAGCCTTTTTCCAGATATTGAAATGTTCAGGCAGAGATTGTATGCATTCAGGGACTTTAGTACTGCTCTTTTCAGCTCCGCAGATAAAGAGACATCCCGACCAAACAGAAACATAAAGGCTTGAATCCAGTGGTAAGTTTCTATAAATTTCATAATAAAGTCCTCTATTATTAGCCTTGTAGAGCATATAATAAAAGCCTCTCCTGGGCCTGAAACTGCCCAGGGTGGAGTCTAAAAACTTGGTGAAATTGTGTCCCATACTGATACAGGGGTATGGAGGGTATTTTGTGTGTGGGGGGGAATTTTTTTTTTTTTTTAAAAATCCAAGGATATGGGAGCATGACAGGGCAACCTGCCAAGGTCCCAGTGCTTCCCCACCCCCTAACATTTGCATTTGGCCACCCTGCTATAAAGCATTGCTGCATATGAAAGTCTGACTGATGAGTAAAAAGAAATTATGATTCTGGAACAGTGTTGCCAAAAAGGTAGTATCAAGGTGTTTGGTAACTTCAGAACAGATGAAGCTGTAGCACGTATGTATTCAGCCCTACTTTGTGCATAGCTAAGGTGCTTCTTGTACTTCCCTTTTAAGCTTAGCCACCTAAGATGATAAGGCTTCTATATTTCAGTAGGATCTCTATCTGGTATGAAGTGTAATGTTGGATCAGAAAATGCCAAAACCAGTGCAGATATATTGTAACATCTTAAAGTCCAAAAACAACCTAGAGAAATGAGGAATACCCAAAGGTATTTTCCCAAAGAGTCTTCAGGACCCTACATGAATGCACAGAACTATTGATAAGTGCCCAACTGTGGCCTTCAGGCCAACTCCTTAAATTAGCAGCTCCTCAAATACCAAGAGAGTGTCTCCAAATTATACCACTGTTCACTACAGATGAGTGTAGAATTCATTTGGGCATCCTTACACTCCTCTTACTAATTTTTCTACCTTTGCTACCAGTGGTGGTGGGGTGGTGGTGGTTTGATGTGCAGCTGATTTAAATATAATAATGGATTGCTAGAGTTCTTCTGAAAAAGGCATTATAGGATTTCATCCAGCCTGCAGGCTGCACTCTCCTCAACTATTTTAATATGATGATTTAATTGCATTTTCATATTATAACAGTGTGCTTTTAGTTGTATCTGATTTTTAATCATGCTGATAGATGCCTAGAGTCCCAGTCCTGGGAAAAAGGTTGGATATGAGTCAAATCAAATAAATAAATAAATAAATAAAGGAAGAAAAACACTGAGTGTTGGCTAACACGTTCCAGACATCTTTCACAATCCCAATACTGAATCACTGATAACCAAACACAAACTTGGACACTAATTTGTTTTATTTTATTTATTTATGCTTTTAGACTGTATGATAACTGTAGTTCTCTGGGGAAGCATACAGCAGATTAAAAATGTGTTATACTACCACTTTTCCCATACAGTCACTGATCTTGCTATACTGCAGTTCATGATCAAGTTTTTGTTTTTTTTAATAATCCCTGAAGGCCTGAGTAGATTGCTAATAGGAGGATTTTAAATTTTAGCTTTGTGCGCAGGACTTCCACAGAATGGCAACACAGTCAGTACCTCCTAGTGAAAATCCTCTTATCAGTCTATTTCAAAAGGATTACCTTGCAGTAACTATAAGCTTTGCTTTTGATTTAAATGTTAATAGGGTAATTGTAGTTCTATAATAGAAAAAATGGATTCACCCTTTTTTGTGCTGTAAACCTATTTCTAGGTGTGGTTCAAATGATAGGCTTAATAACTAGCTATTTGACCCTGTTGATTTCTTCTGCAGCAGGATGAGCAAAGTGCAGCTTTCTGGATGTTGATGGACCGCAGCTCTCGTCAGCAATGGCCATCAAAGCCAATGTTGAGGAAAGTTGGGAGTTGTAGTTGAACCCCTGATTTAAAGGCAGTTAATGGTGATTTAAAGGTCAATGGGAGTAGAGCTAGGTTTTGCTGTCTAGGGGCTCTTTCACACTACACAGTTACAACACTATGATTCCACCTTAACTACCATGGCTGTATCCAGTGGAATCCAGGGTTTTATAGTCTGGGCAGGTACTAGAGAAGCTCTCTAGGTGAGAATTCTAAATACCCTTTTGTAAATAGAAAATCTCAAGGTTCTTTAGAGTGGAACCATGGGGTTAAATTGGAATCATAATGTTATAAAGTTTCAAATCCAGTGGTTAGTTCACACTAGAATAGGCCCATCGAATTGATGGGAAGGTAACTCTTATTCAAATTCAATAGTAACTGGATTTAGGCCAGAAATGTTTGTAAGCATCAAAACAGGAAGCTTTGTTGGTTGTTGGTAAGATGCTTTGTCTTTTTAAAAACTGAATCTACTTATGCCAAATTGGTTCAGCCTTCAGTGGAATCAAGCATCCCTGTGTCTTTAATATCCACTTCCCAAAATGTGTGCAAGGAATATATTAAAAGACTTACGTTTTAAATTTTTTATCTCTTACAGCATCTGCTGTTTACTTCCCAGCCAAGGACTTAATAATTGGCAGTAACTGAACCTTATGCTGTTGAAAACTTGATTTTGTTCAGGAGCCAAAAATACTTCCATCTTGGGGTTTTGATAAGTAACATATCTGAATTAGTCTAGAAGCTTTCTTTTGCATAGTTTATTATGTTTTAAGTGTAATTATTAAAGGGCTGACACTTAAGTAGAACTGGCTGAACTATGAAGCCAGTCCATTTACTATGTTATCAGTGAGGCTTGCCATTTCCTTTATGAACAGGTGACTCTGTAAATTCTAGAAAAGAACAGATTTCAGTAGAGCAGAGGTGGGCAACTGTGGCCTTCTAGATGTGTTAGCTCTCCCACAGCACTATACCACATAGTGAACCATGTGAAATTATGGGAGTTTGCAAGTCAAAACCCACTGGAGAGGCACAGTTGCTCATTTCTGCAACAGAGTTTCTAGATTTTTGGGCTTTGTTTCTGGAACAGATGTTCAGGAGATTCCCTTCATGGCCAGGTCTTTGTGAAAAAATTAGCAAATTTAGATCTCACATACTCCAAAACTTAACTGGAACATGACTGCTATGCTGAAATACACAGTTTTAAAAACAGCTTTGTGATCTGGTTCACAGCTCGGAAATCCACTCCCAGATTTGCTTATTAAGGCAAAATGTGCCCCCAAATGCATTCTATTAAAGAAAAATGCTTCTGCAAGCACAGGACTATGAAAAACAGGTATAACATTCATTTATTGGGAAAATGGACACACACAAAAATATTTATAAACGTTATTCACATCATTTTTTGGTAAAAGCTGACAAACTTATGTGAACTGCGGCCCAAACCAATGTGCAGTCAGCTGGAAGAATCCAATAATGACATCTGTTGATGAAACTGCTTCCATGAGCAGAATCAGGAGTAGGGTGATCTATTGTTCTTCTTCATAGTCTCTGTGCCTCACACAGTGGGAATCTTCATGCATGCGCAGAAGCTTTTTGGAAAGTTCCAGAGCTGAGCAGGTTGGCGGGAACCCCTCCCCGATCCGGTACTGAACATGCTCAGTCCCGCCAAGCTAACAGTCTCTCCTCAGTTTCTTTTCGTCTGCCAACCTGTTAGCAGCTTGGAAGACTTCCTCACTGAGCAGTTCCTCTAATTCTTGCCTATTTCTTCTTTCTTTCATTTGTTTTTCATCTCTTTACAACAAAAACTGTAAGAACTCTTCCCCCTTCTTATGTCATCTTTGTTTAAGTTGTGTGTGTCTTGCAGCTGCAAAGTTTCTCTTTCTGACACCCACCCTGAGTGCTTGTTCTGCCTCGGGGAGGGCCATAAGGTTCAGGCCTGTTCCATTTGTAAGGATTTCACCTCCCAGACTCTGAAGAATAGAGCTTCTCGGTTGAAATCCTATTGTTAGGAGCAAGCCCTTCGCCTTAAAGAGCAGATGTCTTCCAATACTGCTCTTTCCACCATTTCAGTATCGATGCCTTCTATGACGTCCTCTGCCTCAGTCCTGAAATTATCAGTATCGACTGGTCCCTTGGTATTGAGAGCTTTGGTACCGGTACTGATCTTGACCTCACCGGTCTTACCGTTGATATCTATTTTACCAAAGATTCTAAAGCTCTCCAGGATGCCTACTCTCCCATCTGCCACTGGAGATGCTCCTTCGACCTCACAGCAGGCTCCTGTTCACCAGGCCCATAAGGTCCCTACCTTTGCGTAGCGTAAACTGGCCTCATCGCACCACCCTTCTACTTCTTCCAATAAGGAGAAAAAGAAGAAGAGAAGCATCGCTCTCCTTCTCCCGCTGCCCATCTGTCAGCTAATTGACCTTCCTCTCTCGGTCCCTTACCGACACCTCCTCTGACGCAACCTGCGACATCTACTGTTGAAGAGGAGGGTGCTCCTGTCCTTTCACCGGTGCGGGATGCTGCCCAGCTCCCAGTGCTGTTGGTTCCGGCTGCTGCGGATTTTGTGTCCGACTTGGACTGTCGGCCCTCATCACTGGCCTCTCTGCCTGTTATGTCAGGCCAGTCCGGAGATGGGTGTCTGCAGACTCCACTCGCCCTGGCCCTCTCTTCTGGCCGTCCCGAGTTGGACCGTCCACCTATTTTGGACGCTCCTCGGGCTATTTCCTGAGACCAGCCTCAACTTAGTGTGGTCCACTCTCTGGGACATGGTGAAAGGGGTAGATCTCCACGTCGTCGCGACTATGGCTACTGCACTGCTTATGAGCCCTTGTTAGCGAGAGTCGATTCGCCTTTCTCGTTGGCCTCCTATATTGCCCGGTACGGCCACGAGCACCTCCGGAGAGAGCAACCCGGCTCCTACCACTCATATTTGCCTGCCTATCGTGACCGGTACCATCCCGATGTTGGTTGTTGGTCTCCTTACCACCCTCAACGTTCATGTTCTCCATCACGATCTCCTCGGGATCTCATTACCAATGCTCCCCTCGGCATCGCCGCTCCAGATCCCGTTCTTGGTCCCGATTGGTCTACTACTGGCGTTTGCTATTTTGGTCCTGTCACCGGTCCCAAGATTCATCGTCTCATCATCAGGCTGTTTCACCTCCTCCTTGGGTGACAGCGACAGTGTCCCAGCCTCCGCCAGATAGTCACCCTGCATCCACTCTGCCAACATATCTGTTGGCCCTGTTGTTGATGCAGTCCATCGTTGCACCGATCCCGACAATCCTACCCATTTCATCAGCATTGACCTCAGTACTGCCTCACATTCTGACCTTGGTACCGGTGCAAATTCCGGTCTCACTACCAGCTCCGACTGCTCTACCAGCCTCTGCTCCGGCTGTTCTTCCTGTAGCCGGACCTGCACGACATCGTTGCTCTCAATCCCTTCAGTCATCATCTCCTTCTGGTTCTTATGATTCCGATGGTGATTCAACAGATTCTACACTGCAGTCTCATATCTCCCCACCTCCAGCGTTTGGGGACCCATCTCCTGATTCAGCTCCTGAGGACGTCAAGCAGTTCTCCAACATATTAGTCAGAACGGCCAACACCTTGGGCCTTGACATTTCTGGTCCTGCTCCTATGGTACAGGACCCAGTATTCCACTATGACGACACTTGGCCTCCATCGATGGCTCTGATTCCATTTCTGCCTGGCCTGCAGGAGGTTCTGAAACATCCTTGGGCCCAGTTGGCTTTGCTTCAACTGATCCCTCACCGCCTGGACCATCTTTACCGTACCCAGAAGAAGGATGTCGATTTCTTATCCAACTCCTAGTTCAATTGTTGTTGAGTCATCCCAAACAAAAGGGGACAAAAGGGCCCACATGACTCCACCTGATTGTGAGGGCCACCATTTGGATGTCTTTGGCCATCGCTTCTACTCTGCCTCCTCGTTGATCACCAGGATTTCTAACACTCAAGCTTGCCTGGTGGCCTATCAACGTAACATCTGGGATGGGTTCTTGCCCCTCATTTTCCACCTGCCGGATGACCACAGAGCTACTGCCATTCAGTACTTTAACAAGTCTGTTGCTCTCTCGAATCAACAGGTTTTGTCATCCCGACACGCTGTTGAAGGTGTGGCACATGTGATGGTGGGTGCGATTGCCCTCCGCCGATTCGCCTGGCTCTGGTCTGCTGGGTTGACCGAGGATAGCAGAAAAAGGATCGAGGACCTGTCCTTTGACAGCCAAGGACTCTTTCTTGTGACTACAGATGATGCTATGGACCATCTTATGAAAGCTTGACTGACAGTTAAGAAGATGGATCTTCATCCAACAGCTCAACCTAGAGGACCTGTTCTTCATGGAGGCACCTTTCCTGTTCTCGTAGGTCGTGCTCTCCTTGCTGCACGTCTCACCAATTGTCTTTGCTGGCTTCTTCCTGTCACTCCTTTAGACAACGTCAACCATTTTCTAAGAAATCCTCTTCGACGGCTAAGTCACGTTTTTGACTCCCCTTGCAGGTCGCCACCTCTGCCTCTCTTTCATCTGCCCAACCACCTATCCAGAACCACAGGACTGGCCTGCCACCTCAACACCTGGTGCAACATCACTTCAGACTCCTGGGTTCTGACCATTGTCCATCTTGGTTATGCCATCAAGTTTCAAAATATTCCTCCTCTTGGCATCTTCTACCCCAACCCTGCCAGTCTGGCCCTTCTCGAAGAAGTCGAGACCCTCCTCCTCAAAAGGGCCATAGAACAGCTGCCACCCTTGGCCAAATCCACCGGCTTCTTCTCCCAGTACTTCATGGTACCCAAATCGGACGGCACTCTCCGACCCATCCTAGCCCTCAGGGGGGTGAACTCCTTCATTTCCTTCTGGAAATTCAAGATGGTCACCCTGTCCTCCATTCTTCCTTTCCTGAGGCATTGGGATTGGTTCGCATCCATCGACCTACAAGATGCCTACTTCCACATTTCTATTCGCCCCCACCACAGGAGGTACCTCAGATTTGTGGTCAACAATACAAGGTCCTGCCGTTCGGTCTGTCCACTGCCCCCAGGGTCTTTACCAAGTCCCTGTGGTATCTTACCTCCGCATGAAGAACATTATGGCGTACCCCTATCTGGACGATTGGTTACTGGTGGTGTCCTGCAAACAGAAACTGTATGACATGTTGCCCTCTCCCTTCTTTCTGACCTTGGACTCAGGGTGAATCCCAAGAAATCCCACTTGGAACCTTCATGCACCCTGGACTCCACTGGGGCCACCCTGGACTCCACTTGTGCCAGGGCCTTCCTACCCGTGAGGTGCACTCAGACCCTGCGACAGCCCGCAGCCACCGTCCTGTGCAGTCCATCTGTCCCTGCCAACAGGATTGAACAGCTTCTTGGTTACATGGCGGCCACGACGGCGGTCACCTACTCATCCCACCTTCGGGCTTGCCTCCTGCAACACTGGTTTCCCCAGTGCTTTGATCCTCTGCTTGACGATCAACACCAGATTCTGTGAGTCTCTCGTCCAGTATGGGACTCCCTTCATTGGTGGCTGTCACCCAACCGCTCCCTCCATGGTCGCTATCGTTCGTCCTTTCTCAGCTCATGTGCCATCCCTTTGAACTGATGGCCACGTGTGATGACCATCTCCCTACCATGAAGACAGCATTCTTGGTCACTGTCACTTCAGCCAGACGAGAAGGAGAACTAACTTTGCTTCGTTCCGATGAACCGTTCCTGGTATTCCATTGGGACAAGGTAGTCCTGCGTCCAGACCTGTCTTTTCTTCCCAAAGTAGTCTCCGACTTCCGTCTGAACCAGGATTTGATTCTATCTACCTTCTATCTGGAACCTGCATCGCCTCTCGAGCACTCCTTACACTTGCTCGATGCACACCGTGCCCTCACCTTTTACCTGCAACGGACCTCAACCTTCTGTCAGACTCCCCACCTTATTGTTTGCTATGGTGAGCACCAGAAAGGTCACAAGGTCTCCACTCAACGTTTTTTCCAAATGGGTTTACCAGACAATTCACTTTGCCTACGAACTTGCCAGGCAACCTCCCCTGGCTCTACTTTATGCCCATTCCGCCAGGGCAATGGCCTCTTCAGTGGCCTTTCTCAGGGGAGTTGACCTACAGGAGCTTTGTCGTGTAGCTACGTGGTCCCGGCCTTTGACCTTCGTCTGCCACTACTGCCTTGACTGCAGGGCCAGGTGGGATGCTCGCTTCGGTCGTGCGATGCTGTCTTCTATCTTCTAGGACCTGACCCGCCCTCCAACAGTAAGCTGCACAATCTCCCATTGTGTGAGACACAGAGACCACGAAGAAGAAGAACAGGCTGCTTACCTGTAACTGTGGTTCTTCAAGTGATCATCTGTGCCCTCCACACACCCGCCCAGCCTCCCCTCTTTCAGGTCCTTGCTTCGGCAGACTTTGAAACCGAGGAGAGACCATTAGCTTTGTGGGACTGAGCATGCTCTGTACTGGATGGGGGAGGGGTTCCCGCCAAACTTCTGGAACTTTCCAAAAAGCTACTGCGCATGCATGAAGATTCCCATTGTGTGAGGGCACAGATGACTACTCGAACCAGAGTTACAGGTAAGCAACCTGTTCTTCCCACTATAGTTTCTTGTTCATCCTGAAAATCTCCTATAGAATACTAGGAAACCCTCTAGAATCAATTTCTAGGTTTTGCTGAGTGTTTCAGAGTGGAGAAGAAAGTTTCTTTGTGGACACTAGTGTAGTGTTAGCTATCGAGTGTTCATGCACAGGGTGATTTTGACCTGAGAATTATGCCAAAGATAATTTTCAAGTGTCTGTGAAGGACTTCAGGGAATCAGTGTGGGGCTTTGGGGGTCATAGCAGTTGGGTCCAGGGGCCACATGTGGGTAGCCCATCCCTGTTTGGTGATTTCTGGAGTATTCTGATGAATTAGTTCACAGCTGAGATAAATCTCAGTTGGGGTACTTACTACCCATTGTGTCTGGATTCCAGACATGTCATCTGCTGTCCATTCAGTGTAAAAGTTGTCAACTCATAGCCCTCTGGATTTTGCCAGATGGCAGCTCTCATCAGCACCAATAGGCAATAACCGGTGGTAAATGATTCTTGGCGTTACAGTTGAGCATAATCTGGAGGGCCAGAAGTTGACAGTGCTGATGTAGGATATTAGTTAGCCCAAATCCTTAGCTTTACTTACTAGATCTTGCCTGTATACTTACACCTAATGTTTCTTCAGTAAGAGACAAATCTGCTAATTGCTTCCATCATTTGAACAAGTCAATATAAGTTGCTATTATGACTGCCTAATTACACATCAGTTAAGGTGCATCAGACTCTGTTAATTGACCAGAGTGAGATCTCTGAATAAGATAACATTCCCAGTTTAAGGGAATGGTTTTTCATAATATCAGAGGTAGGCTTGGTTGTCAAGTTTTTTTGAGTCACTTAAAATTATTTTGTATGCAAACACCTTGCTATAATGTTCATTTTTTGATACTTTGGCTGACATTATACATGGCCCTAGGAGAGCGCAACACTGCCGCCAGAGTTGCGCTGAATTGCCTTCCAGTCCCAAAAAAAGGCAGCACATATAGCATGGGAGTGTAACTTCATGTTTGTTGAGTGTCCAGGGGAAGTTGGGGGGGGGGTTGGATGCCTGAGCAGCATCCACTTTAATTGACATCCCAGGAGCTTTCTTCTCTTCTAATGAAAATATCTTCAGTAGGTCTTCATTGGGCTATACATTTTTATTTGGGCCTATATCTTATGACTCTTGCCTAACATGCATATAACTTTTAGAAGGTGATTCTTGCCCTCCTCATCTCCATGCCAGAATGTCTGCAATTCAGACAGTTGGTAAAGCCGTAGGAGCCCTATCAGAAAGAATGGACAACTCAAGGTCTGTGGAATGGGACACAAAACCCTGTGTTCCTGGGCAAGGACAAGAAAATGAGATGAGGCAGAACATAAGACTGAGTGGATGAACTCAAGCAATTTATGGGCAATTATTTCCTGGAGAAACTGATGTAGTTGGAAGACTTCCTCATGCCCTTTAAATTTTAAATTTTTCACATATATGTAGAAATAGATTCTGTTTCCCATTGCCATGCGCAGAACCTGTAAGCTGTGATTCATAAAGAAGAATTTGCCTTAGGTTTGAAAGGGCTTTATGAAAGGATTACAATCAGTTCCTCTCTCCGTACTTAAAAAAAAAAAAGTTTATCTTAGAATTGTTTGCAATCTGTGTTGTTTGTGAGATGTGTGTGATACAAATAGGGCATTTATGGACAGGGGAAAATGCCCATTTCTTGTAATCTGTTTGCTTCATATTTTAGAATTTGGTGTTTGAATTTCATGATAGCAAGCAACTTGATTTTGGATTTGGAAATTGTCAACCCTCTGTTTGGATGTGTGTACACATCTTGCTATTCAGAAGAATTGTTACCCTGTTTACTGGGGGTCCTGTGAGGGACACCTAAATGCGCTCACAATTAAACCAGTTGGGGAAATTAGTCAAAGAGCACAAGCTAGCAATGCAAGAGGCAGGGCAATGCAGCGGAATCTTTTACCCAATGTCTACGGGGTCAGGCCAAGCCAAGGAGCACACCAAGTTATAAGAATAATTGAGATCTTTATTAAATACAGACAAACAGTGTATGCAACACACTCACACAGATAACTATAGAAAATAAAGGTTGGAATGGGACAGAGGGAATTTTCAGAGGGATTGTTGAATTGGGTGATAACGACACCTGTCCTGAAGCCCGGATAGATCACTGCGAAGGACCAAAGTTGCGCAGTCTCAGCCAATATGCCTGAGGGGAAGGCTCGCCAAGCAGAGCAGCGGCAAGACGGGATGGAACTCAGGAGTGATCCGAGGAAGGTCTCAGAATCAGGGGTTTTTATAGGGAGGAATGGAGCTACAGGCTATTCCGTAGTTGGGGAGAAACAATGAGTTTAAGGCTGGAGACAAAGCCTCCAAAAGGTCAGAATTTAACATGGTTAAGTTAGGTCTGACTTGACAATAGAGTAGCCAGTATGCAGATGTGCAGTGCTTGACATTTGAATATCCAGCTTGTCAAGTTGCCCGCTTGGGGTAGGGAGTTCTTTGTAAGTAGCGTGCATACATAATAGAGTACTTGCCTTTGAGGTCTCCTAAAGTGGCAAGATGGCTATTCCTGGCTTGCCTGTATTGTTTGGAATATTGCAGCAATTAGGGGCCGAGCCTGACTGCAGGCTTGTCCGGTGGACCTCACAGACACGTGGAGAAGGATGGTGGAAGAGAGCCAAATTATTGATATCAAAATGATATCTATGTCACCTTAAGTGCAGCCCAGCCGTGGCAGTAACAGAATAAAGAAAGTAATGATGTTTATAACACTTTCCCAGCCTGGTGCTTTTGAAGTGATGTTGGACTATGGCTCCCACCTGTCACAACTGGCTGTGCTGACTGGCACTGATAGGATTTGCAGATGAAAACATCTAGAAGGCAGCAAGTGTTTGTTTGCAGTTATCTCTGTAATGCTGTCAGGGAAAAAAATTTAGGAGCTTTTTTAATGTCTGTCAATAAAACCAGAAAGTAAACAGGAATTCTTAGGCTTATTCCTAAGCAATTTATGATGCTTAGTTTAAGATTTCATGACTCTTGAGTTCTCTTCTAATGCAAACAAGATTTAACTTAGGTTAAACATGGATGATGGTTCTTGAGTCAAAGAGCACAAGCTAGCAATGCAAGAGGCAGGGCAATGCAGCGGAATCTTTTACCCAATGTCTACGGGGTCAGGCCAAGCCAAGGAGCACACCAAGTTACAGGATGAAAAGCAGTTGGCTTCTGCTGCAGAAATCAATATCTTTGAGAAATCAATATCTTTGAGAAATCAATATCTTTGAGAAGCTATATATTTGATAACCACATGACAACATTATAACTACAGTCCTTTTTCCCAACACCAAGTAATATCTGGTACAAGTTAATATATCATTTATTTATTTATTTATTTACACTTCAGTTGTAAACAAAGACATACTAATTATCTAAAGAAGGAATTTTTTCAGTAGAGATAAAACCATTTTGGTTACCATTTCCACTCAAAGGCTTGCTTTTTTACAAAAGCCTTAAGTGTTAAACCTGTCTCAGTCAAATATAAAATGCTATCCTGTGCAACTTAAATAGAAGTACAGGATTCTAATGTGTCAAATTAGAATGATATGCTATCCTTTATTCATAGTGAGAAGCTATGAATGCATGTATGACTTTTCCTCAGAAGTAGTTTTCCTGTACAAACTTTAAAACCAATTGCTAAAATATCCTAGAAATTGTGACTTCACAGTACAGAGCTTGTTACTATCAAACAGCTTAATAGATGGATAATACAACTTTTGTGTTCCCATGTTCCATCAATCCCATCAATTCCATCAATCCCAGCACTGTTTTCTTATGCTGATCCATAGGGTTCTATATCTGCAATATTTCAGCAAGAAGGATTTCTCTTAAGATACAAGCCTGCAAGAAAGCGTCACCCTGCATCAACATGAATGCATCTAGTTTAGTTTTTTTCCTCTCCAGATATATAATACTTTCCAGACCCTACTCCTTCACTCTCATTCCTGTGGTATGGAAGACATTGTTGTCTGGACTCCCTATAAAGTTACATGTTTGAGGCAGTGCAGCAACACAGTGAAAGCTTTGTTGGAAAGCATCCTCCCTCTATATGCTTCCAGATATGTGCAGTCTCAGAAGTTTGAAAGCAGTAACGTTGGGTGAGTACATCTACTGAAATTCCCGAGGCAGCATGATGGCTAGGTGTGAGGCTTCAAATTCTGGACTTCTTGCTTGTTTGAATAACTAGCAAGCTTGTCTTACTCTTGCACTTGGTTGCTTTGTCGACACTCCAAATTTTGTCCACGTTCCCTCTTAATTGCCAGCCAAAATCCACTCCTTGTGCCCTCATTCACTTTCCGGCGCTTCCAGTATATCATCCTGCTCCACTTCTCTGCCACCTGTGGATTGACTTTTTGTCTACAGATTTTGGCTTGCCCTTGGTTGTGTTCAGAATGCACCTCCCACTAGCTGATCCTGGACTGAAGTCTCTGCTGCTGGTCTCTTGCTGTTCTAGATCTCATCTTTAACTATTTCCAGATGAGTGTCTCCCCTCCTGCAACTGCCTACTGATACAGCCATTGACTAAATACAATCAGTTGTGTCAGAAGAGACCAAAGTGTCACCCAGCCCCTCAAAGTCTGACAAGCATGAAGTAAAATTATCACTTCTAATTGCAATTCAGATTAAGAATGGCATTTCTCAGGATTGTGGACCTACCTATGCTGCTTTGTGTGTTAGATCCTGTCTAGTCCCTTACTCTCAACTTCCCAATTTTGCACTCATTCGTGTAACTAATTTGTATATATTCTGTACAAATGTCTTGCAGGTTCATCTCATAGAACTAACCTTCCTTTACACAGAGAAGTTGTCATATTGAATAATCTGATCTGTCACAGCTCAATAGCAATTGGCTTGTTAAGTAAGCAAGCTCTTTTATACATTTTAGCTGTCATATGTAATGACTCCAATAGAAGTCAAAGGCTGGTGTCACTCTGACACTGCCAGGCAGAGGGAGGAGAATGAATTCTGCAATAGACTAAGAGTGCTTCTGGAAGACCATTTTGCTGCATTTCCAGAATATTGTGGGGGTCCAGGTACCATTTTTCATTTGTAGCTCTTCTTAGTGTTCCCATTGATGCTTCCTTTTTGTTTTCTTACTATGAAAAATCCATTCAGGTGAGAAAAGTGGAATACCTACACAATGTCTTTTGATTCATCCTTCTAGAAGCTGACTGTTCGGAAGCACCTGAAGAGCATAACAGTGACAGTAAAAAAAGAAGGGATAATGATAACATGGCCTCCTTCGTGGTCTTGGAAACAGGCCTTTTCATGGCATATCTCTCCCTTTGGACCTGTTAGACTCTGACAGGGTTCCCAACAGTCTCATTGCATTCTCCTGCTTCATTTCCCCCTTTAAAACTCACATTCTGAATGTTCTGTGCTTTCTGGAGGTCACTGAGCATACTTACTAGTCTTCTGATTTTTTGGTGGCGAAGAGAGGGAGTCACTATTTCTCTTTCAGTTAACAAATTAATATGTTGCTGCATATCTAGGCAGAAAAGTCACTACTTTGCTTGTGGGTGCTTGTGTTTTGCTGCAGATCAGTTGGGCATAGGACCGCTAAGTCTGGTGCTGGTGATTAACAAGAACACTGGTCTGTATATGGCAGCTCTTCTTGTTCTGTGCTCTGTGCATACATGCAGCAAATAAACCAAGTATGATAAAGGTACTGTGTATCACCAGAACATTTTGCATGCAGAAAGGCTTTACTTGGTAGTGCTGTCCTTGGAATTTCTCCTGATTTGAGGCAGTGAAGAGTGAAAAAACAGTATAAAGGCCATGTCTTGTTTCTGGAGCTTGGAAGGTTACTGCTATCATTTTAAAAAATCCTAAGCTCATTGGCATTGCTCACTATGTTATAAGAAACATGTTAATTTGGTTTTTAAAACATTTTTGATTTAAGAAAATCCTTAGTATTAGAAAATAACCCCAAGTGTGCCCTTAAAGATTTATGTTTTGGAAATGATGATTATGATGTGATGAGTTTGTTACAGTCCAAATTAACATAGAAATATCAACTTTAATGCTATAACATAAAAAATAAACTTTGTTGTGCCCTTATTTCCTCACCATAACATTTTACAGGTAGCATCATTACTTGAGATATTTTAGTTCCAAATTGTACTTGTCAAATTCAGAACTGTTCCAACTTGCATTTTATTTCTTGCTCTGTTAGTGAAACTTGTGATACAAAATCAACATGTAAATTCTTGATCAGTCCTCTGGAAAATGAACATTTGAAAGTTCCTCAATATGCTGTTCGTCTGTATGTTCAGCTTTTTAATTTCTTGGCTGATAGGTTTGCAAAATTGCAAGAGAAGACAGTGTTGCTTGGTGAACTTTTAAACATTTGAGAAAATGGCTGCGACTACAGTTTTAATATTATGGATTCTAGAACAAGTATTTATAGGATAGTAGTATGTTTCTGGTAGAATATTTCTGAGCTCAAATTTCAGATCTGGATGTGTGTTTTTTGAAAGGTAGGTGGCCTTAGCAGTTTAATAGGGCTTATTGGCCATCTGTTCTGTCTAGTACACCACATGATAAAGTTGGACTAAGCCAAAACATGACAGAACAGTGTGTAGCAAAACAACTTCCTTTGCTACACTAAATGTGACTTTAGTTTAATTAGTTAGATAAGTTATTTCTCAGAATTTATTTTTAAACAAATGTTCTTCTCCCTGCATCTCTTCCAATACAAGTATTCAGATCTAGCTATAAAGGGCACTGCAGGATGCTGGTAAACCAAAAGGGCTTACTGGAGTCAGCAGTGATATCCTTTGCTCACTTCTAGTTTGTTTTCTTGCAACATTCCTTTTCTCACTGGGTGGTACCAGAGCCAATTACAGCCTCTTTGACTAGTCTTCTCACTGCTACTGTATCCTGCTGACTTGCTAGGGTACTAATGGCACCACCAGCTGTTCCTTAATTTGCTGATTTTCTATATGAAGGTGACAACAGTGTGGAAGCAATACACCTCACCCCTGATAGAAAAGCATCTTTCTTCCAGGGACCCAGAATTCTTGGAACTTGTAACATCCAGCTGCAAAGTTTACCACCAGATGTTCCAGATGTGCCTTTCTACTGAAGAATTGAAATACCTGTATAGTCATAATACAGGAAAAACAGGGTTGTATCACTGGCTTTAATAACATAGTTGAATATACGTGGTTGTATTTTATTACGTGCTTTGAAGTTGTCTCAAACTTATGGTGACACTATGAGATGGTTTTCTTGGCAAGATTTCGTCAGAGGATGTTTGTCATTGCTGTCCTCCAAGGCTGAGAGAGTCTGACTGAGACTGAGAGAGTGACTAAGGTCACTCAGTGGGTTTCCATTGTTGAGCAGGGATTAGACCAAACTGATCTTCCTAACTGAGCTATCAGGGCTGAATTACCTACTCCTGTGTGCTCCAACTCTCCTTCCATAGGTTGTTTTTGTGGTGGGGAGATTCCCACAGAAAATCTGGGAGTCTATGAAGGTGAATGTGTCTGGGGGTTTACAAAGGTGAATATGTTAAGGAGGAAAGGAAAGGGAACTGTGGTAGCACAAGCATACACAACATAGAATTTGGCCAATAGGTAAGCCCTGCAAAAGTTGGAATGCTACGAATATGGAGAATCAGAAGAATAGCTGGGGATGGGTGGATGCACGGCTGAGTATATAATGAGACTGAAGTCACTGAAAACTTCAAGAGTACTGCTGATCTGGCAATAGGTAGGTCTGATGGAGATTTCAGGAGAATCTCTTCAATCTAACCAACACCTCTCTCTCTGCTTTCAGTTGTGTAGGTTAGTTAATATGGCATCTCTCATCCTGAATTCCTGAGTCACCCAAAGGAGGTATGTAGAAGAGTGAGCACCCTCCTTCAGCTTGCAGCAGCCAGCCCTTCCTGCTTGAAATAAGTTTCTGGAACTATCTCTCTATTTGCACTTTGCAAAATACTTGCCCTAAAACTGAAAGTGCAAGAGACTTTTTGTGGTTACGAACAATGGTCCTTGTTATTGATTATGAACAGTAAGTTAGATGTAGAGCTTTCAGGCCAAAGGCCATTACTGTTCCTAGATAACAGTACATAAAAAGGGCAACAGTGTGAATAAGGTATACAGACTATAAATCTGGCCACTCACACCAGATAAAATAGGGCCTAAAAGCACAAGGAATAGCTAGATGAATCCCATAAGAAGGTTAGAAGGGAGAAGTCTTGGCAGACAAATAGGTAGCAGCAAAGCAGCTTTGGATTCCATTTGGATCCTTTTATTTATTTACTTGTTTTAAGAGATTCACCTCTGGACCACAAGTATGGAAAGCTTTGTGAAGAAACTGGAGGAGTCTAGGATAGGCAGCTTAACTAGGTGGGAAGCCATGATATTATACAAAACTGGTTGTTTGTTTGACTGTGGGCTTGAAGATGGCCAACTGAAAAGAAACAGACATGACAAGACACATGATAAATCAGCACATCCCATGTCTTGCAGGCTACTGGAGAAGCTTGGGCTTGGACTAAGCAGCACTGGGACAGGTGGATTAGGTTTTAGACCTAATGGAAGGCAGCTTTATATGTGTTCAGATTTATTTTTGTGCAAAGGAGCACATTCTAAAGTATGAGGGTGTATAGAATCTAGACAGAATGCAATAAGAGCAACCACTGTCGTACATTCTCTTTAACCCTCTGGATATTATTACTACTAAAGTTTTATACTCAGTCATAGAATCATAGAATTACAGTGGTGGAAGGGACTGCAAGGGCTGTCTAATCCAGCCCCTGCCGTACAGAAATGACCTGGCTGTAGTTTGGACTTAGCCTTGTAAATTATGTAGCTCCCTAAAAGATAGGGATAGATCTCTTTAATATAGGATTAAAAATGGGAATACTATCTCAATCCAAAGCATAATCTGTAGTACTCTAGCTGAAGGAGAGACATGATAGCCATTGTTAGTGCTGTACAGTGAAACTGTGGGGAGTAATCAGGCTCCTTTTTCTTAATGTATGAAGCTGGTCTCTCTTTAGAGGAAAATAAAGTATTTCTAGCTGTGTCCTAGGTACTGAGGAGAGGCATGGCCATCATACCCTGATTTCTGAAGTACTTTGCCCTACTAAATGGGTGAGAAATGTGTGGCCTAGTGCCACTGCATGTGACTTATAGATCTTAGCTAGCACAGCCAATCATTTGTTAATATATTTTTTTACCACATTCAGTTATAAGAATTAATGGGAACTATGTTCTAAATTTTTGAGGTCCACTCTTGTTCCACTTGGCTGTGGTAATAAAGCTGGACATGTGACTTTGTAGCCCTATTATAATTTAAAACAATTGCCTTGTATCTTGTGAACTTAGGGCTTTTAAGAAGACTGATTCTATAGCTGTATGTATAAAATCTAACCTCTCAGCTCCTGACAGAGAAATCATGCTGTTAAGGTTTTCTCTTAGGCTGCAATCCTACACATGCATAGATCTGGCACAAAGTCTCACTGAATGCCACATCCCTTATCTCTTTGTAGAAATGGATAGCCTCATCAGACCTGCAGCATTAATGCAAGTCTTTGACTAATGTGCACAGGTGTTTGTTTGTTTTAAGCAGAGGGGATGTTGAATTTAATGAGACAGATTCTTGATGCTTAGAAATCCTAGAATTCTGTCATTGATTTTGGAGGAAATATGAAATCTAATGAAGTGAAACTCAGTCTCTGTACTTTGTCCAGATAGTACTAATTGGACTCGCTCTGGCCCCAAGTATTGAGTGTTAGAAGCTCTTCTGATTTCACTTCCAGCAGGAAAGCCTCAAAAAACAGAGACAGATAAATGTGCAAGAAACTGATGAGATGCTTCATTCCAAAGTCTGAGAAGAACTGAGCTGAGAGTGACCTCAGTAAGTGGCCTATGACTTTTGACACTGGGTACACTGTGAGGGAGGAAGTGCAAGCAACAGCTGGAGGCTTCTGTGTCATTGGGTGATGGATCTGTTTCGGGTTTTATTCTGGGGGGAGCTATCCAAGGTGCTGAACTCCCCAATGTTTTTCAGCCCCTGAGATACCTCCTTTAAAGTTTAGACTAAAAACCAGAACAGATGCACCACACCATTGGTATGGATCCCTTCTGCCATCACTAGGAGCATTTTTCTTCCAATAGTTGCACCTAGGTAATCAGAAGTGAAAAAATACACTCTTTATTTTCCTGCTTGCTTTTAAATTGGTGTTGAACAGAAGCTTAAGCCAGTCAGTATACAGTGTTTCAACTGAATGATTCTAAAGATGTAACTTCCCACATTGAGATGCTGCTTCTTGCATGCAGAATTACATTGGAACCTGAGGTATCATTTTGAAATGGTGCCCAGGCTTTATATGACACAGCTGGCATAATTCAGTACGAAGCTGGCACCTTTGTGCCAGAGGCAATACAGCACAGTGTGAGATGTCACAAGCTCTTGGCATTAGATGCAAATGGACAGTTTGAGGTGGCAGCTGCTTCTGCTGCTTCCTTCTTCCTCTTCTTCTTCTTCATCCTCCTCCTCCTCTTCTAAATTTTGTTTTGCTCATTAATCTCTAGTCAGGCTCCATCTGTGATTGCTTCCAGATAAATAATACGGAGATTTCCTCAAAACAATGAGATTCAGTTATTTTTCAGAACTTTACCCAAATAAATCTAGGACTTTAGTTTCTTGCAGTATGTCTGCAGTAGCAGAGTCACTGATCAGTAGTCATGATTATAGTGTCAGTTCTTTGAATCTCAAGCTTTTTAAGAAGGGAAGAAAATATATGCACTACCTGTGTTGGCAGCTGTAATGCATTTGTAACTTTGGTGAGGAAAGTGCAAGCCTCTAAAGCTCCCAGCCAGTACCTCCAAGTCTCTTGGGCCCTCATTTTAAAGAATATTTTGATGCAATTTCAGGTGATTGGTACCTGAAAACAGTGCCCAAATACCTGCATTATATACAAATGTGGAAGTTTGCCCTCTTCCACACCTGTAACTTCCCATTCCATCCCCCAAGCTTTCTTTATCTTTATATTGGTCTTGAATGGCAACTGGAAGTGACACAGTGTCACTTGCCATACATCTGGATTTGCAAGTATGACCTATGGGGCAATCAGGTAGGAAGTGGCCCTCACCTGCCCAGTGCAGTTGCCCACTCCTGGTTTATAGTCATAACTGCAGTGGGGGAAATACTGGAGTGTAACATTTTGCATTTTTCTTTTATGGCCTGCAAAGAAGAAAGGAAGACAAAAATGTTATGGTGTTAAGTGGCAATTACTCTGTGTGTGTGTGTGTGTGTGTGTGTGTGAGAGAGAGGGGGAGCATCTCTTTTGCTTATATGGGTTACATTCTTTGAAGCATAAAGAAAAAAAATTGTTCTCTTCACTCAGAAGAAAGAAATGACTTCTCAAACATCCTCGATAAGATTCTCTTCAAAGATAGCAAAGCATGGATGCTTCCACAAAAGTTTCCCATGTTTGTTCAGTTTCCTTCTTGGCTAATGCAGGCATTCTGTTTACATGAATTTTTTTTTTTTATATATTCTTGGTTTCTAGCTGCTTTTTAGTTTCCGTTATGATGGATGAACATCTATATGAAGGTTGTCAACCTGTGGTCCTCAAGGTGTTGTCAAATTCCAGTTCTCATCAACCCCATCCAGCCCAGCTGGTGGTGAGCCATGATGGGAACACTAACTAGTTCATCAGCATTTGAGAGGTTAAATTTTGGATATCATGAAACCCATTTGTAAATATGTAAATGAAAGTACTGAGATAACAGGACCACTAGGTCATGTTACTTGTCTTTGATGAAGTATCTTTTGAAACAGATTTATCTGTAATGACAATGAGATCTTGAGAAGAAATAAGATTTGGAAAAGACTGATAAACTATATTGAACTGTACACTGGATATAGAGAAGTAATGACACAATATTTCTGTTGTTTTATTGTTTTCGTTGTTGTCCAATGTGTTTGTCTAATGTTGTAGTTTATTATTGTTCTTGTTTGTTGGATTAGTATTGGATGAAATAAAAATAGTTAAGAATAAAAATCAATATTTGACCAAAGACTCCCCATGCCTAATCAGTATAATGTGTATGTGAGCCCATCAGTAATTTGTATGGATACACATGTGTGAACTCTACTTTTCTGGAGGTTTGGTGTTGCAACTTATTGCAGCAGAAGCCTGGTCTTGTTATATAATGTTACCTTTGCTTTGTGCAAGACTCATTTAATTGTACTATGGGAAAAATAAACTTTTAGGGACCTTTAATTTCTTGTGTTTGGAGATGCTGTCTGGAATTTCTGTACCTGTGGATAAAAACATAACCCCTTCTGGGTCTATGAACAATGGCTCAGCATTACTTCCTGTGTGCCCAGTTGAAAATGTTGTCCAAGATCCTGTCATCCAAACGGATTGATTGTTTTGAGTTGTTTCCAGGCCGTACCAGCCAGGGTTGGGGTGTTGGGAGCTTTTAACTAGTCATTAAAACAGCAGTGGGTCTGTAGGCAGATGGAGTGCCCCAGTGAATGCAATGTTGTTGAAGTTCATGCATATGATTTATTCCAGTAATTCATTAAAAGAGATCTTAGCCCAGTTGAAATCTTAGTGTTAGATTTTGTCAGGGGCAGAGCAAACATAAGAAGTGCTCCCTGTCTGAATATTATTTTCTTTTCTTATTTTGCAGACACACCTTTTGCTTATTAGGTAGAACTTTTTTCAGTTGGTTAGTGGTATGAGGAATCCCATGCTCTCTGAAAATCTAGTGCAGAAAATGTATTTAGGGATAGTCTTGTCGGCCATGCAGGAAAATGCATCAAACGACAAAGTCCACGAAAGAGCAATACCTTTATTGGCCCATCAAAATGCACAAAATACATAATGTAAGCTTTTGTTCCACTGGCTTCTCCATCAGGAAAAAAGATGTTTAAAAAAATCATACAGAAGAAGAAAAGGATCATGATAGACTCACAGGTCTGCGTTTTGTGTCAGATGTTGTTTCTGTTGTAGTTCAGTTAGGGGGATCTCAGTGCAGACAGAGGTAACTCCGTTTCTTGGCCATGTGGGGACTGAGACAAGGGTAACTTTCATAGAATCATAGAAATCTAGAGTTGGAAGAGACCACACAGGCCATCCAGTCCAACCCCCTGCCATGCAGGAACACCCTCAAAGCACTCCCGACAGATGGCCATCAAGCCTCTGCTTAAAAACCTCCAAGGAAGGAGACTCCACTACACTCCGAGGCAGCAGATTCCATTGCCGGACAGCCCTGACTGTCAGGAAGTTCTTCCTGAGGTTCAGGTGGAATCTCCTTTCCTGCAGCTTGAATCCATTGCTCCTTGTCCTGGTCTCTGGAGCAGCAGAAAACAAGCCCCCTCCTTCCTCTACGTGGCATCCCTTCAAATATTTAAACATGGCTATCATGTCCCCTCTTAACCTCCTCTTCTGCAGACTAAACATACCCAGCTCTCTAAGTCTATCCTCATAGGGCATGTCTTCCAGGCCTCTCAACATTTTGGTTGCCCTCCTCTGGACTTGCTCCAGCTTGTCAATATCCTTCTTGAATTGGGGTGCCCAGAACTGGACACAGTATTCAAGATGGGGTCTAACCAAAGCAGAGTAGAGTGGTACCAGTACCTCCCTCGATCTAGACACCATACTCCTATTGATGCAGCCGAGAATTGCATTGGCTTTCTTGGCTGCCGCATCACACTGCTGACTCATGTTCAGCTTGTGGTCTATGAAGACTCCTAGATCCCTTTCACACGTACTGCTATCCAGCCACGTGTCCCCCATCCTATATTTCTGTATTCCATTTTTTCTACCTAAGTGTAGGACCTTACATTTCTCTCTGTTGAATTTCATTTTGTTCGCCCTGGCCCAGCTCTCCAATCTATCCAGGTCATTTTGAATTTTGATCCTGTCCTCTGGCGTATTAGCAACCCCTCCCAATTTGGTGTCATCTTTACTGCTGCTAATTGAGTTTACATTTTACTTTTGAAATTTTACTGTTTAAATGGAGTTCATTGTATAGTACAGAAAACCTGATTATCTTGGCTAGATTGAGAGAAATACATGATACTTCAATAAAGTTATCCAAACTCTTTTTCAGGTCATTTTTTTATTTATAAGGATGAAACTTCTCTATCAAGCCTCCTGGTCCTTTCATCCCAACCTGAGTGCTGTACTCTTTTGGAACATTACTAGTTCCCCTAATAATTCTTTTTTGATATTTCAAAATTTTTTGAAGCTTTTTGAAATGGCAAGAAAGACATATGTTGCTAGGATATATTTAAATATCAGGCAAGTTCAAACTTAAAAACTTGAAGATTTAATGCTTTTTACATTTTTGTGCTCCCTAGTGTTTTGGCAGTTTTAACTTGTGTTGCAACTGGCTTTGAGTACTTTTTCTGGAGAAAAGAGGTATGCAAATCAAGCAAATAAATAATAAATAAATAAAAATAAAATAGCCATTGTTTCATTCCTCTGACAGTTAAGTTTGCTAAGAACATGCCTTTGCTTAGAGGAGCTTTTTTTTGGGCTGGGGGCATTGCTACAAAGTTTTTCATAGAGAACCACCTCATGTGATAGCCAGATAATTTAAAACTCCAGTCATAATTGCAGTCATTTTGCTGCAGTAGAGTAGAAGTAATTAGTTTTTCAGCCATGCTGATTCCCTAGGAGATTGGCTGTCAAAGCAGGGAAAGTGCAGGCGGCAGCTTGGTGAGCTGTAAGCTCTTTTGCACTTGTAGCCAAGTAGTTTGTAGCTGACTAGGGTCAGGGAAAAGCCATCTTTGGGCAAAGAAAAGGTTACTTTCTCTGTGTTTCCTTTTCTTAGAAAGCAGGTGCATATATTTTCCAGGAAGTTGTCCATCTTTTTTTCTTATATGCTGTCATTGAGGAAGGCTAACTGTGCTAAAAACAATGGTTTCTTTAAATAAAAACATGTGCAAAATTCATCCTTTTGTCCGTAAGAGTTGGGTGGGAAAGGTACAGAGGTAATTCTGGTCCTTTATGTCCAATCCAGTGTGAGTAGTCTCTCATAAGCATTGACCAGTTGATAAAGGAAGAACTTTCTTCAAAGCAGAGGAAGTTGATTACTATCTTGTTAATGTTGGGATATCAAACAGTTATGTTTTTGTTAACGTGAAAACCATCAGTAAGCCATAGATTAAAACTCCTGTCTTATAGAATGACACTATCAGGTTCATCATTGCCACATAGGACCTCCTCTTTCCTTAAATAAAAATAGGCTTCCACTGAACACTGTGTGTTTAGTTTTGGCATGAAAAGCATCGTTAACATTCTTCAAATGAATCTGGCATGATGTCTTGCCCCAGAAATTTATGAATAAAGGTAAATGGCTGTAGAGAAAGACGGTATTTTCTTTAGCCAGATGAATAATCAAAGAACAGTAGAAACAGAAAAGACCTTTCTTTGCTAAACAAATGTCTATATTTGTGTCTGGACATCATCACACTCTAAAAAAAAAGATGCTCATAATTTTGGAAGTGTATCATTATGGAAGACTTGTCAGCATGCTAAACACTAGAGAAAGGAGCTGTCATTCAGTGGAACAATTTTAAAATGCAAGTGAGTTTTCTGATCAGCTGCCAACAGGTTGTGCTGATTTCCCTATACCATATGGGACCCATAGCACAAGTTAGGAGGATGGAAAACAGTTAAAGAGGAATAGTGCCATGTGTAAATCATTATTTTGTCCTACTTTCAATTTTTATAGATGTATTGGATAGCAATATTAGTATAGCACAATGATTACCCAAGAGTTTATAGTGCTGGTTATGGGGCCTCTCCAAATGTCCAGAGTACAAGGAAATTGTTAGTTACTAGGAACAGAGTCCATCATGGAGGAGGGGCGTTCCACTGCTGGAACTGCTTCTGTGTGCAGGACTGAGAGGGAGACAATTTCCCTCCCAGCTTCAGTCCTGTGTGCCCTCAAAGCAAGATCTGCAGGACTGAGAGAAAGTCCAGAGATGCTGCCTAAATATAGCACATTGGTTTGGAGCCTGTGAAATTGTCAAGATGGGCAGGATTTTACAGCCCTATGACCCACCTTCCTCCTGTCTTGGCATGTTGCTGGGAAAAGTAAACTCACAAGTAGTAGCTCTTTTCTAGCATTTAATCAAGTGCCTAAACAATTTGGAAAGGTTCCAAACTGGAGCTAAGTTTTATAAATTGACACCTATTGGAAGATGTTTATAAAGTCTACAAGTTCTGAAAATGCAAAACCAGCATCAGATAGTAGTCCAAAGACATGATAATGTGCAATATATACAGTAAATGGAATTGTTATGGTGGGATTGTAATGCAGAAATACATAATACAGTCACTGTGTTCCAAAGTTAATCTGAACTGGGGTAGGGGACATATGTTTGCCACTTTTGTGCCTCTAGGCCTCAACATTTCCCCCCTTTTTGCCCCTAAAGCCTACTTATGAGGCAACTTTGGACATTTTCCCATTCCTAGATATTTTATCCCCAGGAGATGTCTTTTTTCCAATGGGAAGTGACCCAGGGAAATAAAAGACTTCTCTTGAAGCTATAATCACCCAGAGAGGGCCAAAGTATAATGAAATTGCCCAAGGCATGGGGAGTGTTTCAACTTTTTTTCAGGGGGAGTGTGGTGGTCCCCTAATCCCAAACATTTGCCCATCCACAAACTGCACAGTGCCCAGTTTATACGGCAGACTACAGCTCCCTCTTAACCCCCAGTGGCAATAGTCTGCTTCTGGCATGGCTGCCATCATTCCTAAGTTGGAGGAGTAAGCTAAATATGAATTAAGAAAATAAGTAGAGCTTTCTTAACAGCTTCTGCAGTGTACAAGTAGATGCAGGTGGATAGCTCACAAGCTAGGCATGAGCGTAATAACAGCAGCTGGTGTTGAGACATGCTGCCTCTGATGCTATATTGTTGTTATGTGCTTTCAAGTCATTCCTGACATATGGTGACCATAAGCTGACCCTATCAAGATTTCTGTGTGCTGGGGGCGGGGGAGGCGGGATTTGCCTTGGCTTCACTCTGAAACTTGTCTAAGGTCAGCCAGTGGGTTTCCATGTCTGAGCAGAGATCCAGACCCTATTGTCCAGAGTCATAGTGAGTGCACAAACCACTGCACTATGCTGGCCCTGATGCTATACAGCCAGGTACTGTTGTCATAGTGGTTGATAGCGCCATACTCTTTGCTGTAAGGTCTGTCTTGGCTGTAGCAGTTTTTGACATTCTGTGAATGCTCCGGTGGGAGAGGTGAGGTTTACTCAATGGAAAACTCTGCAGTGGAGAGAAGACATGATTAGATGCTTGGAAACATCTAGGGAACTTTTTGCAGCCAAGATCATAGCTAGGGTGGTCCTTCTGTTTTATTTACCATAGTTGCTTGCTGAACAGCTTTACACAACTGAAATTACTGGTGCAGGAGGTCCCAGGGATTAAGACTCTGTTTTTTTTTCACTGCAAATGTTTTTATTTACCTTTACAGCACCTCCATGACCTTCTGTGCACATTTCCATCAAACTCTTTTAAATTGAACAGGGCTATGTTTATGGTGAGTTACTGAGAACTTCACCTTCAGAGGACTCAAACTGTAAATGCTTCTGACAGGCTCCTCCTGAGACCCTCCAGCTCTAAGTTCCGCCATCTGGGAAACTGAGGGTGGTTAGTAGTAGCAGCCCAAGAGCAGTGGGTTCCCCACTGAGGGGAACTAGAGACAATGATTTGATTGGGAAGAAACAAACAAGGGCATGACAGTTCTGGAAAATGGTAACACTTGAAGGCATTGCTGGTACCAAGTGAAGTAACAGAGTAGTTTGGCATACTCAGGCATAGATTTTTGGGGACACATACCCCATTTCCTCCAGTGCCAGAAGTGCAGTCTTTACGAGTGTGTACACAGACTCTCTTACACACATGTCCATATGGCTGGGGTGGTATATAGGCAGTGTGGTGAGAGTGAATTTGAATGAAGGATTTTCCACAATAGCAACTATATAAATACATTAGGTAGTAGGTGGTGAGATAAGAACCTTTCTCTGATACAGCTCTCTGATGATATGCTTGAACTTTCAGCAATGCTCTATAATGGCTGCTTCTTTGAAAATGCCATTGAGAGAATGGCATAATGTGAACTACAATTAGTGGCATCTTCTCATCAAATATTAAGCAAACTAAACCAGCCTCCAGGCAAACATCACACTTTCATGTTGCAAATGCATTGACTCTTTTTCTAAGCATTGAGGAGGGGCAGGGATGTTACAAAGTAGGTGAATGACTTGCAGTTATTAATGGTCTCTGAGGAGGCAGCACACAGTATTATCTCATGTTTCTTACCAATAAAAAAGCAAACATTGTGATTATTTAAAAATAGCACAGTGAGGATCGTATGGTATGATTGTATGGTTTGTATGATTGTATGGTTTATATGAAGTTTGGTCCACAGTCTGAGTGAAATAAACAGTGTTTATTTTGTGGCAGCAGCTAGATTGCATCCATGAGTGAGTGAGGCAGATAACATTATTTGCCTAAGAGTTTTGAGACAGTTAAATAGCCTCTAAGTCTGTGTAGCTCTTCTTAACCATAGATGCTGATAGGAAGAAATCACAACAATGTAATCACACTGGGCTGGAGCAAGGGAAATGCATGATTGTCCTTGAAGCATGCATGTGTACACCCTGAAAGGTGGTGATTTATCAAAATTCAAGCTTGAAGACTTTTGTAATCTAGAAATATAACTTGTCATTTTAATGTAAGTATAGCCAATCTCTGGGCCTTCAGTTGTCATTGGACTTCACTTTGCATCAAGCCAACATTGCCACTGGCTTGGGATGATGGGAGTTGCTGTCCAACAGCATATGGAAGGCCACAAATAGTCACCTTGCTGTACAGTTTATTGAGATTTAGTCTATTGTACGTGCTCTTATTTGGCTTTCTTCACTGCTCTTTTGTAATTTATGCAACAAATATTTATCTCTTTTCTACCTCAAAACATTCCATGAGTGGTTGTTATCAAAGAATTTGGTCACAGAAGGTGTGTGTATTACTTATTGTTGTCCACAAGTATCTAATTAATTGCACAAAGATTCATTGGTCCGGTCAAAGTCCCTCTCTTGTTCAAAAGGGTGGGTGGGAGAGGTCTATACTCACTACAGGGTAATAGTGACAGAACTGAGAGATATATAAATACAGGGATAGCCATGTTGACCATAAAAGAAATTTCATAATCTATATTATGCTAGTATCTCAACCAAAAAGTTGACTCTCTCCACGTACAGAGAGAGAGATTCCTCCAACTGACTCTTCCTGTCACTCTGAGTTCTTGTCTACAATACATTGTTTCCCAGCTGCAAGATGATAGAACATGGCCTGGGGAAGGCATATTCATGTTTCATGCCTGATTGATTGCTCTCCACAACATCCTGGGAACATTTAACAGTCAGTGTTTGCTGTTATTAGGGATTTATAGTCCTATAATTTTTCTTGGAAGATGACTTGAAGACCCTCGGGGAGATTTCTCTTCAGATGTTGTTTCATTCCTTCTTTTCTTTCCATCAAGATGTCCAGTTTCATGTGAAATTTTTGTGTGATATATTCTCATATACAGATGGAAGGTTTTTGTTCAAATAAATTCACCTTAGCTAGACAATACAAGTCTGAACTGGACCTGAAAACCACCAGGTTGCAGAGTGAGTGTGAGAGAAGGAGGAGGTGTTTTGAGTATTTCCGCGCGCACGCGTGTGTGTGTGTGTGTGTGTGTGAGAGAGAGAGAGAGAGAGAGAGAGAGAGAGAACACAATACTATTTAGTGTTTGAACTTGGATAAAATGAAATTGAGTCTAATATTTAAACTTTCTCTTTTCCTAGGAAGAAGAGATGCCAGATGTAGAAATTGACATTGATGACCTTCTTGATGCTGCTAATGAAGAGGAGAGGGCCCTCAAATTACAAGTTAGTTTGCTTTTAATGGAATTTGGGAGAGTGGTTAATTTATTATTCTTATTTATTATTTACTTATTTATTAAAATATTTATACTCCACCCTTAACCAAGAGATCTCAGTGCAGCTTACAAATAGCATCAAAAGATATATTGATAAGTTTATTTGAACTACACTCTCTAACTCAGAAGCATAAAACAGAATTTGGAAAGGAAGCCATTAAATCATTACTACTGCAGTGTAGAACATTAAAAGTTAAGGATGTTATAGCACTGAGTCATGCAAAGATTATAGAAGAGCTTTAGTTTGAGTTAGTGATGTGAAGATTAGCATTCCTAGTAGAAAGAGGCCTGCCCAAGGGCTTGTTTGCTTGGCTTGTTGAGAGTATGTCACTGCCAGTTAGCCAGTTTCCAGTTATGGTCAGGGAGGTTGATAGCCCCATTGAAGGAATAACCTCCTTCCCCTGTGTTCATCCCTTACACGTGATTTTGAACAAGTGGAAATTATCTCTACAATGTAGATACAGTCATTCGGGACACTGTTGTTTTCATCTATGAATGAAGCCTGTTTGACACATTTTCTTCTGGGATACGAAGTGTAGATGGAGGAATGATCCTTATTTGCTAGCACTTGCCATGGCTATTCCAGAGTGCCCAGTTCTTAGATATAAGAAAGAAAGGAGGTAAAAAAGGAAAGCTGTTCTTATAAACAACTGATGCTCTCATCATTTTACTTCTAGGAAGCACTTGTAGACTGCTACAAACCCACAGAGGTAAGCAAATTTTAATTATTTTGAATGTAGAAGCATGACATATATAAAGCAACCTTATACATTTCAGTGCCTCAGAGAAATAAAAATACTTGAATGATCAGAAGTTTAGATACATCTAAATTTAGATACATCTAAATTTCAATCTGAAAAGTGCACTTGCACTTCAACAGCCTTGGCACGTATGACTATATATATGTATGCTTTTATCTTGCCTGCCAATGTATGGCAACCCCATGAATTTCATAGGATTTTCTTAGGCAAGGAATATTCAGAGGTGATTTGCCAGTTCCTCCCTCTGAAATATAGTCTACGATACCTGATATTTGTTGGTAGTCTCCAATCCAAGTACTAACCAGGGCTGACCCTGCTTAGTTTTGAAGAACAGATGAGATCTGGTGCCTTTAGGGCAGGGCTTTCCAAATGGTGTTGCCTGAAGTGTGTAGGTGTGTCGCCTACAGTCTTGGAATGTATTTTATTATTTATAAATCCTATATTTTTTAAAAGTACATGAAAGGTTTTCATGAGATATGTTTTGTCCCTGTACATTTTGTTATTACAGTTTGTGTATGTGTCTGTATCTGTTACAAGGGGTTAGTTTAACTTCCAGTTTGCTAGTAAAACTGAATTACTGTGTTACGAAATTGTGCTTGTCTAAAAAAGTGTCACCAACATGAAAAGTTTGGAAAGTTCTGCTTTAGGGTATTATTGTGTGTATTATTCCATTCTGGCATATGTAAACTACATCAAATTTATATTCAGGGAATATTTTTCCTAGTTTTTTGGTTAATATGGGTTGGGGAGGGGAATAAAGCTTTCATCGTGTTGGAATATTTGTATATTAATAGAAATGCAATTTTCCCTTATGCTAGGAAAATACCAGTGTTTAGGGACAAGGTATAGCATATACCCGCTTTTACAAATGGTTGAAGTAGTTGATTTTTTAAATCTGGTATCTAAAAATGGCATTCAGTTACCCTAAAATGCATGGAAGCTTTGATTACTGGGTAAATTGCTTGAAAAGTTGCCTGCTAGTGTAGGAGTTCAAGTCTGATACTGTACTTATCAGTTGCAAGAGTTCCTGGGCAATTTTTTGGACCTGAATCTGTAACTGATATTGAGCCCCAGCTGTGATTTACTAGCTGTAAGTGGGGTTACATTTTGAACACAGAGATTCTTGGCAGTTTGATTGGCTTCAGAAGTAAAAATACAGGTATGATGCCCTTTTAAGATATCGGTGGAATGAAAAAGGGTGGGCTAAAATACCAAGTAGCCTCATCATATAGTAAAATTAAAGATACCTTTAGGTTTCTAGCTTGGCAAGAAGAAAATCTAGGGGCCACTTTGGTGGTGTTGCTTGCATGCCCTTCCAAACAAACTTCAAAATGTGTAAAGTGTAGAGAAACATAGATTTGTATGTATGTGCTTCATGTTTGTTTTATTCATCCTGCAGTGTACAGGCTGTTTGCATACTGAATCACTGAAGGGGTCAGTCTCTTATTTAGTGAGAATAGCCTGATTAACATGAATCATTAAACTACAAACACAGTCTAAGCCTCTATGCAAAGGAGAGCTACTTTTAAAAGTGTATGCAACCTTGTTTAACACATTTGCTGTTGTCTGTTGGCAATATGTATGATCTCTGCATTCTGTGGATTGCCAAATGCATTTTCCAAGTACAGCAGGTGCTATTGTACAATCAAAATTTGTAGGCAAAGGTAGTGTGGAAGTTCCTTAAATGATGAAGATATTCTTCATTTGAGGCCATGCTAGCATGGGAGTTCTGACCATGAAATCTATCACGTGGAAATTTATTAGATATGTTTTAACTGGAGCAATCATTAGCCTGAATCCAGTGATAGTCCCAAGTGGAGTAGACCAATTGAATCAGTATAATTTAAATGAATATTGATTTATGAAGTTCCCAATATCTAGTGGCCCTGCTCTAGTTGGGACGAACAATTGGATGTATGCTGCTGTGAGACAAAAAAGTACAAGGCAGTGACAAATCACAGCATATTGCATGCAGAAGTTCCTAGGTTCATCCTCTAGTGTTTCCAGGTAGAGAATGAAGAAAGTCTCCCTGTCTGGGCCACTGGAGATCTGCTTCTAGTCAGTGGAGACAGCACAGAGCTACATGAATCTCAGTCAGTGTAGGGCAGCTTACTTGTTACTAAGCTGGGTTGTGCAGCTGCTAAATGCAATATGTTTGGATGTCTTCCATGTGTTGTTAAACAATGGGCACTTGATACACCAGCTTTTATAACTGTGCTAAGCAAATGTGCATAACTTCTAGCTTTTCTGTCTGGGGTTTTCATAGCATCAGGCTCTTATGATTAAGTTTTTCAACTATTTGAGGAGAAAGAAAGACCCCCTCTACCTGAATAGTGGTCCAAGGGAAATGAATACCTCAGAGTGTTTTGATGCTGCCTTATCTCAAAAGTCAGTTTTACTGGTGGATGCCAATGTTTAAAAATACTTTCGAGGCAAGTGGCACTGTTGTGGGGGAAGGTATACTTTCAAACTGTTAGCGTGCAAAAGACACTTCCTGTACATTCCATAAGGAAATGTAGTGGAAGATGAAGACTGATAAGAACAGGAGCAGGAGGAACAAAAATCTGAGAACCTCTCTGTGTGCCTTACTACTAAAGTAATAGGCTCCTGTGCCCAACAAGAGTTGAATAGTGTGAGACCAATTTTAAGAAATAGCTTATATTTCAAACTATTGGAGTCTTTCTCTAAATGGGGGTGAGAATCATCTGGCACTGCAGATGTTGATGGTTGGCAAGTAGCAATGTTCCTTACCATTGCCTATGCTTGCTAGTGCTCCTGGGAATTGCAGGCCAACAACCTCTGGAGTGTTGTATGGTTCCTACCACTGGCCTAAAGTATATGCTGCTGCCTCTGCTCTAAAGTATTTGCTGTTTTTGGCACCCATTCTCTAGTCCTCTGAACTCTATCCAGGCTTCCCTAGAATCTTTCAAGTCTGCGGAGGGGTTTCTGTTTACCAATGTGGAATGGAGAGATGGGGGAGGCAGTTCAGACAATGAAGATGTGGCTGGTCTAGATTCCTAAGGGAAGGAGAGAATGCACTCCACTTGTGAGCACACCTTCATTTCTCTTCCTTGAGCCAAGACCAACTGCTTCTTCTTATTTGAATTATTTCTTCCCTTGCCCATCAAAAACAGCAACATCAGCCCCTTACAGGGCTTGGTTAGGTGCTGCGGTAGTGGGGAAGACATGCAACTACATGGGTGGAACAGTAAGCTTTTCCTGTTTAATATAGGATCTCAGTCATTCTGTGCAGTTATAAGCATTATCATTGGGATTAATGTCTAATGTCTGTCCCCCTCACAGTTTCCCTATGGACGTCTGTGAGATGTTTAGAAAACCACATGAATATATTGCCTAGAAAGAGAGGTCCTGGCTTTACATGTCTCCAGAACTGTGTTTGGGTATTGTAAATGACAAGTGCCTTTGTACTATTAATAAGTACTCTGTTCTTTTCCAGTTACCAGGCTAGAAATAGAAACTCTCTGAAACTTCATAGCAAAGCAGATAATGTTTAATGATGAAGGTGCCATTAATGTTTGAAAAGGAAATGTATGTAGCAGTCTTTGATTTATTCTGATGGAGCCCAGAATGGGGCCATACGCTATCTCTGGAAGTAAGCGATGCACGTGTTTCAAAACACATCTCCATGGCATGAATATATTGAGTTGGTTAGAAATTCAGTGAATGCTCATGATCTGGAGATACCCATTTCTTCCACAGATGGTTAGGATCCTGTTTGCTCAAAATGTGGTTTCCTCAATTTAAGATTTCATTTAGTTTTCAGAATCTTTAGTCTAGTTACTGAAATGAGATGATCTTATCCAGAAAGCTCCAAAAAGGAAATGTTTTATGCTTCCTGATTTAAGCATTTATAGATGCTTTTTTTGTTTTGGTAGGAAATGGATCTTTAGGGGAAAAGGTCTAAAAAAGCCCCAAGCTTCTCCATAATATGAATGTTACCGGTATAACTCCTGCATGCAATAGGACAGAGTGTAAATCATGCGACCCTCCAGATGTTGCTGAACTACAACTCCCAGCATTGCTTGCCATTGCCTGTGTTGGTTAGTTCTGATGGGGATTGTACTCTGGCATCATCAGGAGGCCCACGTGATTCCCACTGCTACCATAGAGGAATGGCCTCAATACTAGAGAGGATGAGAGCCAGTGTAGTGTAGCAGTTTGAGTACTGGGCCATGGCACCGGAAACCAGGGTTCAAGTCTCCACTTAGCCATGAAAGCCCACTGGGTGACTTTGAGTGCATCACACACTCTCAGCCCCAGAAAACCCCCTGATGGGTTTGCGTTAGGGTGGTCATAAGTCAGTAATGACTTGAAGGCACACAATAACAACAACTGGAGAGGATAAGGCAGAGGGAGATTCCTGACAAAACAGAGGAGGGTTAAGACAGGAGAGTAAACATTATTTGTTCCTGCAAAATTCACTGAACGAGCCATGGTGGTAATATGTTAAAACCACCTCTGGAACCATCTTATGAGGAATGAGCTGTGTGATAAGACTTCTCCCTTTGTTGACAGAGGAGTCTTTTTTCCCTGGAAGGGATTCCAAAGGAAAATTAACATTTATATGAGCTGAATGGTTTCTGTCGCTTTAGAGATTGGGACAGGGATCTGAATGAAGTTGATTTCATTTAGCCATCAGTCACTGGGGTAAGGAAGTGGAAGAAGGCATTGGACAACATGGTCCCTTTGATATGGTGGAAACAGCCATTCTCTTTGACTAAGAGGGTTACAGTGAGGTTGGAGGGAAGAGGTTTCTCTGCAGTTTCTTTGTAGGTTTCTGGCTGTATACACATATTGGCAAGTATGTTCCCTCAGAATCAGTGGAATTTGGAAGTTGTATTGTATATATTAGTCCAGAAGCTTGTCATTGCTTTCTTTTTCCTCACAAAATAAAATAAAATAAAATAAAAATAAATGGTTGATATTAATGTAAATAGCAAAGTTTGGAAGGTGAAGCATGAACTGTTATTCCTCAATGTTATTCCTGATAAACATCCCCTTTCCTTTGTTTTTGTAGGATTTTATCAAAGAACTGCTAACTCGGATAAGAGGAATGCGAAAACTGAGTCCTCCTCAAAAGAAGAGTATATAAATGCAAATGGTGCCCTATTGAGAGATGTGGCCACAAAATTGGGACTTTTGAATAGAACAACTTCTAGTTTGGTCTTTATGAGCAATTTATTCTTACCTTTTTGGTTGAGTTCTGATATTTTTATGAATTTGACCACCTCTGTTTTTAAGGCTTTTTTTACGTGTCAATTTTTTTTTATCATGGATATCAACATTATGAATGCTGCTTTTACTGCTTGGGGATGATCAAACTAGGTGGGAGACTTTAGCTGTCCCAGGCAGTAACCTACCTGATGAATTCTCTATGGGACTACTAGGGTAAGCTATTTCTGTAAAACCAGTTTGGATCATCATCACTGAGTTGTACATCAGACTCATGGATGTTAAAATTATTGTGCTTATGTACATAAATTATTGAATGAGTGTTACTGTTAATTCACATGAATGGAAGGAAAATGTGGTCTAGTTAACAATTTAATTGAAATTGTAGCAACAATGTTGGGGTGGGGGAGAGATGCAGTTTGTTGAAAGTGAATGCTGCCACTGTTTCTAAATGCATTTAAAGCATTGGGTGAATATCGTCATTCACAAAACAACTTATGAGCAAGCTGGGGGAATTTCAAGGGCTTGATTTTGTAGGCTTTGAACTTATTTTATGGATGTCATGCTTGGCCAGGTCATCTCATGCTGTTAGAATTGTATTAACCTATTGCCGAAGGGTCTGATGCAACAGTGAGAGAAGGATTAGGGCCATTTAGGAGGTTCTTAGGGAAAATGTGAAAGAAAGAATATCACCTTGACCCATTGCAATTCCCCCCCTCCCCCTGCTTACACCAAGAATGTTAGGGAATGGTCTGTATCAGAGCTTGGAAAGCTACTTTTTAAAGGCAAATTGCTCCTATTATTTTGTTGTAATGTTTAAAATAATTCATTTCTGTTACTCCTTAAAGTGTTGGAAAAGGTACTTGTTGCATTGCTTGTTACGTTTTCATTGCTTTCTGTTGGTTTTTAAAAAACTCTTAGGGTTGATAAAGGAATGACATAAAGCTTGAAATATTCCTGTGAAAATGGCTCTAAAAATAACTCTTGAAAGCATGTAGAGAACATTACCAAGACAATTCATTATACTACCGTACTTTTGAAATGTGCTCTGTTGCACTTACAGTAATGAAAAGTAACTTATTGCAGGTAACTATGTTGCTTGTAATTAATTGCTTCCAAGCTCTGACCAGTGTCCAATAGGGTAATTCTATTGATGGAATTAATTTTACCAATAGAATTTATGGGTTAAGCCTTCTGCCATCAGTGACATGGGAATGTAGCCCAGGACCTGCTCTGGGAGTCCCAGAATCACTCTGGAACCATTTTTTGGATGCTGTAAACAGTTTGGGGTGGGGGACAGGAAGAATGCTTTGCCACAGTAGTGTCTGGGTGTTTGTGTGATATTGGCTTTAGGACACTTTTTCTGGCTTTAGCATCAGACCTGGCACGCTGGGGGTTGGGTGGAATTGTGGTGGTGGTTATTGTTCAAAGCAGGATCCCTGTCTCTTCAGGAAGCCATTCTTCACTAAAATATTTCACAAGCTACCATCTGCTGGTAGATGTTAAGTCTCGCATTTTATATCAAGGGTGCTCTGAACATAATTTTATTTTTTAAAAGAAAAAAAATACATGGTTGTGAACTGTATGTATACTGGCAAGCTTTTTAAAATGTATTTAATTTTGTAATGTTTTATCAATGACTTTATTTACGAGATATTTACTCAAATAAATGCAACAAATTGGGGCTTTTGTTTTGATTTATGCACGCCTTTACAAGTTAGCAAAGAGCTAGAAGCTACAGGTGACTTACCCTGACAAATTATTTTCTCTATACAAGCAGCCAGCAAACTGGTATAAGTTTTTGTTCTGTAGCAGTTACTTTAAGGTATGTTAACAAAAGACACTCTGCAAACACATTTCAAGGGGAATGATTCTACCATGTAAATCAGGGCTGAGCAAACTGATCCACAGGCTGTATGAAGACCTGGGACACCTCACTTTTGTGGTCTCTGAACCGACTCGCAATTCTTGCAAAACTGCTGTGAAAACATGCAAAAATGCACACTAGAACTCTGTACTACCACCCAATGTCCCATTTTCTTACTTCCTGTTGCCATTTTGAGAGGGAGTTCAGAAGAAAATAGAGGTATTTGGGCTTGCTGCAAAATTGGGGGAAGGATGTGGATAGAATGGGACCTGAGAAGAAATTGGCATCTGGCCCCCCATGCAGTTTCCCACCTGTGATATAAATGCTCCCAGGAAACCTCTGTAGCAGGAGTGAGGGAATTTTTATCTTGAAATTTTTGTCTTTTGCCTTGAAACTTTTTGACTGCAGTTCCCACAGCCATGTTAGATGGAGCAGATCAGAGCTGTAGTCTTAACCCCTGTGCAGGGCAAGAGTCTCTATGGGATATACAAGTTGAATATTCCTTATCTGAAAATCTAAAATGCTCCAAAATCTGAACATTTTGAAATGCGGAACATGAGGGAATTACTGAAGCTCACTTGGGACCACACACAGGCTACTTGCAAAGTCTCTCAGTTGGCTTGGTGCCTTCTTTTCCCTCTCAGTTCACTTGCAAGTAGCACATGCATATGGTCCCGCACGAGCTTCTGTAATTTCCTCACGTTCTCTATAGGAAGAAGATAAGTGGAGAAGAACTGACAAATGAGACCCCATGTTGAGAGAATTATATATAATCTCATTGTGTTCAGTATATGCAAATACAGTGGCCCCATGGCTTTCATGAGGGTTTGGGGTGAAGACCCCTTGCAAAAGTAAAATAATAATGATGATGATGATAAAAATTGCAGATGACTCCCTGCCACCTGAGGGAGCGCTCCCCTTCCCATTCCTCCCATGGGCTCCCCTGCTCCATTCAGCTGCCTGTTGCCTTCATGCCTTGTCATCTTTCTGCCCGCATGGATGACAAACAAGCAAATGGAGAGGTAAACGCTTTCCCCGCTCCATTTAGGTGCCATTCACCCACATGCCCTGCCTTTTCTCTGCCTGCGTGGGTGGTAGGCAAGTGAATGAAGAGAGAAACATTCCCCTGCCCTGCATTCCCCTGTCTGCCACCTATGCACCCTGCCTTTGTGCCTAGGCAAAAAGGCCAGGGAATTGGGGGCGAAATGAGGGGGAAGCAGGTAGGCACTTTGCAAATAATCAAATTCATGAAGGTCAAATGCACAAATGTGGAGGTAGAACTGTATTCCAAAATCCCTCTCCCAAAAATCAGAAATACCCCTGGCCCCAAGCATTTCTGGTGAAGGATACTCAATCTATATTGTATTGCATTTTAACACTTAATGGTGGCTATTTTTCCAGACTTAATTTTCAAGACAACTGTCTGAATGTCAACATATCAGGTCAGGAAAGATATTGTTTCACTTTGTGTAATATTTCTGCTTACTGTTGATCCCCTAATGAGACGAATGTGTACACTTATCCGCCAAACATGTGCTACCCTATAGTACAAGGGGCATTTGTTATTTTTTTTGTTAACACTACCAATTGTCTGAATTTGAGAATTTCACTGAAAGAATGTTTGACTTGAGTGATCAGCAGATGAGACTAGAGGAAAAGAAAGCATTTCATTCCCAAGGTCTAAAGAATGCTAAATGTAGTTTAAAAAACACAAATATTAGCCATTTGTTCATAGCTGTTAAATAAGTGATACAGATTAGGATTTTTTTGTTTGTGTGAGAGTCCTGTTCATGTTTGCTTCAGAAGAAAAATGTGTGGAAAAGGTATGTGGGAATCACAGTTTTTAACAATGCTTATTTATTCCTAAACTGTAAGCAGTCATTAATGGTGTTGCCTTTCTTGCCACAAATGGAATCTGTCCTAACAACAACAACAACAAAAAGATGTGTTTAACTGTATTTATTAGCATCTATGACCTCAAGACTGGAATCATAAAACTCACTTTCCAAGCTTAGGACATGAAAAATGATAGAATTTAAGAAAAGATAGATTCAAAAGGACACATTCTTTGAAATTCCTGATTGATATTTCTGTCCATTGCAGTGCCTTGGTCCTAGCGCAGGAGAGAAGCTACAGGTAATCTCCATAACATTGAAAAATAAAGTGACTGCATATTAACAGCAGATAACATTTTTTTGTTTTGTTTTCAAGGGAGAAGGAAGGCAAAGAGCCTTCTCAGTGAGGTCAGTGACTGACTTGTCTATTTTTAGTGACTGACTTGCTGCCCTTGGTTCAGTAACATAACACACTCATCCAGAAACCTTACAGCTTTGAACAACACTTCCATCTCTTTTTGCCTACCGGTCACATGATGATATGTCAAGTCCAAAGTGTGGGCACATTTTTCAGAGGGAAATAGCAAATGGGTTAGGCAATGGGCTTAAGTCAGGGTTGTGATCTACTCAGCAGCCTGTCTCTGCGGCATATCGGAAGAGCCTTCTAAAACTTTTCCTAAGAGCAGAAGAGAAGACTCATCTCCTGCCCTCAGAGTGCAGGGTGCATTTCTCTGAGGGGAACTCAGAGAATGTGTTAGGCAACAGGCTTGAGAAGGAAGGGTCCTTCCTTCTAAAGCTTTTGAAGCTTCAGTAATGGGGAGAAAGAAGGATCCTATTCCCCACTTCTGAAAAATTCTCCAGGTTCGGAAATGGGGAATAAGAAGGATCCTATTCACCACTGCTGAAGCTGCAGACTCTTTTATGCCCATTGGCACAAAGGTCTCAAGCTTTGGGAAGAGGGAGTAAGAAGGATCCTATTCCCCACTTCTGAAACTGCAGATGGTAAAATTGCAAATGTAGAGGGCTGACTCTGCTTAAATTGTTAAAACTGACTTTATTCGACTCCATCCAGAAATTCTGGAATATAGGTTGGGGTATAAAGTTAGTTCTCAGACTTGAGACTTGACTTGAAAGTATCTTCAAGGACTTGAGACTTGACCTGAGACTTGGACAAAAAGACTTAAATACATCACTGGTTTTAGGAACCTCCTGGGCCAGTTTTGAAACAGGAAGTGAAGAAGAAGTAACTTCCATTCACTTCGTTTGGTTAAAAAAAAGGCCTCTCTTGGGCTTAAAACAGCCCAGGAAGGCCTCTCAAAATGGTTTAAAAGTTCCCATTTCCCCTGGAGTGTATTCAGGGGGCAATTGTGTAATTTTGTTTCTGGGAGAGGGTATGATGGGGGGATGCAGCCCTCCATGTTCTCCTGGGGGGCTAATGTGGCCCCGTAACCTCCACAGCTGCCCACCCCTGCTCCAGAATGTCTTTTCAGGAGTCCAGATTCTGGCTTGTAAGGTTAGAAAATTTGTTTAAACATGGCAAGATACGCTGGCGTAACACACAAGCACACACAGGCTATTGATAGGTGAGGGATTCAGCAATCTACTCCTATGACTTCTCCACTCAAAATAAGTGTCATTTGCCCCTCATGGATGGGCCTTGGTGACTGAAAGCATGCTGAGTGTGGGAGGTCTGGGTATCTCTTCCTTCTGAACTGCTTTAAAAAATTCCCACAGTTCAGAGCTGAGCAGCTTTTTTCTTTTATCACATGACACTGAATGTAGAAATCTGAATTATCACCTCTTTCAATTCCCCCCCCTCCCAAGAATGAAAAATATTCTTAGGGGGAGTCAAGGGATGAAAAGGGGCCAAAGTTAGTCTTCTGTTGCCATGGTGATGGGCAACTTATCATGTCTTAAGGTAGCTTTCTTGTTCTTCTAAGAGGTCTGGGTCTTTTTATAAATGGCAGCCAGACTGTCAGGCAGCCCATTAAGTCAAGTTCATCACATGAAAGCAGGGCAAGCTTCCAACTGTCTGAATAATTAGAAAGTGCTTGTTGTCTATTAAAAACTGGAAGTGAAAGAAAGTAAACAACACTGCCAGTTAGACTAGTGACTTCACTTTAATGATCTTAAACTTTGAATCATGACAGTGGCACAATATAAAACTATACTGGAAAAGTCATAAATGACATTGGACTAGTTTCTTGGAGGTTCACCAAGTGGTACTGGGCACCCTGAATTGTACAGCAAAGCAGCAGCGGAAAACAGCATCCTTTTATGAAGCTGGTTACCACAAAGATTCCCATCCTCTGCAAACTTGGAAGCTGTAAACTGAAAAGCAGTATCTGTTTCCTTTGCCTTCAATATCATGGGTGAGCATAAAACAGTCAGTGTTGTGGCTTGCACTCCTACAGATTGCACACACTGAAAATTCTTTTGTCCCGCTACAATGTGTCTCCCAGCAGAACTGCATTTTAAATAATTTCTTGGCTGGTTTTATTTCTGGAATTAGGAAGGGTTGGGTTCTTCCCTTGAGCAGCAGTGTAACTTCAGTGCTTTCACAGAATTACTTCTGGTGTATTGTTAGAGAGTCCAGCACTGAGCTGAGATCTCATTGTGATTCACCTCTTTTATGCTGTGTGGGTGTTCTCTACCAGTTGAGTGACATTTCAATAGCACAGCGTTCTTAACTACAGCAGCAAGGAACCAGTTCTCAAGGCTAAGCTCTTTAGAGGGGAAAACCAGCATGAGCAGTCATGTTTGGCCATAGTGTAACTTCATTTGCCTTCTGAAAATAGGAGTGCCATTAAACCTAATCTTGGCTAGTAATGAATACGGTCTGAAACCCATTTCTGGCTTTTTCTTTTGAAATAGGCCTAAAGGAAAAGAGCCAAACACAAGGGCTTTGAATACTTTTCTGTATTCCACATACACAGTTCTACATCCTGGGCCTTTAGGAATGTTGCCAGATGGGTGGGCTTCAGAGAGAGGCCAAAGTGACTATAGTCTTCAGTAATTTACAATGTCTTCAACTACCTTTTCCAATTATTATATTTCTTCTTATTCTTATTCTTCTCCCTCATTTTTCTTCATATAATTATTTATATCTTGTGTTTTCCCCAGTCAAGACTCAAGACATTTCACAGAAGCTAAAACAGATACAGCTAAAAAACATTATATCATACACAAGTTAAAAACATAGTGAAACTGTTCCAACATATGGAAAGCCCTTCCCTCAGAGCAATCAGTCCTCAAGGCCCGCCAAAACAAAAAGGTCTTCCATCACTTATGAAAGGATAGCAAGGAGGGGGCCCGCCTAACCTCTCTAGGAAGGAAGTTCCAGAACTTGGGAGCAGCCACCAAGAAGGCCCTCTCCCATGTTCCCACTAGATATACCCGTGAGGGTGGTGGACCGCCTCCTCAAAAGATCTCAAGATATGGTGAGGCTCATATAAGGAGATACAATCCTTCAAATAACCTGAACCTGAGCCCCACAGAGCTTTGTAAGTCAAAACCAGCACTTTGAAGTATGCCCAGAAATTGACCGGCAGACAGTGTGGCTATTGGAACAAGGGACTTTTGTATTCCCTCTAGCCAGCCCTGGTTAACAATCTGGCTCAAGCACTTTGGACCAGCTGAAGTTTCCAAAGGCAACCCCATGTAGAGTGTTATAGCAATCCAAATGGGATGTAACTAAGACATATGCAACCATAGCCAAATCCAGTGTCTCAAGGAATGGGCACAGCTGGTGCACAAGTTTTAACTGTGTAAATGCATTCCTGGCTGCTGCTGAAACCTGAGTTTCCAGCTTCAGGGTCAAGTGCAGGAATATGCCCAAGCTGCAAACCTATGTTGTGTTTTTTTATATATTAAAAACAGTGTGGTATCATATTTAGTGTTCAGTTGGGACTTGGGAAATTCAGGTACTAGTTTCCAGGAAACCCATCAAAAGATACTGGGCTAGTCACTTTCTCTTAGTGTGAACTACCCTGCAGGGTTGTTGTGAGGATGAAGCGGAGAGGAGTACATGTATGCCCACAGGGCTCACTGGAGAAAAGTCTGGATATAAACGTAACTAGTGAATAACTGTGAAACATGTAGAATAGATTTAGAAGAGCAAATGCGTGGAAGATGTTTTGCATCATATTCCTCCTGGACATAATATTTATTCTAGCAAACCAGAATCTCTTTGTGGATATCAATTTTCTAGTCTAAACAGCCTTGGGTGATGTGTGCTATTCCTTGTTTGTTCTAATCTCATTGCATTACATGTTCACTTCTCTGTGTACAAGAATCAATTACATTTACAGAGATATAGTTGAGATTTTAGTTTTAGATTCATTTTAATAAATAGATCTTTTACATTTTTTACAGCCATTCTCTGCATTGTAAATATTTTGAATGTAGAATCTGGTGACAGGAGAATGGCTTATCAACAAAATTACACAGAGTGCTTCCAGGAATAGTTGTCTATAACAACAGTGTGATTTTTTTCCCCCTGTACAAGGTATAGATTTAATGAAATAGTGGGGCTGTGTTTGTTTTGGACCCTGTTTGAAAAGTTCAAGCACACAGCTGAATGTGGAAGAAACAGCACTTGGCCTTTTCCACTTTGCACAGGGGCTGTGAACACTCTTTAAAAATCAAAATCCTGTCCTGAATTAATTATAATTCTGTGCCAAGAATACCTGCTATATGTATGTCGTTAAGGAATAAGTAGGACAAAGTCTGTGTCATAAATATAAATTCCACCAAGGATTTTCGTAAAGGAAATGAAAGTTATGTTAAGGGAATGTAAACAGCTGTGTCATTCTCCAGAAGGGTAGGTGGAGGAATCAGTGGGGCTTTCCCTTGCTTGAATTTCCTGGACAATTAGACACAGGATGTTGTTTAAACATGGCGTATTAATGCTTTCACTCTTAAAACAGCCTGGAAAAAAATTAAGAGGTTTCCTTATAACTTCTTGTTTGTAACTTTGCTATTAAAGACTGGATCAAAGGGCAAGAGAAAGTTCTGTGTGGCTGCAAGAGGCAAGCCTTCAGAGTCTTGCTTTTAGTTTCTCTTTCAGCAGTTGACAGGACTGGTGAATGCTTATTATGCTAAAGCCGCCAGGATGTCAGGCTCCCCACCCCCCATCAAGTGTTCTTTCTTTGTCCTTAGCGGTGACATTGCGTCCAAACTGTCACTTGTACTGAATTGCTTCTTCACATTCACATTTGCTCACTGGGCTTGAATCTGGATTCTCCTTTTTGGAGCTAGGATATCTGTCATTGATGCAGAAAAGTTGGTCTGGAAAATAAGCTGATGTGCCTCTTAAGCTGTGGAATCATTGACATTTGTAAATGTAGGGGAGCACTCAGTTTGCTTTTACTTTTTTTTATTATTATTAAAATTAATTTTATTATACATCAATACTTTCAAATCAAAACTAAACAATACACACAAACATTTACATTCCCATACATACATACATACAATACAATCCAGCATACAACAAAAAATACATAAATACAAAAAAGAAAGAAAGAAAAGAGTATACATACCCATTCCTAATCACAACTTTTATTAATCCTTATAAGTGATGCGTATTCTGTATTTCTCTTGCATCACTTCCTCTAACTATAAATACTTACGTTACTAATCCTCCATACATAACCCATTCTTCTTCCATCATACACTCCTTGACTTCTTTTATCTATCCATTGGGCGTGACTTTCCTCTTCTTATCCTCTGCTTAACTTCATGATTGTTTTTACAGTTACTGCTTCTTCTGTATTCTACTCTACTATCTTGTTTCCCTCTTCTAAATATGTCCTACCTCTATAATACATCTCTTGCTATTTAATCACATTATACTTACTTATACTTACTTTTTTACCCTCTTATCTATAATCCTTATCTTGAATATTATCTTGAATCTCATTACTTAATTCCTCAGTTTGCTTTTACAATGTTGGGTAATGGGAAAATCCGATTTTCTTTTTAACAGTTGTTTGTCAAAAGTTACACAAACATAGCTGTGCCATCTTTGTTGTATCTTGAGTTGCGCTACTCTTTGTTCCTGTGTCAAGGCTGCAATTGGCAGCTGATTAGGTCAAAGGAATGATTTTACACTCCTGTGTGAATTTTTTTACCAGCATGTTAGACAATAAAACTGTTTGTAAGTGCAGACTTTAAGACTCTCTTGGGGGCTGGAGCAGGGGGAGAAAAGGTTTACTGCATTTAACACCATTCTCTTTGCTGCATATTTCTATGGGTAATGTATAATACCTGGAGTCATGAAATAAGGAGAACCTGTTGTTTATGAATCAAGTACAAAGTGCCCCTGCCCCTACAGTTTGCATTTTAACAGGTTAAGAAGAAGAAAGGCAGGGACATTGAAAAAAGGAAATCTTCTCTGATGATTAACTGATTCTATTTTAGCACGAGTATTTGTGGATATCAATCTACTTCTTTGGATGTCATACAGAATCATATTAAAGTCTCAGGTTATTAAATGTATTTATACAGTTGTGGGAGTGGGATAGAATGTAAAAAGATTCAGAAAAAATGCACTATGCTTAATGGTAGGGCTGATCATGGTTTGCATCTTTTTGGATCCTATGACATTCTATCATACTCCTACAACAATATAAATATGCTTAATAATTTGAGCTTTTAATAACACTCTGCTTTGCATCTGAAGAAGCAGACTGGTACCCACAAAGTCTCATGCTAAAACAAAAATCAGTCTGAAAGGTCCTGCTAGATTCCTTTTTTCTCCCCTTTCTTTTTTCCTTGCTATACAGCAACAGACTAACATGGCTACCTCTGCTTCTTTTGTTGTTTTCCCTTGTTTCATAGCTCCTAAACCTTTTGTATTTCTCTTCTGTGCCAACAAATTATCAATCATTTTGCAAACATCTGGAGAACTTGTCAGCAACAGATGATATAACCTCTCCTTTCAGGTATTACTCTTTTTAAAAACTTCTCCCTCATGTTGCCAGGTTTTCAAAATTTATGACATGCAAAGTTGACAATCAAGAAGTAGCTGTTAACAAGTTTGTGTTCTACCTAAAAACCCAGTGAAAGTACAGTGGAGTCTCCACTTTCATGAGGGTTTGGGGTGCAGAATCCTCATGAAAGTGGAAAAGCCACAAATAACTCGCTGCACGATCCCCCTCACATTCCCTTCCAGGTTTCCCCCCTCCCATTGTGCATCAGGGCCAGAGGCAAAGGAATAGGAGAAGGAGCTCTGGAGGGGAGAAAGAAAGCTCAAGTAAACCTTCTCTCCCCTATTCCCTTGCCTATTGCTATGGTGTAATTTCTCAGTTCTGGGACAGAGGCAAGGGGGAAGCTCCAAAGTAAAGGCTCACATAAGCCTTCCCCCTCCCTCCATTTCCTTCTCTCTTGTCCAGGTGCTTGCCTTCTTTCTCCACATCTGGCAAAAGGCAAGGGAATGGCAGGTGCGCGTCTCATGGATAATCAGATTTGTGAAGGTCAAACCTGTGGATGTGGAAAGAGGACCGTATTGATTTCGTTTAACCTAGCCATGTATTTCTCTGCAACATTAACATATTGTTTACATTCATAAATTACATTTTCTATATATTTCTCTCTTTATGAAGGGCCTACACCCAAAAATATACAATTTCTTTGGCATGTTGTTTACTATAAATAGAAGGAAAAGCTTTCTGGCCTTCAAATAAAGGACATCCTTATAATAAGGAACACCTGGCAATCCTAACACCCATAGAGAGAAGGTTCTCACCCACCGCTTAGTCTTGCAGCAGAGGGCCCCCAGTGTGATTTGTTTTAAATCTAATTCTACATCTCACTTACAATACATAGGATGCTGTCTTATGCCAAGTTACACTATTAACAAATACAATAGTTTTGAACTTATTGTTTCTATGGCATTTTTCTGTGAGGTTCCAATGATGTCATTCGCTATTTTTTTCAGGTGCTACCAATAGGAATCTGTGATCTGACTGGCCATCATATAAAATACCAGCTCCTTCTCTCATTGTTCTTAGGTTTATAACAAGCAGGGCAGCCTGACTGTTAGACAATGAATCAACTGCCTTAGATGACAGATACTGGGGAGCAGCAGTGGTAGATACCCCATCAGTGGCATATCAAGGGTGGGCCAACATTTGCCCCAGGTGCCAGTGCCAGGGGGGCACAATAAACATATGCATGTAGAGGTGAGGGTAGGGGTAAGAAGGTAGGGGCACAACTTCAACGTTTGCCCTATGTGCTGTTTATACTAGGTATGCCACTGTTCCACATCCATTTTCACCCAAGCCTTCCAGCTATTCCCTCATGGAGGACAGCGTGCTCTGCACTGCATAAACTAGTCTGCCATTTTCAGATGTGACAGAAGATGTTTTCTGTTGGCAGCAATGAAGTAACAGTCAACTGGCAGTAGGGTTAGTTTGTGTATTTGTCTTTTACTCAGGCAGTATGTTTTCTTGCAGTAGCCTTGCCAAAAAGAAGTTAATTCTGATTATTATTTGCAAAACCTACTGGCAGGACTTAATGTTATTCCAGGATGCTGAATGCTTTAATATACTTAAACAATGTAATGGATAATGATTTTTTTTTTTCATACAACAAAAGTAGCAAAACGACCTAATAAAATACTGTATTTGACACTACATTTCAAAATAGTTGTAATTTTTGCTTGAAAACTGCAGGTCTTAGCACACGTACAGTACATATTGTTTGTTTTACAGGCTATGACGGACAGGTAACTGTGAAATGAAGAATACAAATGAAAATGATTGATAAATGCTAGTTCCTGGCAACCACTTCTGATTAAAATAAGTATTCTAAGGAAAACCATTTAAAACCTGTAGTCTGTCCACACATTTCATGTCTTGTGCTTTAATAATAACTAAAATTTATATGTAGTTTACATAAATAAAATGACAAATATGAAGAGCTGTACTTCTGGCTTGAAAGAAAATGTGCACATTTGTCTAGAAACTGAATGCCCTTCCTATTGCATGTCTTTGTATTTCACTATATATACACTGTTGATTATATTTTTCCTGCAATAAATTAAATCCTTCAAATGGGACATATGATGTATGACCTTGAAAAACTGTAAAGTACTACCATGAGCTGTCCCCAGGATCTTCTTTGTTTCTGAGTAACCTGTTATGTTTTCAAGAATCTTGACCTGCAAAGAGGTTTACCAGTAGACCATCCATGCTATGCTAACAAGGTACTTTTAGCCTGCTATACATAGAGCTCAGTTCAGAAACAGAAAAATGAATGGAACTTTCCCATCAGCTGGGCCAAGGAAACTGACAGCATTCTCATGGTTGAGTAATGAGGCAATCAAGAGGTATTAGCACCCTTTAACAAACTGCATGCAGTTTGGTGCAGGAGTTATAGGAAAAGCTACCCTTGCTTTTCCAGCAGCTGTCTCTTCAGCCAGAATTTGACTTTTTGTAGTAGGTGGTAGTAAGAGTCAAGCAGTTGCATCAAAGTGCCCCAACTTATGGTCTTTTTACTGATCTAGGAGGATGAGAGTAATAATAACAGTAACAAGAATAATCATAATAATAATAGTAGTAGTAATTTATTTGTTACCTGCCTCTCCTCGAGGAATATATTCCCTGGAGCCTGCCACATCACTGAAATCAAGCAGACTCATAAGAGTTTGTTCTTTTTCAGTTTGGTTTCACTCAGCACTACCAAATGCATGTAGATCTGGGTCTGACCACACTTGTTAGCCACATTTTAGTGCAGGGGTAGGGAACATGTAGCCTTCCGGTGTTTTTGGATTGCCATTCCTATCAGTCCCAACTAATATAGACAATGGTCAGCTATAATGAGTGTTGTGATTCAACAGCTTCTGGGGGGCCACACTTATCTAGCCCTTCCTGAGCTATAAAAAGGGAGAAAATTAGGTAAGAAAGCCCTTATCAGATGTGTAGCTTTTACACTAAAGAGATCTTAAAGCAATGCTAGTAAGAACCTAAAAAAGAACAGCACCTATAATTCCCTGGCTAGAATTCTCTTGAAGTACACAGGCATAAACTCTTATATTTGCATATGTATATTTTACATTACTGCACAAGGGGGCATGCTGTATCTCCTTGTACAGCTATGCCCTCCATGTATGCAACTGACTTGTTTGATGCCAGAGCTTGCCCCCAGTTATGCAGTTATGTAGTTAGAAGCAGAGAAGATGGTAAAACAGCAATCTCCAGTTCTCCCTGGGAACTGGGGACCATGCCTCTAGAAATGCAGCCAGCCACTGCCTGGTTGCCTGTACCCACTAGTTCAGTCTTGGGGTGTCTTTCTACATCAGATAGGTTGGTTATGCATGTTAAGGGGGGAAGAGGGAATAGGTATACTTATTGTTGTGTACCTTCAAGTTGTTTCCAACTCATGGTGACCCTTAACATGAACCCATCAGTGGGTTTTCTGGGGCTGAGAGTGTGTGATGTGCCCAAGGTCATCCAGTAGGTTTCCATGGCTGAGTGGAGAACTGAACCCTGGTCTCCAGGATCATAGTCCAATGCCCAAACCACAACACCATGCTAGCTCTTGTAGGTATATTATTGGAACATTATGCTCCTCCAAGTCTATGCAGGATCATGTTCTCAGTCTGCTTCTTCTTCTCTCATATGAGAAAAAAAAATACAAGTACGTAATTGTTATAAAGCCAAAAATTGGCACATGGGTAAAATATTAATAATCTTACACTAAAAACACAGTCAAATCTCTATGCAATTTATAATAAAATGGCTGCCACTTTGGCATCTGTTTTCTATATCCTATTCTTGAAATAATGTTCACCTCACTTTATAATATTGTTTTGTGTTCATAATACCCTTGCTTTGTGAATTCAGTCCTTACAATAAATAGCAACATTTCGTCTTTTTCTACTGCCTTCCACTTTGTTGAGCAGTGTAATCTTTTCTAATGAGTTATGTTATCCCATGGTATGTCCAAAGTATGATAGCCTTGGTTTAGTCATAGAGTTTTCTATGGCTTTCTATCAGTCATTTTGGCAAGCCATGATATCTGTAGAACTTTCTTCAACACCACATTTCAAATAAGTTGATCTTCTTCCTTTCAACTTTCTTCACTGTCCAGCTTTCAAGTCATCAATAGGAACTGGAAATACTATGGCATAGCTGACCCTGATTTTGGTATACAATGATATATCAGTAATATATTCGTTAACAGTAGACTGTGTGAAGTTGTAAACAACCAGAAAAGAAGTTGAATAAAATTTGGTGTTGAATGATGTAATTTTTAATCCTACAGGTAACATTTTTGTCTAAATAACAGCAGAGTCAACATATCATTTGTGGGGGCTTTGTTGGGTGCATTGCTGATAAAATAATAAAAACTCAACTTGACCTTATGCTGATTGCTTCCAAAATCCTGTCAGATGCTTTTGATTTCACAAAAATTAGTAGATGTCCTCATTTCTATTACTGACTCAGCTGATAATTTATACCTTCTTTTATGTAAGTAATATTCTTTATGCATTGATAGTATGCTTTACTAAAATACTCTAGACCTGATTTTCTCTGTATTGGAACAAGGTTATTTTTTTTTAAAAGAATCACATTATTTTAATTGCCTGTTCTGCATGTCATGGTGAGAAATCATTTGGAACCTTTGTCTTTGTGCTGAGTGGGTAAAATAAAAAGTGTAAACAATTGTCCACCAGACAACCACTGATAGTGCCTACTTGTACCATTCTTCAAATGGAGTTTAATGACACTGTGTGATCTTTCTGAAGTTTTAGTTTGAAGTAACATCATGAGTATCTGAGATTTCCTTTGACAACACAGGGATTATAGATGTCTGAGGGGAGAATTAGAGCCTCAAAATTATAAAAGACAGGCAAGGTAATGTACCTTCAAGCTGAGAACTGCTTACATCCATTTTTAACAAATTGAATCCTTGCATGTCCTGTTGATGCATCTGATTTTTGTTGTTGTTTATATTTCCAATTTCTGTTTTTATTACCTCCTACTGAACCATAGCTCATGGGATTAAACCCAACATTAATGTGATTTAGATATGACATTTGTTAGCTACAACTAATGTAAGCTTTGTGGATTTCAACAGGGCTTGCTCTAGTTAGGACTAAGGTTGGATTTGGCCTAGAGAACAATGTTTCTTGTTATGCAGCTGTTTCCTTTGATCTAAACTGTATGGACTGACCTGCCTTAAAGTTGTTTTTCCGGTAGGCTTTTAAATGTAAGGCAAAAAAAACCCAAGAAAAAGTCTATCAACCATAACATAATGATCTGGGCTATTTTTATCTCTTGTAGGAGTGCTGCACATATAAGGCTAATGCTAAGGACAGGAGATGCTTTACATTTCATCCACCAGCAAGAGAGCTCAGGTTACGGAGCTAAACCGGAATAACAAGCTACTGTGCTAATCCTGCTGTTGCTATTTTAAGATACTAAATGAATCTGATGGATGTCTGTTATCCTGATCCTGCCTTACTCCCACCTATACTTAGCAGCCAAAATTGGGCCTGCTCAGAAGGGCTTCTTCTCTCTTCCAGTAATTTACAAGGTGGTCTCTCAACACACATTCCCCCCCCCCCCCAAGTCTCTGCTCCATAACTTCAGGGGCTGGGGTGGGTTGCCTTGATAAATTTGTTTATTCTGCCCCCTGATCTTTTATAATTCTGATAGTTTTTTGAGCTTATCCTATCTTACATATCTATACGTAAACAAGCTGAAATAACATTTTCCAAGAACTGGGGAATATGTGACCAGGCGTATATTTTTGGACTTCAGTTCCCAGCAGCCCTCGTTACTGGATCCATGGCTAAGTGGAGATTTTGAACCATGGTCTTAGCCCAAACTCTAGCCCACTTGCTAACTCTTTCAGCACAGCATTATTCTTAAAAATACACTCATTTTGTAATAGTACAAATGATGCCTACAAGGGTCCTTCCACATTACACAATTATAATGCTATGATCTCACTTTAATGGCCATGACCACATCCTATGCAATCCTGGGATATATGGTTTGATGAGGTACTAGAGGAGCTCTCTGACTAAACATTCTTAGTGTTCTTTCCTAAACTACAAATTCCAGGATTCCATGGGAGGGAATCAGGGCACTTAAAGTGCAATCCTAGCATTAGAATTATGTAATGTAAAAGGGCCCTAGATATAACTAGGCTTCAATATAGAAGCAAACAGGGTCAGTTATGTCTGTGTAACTTTGAAATGATGTGCTTTATTTCTGTCCATATTCTGAGCACATAACAAATTGCTACATTATATTCAGTGGATGGAATAATTTAATAATTGCCTACTATTCCCATACAGTTTACCTTACTGTCCTCTACCTTATTGCCCTCCATCAGTGAAAGGTGCTAGTTACCACCTATGCAGACTTTGCATGACCATCTGCAAGCTGACACTTGGATGATTTTGGTATGCCAGGATCAATACAATTCACACTCTGTGAACATCCTTCCTTTTCTGCTGCCATATCTAATCTGTAACTTGTTCTGTCTGTGGCCATTTCCGCACTAGCCTGTTACAGCGCGATGATTCCACTTTCAACATCCTCTGGAATCCTGGGGTTTGCAGTTTCGGGAGGGGCCGGCGCTGTAACAGGCTAGTGCGGAAATGGCCTGTGTTTTTTGAAAAAATGAAACAAGTTTAAACTCATTGAAACATATCTGGTACAGAAAAATTCTTAAGCCTGTTAAGCTATCATTTGTCTACATTTTAAATGTGCATCTTTTTCTATGCTCACTTTTCAAATGCACCAATTTTCCCCCAGATACATCTGTAGCTATCCATCAATATGTGGATTCTGGAGTGCAATTTGCATCTGACTTGCAGAGTGTCTACCAAGGAGTGCAGACTGGATGAAATCTGCAAAACAAATAATATAAAAATTAGTTGGAGCTGATTCTTTGCATATCATTAATCTGATTCTGTAACGCCTGCTGTACTGTCCACACTGAGGAGAGATATCATCCTTGTTCAGCAGTCAAAGTGTCTTCAGTGAACGAGTTCTGGGCTGATGAATGTTGATACTGTTGTAGCAGCCAGGGTTGTAGTTGGGGGGCAGAAGCAACAAAATGAGGACACCGGCCTCCTAAATAAGAATTCTGCCCACCCAAATGAAAATTTTCCTCACATCCTGAATTTCTAGCATTGCAGAGTGTGGAACATTGAGAACCGTCCACACCTAGAACCTGCCTGCCATATATGCTGGGGTTCCATTACAGGAAGCCTTGTGTTTTAAAAAAACAAACCACGAAGCATTGCGTTCCATTATAGTCAATGGATGAAGTATGCATGAATCCCCGGCAGCTCATGTGCTGTTTGCAAAGTGAGGGAACACCAAGCCAGCTGACAGACTTTACAAGCAGAGTGTGTGTCTGTGGTTGGTTTCAAGCAAACCTCCATTACATGTTCCCGTACAGTAGCTGGGTTCTGCTCTTTGACCATTTCTGCTTTCTGACAGTGCTCCTGTCCCAAACCTGTCACATAAGCACGGGAAGCCTATTTTTATTTAATATGTTTGAGATGGCTGAACAAGATTTAGCATCTCCTGTCTTGCTCAGAGCTTGGGTGAGTTACTTTTTAGTTATTTAGACAAAAGGCTATGCTGGCTGAGAGATTCTGGAAATTATAGGCCACAAATAAAGAAATAATCCCTTTTCTATGTTCTGCTTTTGATATGAAATAATGTTCCTATATTTATACAGAGAATGTATGAAAAGCAGGAGGGGAGGAGGTTTGAATACTGGAGGAAAAAATGTCAACAATTTAAAGATATGAATATGACACCATATTATTTGTAGTAAACAGCAAACATGTGGAATGACTAGTGATGAAAGTGAAGGAAGCAAGTGCAAAAGCATAGTTACAGTTGATTGTTAAGAAACCAAAAATAATAACTACAGATGATTTACATAACTTTAAAGAGGGTGATAAAGACATCGAAATAGTTAAAGATTTTCTGAACCTTGTCTGATGGAGACTCCAGTCAAGAAATCAAAAAAAGACTAAGGTTTGGAAATGCAGCTTTGAAGGAACTAGACAAGATCCTCAAGTGTGAAGAAATATCATTGAATACCAATCAGCCATGCCACAGGATTTCCATTTTCTGTGTGAAAGCTGGGCAATGAATCATATAATCATAAAGCTGGAAGAGACGACAAAGGCTACCCAATCCAACCCCCGCTATGCAGGAATACACCATCAAAGCATTCCTGAATGATGGCCATCCAGCCTCTGTTTAAAAACTTCCAAGGAAAGAGACTCTCCCGTGCTCCAAGGCAGTGTATTCAACTATCAAACTGCTCTTACCATCAGGAAGTTCTTCCTAATGTGTAGGCGGAATCTCTTTTCCTGAAGTTTGAAGCCATTGCTCCATGTCCTAGTCTCTGGAGCAGCAGAAAACAAGGTTGTTCCATCTTCCGTATGACATCCTCCCAAATATTTAAACAAAGCTATCATGCCACCTCTTAAGCTTCTCTTCTCTAGGCTAAACATAATCAGCTACCTAAGCAGTTCCTCATAGGACATGGTTTCTAGCTCTTTTACCATTTTGGTTGCCCTCCTCTGGACATGTTCCAGGTTGTCAATATCCTCCCTGAACTGTGGTGCCCAGAACTGGCCATAGGATTCCAGGTGGGATCTGACCAAAGCAGAATAAAGTAGTAATATTATGTCCTTTGGCATAGACACTATACTCTTATTGATGTAGCCTGGAATTGCATTGGCTTTTTAGCTGCCACATCACAGTGTTAAGTTTGTGGTTTACTAACACTCCTAGATTGTTTTCCCAGGCACTGTGATCAAGCCAGGTGTCACCCATCACCCATCTTATATCTGTGCATTTCATTTCTTTTTTCTGCCCAAGTGTAGTACCTTTCATTTATCCCTGCTCAAATTCATTTAATTAGAAGAAAGATGACAGGAAGAAAATCAACTCATTTGAAATGGGTCCAAGTATAAATAAAGCCTGAAGTTAGAGCAGAAGCCAAAACAACTAAGCTGAGGCTATCATACTTTGGGCATATCATGAAATGACATGATTATTGGAAGACATTAATGCTAGGTAAAGTTGAAGTCAGTAGAAAAAGAGGAAGACTTCAATACAGACAGACCGAGTCAATCAGGAAAGCCACAGCCCTGAGCTTGTAAGACCTTAGCAGGGCGCCTGATGACTGGAGCTCTTGGAGGTTTCCCGTTCATAAGGTCACCATAAATTGAAGCCACCTTAGCTGCACATAACAACAACAAATTCAATATGGTTAAACTGACAATGAGTCTGCTTATGGTTCTTCTTATAGCTCTCTGATGTTGGGGTAGATGGTTTATGGTCTTCCACAAATTGTTGGATGCACCTGCCATTAACCCTCACCATTAGCTATGCTAATTAGGATTGATGGCAGTTTCAGTGCATGAACATCTGCAAGGCAGAAATGGATCAACACAGCCTAATAGAACATTGGACAGAAAATATTGCTGCTGCAAAATGTTCAGAAATATATGCAGTATGGCATGTGGCTTGGAGACTTTTGTGCGTCTTTGGTGTAGATAAGTCTGTTTTAAAGGCATATGGTCATACACTTATAGTGCTGAAAATAAGACTATGTGGTGATATGTGCCTTCCTGATTTCTAGTTAGCTCTAGGTTAACCACAATATGTGGGACAATTAAAATCTGCCTTAATAGGAGAGCTCTTGGAATAAATGTTCTATGTAATTTGCCACATTTTACTTTTAATGTTGGTTTCTTTTTAATTTGGTTATTGAAGAAATTAGTGGTACATGTTTATGGGAGCTACAAGTACTTCAGTAGCGGACAGGTAGTTATGAGAAATGACTACCAACATTTTTATTGTTACAGATGTCTCCCTGTCAGTACCAATAACTAGTCATTTATTAGTATAACTATTAATATCTTTAAATGTGCTTTTAGAGAATATTTATTAATACTAATAAAGTGTGACTCATAAAAAGAAATCTGAAGAGCTACTTAAAGGAGATAGAAAAGCCTTCGAGTAATGTGTTTCTTTTTCTGGTTTTATCTTTGCTAAAGGCAGTTATACCGGTAGTAAAAATTTAGTGGTTTCTGGAATCTGCCTAAGTTTTCATTTTTGCTCTCCCACCATTGTGATACATGATAAAATTATAGGAAAAGCAAAAGATAAGTAAATGGTAGGTTTTAAAAAAAACATTCTTAGGTACTTGTTTGTAACATCTCTCCACAGTATAAATTCAAAACTATAGGAGATGAAGATTCCCTTCTAACTCTTCAAATTACAGTTTTATCTGGGTAAACAAAGAGGACTAGTAGCTTGTTTCTTCCGTAGAGAATACTCTTTCGCACAGAGAACTGTGTATGAATACTTTTAGTCACATTGGACCCAAATTATCCACAGTAAGATGAGAGGTTGTAGCTAAACAAAAATACAACCGTAGAAACCTGGTCTTTATCTTCTATTTGGAGGAAACAGAATCTCTACTGCTCTGAAGAAAGAAATGCTCATGCAAAAAATACACACCTGCTGGCTGTGCTTTGTCTACCCGACACTATATAAACAACAAGAAACAAACAAATTGAGTTTACTGTGACCTCGATTTGAAAAGGAATCTCTTCTGAAGGGGAGAATATTAATGGATGCCTTCTTAAAGCAGAGTTTATTTCAGTATCTGCATTGACTTGCGCTGCAGTAATCCAAGTTAACACCTGGGGTGGCCAGGTGCAGTGTGATAGCAAGTTCTCTCTCAAAGACAAACTAACCCCCTGCTGTCATCCCCCAGTTGAAGAGCAGTGTCAGCTAATGCAGAAATCCATCATTATGTTCCTCTGTCACAACAGCTTTAAGCAGAAATGCCTTTGCTAGACAGCCTTTGGTGCACTAACCAGAATTCTTGTTCAGAGGATCAGTGTTGTAAGTGTGTTACGATGCCTCCTAGTGGTTAAGTGTGGACAAGTAGGAGTGTTTTGCTAAGGTTGCTTTTAGCATATCCCAGAATTATTTTAACCTTCCTTGATGTCTAAAAACATTTCTGCACTACACTCTTATAGCGCGATTATTCCACTTTCAACATCCTATGGAATCCTGGGGTTTGCAGTTTTGGGAGGGGCCAAGCGGCCCCTCCCGAAACTGCAAACCCCAGGATTCCATAGGATGTTGAAAGTGGAATAATTGCGCTATAAGAGTGTAGTGCAGCAATGGCCTAAGATGGGTTTAGTGGTGCTGTATCGAAGAGAAGTACTGGGCTACAGCAACATAAGACAAGTCTTATTTCCACACTAGTCTGTTACAGTGCTATTAGTCCACTTTCAACATCTTGAGGCCCCTCTCTAAACTGCAAACCCCAGGATTCGATAGGATGTTGAAAGCGGAGTAATAGCACTGTAACAATCTAGTGTGGAAATCGCCAAGAGTAATGCTCAGTAGCAGCCTCCTGGTACAATAGCTTGCTGTGTCTGTGACATTAAGGCACATAGAGGAGATGCCCTGGCATTTATGATGAGCTGAAGCAGAAGCTCAGGTGATGTTTGAGCATCAATAGCTTTTTGGCCTACACTTGCTACCTGATGTCAGTGCAAATCTTTGTCTATCTGTTCTGCCCAGTAAAACTTAACTTACTACCTTCCATCTAATGACAATAATACTATACTCCACCATTCTTCCACAGTCACAGGTTCAATTTCAGAGTCCTATAAGTTATTAACTACCTTGGCATACCTTGCACTGCATCCTTCAGTTTTGGCAAACCACTTAAACATGCATGGCTGCCTATACATGTAACCCCATCTATGGTGGGTTGGGCCCTACAAAGCATTCCACTACTTCATATTTTTACCGCACTCAAGTGTTCTTTCTTTCATATGAGCTGGCAGAGAAGTTCCTAGTTATATTTCTGCATACGATACCAAACTGGAAAATGAAAGCTGGCTAAATTCTACTGCACTGTAATTTCTGAAGAAAACATTGATAAGAAACCTGCTAAAAGCTTTCTTAATACCCTTTCCCCAAGTGGCTGCATGAATGCCAAATATACCTTTTATGATTTCCCTTCCTCTTGTCATGGATTTCCAATTCTGAAAAGGCTTCCTCCCCATACATCATCTGCTTGTCTTAATCTACCCACCCAACCATAATCTTTCCGGTAACATGACAGCTACTTCTATTGCAAGATCATTATAAAATCTCAAAGTAGTTTTCTCTAGATAGTAATTTTATACCCTAAACTTGAGTTGAGTTTCATCCTGAGCTTGCACTATATTTGCATTTTCTAACTTTTAATAATGGATTCCATCCAGGATGTTTTAAAACAATGAGAAGCATTCCTTTGATTTGTTTTCCTGATGTATTAATTGAGTTGGTCCAAAGGTTTAAGAAACAGAAGTTTGCCTTTAAGGTGCAGTTTAAAGAACCCATGCAGATAACATCAGCAGAGACATGGAATGTATCTGATAATTATGGGGGAACCAGCAGGTATTTAAGGGACTTTTAGCTCATGAACCTGCTGTTAGGAAAGGGTAGAATTTCCCTATTCATACCAGTTTTCTACATCCTCAGTTGGGTTTAATGCCTGATTTTGGATGGAATAGCTAGTGCCTTGGTAGCCCTGTGGTATTATTTTATCAGAGGGCTGGAAGGAGTAAAACTGTGTTGATTCTTTTAGAACCTTTAGAATTTTCTGTTGCTATCACTCATCATATCGTCCTGAAAACACTATTTGAGTTGTGGTTGTGAGTGCTGTGTTGTTGCAGTTCCACACTCCCTTGAATACCTGCTTGAAATCTAGACGGTGGTGCTGTACAATGATTGCTCTTCCCTTTCAACAGTAATGCTATGAGGTTGCAGAGGACTGTCTTTTATCCCTGTGACATTTGAGAACCATGTGAAACCACCGGCTGAGCTCATCCAGCAATGAGGACTGTGGTCTCACTGCTAGGTGGGTGACACTCTTTCCATCTCCCAAATTCTCTCCCTTCAGTCAAATCCAGGTGAGCCGGTGGAATTTCTGAATCACTATCTAGGCTCAGCACATCATTTTACCATGGCTCTCTTATATTGTCTTATAAGCATTCTTCTTGAAATCAACTTTGCACGGTCTAGCAATTGGACTCAATGGGAATCAGAGGTGCATCAGGGGTGGGTGGGACAAAATGAGGATTTGATCTTCCAAATAAAAATCATCCCCCGCCCATGACATTTTCCTTTGGTCCCCAAATTTCTAGTGTTGCAGAGAGGAAGACATTAGAAATTGTTCACACCTAGAACTCTTATATTTGCAGTGTTTTGCATTCCATTGGTAACTATGCCTGCCCCTTTTCTTTGGATGCCTGAACTCTGTTCCTAAAGCCTAAACTGAAATTTTAGGTTATTTTAATGCTAGAAATTCTGGGACTAAGGAAAATATCTCAGAATTCTTATGTGGGGGAGCAAGGTCTTCATTTTGTACCCTTCCTGGTAGTCACAGCCATGGTGGGACTTACAGTACTTTTGAGCAGGGCATTGGAAGTAGCTTGTTACAACTTACAAGCAGTATATTGGCTTTATTTGTTACTTATTTTTAAGAAGGGGGCTTGATGTGACATTTCAAAAGTTGTGTGATGAATAGGAATGATGTGTGTGTGTGTGTGCGCGCACATGTGCATGTGTGCCAAATGAAGTAACATTTCAAAATTCCTCCCTGGGACTATTTTTCAAGGGAATTTTTAGAGAAATTTTGAGCAGATTGTTTCATTATTATGGCATTGTCTTGTCATTCTATTTTGGAGGAAGTTAAATACCTAATGAATCCTTTTAAAGTCATCCTATTTTGGCAGAGGTTAAATACCTAATGAATTCTGTGTCTGATTAAACAGATGTAGGCTTCTGGTTTTGCATATACAGAATTTACACATATGGGAAAAAGGACCAATGGGCTAAATTCAATGTTAGTTTTATCTAGATATAAATAGAAATAAATAAGACTTGTTCATCTCAAGAGGTCTACTCTGTGTCAAAATAAACTTGAATTTATCCCAGTATTTTTTAAGAAGCAGACATGTTCCCGCCTTGTTCTGTGACTAACAAAGACACTAGGATGATTGATAAGTGTTCACACTTTATTTGTCTTAGATTTTTATATTTTAATAAAATCAACCTTCAATCACTGTTAGTTGTCAAGCGATGTTGGGATAGTGGTTCTATTTTGCATCAGCCTTTGAAGCCTCTCAAATATGCATACATTTCCTTCCACTCTTTAATAATCACTATGCCTTCCATCTGTTAAAGACATAATTCATACTCCCTGAAGTGTCTGGATATAAGGCTCTGTAATTAGTGTGGCAGAGGCAGGGCAAGGACTATTTTCCTCATTGTCATTGCCTCTGTCTAGCAAAGATTTATTGGGCAGAGGATGCTTTTCTTCAGTGCTGAGGATTTCAGACCCATGTTGGTTTCAAATGTTCCAGTCATGGCAATTTTCTGGTGCAGTAATGGAATGAGCAGTAACCACCCTGTTATCATCTGTCACTCATTAACCGTCTCCTGGAATTCTTTCTTCAACAGCTTGAAAAAGCACTGAAGCATAATGCTTTGTGTTGTTTGTGAATCTTTATTAGTGTTAATTATTAGATGTAGATATTCTTCAGCATATGAATTGCTTGTTTCCCTTTGCATAATGATAAGTTGCTTGCCTCTCAGCAGCCGGAGGCAATGACTTTCATAACTGAATTGCCTTTCTCTTTGTTGAAAGCATTCTCTGCCATCAGTTTTGAAATGTCCACCTTGTCTGCTTGTTCAGCTTCTCACTATTTTAAAGAATAGAACTGCATAATCATGGAATCACTGAGCGGACCACAAGAACTATTTGGTCCAAGTCCCTGACATTCAGGAATAGGCAACTATAGTACTCCTGAAAAACGGCCATCTAGGCCCTGTGTTACTGTAGTTTCTAGTCCGTTCTTGTGGCATATAAGATATCATTTGATATCAAGAATTTGGCCTTCTTTACCCATTCCTCTCCACGTGCTTGCGAGGCCCCCGGACAAGCATGCACACAGGCACGGCCGAAAATAACTGAACCATTCAAAACAAATCCAGGCAGGCCAGTAATTGCCGGACTGCAGCTTCAGGAGACCTCCAGGCAAGTACCCTTTAAGATCACATTATGTATGCATGCAGCTTACAAAAGATCCTCTGCCCTGAGCAGGCAGCTTGACAAGCTGAATACTTAACTGTCAAGCACTCTGCGTTTGCATACTGTCTACTCTATTAGCAACGCTGTCATAACTCAATCATGCAAAATACTGACCTTTCGGAGGCTTTGTCTCCAGCTTGAAACCCATTGTATTCCCCAGGAACGGACTAGCCTACAGGCACATTTTCCCCTATAACACCCCCTGATTTTGAGCGTTTCTTTGGATCGCTCCAACTTCCATCCTGTCTTGCTGTCGCTCCGTTCGACGAGCCTTCCCCTCAGCTCCATGTGCTGAGAATCTCCGCTTCTACTGACTTTTCTTCAGACACCTGGGCTTCAGGACAGATGTAGTATTTCCCATGCTAAAATCCCTCTCAAAAACCCTCTATCTGACTCCTATCTTTCTTTCAATAGGGCCAGCTGTTTGCATACATACGTTTTGACTGTGTTTATCAAAAATAAAGAAAAAAATTATTATTTACTTTTGTTTGCTCATTGACTCAGCCTGACCCCGTAGACCTTGGGTTCAAGATCTCGCTAGATTGTATTGCCTCTTGTATTGCTTAGCTTGTGCTCTACTAATTCCCATTCCCCATTGTGAGCACATTGAGGTGTCCCTCTTGGGACCCCAAAAATCAGGGTAACACCATTTTAAGACTTCCAAAGAAGGAGAAGCTGCCACCCTCTGAGGCTTCTGAACATTTCTTACCATGAAGAAGTTCTTTCCTAATATTTAGCTGGAATATCTCACCTCCCTTAACTGGAATCCTTTAGTTCATGTTCTAGTCTCTGGAAAAGCAGTAAACAAACTTGCTTCATCTTTTACATGACAAATATTTAAAGACAGCTATCATATCCCTTCTCAATCCTTTCTTCTCCAAGCTAAATATACCAATCTCTCTAAGTTATTTGTCATAGTACTTGATTTCCAGCCCTTTGGCGTCTTGATTGCCCTCCTATAGACATGCCCCAGCTGGTCAATATACATCTTTACTCTTGAAGTGTTCTTAATGCAGTTCCCCACTGAAACACTCCAATGTGCAGCTTTCCTCTCCGAATAACACTGCAGGCTTTCCAAAATTCTTTTTTCCATCACAATTTGCCACTCATTCCCACAAAATCAGAGACTGGGGATCTCTGGTCCTCTGGCTGTTGATGAGCTTCAGCTCCCATCAGCCCCAGCCAGCATGTCCAATGGCTGGGCATGATCAGGTTTGCAATTCAATAACATCTGGAAGGTTGTGGATTTTTCACTCCTGAACTCATTTATGAGTCCTCATTCAGAAAGTCAGTGTGGCATACTAGTATTTGAAGTTGTGGGTGGAGAAAAGACCTGGATTCAAAGCTGGGCTCAGCAACAAATATTCCAGGGTGGTCTAGGACCATTGGTTATAATCTTTAACCTAAGCCTACCTGATAGTGTAACATGAGATAGCACTGGTTTACAAATTCTCTCACATGTAGTTGCTTGTGGAAGTCAGATTCTCCTGAAAAAAGCATGGAAGATTTCCATTATATTGGACAAAGTAGAACTAGACTGAAAACTTTCAGGAGAACCATTTGGGCATATTCATAGGAGAAGTGTGGGAGATAAAAAGGGCAAAAATTCTGATGCCTTGGGGGCCATTTCAGGAATGGATTTTTTTAAATTCACAGTGACCAGAGACAGCAACACAGTCATGGGCTTCTTTTTTCTAAAGGTTTTATCATTTCTACTGATTGGTTTTTCTTGCTGCTTTCCCAAAGAGGCAGTGATCTTCTTCCATGGGGGCCATCTTCCCCTACTGATTATCTAAGGAACAATACCTCCTTCCTCAAATAGAAGGTGGAAAGAGATGATTTTTGGCAGGGGAAAGGCCAGGGCCAGTGCTGAAAAGTTACCATTAGTTCTCACTAAAAGTTCTAAAACTAAGAAAATTTTGGGTACTTGAGTAGCTATAATCTGTCTCTCCTCATCCTGATAATCCTGAGACACTGTAAACTCTGTAAATGCTGTTTCATTACAGAAGTATACCACTCTTTTTCCACTTGACCTATCATGGCAACATTCTACCAAATTCTGGGCTTTGGAGTTTAGTCAAAGTCATTAGAGGCCTCTGGTAAAGAATTCTAAATACCTCAGCAAACTGCAAATTGATGAGTTCCATAGGATGCTGCCATGGCTGTTAAAATAGACTCATAGTATAGTTGTTTAGTATAAAAGGATCCTAACTTCAAGTTGATTGTGATGCATTTGTACAGGGCCCCACAATTCTGCATGCTCCCCTCATCTGAAGTGAACTTTCATTTAGCTTCTGGTTAGTATCAGTGGTGGCTGGTGAACTTTAAGGGGGCTATCCAAGGTTCTGAACTGTATCTCCCAAATACATTTGGCACCTTGAGTAGGTCTCTTTAAATTTTGGACAAAACCCCAGAGCAGATTCACCACTCCACTGACATGGGAGTCACCAGTCATCACTGCTGAGTATGTTTACAAGACCAAAGGAAGACCATGAGGAATCAGTGTCTATTCAGTTAATTCCAAAACCTACATTGCTATAATCACTCTATTAGGCTAACAAAAAAGGTACAATAATGAATTATCTTGGGATAATACCACCACCAACAAAATTAGGTTAGCCTGGTAATGGTATTAATATGGTTTTTAGAATCTGAACTATAATCAACAAAGCTGCTCCTACATTTTATATGAGCAGATATAATGTATTCTTTTCCAGAAAAAAAAGTAGAATATAACACAAATATTTGAAGCAAATAGACCTTTGTTGTTGTGATGCATACAGAAATGTCCTTCAGAAATAAGGATGAAACCTTCATGAGGAAACTTTCCCAATCAGATCTGGACACTTTGGAGCAGACGAAGTGTATAGATCCTTTGAACAATTCCCCATTTTGATTTTTCAAGCACTGCTCTCTTTGTAATGGTCCTTCAGCTGATAAATTAATTGACTGACTTGTTGACTAAAGAACACAGCATTTCCTATTCAAGACAATAGCTCTCTTGTTTGACTCTTTTCAACAGGGTTTTGTTTCTGTAACATTCATTACAAGCAAAGGACCAGCTGTTTGTTTGTTGCTTTGTTCATGTAGGAGTAAATCAGCAGTATCTCCAAGCATTTTATGTACATTTTGTTGTCCTGTGAATTATATGACCATGAGAAATTATGGAGAAAGAAATTCAATGTTGCTGATTATAGGCATAATTGAAAACACACAGCCTCTGGCAGGGGAACCTCTTTCATCCCAGAATGTCTAACCATCTAGCTTGTGGATTTTTTAATCCCTGGTCCTTTCTTGTCCATTTCAGAAGCCTGAAGGTGGAACTTCATGTTATATGTAGCATATGTGTCTCACTGAAAATGTTGTTGTTTGTTTATTTGTTTTATTCTATTTATATCCAGCCTTCATAGAAGTTCGACTCAGGTACCAACAATATTAAAAGATTCGGTGAAAGAACACAAATAAATATAATACTAATGGCGCCAACAATAATAACACATGTAATAAAAATAAGACAAGAAAAGAGATTTTCCACAGCTTCAAGATGAACTTCTTTACTGTAATTGCTGTTTGACAGTGGAACTGATTGCCTTGGAGGATGATAGAGTCTCCTTCATTAGAGGTCTTGAAACAGAGTTGGATGGCCATCTTTTAGGAGTGCTTTAGCTGTGTATTCCAACATGGCAGGGTGTTGGACTAAATGATACTTACAGTCCCCTCCAACTCTGATTCTATAATTCTGTGAACAATCAGCAGACAGAACAAATTATCACCAGAAGATCCAGTGGTATGCATTACAACCACCATGAACGGTCGTCAGGTTTCAGTTACTCACCAATCAGTTCTTGGAAAGTAGGTTTGCAAAGGGAAAGCCTGCCTGATACTCAGATGGGGATGTACAACTCTGATCACACTGGGGTTTGTATGGCAGGAACTTGATTCAGAGCTTGGAAATGTTACTTTTTAAGACTAGAACTCCCAGCATCCCGCAGCCAGTATTGCAACTTTCCAGCCACTGTAGAATTCTGGGTGACGTAATCAAAAAAGTAATGCTTCCAAGATCTAGGCTTTTCTGCATAGAGTAGACTTCCCTCTTCAGGTAGCAGTCTGAGTGTCTGGGAAAAATAAAACTGTGGCTGCAAAAAGAGCACCCAGTGGCCACAGTCAGTTTCATACTTTATCTGGAAATTTCAGCACACATCACACAACACTTGAGCACACATCAACACACGTCTGTTGCTCATTGCAAAATAGGGGAAGACAAGGGAGGGACTAACAATCTATAAATCAACTCTGGGGTGGCAAGCAAGGTAGGAGAGGTCAGTGGAGGCTGTAACAAATAGGGTGAGGATGTGTGATGGTTCAAGTTATACAGACTTAGTTCCAAGATGTAACTCAGGGGAGCTGGGCCAGAATTTTCATATGGACATTTGCCAAAGGAGTGTAGGAAGTGTGAGGTGGTATCATGGAAGTAGTAAGAGAGGCAATTCTTTGCATATGAAATAGCAAGGAAAGAATGTGTTGTTTAAGGAGCTGTGGATCTTTGAATGACTGGAGGCAATAAAGCTAGATAAACATTGGTCACAGATGGGAATCTGTTGTAGTATGAAAGCATGTAATTATGATTTGCCACATGGCATTTGCTGACCTACCATGAAATAATGAGACCAGACACAGAACACTGTGTTAAATGAGGTCTGCTTTATTTAACCTAATACCTATTTAAACTATATTGAATCAGGAAAGTTGCAAGAGGGGAGCAACCTAGCCTGGGATCAGCTGAGGTAGCAATCACCTCTTCACTTCTTCTTCAGCCTTCCCCTGGTGAATCACCTGAGCATGAACACCAATCTAGTAACTGAATTGCTCCTTGTCTGACCCTCTGCTGGAAGGCAGATGCAAGGATCTCCCCCTCTCAGTCCAAGACTTAAAGAGAGGGCATCTCCCTCAGTCCAACCCCAAGGATAGTCTCCTTCTCCACCCCATAGTTCCCAGGGCCTAAAGAGGCAGTTCCAGAGACCTTCTCTTCACCAAATGGATGCCAGGGTGCTGATCATATCTCCTACTCTACTACCTGTCCCTCATTATCTGCCAAGTGCCCACCTATTTATAGACTCCAATCTATGCTAATTGCCAAAGTCTCTCAGATACAGTTTAGGATAGGGGGAAAAAACAGGTAAAAGGGAAAATATTCCTACTCAGCCCCAAAGTGAGCAGCAATAACTTAACTTCTTTGGGAGCTGGAGGGTGGGCTGAGTTTGTTGATAACAGAAGATGCAAAGATGGACAGAAGACTCTTATAAGCCCTCCCATACTCAGCATCATGGTGCATTTTGCACCTGTAGTCATCACTTCTGGCCTCCTTCTGTTGGAAGCCAACACAGGCAGCTCCTTCTTTGCAGCACTTCATCCCATACTAGCATGGAGCTTCCATTTAAGTAATAGTTGTGTGTCTAAGTGGATGCCCAGTTCTGGGTGGTGGACACCCAGTGGAGACAAATGGACACATGCAATTTAATCAGTGAACTGCATGAATCTCACTCTCTGTTTCAATGGCTTCTGCAAGTTAAAGTTCTAAGGATTTTTGTTTTTAGTTGGTGGGCACAATAGTTTTTTAAAAAACCTGCTAGGATTCCGAAGTGTATAAATGTATTTGCAACTCTTTGTCCATGTCTTCCTTTAAAAAAAAAAAACCACTGTCAACATGATCTGAATGTCAGGATTGTATGTAGTGTAAAAGCTTCCACTCATTAATCTTTTGAATGGGAGAATGGATAGGCCTTCCAGAACAGACTGGTCTTTTATGCTGTTTTAAACTCAGAAGGAATATTCACCTGTCAAATCTCCTCTGGCAGGTAATTCCATAGTTTGAGGGCGACTGAAGAAAATGTACATTTGGTGACAGTTGCCAGCTTAGTCCTGACTAAATGAAGTAAATGATCCCCCCGGAGGACATTTGGGTAAATGAGAAAGCAATGTTGTTTGACAACAGTGTTGGTGTGAGGGGGAAGAGAGAAGACAGAAGGAGCCTAGCTTTTGTGTTCTGGACCTTGAAAAGAAGCCCACAGAGCATGGGGGGATACTGAACAAGACTGCTTCTCAGAGAGCTCCAAGTCAGCAGTTTTGTCTGACAAAGGATGGATCTGACAGAAGCCATTTAACTCCCTCCATGCAAACTACCCTTCTTGTTAGAGGAGCAAAGCCAGATAGGACACAACTCTTTGGCCTGAAGGATAGTGTGAATAATCAGGGGATAGGTAACCCAAGAGATGTACATACACTTTTGCCTATGAATTATCTTGTTCTAGGGACTGGAGGTTCCAGTTATCTTCTAACCTTCTGCAGATTATCTATGATAACTTTTTCACCTGTGCATAAAAGTTGTTCCTGCCCTGGTCAGTTTCCACTCAGAAAATAAATTAAGCCCAAGAGCTATATACAAAGCCAGTTTATATTGTACCATAAATGATGATAGAAATGCTTGTTGATAATATGCAAAGTCTTTAAGGTATTTTTATGTGGGGAAGGAGAAGCACAGTATTTTATCTTTTAATTGCAAGGGAGAGGCACACAGGAAAAAGCACAGAGGATTAAGCAAAACATTCTAAAATAACATTTACTTTTGAATTGCTTTGAAGCTGTTCAACATAAGCTAAATTTCTCTAAGGACATACAATCTGTAACAAGTAAATCCTCAGTAATACATAGCTGAGGATGAACAGCTGCCTGATTTCTTTTAATTGTGATAGTTAAGCTCCAGAATTTTCTTTTAAATATTAGGGTGCAAAGCTTGATTGTTAGCACTACTACCTAGGCATTTTGCTGTCTGAGCTGGAGCAAATTGGTTATGGTATTCATAGAATCATTGAATCACAGAATTATAGAATCACAGAAGCGTAGAGTTGGAGGAGATCACAAGGGCCATCCAGTCTAATCCTCTACCATGCAGGGGGCTTTGTTTCTCATTGAGAAGAAGAGTCTGATACAGACATTGTAAGCACTACTGTTGTCGCTGCTGCCACCTTTCATTCTTCATGCTGTTTTCAGCCCCTGTCTTCTGTTCTGCTGAGTTGAGTTTGGAAATGGCAGAGGGAGAAGAAGAGGCGGAGAGGAAGGGGAAGGGGAAGAGTATTTCAAACAAGGCCTTTTTCCACTGCTGCTGTCTTCCTGAACTTTGTGATGAGGCTGAGTAGGGATAACTACTGAAGCTAAGGTCTTCTGTGTGTGTGTATGAATCTTCAAGTCACCTGTTGACTTACGATGACCCCATGAATTTCATAGAGTTTTCTTAAGCAAGGAATACTCAGAGGTGATTTGCCCATTCCTTTCCCTGAAAAGTAACCACCAGCACCTGGTATTTGTTGCTACTCTCCCATCCAAGTACTACCCAGAGCTGGCCTTGTTTAGCTTCCAAGATCAGGCAGGATCTGGTGCCTTTAGGGTATTTAGGCCCAGCTAAGGTGCTACCAGAGCTAAAACAACCTTCAAGAAATAAATTTAAATGGTAGGGAGAAAAGAACATTATATATGAAAATGAATATGAATGATGGCTCTGTCCCATGTTAAGCTCTCCTCTAGCCCTTTATAACTTCCTTTATTTTATTGGGCTCAAGTACTGCCCGTCAATACAAATTCTTTCAACTGAGCTTAAAAAAAATGGCTGATTACAGCAGGAGGAAAACAGAGAAAACTGAGAGCTTAAATGCTTGTGGAAGTGTAAAGCTGTGGGAAAATGTAAAGCTCTTTTTCTGCTGTTGAACTGTTTTGAGCAGGCACAGTGAGTCTCCCTGGGGGTAGAATTTCACATGTAAAACGCCATTGCTGAGAAAACCCTGTACCCTCCCACAGCTGCCTTAACTCAGAGGAGAAACAGAGGAAGGCCATCTAAGATAATCTCAGCATATATTTATTAGAGAAAGTAATCCTTCAGCCACTGCTGGGAAAGTTTATTTGTTGCCAGTATGCGACTAAAGAGTGCAATTCTGAGAACTGTAGGTCAAAAAAGGAAACTTTTCTATCTTTGGCCAGAATCCTGTATCAGCTTATATGTAACCAAGGCCATTTCCATGCTAGGCTGTTACAGTGCTATTATTTCACTTTCAACATCCTATGGAATCCTGGGGTTTGCAGTTTAGGGAGAGGCCTTTAGAATTCTCAGCCTTTGAGGTCCATCCCTAAACCGCAAACCCGAGGATTCCATAGGATGTTGAAAGTGGAATAACAGCACTATAACAGTCTAATGCAGAAATGGCCCAAGTAACTTGTCACAGCTTGACTCTCCCTCCCCCCAAAGAAATCCATGACAGAAACATCCTTCAACTGTGCTCCATTTGTCAGCAGAATGGCCTTCCATCTCCCTATGCAGCTGATGCCTGGTAAAGTAGGTTGCGGAGGGGAGAGTTATGATTGTGGCAATAATGTGAAAATCTTGACTAAGCAGCAATAGTAAGCACAAAACAGTTACCATTCAACATGCTCACAAACTACTTTTCTGAGCATTCAGAAACGCTCCGAACCTCAAACTGCAGAGAACAAATGAGTCAAGGCTGAAGAAACTGAAATGGAGCTTTTGTTTCCTGTTAACTAATTTCACCATGTGAAACCCAGCATGTTAGGATTTAGAGAAGCTGTCAATGACCAGATTGCCTTTGGGGGAGAGTTAAGAAGTATTTGGGAGGAAAAGGGAACAGAAGCAAGAGCAGAGAGGTCAGGCTAATACTATCAATGACTTGGGCTATTTGGCTCCAGTCAAGTGTGAAATGGGAGTTTCAAAGGCAGCGGGTGGACTGAATGCTAGAAAAATGGTGCTACTCCTGAAAAGTGAAAACGGATGCTGAGTACTCCACAGGCACCCATGAACAGTGTAGGGCTGCCACCTGAATTATATGTGTGTGTGGGGGGGGGTAGAAGGAGGTGGTTTGTGTGGGGTTAATGATACTCAGAGGCTGTATTTATTGACTGCTCCCTAATTTGTTTCAGGCAAATTATACTTCACTCTCCAGCCTTCTAAGTCCAACCAGAAGTGAAGTGAAATGTGTGTAAACATGTATGTGCCTGATGTTGGCTATTTCAATATCAGCTATGTGCATGCAGGAGTTGATGTTTGGGATTGTAGTACCTGATGGAGATGGTTTAATACTTCTCTCAGTGCTGTTGTGCTGATCCTCCACCTCCATGCTGCTATTAGCATGATGTTGGGACCTTCTGATGATACCAACAGAATTTTCCCTCCAGGGGTTACAGAACAAAGATAGGGAATCACCACCCACAGGTTGGATGCATCTGCCTAGAACTGCCTTCTGCTGTTATCTGCAAGATATATGGAGGAATTTAAATGTCATGAACTCCATATAGATGTGAGATGGGCTTTGCAGGTAGGATACCTGTTGTGGTGGGACTTACTTCTGAGTGGGATGCACATCAGGTGGAGCATAAAGCAATGCCTGCACACTTCTGTGTTCTTCCCCTGCCATGGCATCTGTCAACCCCTGTGAGAGGTGGCTGCTACTAGTAAGGGTGTCACACAGGGGGAATTCAAAATAGGAGGAAGCCACTGATCTTTCCTTAGCAGGGGGAAGAAACAAGGGTGAGCTCACAGATGGAGTGCATCCTCCTTTTTATTTCCCCTAGGGCTCAGACCAGCTACAGCATCATAATCCAAATGGTTTCTCCTCACCTTCCCACTGGTAAACAGCAGCAGCGGCCTCTCTTAGAGCTTGCCACATCCTGGAGGCGTTGGACAGGGTGCAAAGGGCTAGAGAATAGCCCTGCACTCTTTCCAAAAAAGAGACGTAAGCATGTATATCATGAACAAGATGCTGCCTATAGTGCCAACAATCTAGCTGTATATGAATCTAGATCTGGAATGTGCTGTGAGCTAGAGAGTAGATGGTGCTCTGTTGGGCTGACAAAGCCAGCCTTACCATTGATCAAAGTGGTATGGCTGCCTCTGATAGCTGAAATTGGGTGGCAGGAGCAGCAAGGGCTTGGAGAACACAGTTATGTATGTGCCCCACAACCTTCCCTGCATCCACTATGCAACACTGCTGCCTTCTGGTATTGTGAGGACATGGCCCCATGACCAGTGTTGAAGCACCTGTGAGTCCATTTGGCTTGTGCTCATGAAATAGGACTGGCCACTCTCTTGTTCTTTACCTCAACCATCAAAACATTGTGGGATCATTCTGCAACAAGGAAAGGTTGTTGTTTTGTTTATGCAGGTGTCTGTCTATACCACACTTGGCCAATCCAGAGACTTCATGCTGCATAGCAATTGCAAGGCTGCACTTTGAGCACCCCCGTTCCCTACAGTGCCTGAACAGTCTCTGGGCCTTGAATGTCCACTGATTCCCAAACATTGGTCCTGTTTTGGACTTCAGCTCCCAGAATCCCTGAACATAAGCTAAGCTGGCTGGGATTTCTGGGAGCTGAAGCCCAAAACATCTGGAGTCTGAGAGCCAACACACTAACTTATGGGAATCCTGGTTCAAGTTCTGATCTCTGAACATTGTGGTCATTAAAGAGATCCAGTTTTCACAGTCGGTGCAGTCTGTGGAAACTGTGGTTAGATTTAAACAACAAACATCACCTGTACATGGGTAGGCTCACAGGTGATGTTTACCATTCAAATGGCATTCAAGGATAGCAGCTCAGTTTGCCTAGGACAGTGACAGCTAGTGGTTTCCATGTGAACGAGGTGGTGAATCTGTTTTAACATTTTAGCATGAATGTTGAAGGACCTATCCAAGGTACCAAACCTATTTCAGGGATAGGATCCAGCACCTTAGACAGTGCCTTTAAAATTGCAGCTAAAACCATAGAGGAATCACTACCTACCCTACATGGAAGCCATTGGCTGCTGCTGGATCTTAAGGTGCGTCAAGACTGAGCCATATTTCAAGGAACCATACAGAATACATTACACTGTTGCAACTGCTTGAATTAGCATTCAACTTTCTTCATTTCTTTAATCTGGTACTCTTACACTAATATTCCTTCTTGATCTTAAATAACTGTCACTCATACTTGTGTGCACAGCAGTAAGAGTGTTGCCAGCCTGGTTTGTCTCTGCTCTTAAAGCAATTTGTTCTCAGGGCTATGGAAATCTGTACTGAGCAAGAGCAACACAAACAAACAAAACATATGGCTCCCAACTGATAGGTGCATGACACAAAAATCATTACTCTGGATTAAAAGTACTAGCAGCAGGTGGTCAAAGCAGGAAGGGGTGCCTTATCTCACTACTGTCATGGACCATAGGTGGATTAATATAAGATGTATTCAGAGTTGTGAAGCATTCCTGTCTTTCTTTTGCATTTGAAGTTTCCCATTTTGTAGTGGCCTTTCACAAGGAAACATGTCTGGCTCAAACCCAATTCTCATTCCCAACTAGAATAGAGCCATTGAATCAATAGACACTTGGAAAGTCAGTACTTATGTTTTCATGGGTCTGCCCTAACTGGGATAAACAATTGAATTTACACTTCTATTTCCTCATGCAGAAACCGAAACATAATGGCTTGGATCCAGATGTGGGACCCCTTGACACTATATAGTTATAACCCTATGTTTCCACTTTAGTTGCCATGACAACATCTTGTGAAATCTTGGGATCTGCATCTAAGGAGGGCTACTTAGAATTCACAGCCAGAGAATTCTAGTCTCCCACCAGACTATAAATTCTAGGATTCCCTAGGATATGGCCATGACAGTTAGATTGGAATCATAGTGCCATAACTGTGGACAGTGTGAAAAGGCCCACGATCATTATTGCAGTAGTAGATCCTTTTAAATAAATGAAACTTAACTATCAAACATTTTAGTTATATGGCTTTGAACTTAAGGTTTTGTAGAGAAAAAAAAAGTGACCTGGAATGAACTTTATCTGGTGCAGACAGTGGTCATTTCACATAGGGAACAAACTGACAGGGACAATATACTAAAAACTTATGAGATGCTTGTAAGACTAAAACTGGAAGACGAACAGCAAGATGAGGACATGGCTGGAGTGAAAAACTAGGAGATATATTTCACTGAGGAAAAAATTCTTCTTTTATCTGTGTGGTTAAATAAAGCACCTTAGATCATATATTCTACAGAACTAATAACTCAGCTTCCAAACTGTGGACAGTGGAACTCTAAAATGTGTATCTCAGCTCCCAGATAGTCTGTTCTCAGAGTGAGGAACTGGAAAAACACACCAAAATCTTCAGCAAGCAAGGATTTCACTCTAAGAGCAGAAGAACCTAGAACATTGCTAATTGAATGAACCAAAGACTGGAGAGACAGGAGGTGGCGGCCCTGAAGACATTCAGTTACATCAGATCTAGAGAATGTAAATTGCCTTAACATTTGTATACTAAAATAGAAGTGCAATAGTCAAACCATGGCTGAGATCTTTGTGTATGTATTTACAAGTTTAGCTGTAGGTTCTAATCTTCTAGTTATTGGATAAAACAATGTAAGAGGAAACATACTGCTTTGGTTGATGGCCTGGTCATGTAAAAAGACATCTTTGAAAGATAAAGAGGACCATTTCCTCTCTAGCCTGTTATAGGCCCTTTCCGTGCTGGGCTGTTCTAGCGCTATGATTCCACTTTCAACCTCCTATGGAATCCTGGGCTTTGCAGTTTCAGGAGGATCCTCCAAGGATTCCATAGGATGTTGAAAGTGGAATAATAGCACTATAACAGGCTAGTGTGGAAATGGCCAAGGAAGAGAAATCAGAAGGGAAGTGAAACAGAGAGTAAAAACACATCTACAGTGAGCTGAAGGCTGAAAGAATATTGGGTTGCAGAGTATCTTTCTTTAGAGATCTGGTTGGAGGGAGTGGACTAGCTCTAGAAGCATGTCTGCTCTTGCTACTAATTAAGGTTTCTTGCTTATTATTGCAAATAAATCAAATACTACAAAAAGGACCCTAAGTTTCTAATGGGCTCTCTTCCAACAGAAATCAAAACTCAGTATTGACCCTGGAAATTCTTTTGGTTCCAGGAAATAAACAAAACTAAACGATGAATCTGCTGCAAGCAAAAGGGCAATGTTACAACCCTAGTTATCTTTTGTTGCTTGAGCAAAAACTAGTTTTGAGCACTGAAGTCACCATGTGGATTTCTTTTTTCTTTTTTTTCAAGCCTTTAGAGGCATAATGACAAATGCATTTTGTTCAGTGGTCAAATGCTTGATGGTTTTCATGGAGGCATATTTCCTTAATGACAAAAATTGCCCTCTAAGAGTATTATCCAAACATAGTGCAGCATTCCTTCCTGTTAACTCTGTTTCTCAATGAACCCATCTTTTACTTATTAATGGCATTCTAAATGCACCGCGTGAGACAGAGGTCCAGGATTTTCCCCTCCAGCATCCATTATTTAATACAATTTAAATTGACTCAAGAACCCTCTCAGTGAGCCTCTTTTTTAAAGCATCTTAAACCAAACTGCCCTGATTTCAATGGGGAGAGGAGGGAGGGAAACTGAATCACTCTTGCATCAGTGGTTTAAAAGATCCTCTGTCATTATGAAGAAGCTAGCATCCATGTATGAGAGTCGTCACTGATTTGATTATTGCTTATAAAACACTCTGGTACATAGTGAATTACAGTTCACTCCAGGATCATTCATCCATTCCTCTGACCACTCTGCTACACTGTCTCTAAACTTGTTGCAAAAAAGTAATTGCTTGTTTGTTTGGTTTTCAAAATGGGCCCAGATGAAATATCCCAATGAGAGAAAGACCGAGAGAAAGCAGTTATTCCTTCAAAAGTTTACTACTGGCTTTTGTGCAGCCACCGCTCTGTAGAAAGCAAAGAGAAAATTAATTCCAATTGAAATTTTCTCCTCCTTCAGATGATAAATGAGGAGTTCTGGCAAAGGAACAGTTTGTACAGTATGTGCTAAACCTCTGCATCCCTAGATATTTGATCTCCTGTTAATGGGTTTTGTAATGCTGTTAGCTCATGCTATTCTTTTTGAAAGATTTCATATGTCATTACAAAATACCTGTCTTGGAAGGCAGAATCAAAAAAGCTGTGACGAGGTGTCCTAGTTTGTCTCACGTACAGTTGGGGGGAATTCTGGTCTGTAGCTGAGTTCGATAGCATGGTAGATATCATTGAGATATTGAATTGCAACTCCCATTAGCCCTAGGAAGCATAGCCCATATTAAAGTGTGCTGAGAGATACAATCCAATGGCATCTGGAGGGCCACCTTTGGCTCACCTCTGCCCTCTAGCTTGAAGGCTTACTTTCCCATAGGCAGAGCTTGGGACCTTTACTTTTGCGGGGACTATAACTCTCAGAATCTCCCACTCAGCACAAAAAAAGGTAGTTTTAGCACTACAGTTCTCAGAATCTCCTAGCTCTTGTGATTTTGGGAGTTGTAGTCTACAAAGCAGATTCTCCAAATCCATTTTTTTAAAATTACTTTGCTTTTGTAGCAGCACTTGTGTTCCTACAGAAGAAAAATGTAGCATCAAAAGGAAAGGCAAAGGAATAAACACTAAACTGTGCTTAACCCTAAGTGGTGTTGACAGTGGTACCATTTTTAAATGTAGTTATTTTAAAATTACAACACACTGGATTTAGTGGATGATGTCATTATATTCATTTTTCTTGAAAATAACTTCCCAAGAGCTGAAATGAGTTGTGGCTAGGGCAAGAGTCAGGCACCTCAGGCCTTAGAATTGAGCAATCCAATCTTATTTGTGACCAGGGGCCAGGTGTTTATTTGCTCAGCCAAGACTTAGCAAGCCAATTATGCCAGACCACATCTGCACAGTGCAGATGTGGTACAAATACCATATACCTCAGTTTCGTTACATTTAGATTATTTTCAGACTCTCTGTGGGATGCTGCCTTTGATCTATGAACCCATCCAGACGTTAGGATCTTTGGGAAAGGTCTTCTTGCAGATACAAATCCCGAAGAGATCTGTTTGAAAGGCATCCAGCAGTCAGTGTTGCTTAAACCTCTGGGTTGCTCAAGGACTGTGGAATACACTCCCCTCAGCTGCTATGAATACCCACTCTTGTTGTTTTGGCGAAGGGCATGAGAATACGTCTTCACTGACCTTTCAAAGTGCTTTATTGATCATTGTGATGATTTTAAATACCTTGCTTATTGTGATTTTGTTTTTTTTGGGGGGGGGTCCAGGTCCCCCCCCAATGATGTTTGCAAGCTGCAATCAATACAATTTTTTTAAAGTGGGAACTTGAGGTATGCATGAGGTAGATTGATGATCAATAGATTTCTAGAAATCTCCCTTGATTCAAAATGTTGCAACTAGGTTGTTAGCCCAAATACCTTGTGGCCCTGACAACCTTAAGGCAAACCTATCATGAGGTTTTCCTGGCAAGATGTGTTCAGAGAGGGGTTGCCTTTGCCTTCCTCTGAGACTGACGGCCTTTCTGCACTACATTGTTACAGTGCTATTATTCCACTTGCAACATGCTGTGAAATTCTGGGGTTTGTAGTTTACTGAGGCCAAAGAGCTCTCTGGCTGAGAATTGTAAATGCCCCTCTCCAACTGCCAACTCTAGGATTCCATAGGATGTTGAAAGTGGAATAATAGCACCATAACAGTGTAATGTGAAAGGGTCCTGAGAGTGTGACTTACCCAGTGGGTTTCCATGGCTGAGTGGGTATTCAAGCCCTGGTCTCCTACAGTCCTAGTCCAATGCTCAAACCACTATACCACACTGGCTCTCATTTCCTCCTCACTGGATTTCCTCCTCCATATTATCTTTGGCATGAATAATAGAAGAAGTGCTTCTCTGAATGCTTTTAGGAAGAGAGAAATACACTCAGACCTAATGTTCTTGGTTGGTCCCAACTAGAGTAGACTCAATGAATCAATTGCTGAATGCTGAGTCAACAGAGAGGTAAATCTCATTGATTTTGTGGACCTACTTTAGTCAGGACTAACAATTGGATTTAGGTCTGTGTCTTTACAAGGGAGAAAGAGGACCCTCTCTATGATGGTACCCTAATTTTAGAATGCCTTCTGAAAGGAGATGTGATTGGCACTGATCTTATTTCCTTTTTGGCAACAAATTAATATGTTCTTTTAGTCTAGGAATTTTACATTTTACACTTAAATTTTTGCCACTTTTATCTCTATTTTCTTTTCTTTTTTAATAGATCATTATGGGTTTCATGATTATGATTAAAGTGTGTGTGTTGGGTATGGCCTCTTAATATATGATTATAAGGTTTTTATTTTGGATTTGTTCTTTTAAAATGTTGTATTTATTCCTCTGGAATTCTTCATGGATGAAGGCTGATGTATAAAAAGAGAGAAAGAACCAGTTCCATGTATTGGGAGAATATAGCTTCCATGCTAGAACAAACACACTGTCTTCCAGTTAATTTCTCGGCCTGATTCGAAGTGGTGGTTATTGTTTTTGAAGCCCTCCCTAGTCTGAGATCAGAGTATCTGAAGGATGGCCTTTACTTACCTTCATAGGGATAAACCTGGCAGCTTGGTAACAAAGGTCATGAGCCTTAACAAGACTTCCTTCAAGTGTGTCCAGCAATCCTGTTGGTCCATCTTATTGGGACCAGCGATAGGGCCTTCTCAGTAGTTGCTGGCAAATTCTCAGCTCTGAGGGCATTGCATTTTGTACTCTTTTGATTTCCCAACTGATGGTAAAGAGCATCCTTTTTTATTTAGCTACACAACGCAATAATTCATAATTTAATAAGTCACAGTAAATCCCAATTTCAGTTGTCTGTTAATTATGTTAGCACTCTTAGTTTTTTTACTGCTACATTTATGTATTACACTTTTATGGAATGTTTTATCTCACTGTTTTTATGCCATTTTAGTGGAAAATTTAGTGCTGATGAAATTTAGTTGTTTCTTTACTACGTGCTGCAAACTGCCTTGAGGTTTGGGTTTGGGGAGGCAGAATCTTCTGTGTATGTGTACATATCTGCATTTATATCTTTATGATATTCATCAGTAAAGGAAGATTTGCTGGCAACATCTAGCCATCATTTCCACAATCTTTTTCAGTTGAGAAGGATTGCTCATTTGGCCTCATTAGGAAACAGCTGTGGTGGATTATACTGTGAGAAACTGAGTGATACCTCTGATACCAAATGCAATGCCATCCAGTACTATTGCATCTAAGGCTGCCAGGTGAAGGCTGTGCCCTGGGATTTCAGGTCCAAAATCTGAGACCTAGGGGACTGTTTGTGATGCCACAGGAGGCAGGTTCTACTGATTCTAGAATAATAACAATAACAACAATAATATCTCACTTGCCTCTCCTATCGATCAAGGCAGGGAACAACAGATTAAAATAAAGCAACAAATGGACACACAGCAGAGTTAAAAACACAAACACCATTTAAAAGTACATAATCAATTAGAAGGGCATATCATCAGTTAAAAAAAAGTATATGTATTAAAAACAACCAATTCATGATTTAAAAACTCATAATTTAAAAACCATCTGGATGGCCTACTGGAAGAGATTGGTCTTTACTGCTGTTCTAAATGCAGACAGCATATCCAGCTATTGGATCTCTTCTGGCATGTTATTCCACAGTCTGGGGGTGGCTAATGAAAAAGTCCTCTGGTGAAGAGTTGCCAGCCTGGTCCTGCTTGACTGAAGTAAACGTCCCTCCAGAAGACCTGAATACACTGGGTAGATTATACAGCAGAAGGTGATCCTGTAGGTGACCTGGGTGCCAACCATGTAGGGCTTTAAAGGTAACAACCAACAATTTGTACCTTGGCTGGAAACTAATTGGCAGCCAGTGGAGTAATTTTAATATGGGTGAAATATGATCACTCCTAAACGCACGAGTAACCAATCTGGCTGCCATGTTTTGCCTAATGCTCTTCCTGTGGAACATGACCCTACTGCTTCCCCTTTCCTGACCATTCCTTTTCTGGGCAAAAAGAGTGAGTTATCTCTTTTAGAAGTCTGTAGGAATGGTGATTCACCTTCAACTAAATCACAGGGTGACATTTAAAAAAAAAAAAAACTTTTCCAAAACCTGAAGTATTTGTGTGATTTTTAAAAGGTTTTTTTTTTTTAAAGGTTTTAGCTCTTTCTGCAGTCTGTTTAGTAACTGGAAGCTTCCAGGGCACAAAACTGGCCATTTGATTTGCAAAGCTAATCCATCCCTGATCCCCCAGTACTACAAGCAGGGAAGATTCCAACACCATCCACGAGATCACACTGTCTAGCTCTGAAAGGGAGACTGTTGAGCAGCAAGGTTAGCAGTACACCAACAGAATCCCTAATCTCTGTAGTCCCAAAAGCAACCTGTTGCTGTAGATGGGTTTTTGTGGAACAAATGATTTTGAGCTGTCCTAGAGCCAAGTTTATGCACATCCAAGTCCTTTTACTTCTATGGCACTACAGACCAGTATAAAGTAATCTGGAAGCTATGTTTCCTCCAAGGGTGCTGCATTACATCATGAGGGAAAGTGGGAAATGGTTCTGAAGGCACTAAAAGAAGCTGTGTCAACAAGGAAAGGCAGAGATTGATTACATTCTGAAAGGCATTTTGAAGGACAGATCACCAAGTCCCTTGGGTGGCCCACGCTGGCTGGCATTGATTCAGGATGTGCTGAGTGACTCCAGTTATGTTCCACTCCAGGCAGCAACATCTCTTGGAAGGTAACAGGCTGCAGACAGACTCCTGATCTGATTACAGGTGGGGTCGCTAGCTTTGACGTTCGTATCTCAAACCTTTGCCTCAGCGTTTTTGCAGAGAAGGAGATGGAGGATAGCTGCAGCTCAGCAGGATGAAGGTGACCTGACCCAGCCACAAGTTACAGGCACTATATTCACTGTTTCTTAAGGAGACAATAGGAAAAAAAATGACCCAGCCATTTTATGTGAATTCTCTTTACAGGAAACACTGCATTCCCTTTAATGATAAATAAACCCTTTTCCTCTCCCTTTCTTACTCTGTAACATAATTTATCCTTTAACTGCCATGCTGATTGGCCAGAACACCCAGACAGGCAGCTCAGTAGAAAATCATTAAGATTAAGTGCAAGTAGTCCTAGCTAAGCACTATTTCAGTCTGGACTTATCCCTCTCCTTTCATGCCTTAAAATAGTTTTTGAAAAATGGCTTTGCATTCCAGTGGAGAAAATTACTGTGCCCACCCCAGTTCTTGACTTTTCAACCTTTGGCTGGGGGAAGAAAAATGATTGAATGAGAAACTGGTCAGAGATGTGTGCATGTATTTGTGTATGCAACTAATGTAGTCAGCTGTGATTCTAACAGTGTGGCCCTTGCTGTAGATTTCACCATCAAAACTAAAGTTAAGTTAGTCACATATTTGCTTTTGTAATTTATTTTCTTACCTTTCTTCCAAATGGGCTTCATAAGTGAATGCATTATAGTGAATGCATAAAATAGAAAAACAAAAATGAGTAACATTCTCATTTGCCAAACAGAATGTAGAGAAGTCATTGGACAGATCCCAGATTACATTTCTGGGTTATCTAAGAGGAATAATACATTCCACAGCAAGGCAGCATTTTACAGAAATATAGCCTATAGCACCTGGTATTCATAGGCAGTCTCCCATCTATCAGTTATTCCTTAACATGCTCAGATACTCAAAGTGTTACTTCTTGGTACTAGAGCTGCTACCCTGATTTCTGGGGTCCCATGGAGGATGCCTTAATGTGCTCCACGTGATAGGGAGCACATTAAGGACAATGTGGTCCTCCAGTAGTGCTAGACTGCAATACCTATCATTCTGACTCAGTGTGGCCAACTTGGACTATGGGAGTTGGAGTCCAACAATATGAGGGGGGCACAGAGTCACCATTCCTTTAACGCTTGGTTAATTGCTGACTCTTTCCTTAGACTGGGCTTTGATTAAAAGTACAAGGTGGTATGCCTTATAATAATTTTGCAATAAATGATATCTCAGATACTAAGGCAAAATAGGAGAGAGTGATCTCAAATTCTATCCAGTGGGAAAAGCCTTGATATGAACATGTTCCAAACACTTAATGGACCTGAGTGACCCTCTAACATATTTTAACCACTCTGGACTCACTGTCAAGTTAAAAAGTGGTATGAAAGCAGATCTTCACACTATTTTAAGTAAGATGATAAAACAGAGTTCTAAAAGAAGACGTGGAAAGCTAAATCTATGGTAGCAAAGAAGATTATGCAGACTTCAATGTAGGAACAAAGAGCCAGAACCGTTAAGACTGGCAAAACCAGACAATTATCAGAAGGTACTACTGCAGATCCTCTAAAGGGGATATCCAGATTGATTAAAACATCCCTGATTTTGTTCCTATTCTTTTGATTTTATGTTGTCGTATGCCTTCAAGTCATTTCTGACCTATGGCAACCCTGAGATGAATCTATCATGGGATTTTCTTGGCAGGATCTGTTCAGAGGGGGTTTACCATTGCCTTCCTTTGAGACTGAGAGAGTGTGACTTGCCCAAGGTCACCCAGTGATTGAATGGAAATTTAAACCCTGGCTTCGCAGTGTCCCAGGCCATTTCTGCACTGGATTGTTATTGCGCTATTATTCCACTTTCAACTTCCTATGGAATCCTGGGGTTTGCAGTTTAGGGAGGGGCCAGATAAATGGCCCCAGTCTAACACTCAGACATTATACTACACTGCCTTTTTGGGTTATAGTAAACTGACCTGGAGGGCTGGTATAAAAGGTCTCTGAGTTGACCAAAAATATTCTGAGATAAACAAAACATATGTGGATCTCTAAAATAAAATCAGAAAGAACAGGGAAAAAAATTCTGGGGCGTTCTGATCTTTTTAATCAGCCTGGAAGTTGCCAAAGATACACCATAACCACCCAAGAAACATCAATGCACTTAATGCCGCCTCTTTGTATATTAAGTAATGGACTTTTCATATATTCAGCCTGGTAAAGACATTTCCTAATTTCATTAGCTTTCTTCTGAACAATAATAAGCTAAAAGTACTCTAACGCAAATGGTACCATACTTTTGCAATCCTGATCAGTTATCCAAATATAAATATAGAAGTATAATTTTCTCCTAATTAAATTACTCCAGATTAGATTAGAGTTTGAAATAGAAAGCTAAGTACTGAACCATTGCAATAAGTGTGGGAAAAAGCAATGTTAATAAATAGAAAGCAAGAGCTTGACTGCAGCTCATGGGAGGACAAACAACAAGCAGAAAACTACTCACACCATTTAAGAGGCAACATGTTGTTTGAGTACTTTTTCACCAGTTGTCTAACATAAAATTACATGAGTGTTGCTACACTGGGTTGACTGGTTTGCACTGTTGTCCAGTCCAACTGCTTAATAGGAGGTATGCCCATGCACTCCCTCCCCTATCCCTCATTAGGAACCAACATACCAAACCTCCAGCACAGCCATATCCTTGGTGCTTTATGCTTGCAGGATCCTGGAGAGGAAATCACCCTTCTGCAACTTCTGAGGAAGTGCAGTTGCTTGCATAACATTTCCGCTCTAGACTGTTATAGCACTATGATTCCACTTTAAACATCCTATGGAATCCTGGGGTTTGCAGTTTAGGGAGGGGCCACTTGGCCCCTCCCTAAACTGCAAACCCCAGGATTCCATAGGATGTTGAAAGTGGAACCATAGTGCTATAACAGTCTAGAGCGGAAATGGCCAGAGTCAAAGCTAAGAGAGTGGAACCAAGAATGCCACACTGTTTTAGTAGAAAGCTCTTACTGCTAGTAGCTAAGACTTGGGAGAGGTATTAGGAATGGGAGATTGGGACATAGAAAACTGGGAAACCACTAACAAAGAGATATCATGGGAATGTGGGTGTGGCCATTTGGAGAATCCCAGAGGTGCAGATTTGTACCCAGAAAGGATGGATTCAGCCTCCAGGTTTATGGAATCCTTACAGTTCATAGAAGAAGTGGCAGTATCCTTAGGAACCCAAATAAGAGCATGTCTTCTAGCTCATAGGATCCTGGAAGAGGGCATATCTGACTAGAAGACTAAAGTGGCAAACAGTCAACAAGACATAAGGAAGACATTTGTCTGCAAAGTTTAATTAGTCTGAATGGACAGACCTGGTAGCTATTTCTTCATGTGCAACCTGTACTTTTTCCAGAGAGCTAAGTGACTCACCTGGAGTTTACAAGTCTTATATAAGCCTCACTTCACAATCAGGTATGTTTGATGATGTTGTACAACATTCAGTTTAGGGGTGGAAAATAAATTTGAATTGTTAGCAAGCAAATTTCTCCTATCTATTAATTACCCACACAAATTGATTCTGAAATGCAGTGATAAGCAAACCAAAATGATCAATGGGAGGGAAATGAGTTAGTTTATCTTTCCAGATACAGAAGATAATCTTGCATTGATTAGCTGTTGCTGATGGCAGTATTCCAATTGTCAGGCAAGTTTTGATAGATCACTGATACACAGAAGCAGAGGACTGGGAGCAGAGCTTATGATTATCCGTAAAACAGCAGATCCATATGGCACAGGCCCAAATTACATCTGCACAATAACCTACACTTGTGTGTATTGTGAGTTACCAGTAAACTCTTGAGTACAATGGAAACAAAATAAGCAAGCGATGGCCTTTTATTTAAAGGGCAACCATTTGTGGTGGAACTGGCAAATTTATCCTGAATTGTTTGGACAATAGTATGAAGGACAGAGTTATGCTTCATCCACTGTGAAAAAGATCTGAGAAGCAATAAAAACATTTAGACATTTTAGGTACAAGGGACTTCTAAAAACAAGAAGCATTAGTCTAGGCAAAGGAAAGTTTGCCATGGTGGCTGAAGGAAGAACAAGTAACAATGGGATCATGTTATGGCAAACTGGGATTGTGCAAGCCATCGGTTAATGAAAGAAGTCACCCCAAGATGTTGAATTTGCTTTTCTGTTGGTTTGTAAGCCACTTGAGTTTTATTCAGTTACAGAAAAGCAGAATATGAATTTCCAAATAAATAGCTAGGAAGAACATGGGCTAGTGGTTGTTAAAATCTAGGGAAGCCTGCAGTTCAGACTCAGGCCATTTCCGCACTAGACTGTTATAGTGCTATTATTCCACTTTCAATACCTCAAAGGCCCCTCCCTAAACTGCAAACCCCAGGATTCCATAGGATGTTGAAAGTGGAATAATAGAATTATAACAGTCTAGTGTGGAAATGGCTTCAATCACATTTTGAATTGTACTTCTGAACATCAGTCATTCAAGATGATGAGTAACAAGGAGCTGTTGCACTCATTGCCTGCTTAGGGACTTCTCATAGGCAACTGGTTAGTTACCACATTCTTGTACAGCATGCCTATTTTTGTTTCGTGTTATGCTTAATTTTGTATGTATTTATTGTGAGAAGGAAATGTGACAATAAGAAAACTTGTGTATTTCTGTGTGTGTGTAAAACCACAGTTGTACTAAAAGACATCACAGTGAAAAAGCAATTAAATGGCAGAAATGATCATATAGGAGGTTCAGGTTAGTACAGGCTCCAGGCAACCAGGTGCCAATTTTCTGGAGTGTTTTGGAAATTAAAAACAAACTTGTGGCCTTTGGGCTGTGTGATTCCCACTCTTTATTTAGATCAGGGTAAGGAGGAACCCCCAGAGCTGTATTCCCACTGTTGATGGGTGTGGGGAAGCCATTACTAATGGTGAATGTGGCCAGAGTATGTAGAATCAAAGGTTTCTCATATACTTCTTTCTTATTCATACATCTACATATTTTCTTTCTTTCTTTCTTTCTTTCTTTCTTTCTTTCTTTCTTTCTTTCTTTCTTTCTCCCCTCCCCTCCCCTCCCATTCCCAGCTGCCTCATCAACTGCACCATATTGCAGTATTTTGATTTTTTAGCAATTCCATTGGTAGCAACAGACCCTTTTTAAAATGAGTGTAATCTTTTCCAGGGGCTCTAGGCTATATTTCAGAGGAAGGAACTGGCAAAACCATCTCTGAGTTTTCCTTGCCTAAGAAAACACTATGAAATTCATGGTGTCACCATAAGTGAACAGGTGACTTGAAGGGGTGTGCTCACACAATCTTCTCCTTATCAATTTTGACATTATTGACTCCCCATGCAATTAGGCTTTTGAAAAGCTTCTATTTGAAGCAGTAGAAGCTATTTTAAAAAGAGCCAAGTGCTAGGTATGGGAAGCAGACTGAAGAGTGGATTGCTGCAGGCTGGGAGGGGAGTCCCTGGGGTTTGTATCCAGCCTACCATCAAAGATTTTCCACACCAGTAGAATAGAGATATTGAATCAATTGGAGCGACCTGTATGTTGACTCAGCATTCAATGACAGAATGGTGCTACTCTAATTGGAACTAACCAACAGGATTCCTGGCAGTGGCTGGCATTGTGTATTGTAGTTATGGATTTGTAATCTAGAGATATGGATCTGTAACTGCTCCCTGTTCAGTAAGACTCTGTAGTCATGATTATGGCACTATTGCCACAGTTGTAAATTTCCCCCAAGCCCACCTTAACAGCCAGCAGCCACTTTGAGTGAAAGAGCTCTGTTCAACTCCTGATTGGGGCACAAGGAGGAGGAGATTACCAGCCATCACTGAGTGAAGCTGTGACAATCAGAAGCAGGACCCATCTTGCAGTTTCTTCTTGCAACCTCATTGCTGGCAGGAAAGGACTGGCAACATTGACTTCCTTAGTTCCTCATTGGCTAAACAGATTTCCTTCACTTGATGTGGCTGTTGGCTTTTAAGGTGGCCTTGGAGGAGGGTCGGCTCAAGAAATGTTAGTTATGCACATGCAAGTAAGTAGCCAATGTAGGGTAGTGGCAAATGTGCTTTCAATGACTGCCATGAGCTAAACTTTTAATATGATATTCCTACAATATTGTACAATATTGTCTGAACCATAATGCCATGTTCTTCTCAATAGTTTTAAACAGTGGTGACTAGTGTCTTCTATGTCAGTGGAGTGGTGGATCCACTCCAGGTTTTAGTTTACTTTGTCAGATCCAGAAGTTTAAATGAGCTATCCAAGCTACTGGATCTATTTTAGGGATTGGGATCAACACCTTAGCTAACTCCTTTAAAGTTCAAAGTAAAACCTACAGCACATTCATCACCCCACTGCCATGGACACCACCAGCCACTGATGATTGTATAGAAAGCTCTACATTCAATTGTCCTCTTGTATCTGCTCTATTGATTTTTAGTGACGCTTTCCTTGTTTAGCTGTATGAGAGGAGTATTAGCCCCATGAATTGTAAGTATATTATCTTCATTTCATATTCATTTAGACAGTGTTGCACTGATTACAGATGACAGCTATAAATAGAATAAGGCAGATGCCAAAGCAATGGTAGCGCAAGAACTCTCTGTGTATTTTGACTTCATAGCAGATTGCATTGCTTTATTGTTCAGTGGCGCATGGAGAGCTGCATTCCCTTCATTCCCACAGATTACTGCACAAAATGGCAAAACAATTTTACCTTCACTCCATTTTTCCCCAGGAGGGTGAGAAGTTCTAGGGGCACAGTCCTTAGCCAGGTGTAGTTTCCTTATGAAAGAGGTCACTGGATGCTATGTGGTTTTGCAATACTGAGGTTTGTTTCTAAATATAAAGGCTGTACATAGACGAAGGCAGAGAGTTTAACTGCTATCTGACAACCAAATCCACTGTCCTACATCAACACTTCAGTGGGTGAAGCCCTCTCAAGAGAGACTTTCCAAAAGCCAGCTTCTTCTTTTTCTTTGATTTTCTCAAAGATTATCATGTCCTGTTTGTCTCTTTTCACAGATACAGATTTAGATAGCTTCATGATGAGAAGGGGAAAACATCTTGAAATAAAAAATCCCATTAATAAAATCAGGAAGAACATACATAATTGGTTCTGTATCAAGAATGGATGCTACCAATTAGCTTTCATTAAGGCCTGTCATCAGATTATCCCAGGCGATTAGCAGTCTTTTGTCAGATCCAAGATGCTGGTCAAGCATTGACTTAAGGCAGACCCATAGCAAGAGAAAACCATGCAAACCATTCACAGAAAACAAACCATAACACTGAATTATTTGCAGAAGATGGGCTTCACTTCTAAAGTCTAGCAAAGTGAGATCTGTAAGCTATGGCCCAGAGTCAATACAACCCGTGGAGGCAGTTGTCAGCTAAGAAGCAGTGAGTCAGGAGTTGTGGATAACTGAGCCTGACTATGGGATGATTGGTGCTTCTCATAACTACTCCATTTGCAGTTCTAGTAAACACTAAAGACCAAAATCCTTGTGGCTACTTACACTGGCATAAAGTTCTGTCACACCAGTGAGAGGCATTTTTTCAGTGGCCAGTTTTCAGTGTGACAACCCTAGCAGGGGATGGCGTAGGAAGTCATCCCCATCAAAAGAGAGAATTGCCTTGTGAACTCCTGAGCTGTTCAGGAACTGGCAGGGCAGATTTATCTCTTGACAAAGATGACTGCCTATGTCATCCTTTGCCTCTGCTGCAGTGGTGCTGTGATGCCTGCAGCCATTTTACCCACTGCTGTTCTTTCCTTGACAGGAACAGAATTCAAAATGACCTTGGCAGATTGGAAAGCTGGTCCAAAACCATTGAAATGAATTTCAACAGAGATATATGTAAGGTACTTCATCTAGGCAGGAAAAACGAAATGCACAAATATAGGATGGGGGACTTCTGGCTTGAAAGCAGTACTTGCAAAAAGGATCTAAGAATTTTAGTAGACCACAAACTAAACATGATACAACATGTGATGCAGCAGCCCAAAATGTCAATACAGTTCCAGGCTGCATTAACTGGAGTGTAGTGTCTAGACTGCAGGGAAGTAGAAGTGCTACTCCTTTTTGCTTTGATCAGACCTCACCTGGAATACTGTGTCCAATTCTGGGAAGCACAGTTCAAGAAGGATATTGACAAGCTGGAAAGTATCTAAAGAAGAGCAACCAAGATGGTCAAAGGTCTAGAAACCAAGCCTTGTGAACAATTTAGTATATGTTTACCTTGGAGAAGAGAGGACTGAGAGATAACATGATAATTATCTTTAAATATCTGAAGGGATGTCATGTAAAAGCTAGACCCAGTCTGTTTTCTGCTGCTGTAGAGACTAGAATGTGAACCCACGGATTCAAATTACAAGAAAAGAGATTCCACCTAAACATTCAAAAGAACTTTGTTTTACAGTGAATGCTGTCCAGCAGTTGAATAGATTATGCTTGGAGGGTGGTGTACTCTCTGTTTTTGGAGGTCTTTAAGCAGAGGTTGGATGAGAATTTCTCAGGGGGGCTTTAGCTGTATATTCCTGCATGGCAGAGGATTGGACCAAATGGCCCATGTGGTCCCTTCAGACTCAAAAATTATTGTTAATTACTTTCAAGTTAACTTTGTCTTATGGAGACCCTATGGATGGGACACCTCCAAGTTACCCTATCACCAACTGCCCTGCTCAGGTCTTGCAGATTCAGGGCTGTGGCTTCGTTGATTGAGTCCATCCATCTATAATGCAGTCTTCCTCTTTTTCTATGGCTTTCTACATTACCAAGTATTATTGTCTTTTCTAGTGAGTCGTTTCTTGTCATGATAAGGCCAAAGTATGATAGCCTCAATTTAGTCCTCTTGGCTTCCAGGAGGAGTTCAGCCTTGATGTGCTCAAGGACCCATTCATTTATCTTTTTAGCAGTCCACAGTATCCACAGAACTCTTCTCCAGCACCACATTTCAAAGGAGTTGATTTTCTTCCTATCAGCTTTCTTCACTGTCCAGCTTTCACAACCATACATAGGAGTTGGAAATACGACAGCATGGACAATTCTAACTTTAGTATTCAATGACATAGCTTTACACTTGAGAATTTTGTCTGCTTCCTAGCTTCCTAGCTGCCCTTCCAAGTCGTAGTCTTCTTTTGATTTCTTGACTGCAGTTTCCATTCTGATTAATGACTGAACACAAAGATGCTATGATTCTATTCTTTACCTCTGTTACCATAATACCTGTGTAATTATAGCAGCCAAAAGGATCCTGGCCTCAGAGTCAATTTCCTCTTCATAATGTGAAGAACAGTTGTGTTTTTTTGGAGTCAGTCCTAAGGGTGAATGAAAGGGACATTGACCAAGAATGTCCTTCATATCCTTCGGGACTAATTCATAAATTCCTACAGTGGGACATGTGTAACTGTAATGTGGAAAGTATACTTTTGTGCTACAAATACCTGAATAGGACAAATTCCAGAGGTAGTGGCATCTAGAATTGTGAGCTGTGACATCAAAAATGTTCTGTTGTTGTTGTTGTTGTTGTTGTTGTTGTGTGTCTTCAAGTCATCGCTGACTTACAGCAGCACTGTCATAGGTTTTCTTGGCAAGATTTATTCAGGGGAGGTTTGTTGTTGCCTTCCTCTGAATATAGGCCACAGCACCTAGTATCCAGAGATATTATTCTTATGAAAAGAAAATTGTAATGTGTAAAACAGTCCACAGCGTGGGTGTAGCGAACAAAACAAAATGAATTCACAGATTTCCCCTGGCATTAAGATAAAAGTATCGCATCCAGCTTATTTTCTACAAATTGGAGTATTTCCTGAATAGAATTCCACTCAGAACACTCCCACAGGATGGGAAGTGATGAGGCAATTTTTGCTGATTTCTACTCCCTCTGAAGCCCAGTGTTTCAGAGGTTTTGCCACACCTCTGGAGTAAATTCTGGGAGACCACAGCTACACTGGTTGCCAGTCCATTTCTGGGCACAATTCATAATGTGTTAATGACCTATAAAGCCCAATACAGCTCAGGTCTAGGCTATTCAAAGGTCTGCATGACTATTCAGGCTCTAATATCTTCAAGGGAGGCTGTTCCTCTCAGCCCTACTACCTTCTCCAGGCTTGGGAGCAAGCAAAAGGGTCTTCTATGTCTGTTGTTTTCAGGTTTTGGAACTCCCTCCTTAGAGAGTCTAGGCGGGTTTCCTTCTTGCTCGACTTCTGTCAGCAAATGAAAACTTTCTTGTTCTAGCAATCTTTCAGCAATTGACTGCAGTGGGTTTTTGGTGATGTGCTGTTTTGTTGATTTTTATATTCATATTTTATCAATTTTTTTAAAAAATGGTTTTCATTTTACTAATAGTTTTTTTTTAAAAAAATAAGATATATTTTACTGATGTTTTTGTGTGTTGTAAATCTTATTGGTGTTAATGTCTTGTAAGCCACCTTGAGTCCCAGTCTCAAGGAAAAGGTGGAATATAAATAAAAGAAATAATCATAAAATATTTCAAATGTGTAATGATCAGATGTTTCCAACATAATTTATTTATTGCATTTATTTATTTTATTTATATCCCACCTTTCTCCCATTATAGGACCCATATTGGTAAGAGAGCAATTACTGGCATTTAGTTCAGTCTTATCAAAATGAACATCAACCAGGTTTTCTACATAGTTAAATTCCCTGTATAAAATGTGTATGCTGAACCTGAAGAATGATCTTCTCATTTACGTTGATAAAATGTAACAGGGAATAGAGATCATTTGAATAAGTAAGCTCTGTTTGTTGATACAAAATTGTCATAGAAGTGGTTTTCATTTTTGTACAAAAGGGTTCCAGATGTCTGTGGCTATTGGGCTAGTAGTTTTTCTAGCATATGTTATCAAGTTAGGAAGAAGTCCCAGTCTGGAATTCACTAAAGATGGGAAATAATTTTCGTGGTTTTGAGAGATTACCTCCTGAAGACTTGTAGTGAGACAAAGCATTTATTGCCTCAGAAATTAGCATGCTTGTGAGGCTGGTGGTATGCATGAAATTGTGCATACATTTAAATATGCAGAGCTAAAAACCTAATTTGTTACAATGCTTTTCACACCCTCTAATGGCTTTGCATGAAACTACAAGTTGGATGCTCTTTGGGAATTGTGAAAGAGAGTGCAAACACGAAAAAGAAAGTAAGCTAGAGAAAGGAGTTAGTGTGCTGCAGTGATTTGAGTGTTGGACTATGACTCTGAAGACCAGGGTTCGAATTCCTACTCAGCCATGGAAATCCACAGACAAGACTATTTGCCACCCCACCAAAAAACAACAACAACAACAGTAAAACAGATGTCTTGTAAAAAAAAAAAAATGAAAAGCACAAAACTTGAAACTGCTGATTTTTCTCTAAATTGCAAGGATAAGTAATAGAGTAATCTTTAATTATCTTTCTCAGATACAAAGGAGAATGTTTCAGCACACACATCATTTTGAAAAATCACAGCTTCAGTTTAGGCAGTATTTCCAGATAAACCTTTTAGGCTTGTGCCATCAAAGATATCTACCAAAGTGTCATTTAAACTACAGTAAACAACACATATTACCAACTAAGAATTTTCTTAGTCAAAAATATCATTATAAAGTCTAATGAAATTTTCTATTATTATTTTTTATTTCATATATTTATTTCATATATGAAATAAAAAATAATAATAGAAAATTTCATTAGACTTTATAGTTAATTCCATAGCACTATTGTATTATTTATCTTATAAATATAAAAATTGTCAGTTGCGTTTTTTACTAGAGTTTTAAAAAAACCTAATCTGTGTAAAACTGTGCTTCTTAAAGATTTGTACTGCACACTTCTGAGGTCTGTACCCTAGTTGGCCTAGTGATTGCACCAGTCCTGTTAATTATAATAACTGTGACTCAGGAAAGCCAGAACCCTGAACAATACATGAGCAGCTCTTGAAAAGTTACTTTGAAGAAAAATTGATATAATAGCATGTCGAAGCCATCCATAACTGAGTAGTGGTAGAATGACGCTCTGAACACTCAGTTACGGATGATTTCAGCATGTTATTATATCCATTCTGCTTCAAAGTAACTGCCCAAGGTCTGCAGAAGAAGCAGTGCATCTCTTTTCCTTCTCTTTTCCTTTTCAAAAGGCACAACAGCAATCAATCCTAGAGAGAGGAGGCATCTGGAAAGCAAAATTTCTGGGTCTCCTGGTTATAGGCTTTTGAATTTGTTTAATTAACCCACATGCTCCCTCTGGGGCAAATCATAAAGCCACTGCCTTTGTTAAATTTCATATGGTGTCTACTTGCCTCTTAATGCAAAGCATTAATGCAATACCTTTAAGCTGACATTTTTTCATTAACATGAATTTTTGATTCACTTCTAAGGTTAATATTTAGGGATTAATCATCCAAGGCAAGATTTTAAAAATGCAGGAAGTTAGCACCATGAACTAAAAGATCCTGCACAGGAAATAAAAGATTTGATTCAGAATATATAAAATATGAAGGGACCAAGAACAGCTTTGAAGTCTTGATTAAAATACAGACTATAGCTGTTCTCCTAATTCATGAAAACTGAACTAAATGAACTACCATTCTTTTCATTCTGTCATCGTTGTTGTTGTTAAAAAGCATCTTTGAACTGGCCACTTCTATTTTAAAATATATGTAACAGCTGTAAGTCATATGCTACTTCCCTGCTAAAAATCATCACTCCTTGGCTGCTCAGGTAAGATATTTGCCGTGGGTTAAATCCAGACATTACTCCCAGTTGAAAAAAAAGGCACCTAGATTAGTTACTACTAATTTAAATTCAGTTTATTTCATATTAAGTCTGGATCTATCCCAATGTCTCAAATGTAAAGACAGATCTGTAGGAATATTTACTTACTTCACATCTATGGAACAAAATGCCAGACAAGACATAGATAAGAATTCATAGTACAATATAAATTCTACATAAAATGGCTATATAGCTGGCAATTAATTACAGTTAGGGTAAATAAGATCTTTAATCATCACAGACTGATATGCTGGAAGTGTCAAGCCAACCGTGCTAATTTCTTTTGTCTGTGACGGACTGTTAATTATATTCATTTATACACTGGATTCAAAGGTTTCAAAGCAGGACCAGCTCTTCTATTGTGCAGAGTGAAGTTCAACCATCTTGGAGTCAAGAAAGATCTGCAAAATTGTTACTTTTAAATTTAATTATTTTATTTAATATTTTAAAAAGAAAAATTTACATGAAGAGAAACAGAACAAAAACATTACACTGCTTGTATAAGACAATTGATTATTTTTGTCTGTTTACTGCTTGAGAGAGGCCATTGTGGAATTTTGCAGGCAGAAACAGAAATACAGGTGAGACTGTCAACTTAGGTTGAACTAGGGCCACTTTATTATAACACAGCATAACCTCAAAGGCCATTTCTGCACTAGACTGCTATAGTGCTATCATTCCACTTTCAACATCCTGTGGAATCCTGGGGTTTGCAGTTTAGGGAGGGGCCTCAAAGGAAACTTTGAGAAATGTGTATCATCTGCCAAATATGCTTCAGCTCTTGAAAACAAAATGCCCTGATGGTTGATGACTGAGTCCTGATGACTATGCAAGCCTAATGGATTTCCCTATTTATCTTCTTCCTTGCAAAATCAATTCTGTACCTATCTAAGTCCACCTTACAGACCAGCCATGGTAATGTCTTTGACCTCATGATGTGTAGGTCTGGCCAAAGCTACCACAGCTGCTCAAAATCATGACAGATCTGCAAGCTGAGGGCTTTCCCTTCACATCGTTGCTCTCCAAATGAACCACCAGCACATGGAGTGTGAGCCTGAGCCCAGAACTCTGAAGGAGGTGGATTAGAAGGAAGCTCACTTCATGCCACACTGCCCCAGACAAATGAATTCAGCCCAAGAAGAAAAACCCAGTTGCTTGCACCAGCTGGACTCTGACGGTCTTTGCTTGGCCCAAATTATAAAGCCACCCTTGCTTTCTCTTCCTCAGCCAGCACCCCTGCAACTGAAAGATAACATTAGAGCTTGAATTATATAAGTGTGTTCTGAAGAGGACAGACATAGACATGGGAAATCTGCGAGCCCCTCCTGCCTATTGTGTGTATGTCAGATACGGAGATCCCTGCTGCTGAAGCAGTAGAAGCCGCCTCTATACTGAACAAGTGAGCGCCCAACTTGGTATCACTGGGCCAAGCTGCACTCACTAGAGCAGAGCTTTCCAAACTTTTCATGTTGGTGACACACTTTTTAGACATGCATCATTTTGTGACACAGTAATTCAGTTTTACCAGCAAAACAGAGGTTAAACCAACCCATTATAAGAGATACAGACATATACATAAATTGTAATAACAAAATATATGGGGACACAACATATCGCATGAAAACCTTTCATATATTTTTAAAAATATATGATTTATAAATAATAACATACATTTCCAAGATTGTAGGTGACACACCTACGCACTTCAGGCGACACACTAATGTGTCATGGCATACTATTTGAAAAGCCCTGCACTAGAGCCTTTTTAGAAACTGTCTAAAATTGAAATTTCGTCAGGGGCAAACAGGCTTGTAAATGAAGAGGGATCCCAAAGCAGCCCCCCTACGAACCCAAAATTTTCTTAAAGCATATGCTTGGCATAATTACCTCTTGCTCTAGGTCAGCAAGTGAATAGAGGTGACCATTTGGCACTGGTTGGTTTTGGAACAGCACAAATGTAGTAAGCCCCTCATTGCTAACTTGCAGGGCTCTTCCTGAATTATCTGAACCAGATGACCATAATAACTTTCCTACTCTAAGCACCCCCCAAAAAAGCAATAAGGCTGCAACGTGAAATAGGACCACCTCATACAGAGAAGCACATAGCTTATTCCACTGAGAATGTAGCCTCAAGAACACCTCTGGAGCAATGGGCACAATTTGTTCTTCTTCTGGCTCAGTCAGTTCTGGACTGAAGTTACTTTGTTAACCATAATGTTGAATGCTGAAGACTATCAGTGGTGGTGGTGGTGGTTGTAGAATCTTTTGGATAGTTTTGAACTGGATCTAGAAATGCATTTCATGGAAAGAATAAGATAGGGAGGCTGGTCGAGATATTGCACCTTGTAGAAACTGTTGAGCTTACTGACAAGATACATAGGAGTAATGGTATAGGAATCTCAAACAAAAAGTGATATTTTAAAACTGTAATTATTCATTGCAATTATTTAAGGCTCAGTAGAAAGCTTGCAGTGTTTTAACATGAAATGTGGTTTCCTTCAATTTTCATCAAGTTTGTACTCCCAGCAACTTTGTGGCATATCTTAAATTTGTCATTGATGTACAATTTTCTTCTTCTGCGCATGCATGAGGATCCTCAATTAATCCTTTTTTTAGGCTACAGATTTCCCCAGTCACCTTGACCACATGCTGGCATGGGATGATCTGGGAACTACAGACTGAAAAAAGTGACTCTCCCAAGGTCTGGCAGTCACGGATGTACACAAATAGATGTTTTCTCTCTGTGTATGAATTGCCTGCAATTTATGGGGATGGGAGATAATTGTGAGGGGTACAGCACAACCTGCTTGTAGAAATGAAACTCCAGCAGACTGAATACAGCTACATACTCTGTATTGTAAGGGAGATGCTAAAGAAATGCAAGCGGTATTTCAAATCTGTTGTGTTGCCCTCTTCTCTGCCCCCAGTCTCCAGGGAGGACCTTTATTTGAATGTGTAGATGAGAATTTAATTAAACCTAGTCTGGTTTTAATAAATCGAGGTATTGTGGGAGTTTTATGAGACTGAAGTACAAAGTTATACAATTACTTGAAATGAAATAGCTTTATGAAGATGGGAAAGCATTTTTAAGTCCCCCCCCCTTTCTTTTCTTTGCTTCACACTGGAACCTGAAACACCATATTACCTTAGGGAAAGTAATATATAAATTACCTTTCCATGGTGATGGATGTGTTCTGAATGCAGGGAAAGCAGGGAGCATTTAGTGGCATAGGAAATAGGATAGCCAGTATGTTGTAGTGGTTTGAGTATTGGATTAAGGCTGTGGAGACCTAGATTCAAAGTCCCACTCAGTCATGACACTCCCTGAGAGATCTTGGCCCAGACACTTGGCCCATTTCTGCACTACACTGTTATAGTGCTGTTATTCCACTTTCAACATCCTGTGGAATTCTGGGGTTTGTAGTTTACTGAGGCCAAAGAGCTCTCTGGCTGAGAATTCTAAATGCCCCTCCATAAACTGCAAACCCCAAGACTCCATATAATGTTATAAGTGGAATAATAACACTATAACAGTGTAAGGCAGAAATAGCCTGCTTTTCAGCCTTACCTATATTGCTGCATTGTCATAAACATCAAATAGGGAGATGGGAAATCCATGAAAGAAAGGGAAGATGGGAAATCCATGAAAGAAACAGAAGGAAATAAATGAATTTGTTTTTGTTGTGTGCCTTCAACTCATTTCCAGCTTATGGCAACTCTAAGGCAAACCTATCATGGGGTTTTCTGGAGACTGAGAGTGTGTGATGCACCCAAGGTCACCCAGTGGTTTCCATGGATGATTCAGGGATCAAACTCTTGTCTCCTGAGTCGCAGTCCAACGTTCAAACCACACACTACGCTGGCTCTCAGTAAATAAGTACTGGCTTATTTATTTGTTAAGTGAACAATTACACATTTCTGCTTCATGTCGAATAGGATTTTCCCATTTTTTCCAACTAAAAAGTGTGCAAACTACAGATTTGATGACAGCAGGACATCTAACTTGTATATAGAAATATATAGAAATCTATATATGGTACGAGATGTAAAGACAAACAAGAAATGCAAGGAACTTTCTACCTGATGCCAAAAGAAAGAAGGACTGCCACTACCACTGAACAGCCAGACTGGACTAGGTCTTCTTCATACAAAGCATTTAAACTCAACAGTGTTGGGTTAATTCTGTGTTTGATCAGGGCATGTCACACATTGTTCCCTCACTGTTCTCCCAGTTAAAGTCTGTTCATTTATTGTCTCCCATCACTTTACTCTTGTTGTCATCATTTATTTATACAGTGCCATCACTGTATTTGGTGCTTTACAAGTAAAAGAACAATGAAATAGTTCCCTGTCCTTAGGCTTACAGTCTAATTGAGACATGACACAAATGGAAAAGGGGATGGCAGTGTGGGAGAGATTAAGTCCAGGGCAGTAGCATTTGGAATGGAGAGAGGGCCATCATCTGCTTCTGGGCCTGGGCATGATAGAGCAGTGCCTGCCTCTTCTTCTCTCCCTCCAAGGCCAGAGCAATGGCAGCTGGAATGGAGAGAGGGTCTTTCACTTGCTTCTGTTCTGCAGTGAAGTCAGATGGTATGCTGCAGGTGTATTGTCAGTATACTTTGGGTATGCTTTGCTTGGACCCACCTACAGAACACCTTTTCTCTTTACTTTTGATGGGGAGGCAAAGAGCTCACCAGCTGCAGGCATGGTTAAGGATGCTTTCTAAGACAGCTGTCCACATTTTTCTCTTTCTTCACCTGCCTTGTATAAACAATAATAGTGAAATTTTGCAACCAGTGGTGGTGGTGGTGGTGGTGGTGGTGGTGTGGACATATCTCCAAAGACTACAATTTATTTATAAAAAAGCCCACAAATGTAAAACCATATGTGGGACACCAGCTGTGTGGATTTCCAGTGACTAAAAATAAACAGATAAACAAATAAGAATGAGTTGTATACATGTGTGACAAATCAATAGGCAACATTTTAGGATATCTGGATATCACAACTGTGCACTTTTGGGATCCTCCAGACATCAGATATTAGCAGGCTATGTCCAATAGCAGAAGAAAAGGCAGAGCCAAGGTTATAGTGTGGGAAGGAAAAAGCAAGAACCAGCACTACTGAACTCATATTAATACTCAAAGTACAGAACGTAACACGGTGCTCCCACTAGCTTTCTGACTGAAAGGAAGAACTGCTTTTCAAATGGTGACAGGGAGTAATGTGAAAAGGTCTGGAGTGATTAAGATGCTATGGTGATTAAGTCTTGAGAGATCTGAATTCTAGTCCTTGATTCTATGATTCTATGATTAAGCCATGAAACTCAGTGGGTGACCTTGGGCCAGTCACTCTCTTAAAGCATGACCTTACTTTTCAGTGTGGTTGTGAGGACAAAATGGGGAACAGCAGAACCACCTTGTACACTACCTTGAGCTCAAAGGAGGAAAAGCAAGATGTAACTGAAATAAATACTAGATAGTCCTACAGATATTTTAAAAAAAGAGTAGATTATAAATAGTTCTACCTATGGCAAACTGCAGTTTGTTGAACTACCTTCTCAGTTTTAGGGCAGATTACTGCCAAGAATGGCGGTACACTGAGGGCCTATTCAGTTAGAATCATAGTATTGTTGAGTTGGAAGAGACCAGAGGGGCCATCCAGTCCAACCCCCTGTTATGTGGGAACAAACATCAAAGCACTACCAACAGATGGCCATCCAGCCTCTGTTTAAAAACCTTTGAAGAAGAGACTCCACCACACTCCAAGGCAGCATATTCCACTGCCAGACAGCTCTGACCATCAGGAAGTTCTTCCTGAGGTTCAGGTGGAATCTCTTTTCCTGTAGTTTGAATCCATTGCTCCTTGTCCCAGTTTCTGGAGCAGTGGAAAAGCTCTTCTTTAATACACTGAAGCCAGTGGCAGAGCTTGGAGTCTGTTGGGGGTGGGTGGGAGAGATGGGGCAATGCTGCGAGGGGCATGGCCACTGTGCATGGTGGCATGGCTGTGGTGTATGAGGGCATGGCCAGGGTGCATGGAGGTGTGGCCAGGGCATGCAGGGGCATGGCTGCGGGCCGGGATGCCCCAGAAACATTGCCGCCTGGGGCGAATTGCTCCCCCTGCTCCCACGTCCCTATGCGACTGACTGAAGCACTTCTTCAATACACTGTGAACAGAACCTGTAACTTTGTGTTTGGCATCAGTGCATGCTGAAGGGCTGTTGTCTTGGTGAGCAGGTATGCAAAATGAAGTGGTTTCTATTAGCAAGGAAACTCTACGCATGAGTGGTCATTAGACTGAATCTTGCTTATATCCATAAGCTGTTCTACAATTAAAAAATATTTCTAAGTGTTTGGGATGAGATTTGGGGTGTTCTTTGATAGTTGCTTGCTCCTCTGAGCCATCTTTGCTGCTTTTACTGGCAACAAGCTCCAATGAGCAACCCCAGACACTGGGGAAAGTAACTGTTCGGTTTATATTTCCCAGAATCTTCCAGGCAGCATGGCCTCTGGGGATTCTATAGTAGTGGTCCAAAAATGGATCGACAAAATTTGGTTAGTTTGGAAAAGCTCTGCTGTAATTGTAATTGTGTAATTGTGGTCAATTTTGAAATTTTAATAGGGTGAAAAGTTATTGAATACCAGCATTGAGTCAGATTTTGCAAGGGCATGGCTAACTCAAGGATAAAATAAGTAGACTTAGCTTTTGGAAAGAATCCAGAAATTGCTGGAGGTTGAAGAGCAAGTGATGTGTGTGAAAGGTTGCTGGCTGCCAGCAGTCAAGGATTGAACATTGATCTTTTTTTTTTAAATCCTACCTGTTCCACCCCTTCTATGTCTATCATTCTCAGTTTCACCTCGAGGATTTTAAAAAGGGAAGCAATTTCTTTCTGAGGAACGTGTCTGGCGCATTCTTACACTGGAAGCCCCATGACTATGGCATTCTCTTCCCTAACTCCAGTCTTTGTGGCAATTATCTGTGTCCTGATTGGAATAATAGTCAAAGGCAGCAGAACGAGCACCAGGAAAGAGCCAAGGGAAACAAACAAGATGTCAGAGTCTCGCCCATGGGTGGATGATGATTTAAAAGACAGCACTGACCTTGACCCTGTGGAAGAGGGTATGTAAAAAAGAGAAGGTTCAGCATTTTTATGCTGATGTTCTTCTAGTCTGGAGAAGGTAGGAAGAGCATGATCCTTTCAACCATTTTAGGATGTCATTGATGGCTCCTCAGTAGTTGAAGTCCATCACTTGGGGTGGTTAAGGATGGTGACCAAGGTCCAATGTTACTTCAGCAGAAAATAAATACCTGCTGGCAGAGTTACATCATGCAATCCCTGTACTGAATGCCAACATAGCGCAATGTATGTGGCTCAGTTGTCAAGTGCATGGATGTCAACAACTGCAAACTACAATGGACAAAAGCAATGCATAAGAGGCAATGCACACTCATACCTGACTATGTGGACTTTATTGTGCAATGGTCCCACACGCACAACTCTTCTTACACTCCCATCAGTTTGTGACTGTTGTGCATTTTCCCAGAAACTCATTCCACATGTTAAGTACAGTTTACATCAGTGTACATCACTAATAGGATGCTGCCTATTGTGTATTGATTTAAGAAGGTGAAGCTCAGGCATTCCAAGAGGAGATCTAGGGGTTGGGAAACTGTCTCATACAGACTGGGGGATTGTGGGAGTTGTGATCTAAACAAGTAACTTTCCCAAGCTCTGAGAAGAACCAAGTAGCAAAGATAGCATCCCTATATATGATGCCTCTCAAATGGTCAGTGAATGTTTCCAGGTGGTGAAGGGTTTGACTGGCAAAAGAAGCCATGGTGAGGATATGGGCTGAGGGGAAGGAGGGATGGAGTCCTATATGTACCACCAATGTAAGTTGGTTGCATTCTTCATATCCCTGATAAACATTGCAATCCTATAGATATCTACTGAGAAGTAAGTCGCATAGAGTTCAGTGGGTAAATAAGTAAAGAACTGCAGCCTAAATTAAATAGATATTTAATGGTATACAAATGGATTCTGTATCCAGAACAATGTTCTCTGTATAGCCAGCTTTAACTGGACTGGGGCTTTACTTTTATTTTATTTTTACAAAAAGGCACAAAAAGTTGGTGTCTGTGCTTTGAAAAATACTAATATATCAGCCTGGTATAGACTATGAGAATGCCAGATAGACAACACATCAGCCCTATACATGTATTCCCTATTCCCTATACATGTATGCCCCACTGGTGGGCGTAAATAGATTCTAAACAGCAATAACATCTATCACCATCATGTTCAAAACAAAAAATAAACAAGCAAACAGATTTTGAAAGCAGGAAATGTGGCCAATGCTAAATAAAACTCAATTTCGGATGGCTTACTATAAACATGTTTTTTTCTTTCTGTGCCTGCTTTCCTCTTCCAATCCATTTCTCAGTTTTTTTATTGAAACAATCCAAATAACAAATATGTCATTTCAAAGATCCTTAGGTTAGAATAGTTTTTAAAAGGACAATGCTTTATAAGAAGATAGCTGAGCTGTCTCTGATTATCTGTGCTGTCTAGAGAAGAGAATAACCTCAGAAGACATCTGTGGCTCTATAGTCCTTCCCACTTTGCTACTTACCAAGAAAATATTAATTTCTTCTTGCATTGCACTGAGTTAAAGTCCAGGATCTCTGCCAGTCATGCACTTTTTAATCTCTAAAGAAATAAAAATGCCTAAGCTAATCCTGTTGTGAGAAAACATTCTTTCATGGCTGTGACTGCAGTTCCTAGACCTCAGAATGAAAAACAGCAGTGCCTTCTGTGCAGTGAGACTGTGCAGCATAAGGTGGACGCATAAAACCAGCTTGCTCAGGACAGGCACTGGTGCTTTTCCTTGCCCATGACAGCTGCCTGCTGATGGTGGACAGATTGTCTGATCTGTTTGCCACAAGGCATTTTTACAAAACTGTGCTGGTTACAGGGGCTAGAATCTTGTTGGTTTTCTCCCAATTAGACCCACTGAATCAATTGTTGACTAGTGAGTTACCACATAGGTAAATCTTATTAATACAGTGGTTCCACTTTGTTAAGATGCACAATAGAACTTAGAATATAACAAAATCCACAAAAGAGCAGCACCTTTATGGGGCCAACTGAAAAGCACAAAATACATGCAAACTTTTGAAGCTATACTGGCTTCTTCATCAGGTGAAGATGTTAAAAATCATACAAGAGAAGAAAAATGGAGATATTGAAAGTGATAAGCCTACATTTTGTCTCAGATGTTAACTTCTCTTGTCAGTTAAGATGGTTTGAGCTTTCTACCTCCAACAGAGGTAGAACTCTTTCACTTGGACTACAGTTGGCAAGTTTTACTTACATAGCATCTACATTTTTTTTCAGATATAACAGTTAAGAGACATCTAATCAGATTCTGTGTAAAATACCATGTAAGACACTGAGACAATGAAATAGGATTTAGAATACTGTGTGATATCCACAGGTTGATCCCAGCTTCTTTTCAGTCAGTAGGAACATTCCTTGGGTAGAGTTCCACTCAAAATGCCCATGCAGGAAAAAGATGTACCTCACAGGTTGCATTTCACTTCCCTCTGTAGGGATTAGTGGCAGCTGCAAGATCTGAGGGGCTATTGGGCAAGGTACCTCTTGTTGTTTCTGTTAACTTGGAAAGGAAATAGATGAAGCCATGGAAACGTCTTGCTTTTGCTCATCCTGGATGCTCTGTGCCAGGGGTGGACTGCAAAATATGCTGGACCTCTTGCCCCATCAAAAGGAGAAAACTCCTGGAGTGGCAATCCAGCTTTAAAGCAAGCTGCAGACTTCCCTTTCTTTTGCATCCCAAACAGTAAAAAGCCAGAAAAAAGCCAGAAGTGGACATTGACCTCTTCTGATTTCACTTCTTCTTTGGAGAGAGATTGGTCTTGGAAGCAGATGGTCCCAGGGAAGGAAATTGGACCTATGGAAATCAAGAGTTTGCTCCTTGTGGTCTGTTCAATGTGACAATAGCATATTGATTGATACATTGCCAGCCAACTTCTTTTTTCTAGTAAACCTTCCCAACCTTCCTCCTTTCTTGGCAAACTCCACTAGGGTTATTTCCACACTAGACTGTTCTAGTGCTATTATTCCACTTTCAATGTTCTATGGAATTCTGGGGTTTGCAGGCCCCTCTCTAAACTGCAAACCTCAGGATTCCATAGGAGGTTGAAAGTGGAATAATAGCGCTAGAACAGTTTAGTGCGGAAATGGCCTAGGAATTCCAAGGTCACTTCATTTTTACTGTAGATACCCTCCAAACAAACTCCAAAAGGCATAGAGATCCCCATTTTATCACAACAGTCCTAAAGGGCAGAATAGGCAGCTATGGTGACTGGCCCTACTACCTTTTGTAGATGAATGAAAAGGTAACCTGAGATCTCCCTGGTTTAAGTTGAGTACTCCAGTTGCTGTACTACACTGCCATTTTAAAATAAGGCACTAATCAAATTCGGTGTAAAATTCCATGAGAGACAATGAAACAAAAGCCTTGTCTGGAAACATCCCAAGTGAGAGAAATAAATCCAAGCCATAGCATCTAAGCGCGCACAGAGAGAGAAAGAGTCAGATTGCATTTCTGCACCAATATTCAGATCTGCTTGCCCTCATAGAGTTAAGGCAAAGGCAGGAGGGAGAGATACAGCATTTATCTAGAAAATAACACGCCTCTGACGCAACTGTCCATTACATTTCAGTTCACTGAACTGCTTGGGTAGATTCACTAGAGTCACTTATAATGGAGTTAGATTAAAGAGTGGAAAAATTGAGGCTGCTACAGAGTAGGTGGGAGTTTTTTGGTCATTTTTGCTTGCAACCAAAGAAGACATTTCTTTTTAGCACAATCATCAAATCAATAGTTTGCTAAGTGGAAAGGGTGCAGAATGTATTGTTTTAGTATCATGAATGTAACTATGTCAGGTCAGTTTTGTTCTCCTGCTTCTAATTCACAAATTTCTTTCTTAAACCATTATGGAAAAGGTGCTTTTATCAGCAAGGTAGTCAGGGCACTAAATGGGGGTGAACAGTTTTTTAATAACATAATACCCCTTAATTGTCCTGATTTGGCAAGAACAGACCCTCCTAATCCTCTGTCAGCCCACTTTTTAAAAAATGTCCCAATTCCTCTCGCGTCCTCTCACTTTCTTCCTTTGCCCTTGGCTTACTTCAATTATTGAAAACTGAGTTCAAAGTGTAAAAATAGTTTGTCGTGAATTAACTCAGCAGTGGTGAGAAGGTAAATGAGGCTGGGAATCTTGCCCTTCCCTGTAGATTTAAACAAAAACAAGCTGCTGCACACTCTTCTAGTTTGTGCTTCTTTCTCATCAGTAACTTTTGCCATCTTGACCACAGTCTGATGTTGCTTGGCCACAGCTTTCCCAGTCTTCATCCGTGAAATCCTGGAGGGTGTGTAACATTAAAATCCCCTGTGAACATTGTTCTTTACACTGCAATGTGAGCAACATGGAGAACACTGAATACCTCTTCTCTGTAAAGCCACAAAGTTGGATCACCTGGGCAAAACATACCTTGGCCACAATGATTGAGCTTAAAGCATTTATTGCTGGATACTTTCTTATACCAATTGAGAAAAATAATGGTCTTCCCTAGCCTTTAGCAAACTGAATTTCAGTAGTGTCTAGATAAATATTGGCTTTTGTACTTTTCTATCAAACTTTTATTATATCCCTGATAAAGAAGCAAAGCTGCTACATAGTAGGGGTATTTGTACACTGAAAGGAAGAGAATAAATTCATTTGAAATGTTCTATAGGTACAAAGACAAATAAATGAGTCTTGGAGCCAATCAAGCCTGAAATCTCTCTACAAGCTAAAATGTCTAAACTGGTAATATTGTACTTTGGCCATATCTTGAGAAGCCATGACTCATTAGAAAGGACAATAATGCTTGGTAAGGTAGAAGGCTGCAGGAAACAAAAAGTGCATCAACCAAGGAAGCCATCACCCTGAGTCTACAGGACCTAAGCAGGGCTGTTGATGATAGGGTGACTTAGAGATCTCTCAGTCATAGGACTGCTAAAAGTCAAAGTTGACTTGACAACAGTTAGCAACAACTTGCTGTTCAGGTGTGTAGATGATGCCAGCCTATAATTTAACCACTAGGTGGCACTTGACTTTGTCGTATTTGTGTGGAGTGAGGGAGGTTTTGCCTTCTTGTATTTTTGTTTTGTTTTGATTAAGAGACCAATAAAGTTCTCAGCTATCTAACCTAATCTGTGCATCCTCTACACCTTTCATGACAGAGGTATACCGGTTCTATATTGATATGTCCTTCTGTGTATTTAGTTTACTTCCTCATGTTGTGTGCCTTCAAGTCGTTTCTGACTTATGGCGACCCTAATGCAAACCTATCATGGGGTTTTCTGGGGCTAAGAGTGTGTGACATGCCTAAGTTCACCAAGTGGGTTTCCATGGCTGAATGGGGAATCGAACCCTGATCTCCAGAGTCATAGTCCAGTGCTTGAATCACTATACCACAATGGCTCTATTATCTTCTACAGGAAGCTCTACAAATATAATTTTATTATCATTGGAAAAAAATATGGCCATAAAGCAGGAGAATTGCATGTGTGAAAGCAGAAACTCACACATATCTACTCAGAAGTATGTTTCACTGACTTCAGTGAGAGTTACTCCCAGGTAGTTCTATTGAGGATGACAGCCTAAGCAACTGATTCAACAAGCTCAGAATAGATAAGAATACAATCCTAGTGCACTTATCTGATAGTAAGCACAATTTACCTTAATAAGACTTATTTCCAGGTAAACATGCATAGGATTGTGCTGTGGTCTCTATTGGACGTTGCAGCACAAAATATAAAGACATGAGAGATTTACATTTTTTGGCATCAAGTCAGAACAGAACTGATAAGATTTGACCCTTAGGTTCATTAATGGCAACTAGCACTTATATCCTGGCATCATATGTACCATTCTTTCCCGTAAGCCATTTCAACTTCTTTGGATTAGCTTACACATTAATAAAGATATCTCCCTAATGTTTTACTGGTTTTGCAATGGCACTAAAAAGAATATTGACAAAGCAGGACAGCTCTCATTGATTTTATAAGGAGCCCAAGGTCAGAATTCTGACTCTCCTAACACAATTGGCTATATTAGAAAATGTAAACCATGACAGCATGTATTTCTTCCTTAAGCTGCGACTTCAGATAGTCATCAAACTCCACAGAGAGTGGTCCTCGCACACATTTACAAACTGTGTCCCTGCCAAACCTCCTGGTACTGCCAATGTTCTACCTACTTTATATTATCCAGGCACATGTGACCAGAAAGATAGGAATGCCATGAGAAATGGTGGGCTTCCTGCATCCTGCCCTTTAACATGAACTTTAACTTGTTCCCTGTTCTGCTACCACCATGCTATATATTTACTTATCTCTCCAAACACTAGTGGTGGCAGTGAAATGCTAAACATACTGGCATCAGGATATGGGGTGTTCCATTCTGCACTTGGGGGTGAGGAGTAAAGAAATGGGCACGGGATGTCCAGTTGTCCCAACTTTTCTTTATTTTCTTTATTGCTTTTTAACCCTTTAAACCCTTCGCAAGGACCCCAGTGCAGTACACACACAGGCTGGAATCCTGTTGATGAACTATGATGATGTAACTCACTTTTTTGTTCGTTGTGGAGGTTGCACTTTACCAACTGCATCATGACCCAAATCTATCCCAAGCCCACATTTTAAGTGATGCTGCCCCCACAACGCAGCCATTTCTGTGTTGTCAAAGAGCAGGGGGATCAGCAGAGATGTGTCTAGCTATTTTCCTGTAGCTGGAAGGACTTCATCTGTGGGAACCTCTCAAGAATTCTCAGAGGCCCTGCAGGTGCCCAATGCAGTGTGTCCAGCTACAGGATAACAGTTGGGTGCATCTCTGCTGATCCCTGCATTCTCCAGTGACACAGAAATGACCATGTTATGGGACTGTGTCTCTTAAAAGGTGGATTATGGGGATAGCATTGAGACATGTAGCTACAGGATGTAACTATGTGCCACATGTATGACTCCTGATGCATGATTCTAGATACAGTTTTGAAAAAAATTAATATAACAGAGCATCAATAATACATTTGCACAAGAGTAAATGTCTAGTAGAAAGATAATAATGATGAATTCTTACAGTCAAGGTTGTGCAAATCATCAGAACAAGCCCTTTGCAGGAGTTTTCTTTGTCAAAATGAATAATTTTGTCAAACTCGAGGAACTGTCTTTTTCAGTGGGAAAATTTTGACTGAAATTCTTTATCACAATATGTTTCAGACATATTGCCTTTATTTGTTCAAGAAGACCTGTTAACAAAGTGTGTAGATTTCCCCCTCTGCTTCTGTTTCTTCCCACATAGATGACAGTGAATGGCAAGGACTAGATGACAATATTGCTCACATTCCCTTTTCAACTGAGCGCTACTCTGAAGAGGACATGGTTAAGAGATCAAAGGATTTTTATGAACTTCTCAATAAGAGACGATCTGTCAGGTTTATAAGTGATGAGCCAGTTCCAAGAGAGGTCATTGACAATGTCATTAAGACAGCAGGTAAATCTTTGTTTCACTGGATTCCTTGTGAATGCTGAAATTTTGTTCCTCCAGATATGACAGACTTCTGGGAGTTGAAGTTCAGAACATCTGGAAGGCCAAAGCATATCTTTTAACTGTCCCAGTCTGGCAGGAACATTTCCAATTAATCCTTTGCCATCCCACTTTTTCAGCTGTTTTTAAATCATCTGCCATCCCTTTTCAGCTGTTCCAGTTTCTCTCCTCTACTTCCACTCCTCTTTACTTTCCTTAGCATACTTTTGTTGGTGAAAACTGAGTTCAAAGTATAAAAGTAGTTTGCATTTAATTAGCTCAGCAGGGAAGAGAGAAGAAGGTCAATTCTTGCCCTTCCCTGTAGACTTGGGAAAAGGCAAACTGCTGCAGCATGTCTTAGCTTGTGTGTTCTTCCTTATTAATAACTTTTGCAATCATTGCTATACTCTGATGTTGCTTGGCCACATGTGTCCTGGTTGTCATCTGTGAAATGTTGGAGGATATGTTAAAAGCTTGGGATCACTGGGCTAAATGTTTGAACACCCATTCTGGCATCTTGCTGACTTCAGCTGCAAATGTGTCAACCACTACTAAAATGATCAAAAGATACATATAATAGGAGTCAGTAAGCTTAGTGAAGAAGTTGAGGAGCTAAGACTTTGTAATATAATCCACAACTAGTTTCACTTTCAGCACTCCTCAAAAGGCCTTCTCCCAGCATTCAAGACCAGCCTTCCCAAAATTGGTGAGTCCCCCAGATATTTTAGACTTAACTCCCATAACCCACAGCAGCACGATCATGGAAGTTATAAGGAATGTAGTCTAACAAATCTGGGGGGCACCAGGCTGGGGAAGACTATACTGGAAAACTGCATGCATGTTCTCACATTAAAGTGATGGGGTGTGTACTGCCAAAGTAGTGTTAGAAGCTGCAAAGTGCAAGATCTATACATCAGAAACTAGGGTAATGCTGAAAATTCCAGCATGCTCTCTTTCCACATAGGCTGAGGTTTCTCTCATTACTGTGGCAGTGCATGGGAAGAAGGTGGAGTAGCTCCTAGATTGCTTAACCTAAGAAATAGTGTGGTGTGATCCATCTCAGAGTACATCCAAAACAGAGATTATTTCATGTTGGTAACAATGCACATATATTGTGCATGGAGCTAAAGGGGGTATACTAAATGGGTAGCTCAAAGGTAATACACACAAAGCAAAAGAACATTGTTGCCATGGATGAATTTGTTGGTATGTCACAAAGCTACTGTGTGTTATCCTTCAGTATGGCAAGAAATCTTTGCTCTATGATTCACTCAGTAGAAAATGGACTCCGGGGGATTAAGTTGAGATCTTACGAGTTCCTAAGAGTTGAAGACCCCTTTCTTCTGTTCTTTTGCCCAGCAGCTTTCTTTAGCCTGAACATTTCTTTCTTTCTTTTTTTAATTGAAGGAACCTCTCCCAGTGGAGCACATACTGAGCCTTGGACCTTTATAGTAGTGCAAGATTTAGAAATAAAGCACAAGATCCGGGAGATAATTGAAGAAGAGGAAGAAATAAACTACAAGAAAAGAATGGGAGACAGATGGGTTAATGACTTGAAAAGACTGAGGTACTAGTGGTGCTGAAACTGCAAACCCCAGGATTCCATAGGATGTTGAAAGTGGAATAATAGCGCTATAACAGTCTAGTGCAGAAATGGCCTCAGAAGTAGAAAAGGCCCTCCTCCATTCCAACTGCCACTGCCCTGGCCTTGGAGCAAGAGAAAAAGCAGGCACACCTCCATCATGCCTACTCCCAGAAGCAGATGAGAGGTGCTCTCTCCATCCCAGCTGCCACTGCTGTGGCCTTGGAGAGAAAGCAGAAGAGGCAGTTTCAGCTGGACTTAATCCCCTTTCCCACTGTCATCCCCTTTCCTTGAGTGTCCTGTCTTCAGTTTGTAAGCTTGAGGGCAAGAAATCAGGGAATGTTTTTTTCTTGTTCTTTTTACTGCAAAGTAGCATGTACAATGATGGCAAGAAAGAAAGAGAGAAAGAAAGATGACAGATACTGTCAAAATAATAAATAAAATGTCAGGTTGTTAATAAATTTGGGTTAAAACTGAAAGGCATTTTTTAAAAGCTTTGGTTGAAATTTCTCAGTTTTCTGTAGGCAAAGAAATTTGACTGATCTGCCACACTTTAACAACAGCTAGCCTGCTTAGCTGTCTGAACTTAACAAATCTTTCCTTTCCAATATGTTGCTCTTGCTCTAAAGCTGAATCAGAAGGTCCAAAATAAAACCTCTAACATAAAGATGGGAGGATAGCTATAGAAATATCTTCAGTAATGTTTTTATTGGAGGAGAGAAAATTCTATCTTTGCGTCCATTAAAACCTCCTATGGCAGCTAGCAATAATAAAAGGAAAATGTAGTGTGTGTGGTCTGATCCAAAATTTTGACCACACACTTAGTACATCTGCTTAGAAAAGTGGCAGATGGAGTCACTTCACAGCTACAAAGACATTTTGATGGAATAATTCAAACCAGTTTCGTTTTTAAAGAAAACCTCAAATGGTTTGTTATATATGCAAACATTTACTGTGAGTCTACTGACTGGATAACTTTTTTTTTTTAAATAATGCTTTCCTAGGACAAACTGGATCAAAGAATATTTGGATACAGCTCCCTACCTGATCCTTATTTTCAAGCAGGTGTATGGAATGCTTCCAGATGGAAAAAAGAAAACTCATTATTACAATGAGATCAGTGTTTCTATTGCCTGTGGCATTCTTCTCGCTGCACTCCAGGTATGTTTGCAATTTGGGTATATGAGCAAGAGTAGACCAGGTTGAAACATAGTAAATACCCAGCAGTATTCAAAACAGTAGCCCCTAGAGAACTAGGATGTGTTTCCTCCTTATTAAACAATATTTTCTAGGAAGAGCTGTTCTATAAGCCCAGGAAGGGACAGGAGAACTCTAGTTCTATCATGCTGGTAAGCATATGCCCCAACATAACTGTGATGACAGAATAACTTGCAGCAGGTAGCTTTGCTGTATATTTGATGGAACATGCAAGCAACCATACTACAGCTGTTACTAGCAGTTACTACCATACTCCACAACTGATGGTACTGGCTAGGGCTGATGAGAGCTGTAGTCTAACAACAGCTAGAAGGCCACACATTCCTCCTACCCCTGCCTTACCTTAAGCAGAAACCATCAAAAGGACAAATATACATAGCAAGAACAGTGTCTTGAACAGGGATGGGACTCATGCCGCTCTTCAGATTTTGTTGGACTGCAAATCCCAGAAGCCCTTGCCTCCAAGGTCAATGGTGAAGCAAGCTACAGGCCCAGTAGTATTTAGAGGGTCATTTGAGTCCATACCTGGTCTTGGAGCATCCTGAAGACAAAAATTTATTATGGCATGAGCTTTTGCAAACTACCGTCCAGTTCATTGGAAGCTCACACAGCAATAAACAAGTTAGTGAAAGCCTACATGATTTCCTGTTCTTTTTGCAAATATGCCTTCCTGGAATTTTACATTTTATATTCTGGATCACCATTTTAAACTTGAACATTTATATTCACAAAAACATATTTTACAAAAAAATATTGAAAATAGGCCACCTAAAACACAGAATAGTTCAACAGAAGCAACATCTGAGAAATGAATCAGTATCAGTGACAAATGGAACAATATTAAAAAACTGTTTGTTGTATTTCACATTTTAAGTATGGTGGACCTGAAAGCATTCTATGCTGCAAATTTTCAACCAAAATAAATTCAAATTTGCACTTGAAACTTTGGATTCAGGACAGTTGAACCTAACGTAATATTTGGTGTAATTTTAAAAAAAAAACTATGAATGCTTAGGTAGACTGTTCATTTATGCTGATTAGTCAGGTAATATGCATTATGTTAATTGTATTTGAGACAGATTACATTTATGATGATATTTAGAAGTAGGTAAATATATTTCAATAAGTGTAGTTTTCATTTAATGATAGTATTTTTAAAGTATGGTGGAAATCTGAAACATCGAAGTACCTAAGAATTTTATAGGGCAAGGTAAGGATGGTGGATGGTGCTATTTGTACAATCTTTCCCTAGGATTTCAATATTTCTCTCTCTTTTGTTTTAGAATGTGGGCTTGGTGACAGTCACGTCTACTCCCCTGAACTGTGGCCCCCGCCTCAGAGTATTGCTTGGACGCCCAGCAAATGAAAAGCTACTTATGTTATTGCCTGTTGGGTACCCCAGTAAAGATGCCACTGTGCCAGATTTGACACGGAAACCATTAGATGAGATAATGGTGGTTGTGTAAAGAGGCCCTTTAAAAATGTATCACTCTCAAAAGAGTATTCTCCAAGATGTTCATTTTCCATAAATGCATATACATAAGCTCCATTCCAGTGTGCTACAGCATCTTCCATCCAGGCATCCTTAAACTCATGCATATCTATATTGAGCAGAGAATTGCATGGCCGTATTGAATGGTCTCAGAGACCTGGTTACATGTCATTGGCTGAGTTCCAGACTTTGGGAAAGTTATTTTGGTACTTCTGCTCCCAGAATCCTCCAGGCAGCATAGCCGGTAGCCATGCTGGCTGGGGAATTCTAGGAGTTGAAATCCAAAAAAATTAACCCTTTTAACTTCTGTTGAACTCTTACAAGGAAACGTAACTGAGTATATGTTTTACACGCAGCATACACCACAGTATCACAGTTGTGGTCAAGGCTGAAGGCAGCCCTTTAAAGAAGGCTATAGCATCCCTGAATTAGTGCATGACCTATACACCCTTCAGCAACATTGTTTAGCGTGTAGCTCCAGAAGTTTGTATTCTGACACCTTCAAAGCACTAATAATGGCAACAGGTGCAATTGCTAATAGCAATAAGCAATCAGAATAAAATAAACTTGACTGGAACTGATATTGATAAACATGATTGCTTATTCCAAGGGCAAACATGCAATGGCATTTAAATGGCCTTCATCACTTCAATGTCCATGTTCTCTGATCTGGATGACATAATAATCTTTTTAAAAATATTTTCATAATTTTGATTTGAATCACGTGCATGTGGTAGAATAGTACAGTCAGTTCCTTGTTATACATGGTGCTCTCTAAATATAAAGACTGTTTTATGTTTCCTAGGAGAATAACCTTCTGTGCCTTAAATTCTGATCAGGAAGGAAATATTTACAGTTTTTAAGTATCACTGTGTGGAGTTTTTAGGTATCACTGTGTGGTTTCAAAGTGTGTGAAACTGAAATAGAGAAGTATAGGCCTTTTAAAGAATAATCATTAAAGAAACAATACCCTCCAACTATCTTGACTGGGCAGGGACAGTCCTGATTAATCCTGTCATCCCTCTTTCAGCTGCTTTTAAAATGTCCCAGTTTATTACTTTGTCTTTACGCTAGTTCATTTGCTGCAAACTGAATTCAAAGTGCAAAAATAGTTTGCACTCCTTTAACTTGGGAGCGTGGGAGGAGAGGAGGAGTGGAATCTTGCATTTCCCTGAAGGCTCAGGAAAAAGCAAACTACTGTAGCCTCTCCTAGCTTGCATGTTCTTCCTTGTTAATAATGTTTGTCATGTTGACCACACTCTGATGTTGCTTGGCCACATGTACACTTTTCATCTGTGAAACACTGGAAGGTATGAGCTTGGGATATGATCAGAGTTTGGAAAGTTACTTTTAAAAGGTAATTGTTATGACACTTGTTAAAGATACCTTTACTCACCCACTCTCAGTGGGTAATGTGCTATTGTGACAATTTTTTAAATGACTGTTTAAAAATCATATTCTGATACTACTTTTTCATTCCCATTTAGTACCTTTTATTAGGAAAAAAATGCTTCTTACTTTTTATTAACAAGCAAGAAGCTTTTTATTCCCCCAATAAGCAGTGTTAAAAGGTAATGAAAAACTTTTTATTAAAAAGTAAGAAAATGGCCTAAAGATGGCTGGAGGTCCATTTCTGGTTTTGAAAATGGGTGGGTGGGGCCTGTGTTAGACAGTTCATGAGTTACATGTGATTTATTTAAAAGGTGAATTGCTGGTCTTGTTTATTTCCTACTTCCCTCCAAACACACTAGAAAAAGAGCAGGGAAAGGAAGTGAGAGCCAGGAGCTTCCAAAACAACTCGTCTGGTGGGCCATATTCTCCCTAACATGGCCAATCTCAGAGGTGGGCAACTGTAGAGGGGGTGGAGGCCATTCATCAACCCTGTACTCCCTGTGGGCGCAGCAATCATACTCTTGATGTGACCTGAAGTGATGCCACTTTTTTATTCAGCTATTTTTTGGTGCATTGTGAGTCTTGGGAGTGGTGGGAGGAAAGTCACATCACTTGGCAGAATTTTTTGATTGGATTTTGCTCAGTTTTGGCCAGAAAATTTAAATTGAAGGGTGAGATCTAAGGACTTTGGGGTCTCTATCCAGGAATGCAAAGTGGATCCTTGTGAACTGCATGAGGTTCCCAGGGCCACACTTTCAACAACAACAACAGCAGCAGCAGCAGCAAGAAAAATTTGGGGAAGCAAAAAAAAGTAGGAATTCTACCTCTTATTCCCGTTACCATTGGATTCTGCACAGGCAGTGCCATCCGAACAATCTGCCAATTGGTAGATTATGTTATTTTCTTTATTACAATAGTTCTACCCTGCCTTGTCTCAAAAGATCTCAGGGCAACACACAGGTAAAATCAATACTAATGTGTGGAAACAATTTAGAACAACAAAAGATTTGTTTGAAGCTACAATCCTAACCACTGTTACTTGAGAGTAAGTTCCCTCTGGTAGAGTAGCACTTACCTCTGAGTAAATATGCTTAGGATTGCACTATATGACATTAAATTTGTTTTTATAAAAGGAAGCTATGGCTCCAGTGCCATGACAGCTGCACAGTTTTGAATGCTACTTGGCCTCTCATGGACATGGTCATCTTTAGGGATCCTTGGTTGCTTCTAGATTAAAAGTCCCAAAGGACATTGGTTGGGATCCAGACTTGCAGTGTAGCTGCAGGAAGAATGTGCTCTTCTGCCAGCAAAACCCTCTTATGCTAGCTGACCATAGAAATATGATGACAGAATGAGGTGCCAGCAGAATTGCTCTGCTGGCTAAGCTCTGCCTGTACAACAGCCCCAAAAGTATAGGGGATGAGATTTTGTCACATTCAGACTTTTCTCTAGCCCACAGACACAGCCACAACTCTGGAACAAAGTTAGGCCAGGACAAAGATAGACCCGTGTAGTCGTCAGCCTCCTTAGGCTCAGTGGGGCTTGGATTCAACATGCTTTCAGCTGGCCTGGTATTCAACTCAGCTTGTTCTCGGCCATCTTTGCCATTTAGGATGGCTCTTTATCAGTGAGAGTTAAATCAATGGGAGTTGGTCATGAGTGGATTATTCCATTGATTTAATGGACCTGCTCTAAGCACAGGAGTCAGGATGCCACCTAACAGACATAATGATGTAATACCAATGCAATTTATTGACTAAACTATTAAAGCAGCAGCACAGAAGGGGCATAAAACTACTGGGCCACTTTTAAAATACATCACCACACCATTTTTCAAAACACTTGCCAGCTGTTTTCTCAGGCTTGGATTACAAACAGGTATCTGATCATTTTCTTTTAGGAGAACAGCTGATGGGGGTGGGAGCCAAATGGCTGCCCCCTAACACTTCTTGAAATAAATTTCTTTTGGTTTTGGTGAATTACCAAAGCCTGGCATAGCTGCAATGGGATTATATTTATTCATTTAAATGCAGTCCTACTTTTTTGGGGGAGGGGGTCAAAATCAATACAGCTATTTCTCTTGATAACAGCATAGCTCACAATGCTATTATTATGGACCCATAGTTTATTTTTAGTATTCAGAAGAAATGAAGACAGGTAGAATAAACTCCCTTTAGGAGTGGCTTCATTTTACAAGTGCTTTGACTGACTGGTTGTTCTTCCAAAGCAGTTCGCTTTTTAAAATTCAGTAAAGCTGTATCATGATAAAAATAAAGAACAGCTTTAAAAATGATCCCAGATCCATAAATGGCAGGAAACTGGAGAACTTGGAAAGCTTAAGTTATTTATAAATCCAAGAGATCTGAGCCAGGATGGCCAGTAGCCATCTTGGTTGGGGGATGTGGACATTTGTCATCTAAAAAGGATTTTTTTTCAGTTGAAAGTTCTCATCCAGTACAGCCCCTGAAAATGTATAGTATAGATTGGTTGGATTTTGCTGGTTGACCTCAGCAAGCTATATATATGACTTTTAAAGCCCCAATCGGTCCAAAGCCATCTTTTCATGCTTTTGGCTTCAGCAACATACAGGCTGGGAATGACTGGAAGAGGTCAGTTTACATTGAAAGCATTAATAATACCAGCCGAATGTGAGCAATCCATCACATTATTCTGCAGTGGCTTCCATGACAAATGGATTCTTTGAATTCTTTGGTTTAACTTTGCAGAAGGTCAGTATGTATTCAAGAAGCAAGTAGGTAGTACAACACAGGAACACCATGATTAGAAAGCTGGCTTGTTTCTTTAAAGATATTTAGGTAGACAGTTTAGTTGAAAACAATTAAGGCTTTTATTTAAAAGTTATAGTGATGTTCTTTTTTCCCCTGACAAAATATAGCTGATTCAGAAGCCATCTGAGCATGATAGGAATCCATGGAGGGGACAAAGGCTGCAAGTGAATTCTTCAATCTACTGTTTTTTCTGGAACTTTATGTTTGGCCATGATCCAGCTGAGATGAAGTCCCACACTGACACCATCATGAAAGAGCTTAATAGCGTGTGCTTTATCAACCATTGAAATCAGTAGAACTGATTTGCTTGTGTCGGACTAACATAAATACTGTGTTATTCACTTGCATTTTTACACCTGCTGTTTTACTATACTAGGAAAAAAATACTAATCAGGTGAAAATATATTTTGCCACTTCTGAAAATATAGATGAGGAATTCCTATCTTTAAAAGATTTTAGTAAGATGTAATCTGTGTGGTCATGATATAACCAACTGTATTTCATGGAGAATACAATTTTTGCTACCTAATTATATGGAGACAACAATTTCTGAGAGAGGTCACATTTTGCAAACTGCACTCTAATTGAGATCAGAATTACTGAAGTCTCATGCTAATTGAAATAATAAAAGGAAGCTACCTCTCTATCACAAGCCAGTGTGGTTTAGTGGTTTGAGCATTGGGCTACAACCCTGGAGACCAGGGTTTGATTCCCCACTCAGCCATGGAAATCCACCAGTTGACTTCGGGCACACAGCACATGCTCACCCCCAGAAAATCATGTGATAGGTTTGCCTTAGGGTTGCCATAAGTCAGAAACAAAGGCACACAACAACAACAACATCAATGGTTAATTTTTTTGAGAGCCAATATGGTGTAGTGGTTTCAGCATTAAACTACAATGCAATGGTTCAACTGAACCAGGGTTCAATTCCCTACTTGGCCATGGTAACCCACTGGATGACTTTGGGCATGTCACATACTCTCAGCCCCAAGATAGGTTTGCCTTAGGGTCGCTATAGATCAGAAAAGACTTGAAGGCACACAACAACAACAACAATCTATCTAGTTATCTGTCTATCTGTTGATCTGTCTATTTAATTTATGTCCAACCTTTCTTCCAATGAAAGACTCAGGGTCACTGATGATACACCTAAAATCTATCCTAATAGTAAAAATTATTGTGTATATAGACAAGAGATACACTATCAAATTAAAACAGCACTGAATTAAAAACAAGGTAAAAGCATTTAAAATATAGCAGCTTAGGAAAAACAAATACTTCACCCTCCATTAGCAATCCATCCAAAAGCCTGTTTAAATAAAAAGGTCTCTATTTGCTGGCAGCAGGAGATCAGAGAGGTGAGCCAGAATAGTCTTCCGTGGAAGAGAATTCTGTAACTTGAGAGAAGCCACGAAGAACACCCTTTCCTGAGTTGGTATGAAACTTACCAGTGATGGTGGTGGAACCAAGAGAAAGCCCTCCCCCAAGGACCCCAAAACTCAGGCAGGTTCATATAGGGAAATGTGGTATTTTATATAGACTGGACCTAAGTTTTCTTCTACCTTAAGATTTTTTTTAAATCCTCAAAGTCTTTCTATCCCAGATATGAAGAAATGTGTAAATCTGGGGAAATACTTCAAAAATGAATGGGAGCAAAATACTCCTTCCACCCCACCCCAGTGGCCAAACTGAGTAGATACTGGTTGTTCTCACCATGGAGAAGACCATACTATACCTGCTAGGAAAACCTTGCCAAAAAGAAAGTAGTGGCAGTAACTTAGCAGTAACAAACTTGAATACAAAGTTGAAGAGTTAAACCCTGAAAGTCCTACACATAGGTGAATCTGAAAAACTGAATACGGAAAAAACCAGCACTGACAGATTAATCCACCTTGGTGCAGGACTTTGAGGGCTTAACTCTTCAAATTCTTTCCATTCTAAATATGAAGAAATTTTAAAATTTTGGTAAAATCTTACCAAAAAAATGAAGCACATTTCCCACACGTTCTTCCAACCAAGAAGCTAGTACAAGAGAAGCTAGTGGTAAGCCTTATTCAGAGGTTCATAAATTGCACCCATGGAAAAGGCGTGGGCATGTGCATGCCCACATTGCCTATGCCACATCTGATTTTCTCAGGTTGAGCAGGAAAGTTTGCAACTGGGATTGCAACCATACTTGATCGAATGTGTTTACAGTCCTCTCACAACTGGGAACCTGTCAGGAATTGGACTGTCAGGAAGACTGTAACCACACAGCCAAATAGGTTCATAATCTCCTTTCATTGTGATTATAATCTTCTGCCTCTGTAATGTGGGATTTGTTTGTTTGAAGTATTTCACCTTACTCTTCAGCCAAAACATCTCCCAGAGATGATGACTACCTGGGTGAACTACTATGATTATGAACTACCTAAAGTTAGGTAGATCACCTCAGGTTTTCAGAATGGGTCTTGGAAGTTAAGGTCAGTTGACTTAAATTGGGAAGGAACTATAGTATAAAAAGGGCTGAATCATTTAAGGTGAGCATGAATCCAAATTCTTACTTCTAAAAAAGCTAGACCTATAAGACAGCAAGGACCAAGAAGAAAGACACAAAATAAAACACTGGCCTAAACTATTTGAATACAGAGGGTGCCACACTAAGAGACAAAAATGACCTTTTGGCACAATCCACTTTTGTCATCATTAATAATGTATTTTTGCTTTTCTTCCATCTTCGTCTAGGGTACCGTGAAGGAGAAGGAGACTCAGATGCTTTTGTCCAGGTTCATCTTTAGGCTCTGTTGTCATGGATACCCCTGCTGTGATGGATGGAGGGGAGCAGCGAACCTCTCAATGCACCAAATATATTGGGGCAGTGGGGAGGGGAGGGTTATGGAAATTGCTGTGCATTTTTTCCCCTTAACCTATAAGAATAAACTCCACATAATCTTTGGACAAAAGACAACCATTTTGGAAGGATTTTTGTAAGCAGACATGAAAAGAAAAGCTCGTTGGGTGCCACATTTCTCTGTACTGGTAATCCTCTCTTGTAATAGGTTTGCTGAACAGGGGAAAGAGAGCGCAAATACTGTTATAAGGGAACCTGGATTTAAAAGAAATATCACTAGCTATAATAACAAACGTGACACCATTTCATAATAAGCCTATATACAAGAACCCAGATGTAGATGCCATACTCTGCTGAAGCCATAGTGATAAATGGCTCGCCTTTCATAAGATTAATCATGACAAAGTATAAACATGCTTGCCATTCACAAAATAAATGATAAGGCAGTATTTTTTTTAAAAAAAATATCCCTGTTGAATGAAAGAAGCTGAGATTTCAGTAACCACATGCCCGATATAATTTAGAGACAGGTAGTATACCCATGGTTTCAGGTGACCCCATGAGCTTAGTTTGGCACTATCAGTAGTAGCTGCATCCCCAATGTTGGAGATATTTCATAGCTCCACTCTGACACTCCTAGGTTCATTATACATCATTTCAGAGAAGATGACTCCATCTGAGCTGGAATGTGGATAGTTTTGTCTTACTGAGGGGTGTCCACAATTTATACCATGTGTTCTTGCTGTAGATACACTCATTCAGATGGTTGTGAGAATCTGTTGATATGTTCACTGCTGAGTTGCTCTAGTACTATCGGGTTATGCAATTCTATTTAATCCAGGACACACACCCCAGTTACAGCTGTACCTAGACTGAATGAACATGCATATAATTGTATGAATTGGTATACGAATGTTCACGTTCTGTAGCCACATCAGAACTGAGGATTCTTGATGAACTCCAGATTCACATATCAAAACAGGGCATTCACAGAAGCCCTAGTGGCTGACATGGAAATTATCTGCCTGAGGGAGAAATGGAGCTCACATTTGTTTCTTGACTGCTCACCTTCAGCATTGGCTCCTGGATGTAGAAACTAAAGAAAGGAGTCCAGGAGAGCAGCTATAGACTGTTAGCAACATCAAGACATAAAGCTTTGTTTGGAGAGGACCATTTATATAGCTGTCTGTGTGGTTACATCCCTCAGTGGGGGAGGAAGTTTTCTTCCCATTAATAAATAATATGCAAATATAGAGGTGGTGAGTCATTTTCAACTGGGCAGCCCACCTGGAAGGCTGTATCAGTGTGCCTGATGCAATTAGAAGTGATGTCATGTCACTTCTGGTTTCATTTTTGGCCATTTATTTCACTTTTAAAAGATTTGAAGGAGTTGTGAAAGCAAGTTGTGTATTTTTAAGTAGTTTTGCCCCATTATGAGCCTCCAACCTTTTTTTTTTTTAATGGAAGAGTCCAAGAACTTTAATGGGCTTCAGGATTCACTTTGGGCCACAGGGGGCTACATGCAGCCTGTGGGGAGCACCCCATGTTTTAGGGGAAAGGTCTCATCTGAGTCAGATTTATATAACCCACGAGGGCTTTTTTAAAAAATAAAGAAAAATAGACTACTACTCAGACATGTAGGCTTCCTACCACTGCAGCCTGAAGCAGTACACAGTATAGTCTAAGACAGTGGTTCTCAATCTGTGGGTCACGACCCCTTTGGGGGTTGAACGACCCTTTCACAGGGGTCGCCTAAGACCATTGGAAAATACGTATTTCCAATGGTCTTAGACTCCATTCCCTCCTTGGTGGTGGTGCGCAAGCGCGAGCCACACACTCACATCCTCCTGCCCCCTTTGGTGGGAGCTCGTGCAGCCGCATGTGCTCCCACCAAAGGGGGCAGGAGGACGCGAGTGTGTGGCTCGCGCTTGCGCACCACCACTCTTGGGCCTTTTCCTCATGTTACCTTATCACACCCGCCACCACCGTGATAAGGTAACATGTGGAAAAGTCCCAGGAGTGGTGATGCACAAGTGCGAGCCATGCACTTGCGTCCTCCTGCCCCCTGTTCAGAAGGGACTGAAATCGCTCCCCTTCTCCACTACCGGGAGAACGTCCCGTCTGATGGGCCAGCTTGGGGGCGCGGCAGCAGCACGGGGGGCAGGCCCCCTCCTTGCCACGGCCCCTGCCCCACACGCCACGGAGGGGGGTGCTGCGGAAGGGCCGGGGGGCTGCAAGGTGGTGCTTTTTCGGGGGTGAGCTGCGCCCGGCGCAAAAGACAAAGGTGCTGGGATTCCTCCCCCCCCCAGCCAGGGTCGACACTCTGGAAACTTATCCCACGCTGCCCCCCCAGCGGAAACAAGAGCGAAGCAGAAGCAGAGCCCGGGGGGTTCTTGGAGTTTTTTCCTGGGGGAGATGTATGGCTCCTCTTTCCCTCCCTGCCCGCCCCCCCCCCGTTCCTGGCCGGCGAGGCGGCCTTTGTTGGAGGGGAGGCATTGTAAATAATAAATAAATAATTTTATGGTTGGGGGTCACCACATCATGAGGAACTGTATTAAAGGGTAGCGGCATTAGGAAGGTTGAGAACCACTGGCTAAGGAAAACTTTGTCACCAATTCTGCCAGATGTATGAAGCAGGCCCAAGTTTGCTGCAGTATTAGGAAAAAGACAAAGAAACATATGGTGAATTAAAAGTAAGGCAAGTTCGAGCTTTCACAGGCAAGGAATGTCTTTGTTACTGTGGTCCAGGCCTACCCGGAGATAGCACTTGATATCGTTTTGATATCGAACCATTCAGCTTTCCTCTGCCATCCCGCTCCATGTGTTTGCGAGACCTCTGGACAAGCACGTAAACAGGCATGGCTGATAATTGCTGGACATTCCATTCTCCACCTAGGCAGGCCGGACAGAGCTGGTTCGTCGTTTCAGGGACTTCTCTGGCAAGCACCTTTTTGCTTATGCGCAATACTAACAAAGGCGCCCGGCCCCAAGCAGGTAGCCTTACAAAGCTGTACTAAGCGCTCTGCATTTGCATACTGGCTACACTATTGTTAAATCGGCGCTAAGCCAATCATGCTAAATTCTGACCTTTCTAAAGCTTTGTCCCACTCCTAAATTGCATTGTTCTCACCGAGTAAGGTATGGCCTGTAGACGCAATTCACCCTATAAAAGTCCCCAATTCCGAGACCTTCCTCAGATCGCTCCCGAGTTCCAGACCACCTTGCTGCCGCTTTGTTCGGCGAGTTCCCCTCAGCGAACCGCGCTGAGCTTCTTCCCTGCACCCCAACAAACGCTATCTTCATATCTCTTCAGGACTATGAGACAGGTGTTGTATCACCCATTTCCCTCCGAAAATCCCTATTTCCAGTTCTTTAGTTAGCTGTATGACTGTGTTGTCTTTAATGTTTGTCTGTATTTAATAAAACATCGTTTTTGCTACTTTAAACCATCTGACTGCTTGACTGACCTGACCCCGTAGACGCTGGGTTGCAAGATCCTGCTAAGTTACCCTGCCTCTCGCTAGCTTTAGTGAGTGCTCCAGCTAATTTTCCCCCAGGTGTTGTTGTTGTTGTTTGATTATTTGGGCGCCCCTCCTGGGACCCCCAGAGAACAGGGTAACATCTTCATTTATCTAATGCTAATCAAAACCACTCTTTGCTTTCCCACAGACATCTATCAGAATCCCCCAACCAGCATACCACTGGACATGCTGAGGGAGTAGTCTGGGAACTATAGTACCAAAAAACAAAACAAAACAACCCTTTCCACAGTCTGTCCTCAGCCATCCACCATGCCTTTGTTATACATCTCAGTTTAGTTCTAAGAAGACATTTGCTGACTTGGGCTGGCATTCTGTCCAGTAGTAATGATGTTATAAACTAGAGTAACAACCTCAAAATCTTTTGCTATTCACATTCACGAGCATGGTACCATTGCCACAACTACCAATAAGCTCCAAAACCCATCTTTAAATCAAAGGCATTCTGCAGTGCTGCAGGGCCCTGAAGGATGATGTATACAGCCAGCTCCCACCAGGAAGCTGTGGTGCAATGAGGAATTGCAAAAGGACCCCAAAAGGGGTGGGCACATCATTCTTCAGTGCCCTGTTCACCAGTGCTACAGAACTCCTTCACTTCGTGAGGCTGCCTGGCTTTCAAGGTGGATTTGGGGAGATGAATTATAACTATCTTATTGTAGCTACATCTCCAATATAGGATCCTAGCCTCTTTTCAAAGAACCCACTTATATGATCTTCAGGTTTACATGATTCCTACTTAATATGATAATTAGTATTAACCATGTATTTCTTGTGAATCAGAGGAAGGGACTTTTCCCATTGTAAATTCTGATCATCTAAATGTATTGGATATATCTGCAGACAATTTTACTTTCGCATAATCATACTATAAATTGGTGCCATACAGAAACTTTTAAGAACATTTATAATGCTTTTGAAAGATAACTATCAAAACATTTAAGAGAGAAAGAGATTTTGAATTTTTTTCCTACGAATTAAAGAACTGTCTATTTTAATTATCAGGAATGAAACTATACTATGTATGCAGTGCCAAAAATGTAACTCTGACTTAATTGTTAGACCACTAGGTGGCATAATTACTCTGTTTGAGAGGCATAGGCTTCTAGCAACTATAGATCATTCTTGCAAGTTTTGTGACTCACCAAGCAAAACAAAACCCATCAGTCAGGAAACTGGGACAGGTTGTTCTTATGACAACATCTTGTTTGTTTGTTTGTTTTGTTTACTGCAGTACTAATGGAGGTAGCAGAAATAGGTGTATTGGGAATCTGTTTGGGTACAATCAGCAGGTGATTGTATTAAACTTAGTAAATCATAGAATGTGCAGACTCATTTTTTATGTGCTGCTGAGCTTGTTTCAACTTATGGTGATCCTGTGAGTAAGAGACTTTCAAGAGCTTCAGTCATCAATAGTCTTGCTCAGGTCTTGCAAACTCAAGCTCCTGCTGTGGCTTTCTTGATTAAATCAGTAATGAAGTCCTCCTCCTCCTCCTCCTCCTCCTCCTCCTCCTCCTGTCTTCCATTTTACCAACACTATTGTCTTTGCCATGACTCATGTTGTCTCATGATGCACCCAAAGTATGAAAACCTCCGTTAAGTCATTTTGACTTCTAGTAAGTTCAGTCTGGATTTGTTCTCAGATGCATTTATTCATATTGCGCAAGACTGCCCTAGAATATCTGGGGTATTGTTTTACTGTAACCGTTGGTTGCACTTTCCTTATTGTTTTGTTTGTCTGGCAACAAGCTGCATGAAATTCCAGTAAGTCATCCTTAATGCTTCCAAGCAAACTATGGAGAATTATTTATACAAGCATCATTTCCTTGTACTCTATTGTGTCAAAGAAGGATGGACTATCCCTTATACATGTCCCTTAAAGCATTTGGTGGTGTCCTGTATTCCATTGCTTATATTTTCTCAGTTACAAATACTTGTCCAGTGCCAGTGATTTTAATTTTTTCAATGGGAACTAGAATGTGTATTCACTTAAAACTTGGAGAATTGTTGAGCTGGGATTACTTTCTGGAGGGTGTTAATGGATTCAAATTCAGAATGAAAGACCATGTTCCCCACACCCAATGTCAACTACAGGGCAGAGGTAAAATAGAATGTACGTATCAGCTGTATAAATTTGTGAGAAATGCTAACACTAGGTGGATTGATCTAACTCCTAATTTTGGATGCTACTTTTATTCTTACGTGGTATTTCCCTTCTGAACATTTCTTTAGATTAGGGCTGGGGATGTATCGCCCTCCAGATGTAGTTAAACTAAAAGTCCCATCAGCCTTAGCAAACATAACCAGTGGCAAGAGATGGTAGGAGCTGTAGTTAAACAACACCTGAAGGTCCACATGTTCTTCACTGTCGCTTCAGAATACATGCTATTATATTTGTAAACTTGATAAATATTAGATGGCTGTTTCAAAACAGGAGTCCTTACAAGATTCAGCACCTCTGTTCCTCACTTAATATGACTACTGCAGGACTTAGAACAGTTAATTTTTAGAATTCAACTTCTCCTATCTCTAGCCAGAATGACCAGTGACCATTATTGGCTAAGAGTTGAAAACCCAAAAAGGAGTTTCTCCAAATTCAGAGTTAGCTGAAATGCAAAAGCATTAGAACTTAGAGCAGAATGACTGTGAAGCCTTAGATTTACCATGTGTTGTTATTATGAACGTTCGTAATGATAATTATTACATTCATTATAAAACAATGAACGCCTAGCACATTTCTGCTTTGATCTCTGGGCAGATTTGTGGTTCACATGAATTTATCCTTTTCTTGTCATGCGAGGATTCAGGTCAAGTCAGTTTTCTGGAGGAGGGTGTTCCACTCCTCATTGGGTGTGATCCTAAATCTCAGATGGCTACTCTCTGTTTTCTAGTATCTAGTAGTAAATAATTCCTTTGCTATCTCCTGATTATCCAGACAGTGCAGATTCAGTTGGCTGTACTTGTTGCAAACTCATTTCTTTCAGAACCCCACTAATGTGACCCCCATAAACCAAAATGGGGGGAGGAGGATCAAAAAAGAAACTCTGTTTGTAACTCTGTCCTCTTGCCATGACAACAAGAGCAAGAGGGTTACAGTCATGAACAATGCTTAGGGATGAAGTGACAGGCGGGGGGAATCATTTGTATTGTCCCCACTAACATTTCTCCTCCCCCAAATTTTTTTCCTTTAATCTCCAAATTTCTAGCATTGCAGAAACTTATAACTTCAATGGAACATTTAGAAATACACTTTAAGCACCCAAAGAAAAGGGGGCAGGCAGAGGTACCAAGGAAATACAAACACAGTAAATGGAAGTGTTTTAGATGTGAGCAATTTTCAGTGTCTCACTCTCTGAAATGCTATTAAATTGAGGACTGAAGGACAATTTCATTTAGGGGGCAGAATTCTCATTTGGGGGGGTAGGGCCATCATTCTTTCCCCTCCATAGTGACATCTGAAAATAACAATGTTAATAGTAACTTGGGCATTTGTTATATTTACATATCTCTCTTTTTTTCTTCCAAAAACCACAAGACAGCTTGCATGATACTCCTCCTCTGCATTTTATCTTTACAACAATGCTGGGAGAAAAGCTCAGCAGAGGGACAGAAACTGCTCAAAAGTCCCCTGGTGAACTTCATGGCTGAGCAAGGATTAGAACTAGGAATTTCTGAGTCTCTAACTGCTCTCTAACATTCTAACTGCTACGCAACACTGACCCCAGTAGAAGAGATCTCAAATTACTCTTTTTCCCTGGGCCAAGTTAGAAGAGGCTACAGCAGAGTGCATTTGTCTGAGCCTATTGGGAAGGGCAAGATTCTGCCTCATCCTCTTCTCTTCCCCTGCTCAATTAATTGAATGGAAAGAATTTTTGCCTTTGGGCTCAGTTTGCAACAATTGAAATAAGGCCATTTATGCACTACACTGTTATAGTGCTGTTCCACAAGAATTCCACAAGTGGAATAATAGCACTATGGCCATTTCTGCACTAGCGCAATGATTCCACTTTCAACATCCTCTGGAATCCTGGGGTTTGCAATCTTGGGAGGGGCCGCACAGCCCCTCCCGAAACTGCAAACCGCAGGATTCCAGAGGATGTTGAAAGTGGAATCATCACGTGCAGAAATGGCCCATAACAGTGTAGTGTGGAAATGGCCTAAGTTGAGGACAAAGGAGAAAAATGGGAGAAGGAGAGTGAAACTGAGACATTTCAAATGTAGCTGAAAAAGTGGTATGCTGGAGAATTAATCAGGATCATCCCTGTCAAACTGGAACAGCTGGAGGGTATGTACTTACTCCAAACCAATTCAGCCCTTAGGCTGAAAAATATTCTCAGCCCTAGATGGAATCTTTTTCCCCACACTATACTGTAATAGTGCTGTTATTCTACTTTTATTCCAGTTTAGGGAGGGGCATTCAGAATTTTCATTCAGAGAGCTCTTTGGCCTCAGTAAACTACAAACCCCAGAATTCCACAGGATGTTGAAAGTGGAATAATAGCACTATAACAGTGTAGTGTGGAAATGGCCTCAGTGTGATCTGGCAGGGTCTTCTTCTGTCCTCCTACCCTTAAACTAAGATATTAGGCTTTTAATGTCAGAATAACAAACATGAAATACTATATTGTTGTTTTCAAGCACAAATTATTACAGGGTGTCAACTGTAGACGATACAGGTGGAATTTGCAACACAGGATGTAGCTGTCAATCCAGGGTGGCTCTCAAACAAATGTCAGATTCCTGCCATGTTGTTGACCAACACCCAGCAGGAAGGAAGTGCTTTTCAGAAATGTGCTCCAGTATTCAGTGCCAGCTGCAAAAGAAATGAATGAATGCTGGTTAGTTGTTCAAAAGAAACACTCAGGTGACCAGCGAATTTCTAAATTTATTTATCAGGCCCCCAAAAAAGCCACATACTAATCAACATGTACTTCCACCAATGAAACAAATTGTAAGAGGCAAGGATGATATAAGATGTGTTTTCAGCTAGTTTGGATGAGACCGTATGTGTAGACCTAGCTGTTGTATGTGTTCATTTTGTCCTTGTGAACTGATTCTTTGGTGTTAAATACACATACAAAATCTAATTTATAAACAAAATGCATATAAAAGTTGAACCTGGTTTTTGTTAGCAGCAACATATAGATGAGTGACAACTAGGAAAGAGCCAAGGGCTTATTTGTGTTTAATTTGCAGCAGGGATCCTAAGTGGATAAACTACAGCAATGGCCCCCTCCAATATCCCCATTGCCCCCATTCCAGGAAAAATGATCCCAAAGCAGCAAATTATGCTTCTTAGAAACCTCTGGAGTGTGTGTGTAATTATCCCAGTATATTTTAGCCAAAGCAGTTGTTACAGTTCTTTAAACTCTTTCTTTTGTGGCCTAAAATAAGTTTGGGGGATTCCAGAGGCTTCTGTGGGTGCAATTTACCATTTAAGGGTTGAAATGGGTGAGGGACATTGAGGAATGAAGTGCCTATGTGGTCCAACAAGGTCCAAATGGGCAAAAGTGGAGCCCATGTTCACAGGAACAGCCCACTCTAGTTTAAGTCAGTCTGCCTGACTTACTGGGTCGCAGGTTTGCAGCTTGGCCCAGTCCTGGCTCCCCATGCAGCCTCTTTCCCCGCCTTGGTTCCCCTCTGATGCTCCATGTGGCTCCACAGCCATGCTGTGGGCCACACTGCCGCTTCCACCTTCCCGGCAGCCTGCCAGCCCCAGGAAGGTCCCCTTCTTGCTGGCAGCCAATCAGTTCAAACTGCCTGGTTTGAATTGATTGGCTGCCTCCTCCCAGGCCAGAGCAGACTTCAGTCTTCTCTGTGGTCCGGGAACTGGATTTATAGCTGAGCTCCTCCTCTGGCCAGAGCTCAGTTCATCTTCGAGCATTGCCCCACCCTCTCTCCATTGTATGTTTTCTGTTTGTCCATGGAACTTTGGTTTTCTGTTTGCTATTCTTGTCTCAACTTGTCTGGTAGTTGGCATGGGTCCTGGGTCTGGGACAGCTAATTCCCTAGGCCTGGTCCTGGGAACATAGTAGTTCCAGGAGTGCAGGGGTGGTTGCGGGCATTCACTGTGGCCATTGGTGGTCACTTCCTTGCACTTCTTGATGGTCAGGTGGCCTTGCACCCGACCACCAATCAGTTCCGGTTCTGGCAGAGTTTTGGTCTCATCGATCAAGAGGTGGGTTGGCCAATGCCTGGAGTTGGACCCATGTGCAAGCCAACCTTGTTTCATCTGTAGTCAATAAATTGTGGCCCATTTTTACCCAGCTGTGGTGTTTTTGTCCTGTTCTTTCCTTCCTCTGCTCTTGGCCCTGAGCATGCAAATGTATTTGCACTAGTCATAAATGATACTATATGCACATACACACACACACATACTTTGACATTGGGCAACCTGTGAGTACAAAATGCACCATATGAAAGTGGATCTTCATCAAACATTGAGAAATTCTGCATAAAGTGAAGCAGAATCACTACTGAAGGAATGTATGCCTCAAGGAAAGAGTCTAATGACAACATTGGTTGCCAGTCTCTTCCAAGAGATGGGTGCATAGATGTCTACTGCATGAGAACCCAATGTCTGCTTCTAAGTGAGAGTGCAGTAATATAGCCCTGACCCGAGGAGAATTGCCTTGGAACTGACACACATGTGTTTTCCTCAGAGCCTGGCATCTGCTGTCAGAACACAAAGACCATCTGACAAGGCTTTCATGGTGTTGAAAGAGAAGTGAATTTTAGAGCATTTTGTGCCTTGAGAGTTCCGCACATCTCCAAGAAAATCACAAATACTAGATTATTATACAATGTACTAAAATCTCAGCCAGTACTCATTCACAAAAAGAAAGCACAGGCATCTGATGTAGAGAGGCAATGAGAAGTGGATGGGAAGGTATGTCCTTTTTCCTTCTGTGGGACAGCAGGTACCAGATTCATGGACTGCACAGTAAAAGACGCAGTGTAATTGTATGTATGCCCAGATGAACAAATGAGTCATTTTATTCTAACTCTAGGCTTGTTTTGCTCGTGTGTAGCAGCATCAAGGTAGCTTGAAGCAGGCAAAGGACAAAGCTTTGGATGTGATTCCCTCAGGCATTGGTCTGGCTTTGTACTTGTAGAAGAGTTGTTCCTGGTGTGAACTGTCACTGCTGGGAATAATGGGCAGCCACAGGATCAAAAATAAGCAACACATAGCCTGTGTTACTTTTTCAGCCACCCAAACCATGTTGCCATAATTTATTGGCTGTCATGGAAATCCTACTTAAAAATATTGTTTTTAAACAACATTTGGCAGTGTGACTTGCCACCATATTGCAGCAGCAGTGTGGGGTGTTTGGTCAGCTGAGCTGTCCATAGATTTAAATGGAAAGATACTATATATTTAGACTGAGAACTTTGCCAGTTGGACTTCTCAATAAATGTACGTTCAGCTTAGACTTCTTGGTAGCCATGCCTCAGTGTTCACTTGCTTGTAATGCAAAGCTGAAGTACTAGAACAGCTTGATGCAGTTAGCCGATTGTGCTGTTTTAGGCATGGAGCATGGCTCCAAACTTGGTAGGGCATTTTTTCCCCCAGGGAGTACAGCTTTCTCTCTAGATGTACAAAGTAATGGATCTTTCTGGACAAATGCAGAAATAAGGCCAGAATTTCCACTTGTTTGGAAAGCAAGAGGCATGTTGGGCACCGGAGCAGAACAGAGAATTCTGCTGTGAAAATGTCATGCAGGCTGATAGTAAAAATCAATCATTCTCAGAACTGAAACACCACAGCACAAGAGATGCTCATGTGAAAAAGAATAAAAATAAATTATTCAAACTCTAAATCAGTCATGGAATTTATAACAAATAGAAGAGCTCAATTGCTCAGAGACTGGAGCCAGGATAAACACAAAGGGAGCAAATGTTTGGTTTGGGCAACTGAATATAAAATTCAGAAAGGTTTCCGCCTAGTTACTTTTACATAGAACAGTTCTCCCTCCATATTCATGGGTTTGACTCTTGTGAATTTGATTATTTGCAAGGTGCACGTGCCTGCCCCCTATTCTTCTCCTCCTCACATTCCCTTTCCCTTTCACATTCCCATTCACATTCTGTTTTGCTTGGCATGGGGAAAGAAGGCAAATGTGCTGAGGAAAAAGGTAAGGCAATGGGAGGCGGGGGGGGAGGACCCATGTGCATGCTTTCTTTGTGCCTCTGGAGCTATTCTCTCCCATTCTTTTGCCTCTGCCCCAGTGCTGAGAACTTGCACCAAGGCAAAGGAAATGGGGAAGACATGCACATGGGTTTTCCTTGTGCCCTCCGAGCATTCCCTTTCCATTGCTTTGCTCTGCTCCAGCGCTGAGAACCCGCACCAAGGCAAAAGGTAAAGCAATGGAGGGGGTAAACATGCTCTTTCCTTCCTCCCTCCAGAGTCCCTCCCTCTCCCTCTCTTGCCTCTGGCCCCAGTGCAGAGAAGGAAGACTCCCACACCAGAGCTCTGGAAGGGAAGGGGAGGGCTATTCATGATTTTTCCACTTTCATGAGGTTTCTGTGCTCCGAACCCTTGCAAATGTGGAGGGGCAACTATAGTGTGGTGGAATATTTAAAACAAAAAGTGTCATCAAATGTACTTCTGGTGGTGTTTGCACTGGATGTCATAACTGAGAGCTGGGAATGCTTCAGGACTGGACATTTTTTCTAGTCATGGCTTTTAATTGGCCAAGTCAAAGAAACCTGTGAGGTTTATGTGGCTAGGTGCTGATGTAGCAAGCAAGTGGGCATTTTTTCTGTAGCCACATGAAACAATGCCCTTTAATTCAATCAAGGTATGCAGTATGGCTTGTTCATCTCTACAGAATTCCACAACCACAATCCCTCTGTTTTGCACAGGTTTTCAGGATGTCATTTACTCTTTTATAACAGTGGACAAACTCCATGTTTGCAGCATCTCTTTTTTTTTAACTAGAACCACATCCACCAGAGGACATTTTACACTACATAATTACAATGCTATAATTTCACTTTAAAGGCAAAGGTTTCATCGTATGAAATCCTGTGATTTGTAAGTTAGGGAGGGAATTCCCAGCCAGAGAACTCTAGTGCCTTGCCGAACTGCAAATCAGAATCTCATACGATGGAACTATGGCAGTTAAAGAAGCACCATAGTGCTATAATTGTGTGGTGTGAAAGGGCCCTATGTGTGGCAGAAATAGGCACAAAATAGTGGCTTGGTAGATGGAAAAAATTACGTACTGCCTATCCTCAACCATATTATAGCATGGCTTATAGAAATACAGAAGTATATCTGTATTAATGGCAGATGAGAGAGTCTAACAAGCGGCTCTAACCCCCTGCCCCACAGTGTTAATATTTTATCAATAGTACGGCTGAGAGACAAGTGTTTAGCACAAAAATCTATTACATTAAAAAAAAAAGAACTAGCTATCATTAAATGACAGACACCTACCATATATCTACTGCAAGTCACCTAGAGATCAATCCACAGATTTTACTTCCAGTCTAAAAGACATGGGTAGCATACAACTTTCCTGGTCTCCTAAAATTTTATTCTTGCATATCAGGGATGAAATCATGCCATTTTGGCTGCCGCAGGATAAGCTCTTGATGAGGATGCTGTCTGTAGCAATTCACAGCCATGAGGTTAAAAAAAAGGGGGGGGTAGACAGATTCAAGTACTCTTGAGGAGAGGCTCCACTTCAAATAAATGAGGTCTGTGTGGCCTACAACACTGCTATTATCAGCTAATATATCAACAGCTCTTTTAAAACCATCAATCTGCTTAGGTTACTTGGGAACTCAAGGGCTAATTCAGTGTTTTTACATTTCTTCAGGTTGATGGATTTTATATTGTTTGGCACCAGGGAAAGACTGGCAAGGGAAGGTTTTCTGAGATGCCAACTGTTTGGCTTGGGATGAAACAGTGCACAAAATGTTTAATTACTCCACAGATCCCCAGAGACTGAATGTTCTTGGAAGATTTTTAATCCAAAAAGGGGGAGAGGAAGAGGGGAGACCAAGGGGATGACCACATCGTTGGATAAGAAAACATTGTTTGTTTTTTGAGTTCTTAGCTTTCAGAGGAACTCATTTAATAAATTCCCCAGCCTTTCCTATGATTTAATACTGGACCTTCCTTGTATTTTCTAGCTTTTTTTCCCCCCAAGTGGCTGTGGTGTATGAATAAAGACTATGTCTCCGTTTTCACTGATTGGCTGGAAGCATGTCTTTTGGGGGAAAGAGGCAAAGGGGATGCAGAACGGAACAAAGAACAGGTTTGTCTTGTTAGCACAGATCACCTCCTGCATACATGCAAGGCTTTTTTTCCCCACTCATAAACTTTGCTCTACAATTTTTAAAGCTTGTACAGTTTGCTCTTATTATTTTAATAATGAGATTGCTGATTCTCTATGTATCATTCTTATGGTGAATAACACAAACACAAGGTAGAGTTTACAAAAATAACACATCATGAAAAACAGAGACTAGAGACAACAATCTTATTAAAAGTGACGTTACTTGCAAAGAGAGTATATTCCATCCCATCTTCCACCCCATATTCCACACCATATTCCACCCCATGCCATCTGTCTAAATATGCTCAAAATTTTCAGAGATGAAAATTGAGACATTTGTGGCCATGCAATATCAAAGTCAAGATGGCAAATATTATTAATGAAGAAGAATACACAAGCTAGGAGAGGCTGCAGCAGTTGTTTTTGCCTGAGCCCATTGGGAAGGGCAAAATTATGGCCATTTCCGCACGGGGCAAGGGAATCGCCCTGTGATGCTACTTACCAGACCTCTTGGCTCCCTGGTCTGGTCCACGCCGCTCCGGAGCAGTGTGTGCTCGTTGATACGCACTGCTCCGGTGTCCCAAATGGTGACTTCTGGTTGATTGAGGGTCTTGACCAACTGCTGAAGCTCGCCAGCCTAAAGCCTGCCCCCGACAGATTGCAGGCTCACATTGAGGCAAGCCTGAGAATCTGCATATGGGAGCAGGCTCACAGTGGTGCGCTCCGTGCTTTTGAAAGACCTGTTTTTAGCGGTCTTTCAAAAGCACGCTGGATGACCACTTGGGGTCGTTCCAGAGAGGTCTGCGGTGTGGATCTACATTAAGTAGGTCCGACCCAGTCCGCTCCCAGGTGCAGATGTCCTCCCTGGAGGAGGCTCTGCTCCATTTTAAAAACCCCATGTGGAAATGGCCTATGTCTATCCTCTCCTCTCTCACTGCTGAATTGAGTTTGCATTTTGAAATTAGTTTGCACCAATTGAAGTAAGCTAAGGATGAAAGGAGAAAGTGGAAGGAGAAGATAGAAACTGGGAGATTTTGAAAGCTGCTGAAAAAGTGGGAAGACAGAGGATTAACCACAACTGTCCCTGTCAAATTGGAAATGTTGGAAAGTGTACTTAATCCTCTTTAGCAGTTTTTAGTAACAAAGGGGGAGTTGCAGCAGGGAAGCAAGAGTATGTCCTACCAGGAGTTTCAGTTCCTTCATTGGACAGAAACCATTGGATTTCACTCCAGAATTCTAGACTATTAAAACAACACAACAGCAGCAGAATCACACAAAAATTATCAGGCCCAGATAAAACAATTATTAAAATACAAAATCATAAAATCATGCAAATATAGAATTGAGCAAGAATGTTTTTAAGGCTCTCCTGAAGAAGATAAAGAAGGTGCTATATATAATTTTCTCACAGACATTTAACTGGTTACAAATTTTTAAATGACTAGATTGGTCATTTCTTTGGTTAATGTCTGTTGGTGTGATTCTAAAACTTTTGAAAATTATCAGGGCCATTTAAAAACAATTCTTTGATTTTAAACATGTAAAACAAAATGTTTTAATGGAAGTGTTTTGATGCATTTTAAACTGTGTTGTATTTACTCTCAGGAAAAAAACATAATATTTTTAAAAATAGATTTTAAACTATGGTGTAAAGGACATCCATTTTTATTACCAACGCTTATGATATCATAAAGTATGGATAACTTTTATGAGTGGAAACTTTAAAAAGAGAACCTCAAAAGAAAGTGGTGAAGTCATCTGTTTAAATTGACCACTCACATTTCCACCAATACAAATAGTCAAATGAAGAACTCTTACAAGCCCCATTTTAAGGAATGACCTGATTCAGGCTATGTGACTGACAGCATGCTTTAACGGCCAATGGGAAGGAAGCTGGTCATTTTGGTTCCTCTCAGCTGGCCTATGACTCATGTGGAAGTGAGTGACACCATTCATTGAAGATATATATTTTTGTCCACCACAGACATTGCTAATAGAAATGCTCTCAAACAGGGAAAACGCACAAAGACCAGACACGTTCTTATCCCTGTCCATTCAAAGGAGCAGCACTAAATCGTATCCTGTTTGCACTTATATTTTGAAATTAGTGGCACTTACTTCTGAGATAACATGCATAGAACTTAGGCCATTTCCACACTAGCCTGTGCAAACCCCAGGATTCCAGAGGATGTTGAAAGTGGAATCATCGCGCTATAACAGGCTAGTGCGGAAATGGCCCTAGGCACAAGTAGTTACTTTCGTTTAGTCCTTTTTCCCCAGCCAGATGGCACTTTACTTGCAGCATTTCACAAGAGCCTGCATCCTCTTCTGTGGTCCTCAGGAAGCAAGTGGAGGGGGGGGAGAACATTATCTTTAAAAGTGTATGTGTGTGTTTGCAAGTGCATGCATGTATTTCTCATTTGTTATATTTGGTGGGTGTTCTCCCCCAGTGACATATTCTGTACAATTGTAGTTGGTGCTTAGCACATCATGCTCAACTATCTTACCAATAGATGCCTTCAATAACATGACCTAGGTTTGTCTCCTATGGCATCACAAGGAATTGTCCATAGCTCTCAGGTTTTGGCATTGAACTCTCAGGGCATGGGATAGTCCTGATCTGGCAACACTTTTCACTTGTAAAGCAGAATTGCAAATCAGTGCCAGAGCTTGGAGTGGGTGGAGGGGGGTAGACAAAGGGGTGGGTGGAGGGCTACAGTGTGTGGGGGTGAGGCTACAGTGTGTGGGGCAGGGTTATGGCACGTGGGGGCGGGGCTGTCATGTGCAGGGGTGGGGCTATGGCTGGCAGGGTAGGGCTACGACATGTGGGGGAGGGCAAACAGGGAACTGTGGGGCCCCCAAAACATTGCCTCTGGGGGCACACTGCTCTCATCGCCCCCCCGTCCCTACACGACTGTTACAGATATTTTCCAGTCAGCTATCTGATCCATAGCTCATTGATTGTTAAATTTTGCATCTGCCACTAAATTTATAATTATCACCATGTCTAATAGGTCTTACTGTATATTAGAGTTTACAGTCATTGCTAGATCCTCAGTCCAGTTTCTGATTCAAATTAAGCTAGCACAAAGTTTCTACTGCTTGCAAACACTTTTTTTCATCCTTGTATAGTATCAAATCCCATCGTTTGATTCTGCTTGTACATAGTGTTGAATATAATCTTGTATTCCACAAAGTGATCCACAAGGTATGGATCGCTACAGTTTAATTATAATTAATTACAGTCTTTATTAGATTAGGTGTTGCTTGGTGCTTGTTGTTTGGCTAGCAATTATGTAACTGCAAGTAGAACAATGTCAACTCTTGTAATTTTTCCACTAGCCTATATTCCTCTTATCGTAAGTATAAATGTTTGCTAAATCTGCTGACAAAATCATACAGCTGAAAGGAAGATGAATTTGCTTGAGAGGACATGGGCTGAAAGGTTTCATCCCCTTGTTACACTATAAAGCCAATGGGCACATTCAGTGAAGAAAGTGACACCAGGCACCTGTTTTTCTATTGGCTCTCATAAAACCTAAAATACACTTTTCATCATGGAGGTAATGAGCTAAAAAAGCAAAGATCCCATTCTGGTCCTCTCGATAAAACAGTGTTTGCCAGGTCATGAGAGATTCTTTCATTTTCAGGTAAACAATTTGACATATTTCCATCCATAAGGCAAGGCATTATTATTATTTAGAGCATTTAAGTTTTAAAAACTGTTGAGCACGGCACAAATGTACATGCACGCTTTGTTATAAATAGCTGGAATACTTAACTATACTGTGTTCATTTTACTAGTATTTTGAGCCAGAGCTATATGTTGTCCTAATGCTGAACCAACAGATCCCGCCCCCCAATTGCTGTGGATGCACATGTGTGGTTTTCAATATCTTGGCTGTGGGGTGGAGAGTCTTAAAGTAGAGTTCTGGGCACCCAAAGGCTTTTATGTGGGCCCTAAATTCTGCAAAACCACAACTCCTCCTCCTCATGCACCCCAAATTAGGGAAATATCCACAAATTTGTAAATCACTAGTTCTAGTGCCATTCTTCCATATCACCCAAAACAAAAACAAAAAACCAAATTTGGCAAAAAAATGAAATCAGAATAACTTTTCATTCTTTTTGGCCAATGAGTGCTCAATTAACTATGGGAGAAATATTGTCCCCCGATCTCTTCGTCAGCTCTGGCTTAAACCTATCCGCCCCATGTGCTCCATCCCTAAGGACAATTTCCTCTTTCTCTGAACACTTTATGCACCATTTTTAAAAGCTACAACACAACTGCAAAACATGTCAAAAACATAATATATGGTTATGTTAATGAATAAAAAGGCTACTGGTCCAAATATCTCAACTGCTACAATACTGATGTGAAAATGGGGTGGGAGAAATACATTGAAGCACATCTCAAACTTGCAAGTGGTAATCTTTGTGCTTTAAATCAAGGGTGGGCAACTGGTTTTGAAGTGGTGGGAGCCATTTTTCAGCCCTGCACTTCCTATATGGGCTTAGCAGCACTCTGATGCAAGAGGAAGTGGTGTCATTTCACTTCTAGTTTCATTTTTGGATGGTTTTGGGCTGATTTTGCGGGAGTTTGGTGGGTTTTGGAGCATTGGAGGGAACTTGGAAGATCACACAAGCAAAACTGTCACTTTTTCTGGGGGGAAAAAAAGAACAGACTCCACTAAAAATTCTTAATTTTTTTGAGTAAAGTCTGGAGGCTTTAGGTGGCTTCCAGGTGACTTCAATAATCATAAAATGAGGCCCTGCAGATCACACTTTCCCCACTCCTACTTTAAATTATGTAAAGCTGTAGTACTATAAGTGGAGTTAAACCCACTGGAAATTATGGCAAGTTGTGCATAGGTTCCTAGGAGATGTAGTTCAAAGGAGTAATATATCCAAGCTTTGTTCATTCTAAATTCAAAAATCTGCAATATATTTGAGATCCTCTGTTTCAGTCATTGCTTTTTCTAGGATAGTCACAAAGAAGGCGCCTGGGCTATGCTGAGGGAGGCAGAAAGCCCAACATAAACCCAGATATGACCGCTCAGCTGCTTTCTGGTATTAAGGAAAGGCCCCAAGATGCTGGCATTGGCTACTGCCACACCACATTGTTCTTTTGAATGAAAGACCTTGTGGCTCCTTCTGCTTCCTACAGCAGTGGGAGGTTCAGAGGCGCTCTTAGCTGAAAACAGCTGCTTAGGCCAATTTCACACTTAATCGTTCTCTATTCAAGCATGGTTGGGCTTGTGGAGGGCATAGACAGCCTAAGCGGACAGGGCCCCCAAAAGCAGAAGTAATATAATTTTCCAAACTCATTATCTCCTGGATTTTCTTGACTATGAGAAAAGCTCAGAGGCTCACTGATGGCTCTTAGTGACACAAAAGTAGCCCCGAAAGCAGTTATCTAGACAAGAAACAACAGACATATTCAAGGAAATTGTGTGTTGTCTGAAAGTAGTCCCTTTTTGATTAGAACATGACAGATGCTTGAGGAGCCCTGGGCAGCTGACTTGGGAAACAAGAAACAATTCCCCTAAGCAGACAAAGCAGCTGCTTCATGCATTTGTCAAAGGACAGCCCATTAAAGGTTTTCAGGCTGCTTAACTGGCATTTTAAGGATCAGTGCAAATGTTTTCTATATATTGTAAACTCCAAATGAAGGTGTGGTTCAGAAGACCCTGAAGAAAAAAAGGTACCTGGTGTTGAAGGATGCACAATTTAATCAACAAAACCTTTCATCATTAGTTGAAGAAAAGTTTACCTTTAATATTTCCTTTTCATTAAATATAGGATATAGACTTTTCCCTATATTGGGTAAACATATTAAAATAGGTTGAAACAAGTAAGCAAATTTTAGTCTGAAAGCAAAGTTTATTACAGTGCAATTCTGAGCACAGCTTCTTGGACTAAAAGCCAAAATACATGCTCTTGTTTAGAGGATCAAAAAGTCAACACAGTTAAATGCTTCTTTAGTTAAAGCATTAACTAGTACACTTGTTCATTGCGTAGCTTATTATAGGCACTTCATTAACTGATTGTGACATAGGGGTTTATTTCAGTTATGGACAAGAACCTGTGACAGTCAGATTGTCTATAGAGACCAAAGTTTAAATATTCACACATGGTAACATATCTTATTGTTTATTTGTTTTATGAAATTATTTGTGTCGTGTCCCACTTTGGTATAAAACTGAAATGCAGCCACTTTGAAGTGCATTAGTTTAGAATGTTTGTAACACATAACCTTTCATCCCATTTCATACTCTCTAGTATGTGTGTGATGAGAATTGCAGTTTTTATAATGCAGTGCTATAAGCATCCACTTTATGGGAGCTGTGACCACAAGATTCAATTTCAGCCTGATATCAATGATTCAAAAGACACCACAATTCAGCTTGGACTGACCTGGAAGCAACCAATGCAAATCAGAACCCAAATCTGAAACAAGATTTTGAAATCTAAAGATCCATGCCTCACATTGACTATCCTGGGAAATCCACAAATGGCAATAAGTCTGGGGTTTTCTTTGTTTCTTTGATAGAAGGGAATGAAATCTGCGGATTTAGTAGACCAATGATGAAGTCATTAGACCTGATGGATGCCAAATTCAACCCAGAAAGATGCAGTGATTACATTTGTTTTTTAACTAACTTTAAAAAATTTTTCCTGCCCACCACCACTGTTAATAACACTTCTATTCCTGCCCAGTACAAGCAAGCGACTTTTGATCTTAGGCAGTGTGGGTGGTGGCGGTGATGGACACGATAGCAAAGACAACTCCAACAAGAGCTTTCTGTCTACTTTCTCTGTCATTTTCCAGCAACACTTCTGTCACTGCGTGGCCCAACCACACCACAAGCTGATTTCATAATTGTTAAGTAAATGTGTTAAGAACCATAAAGCAACTTTGTCATAATGCTTGTGTGCACAGTAAAATAGGTAACTGCAGCTGTATATTACAATAATTTACACAGAGGGCAAAGGAGAACACAGCACACCACAGCACACCACACCAAAGACAGAATTCTAAAGTACTTGATGTAGAGTGTATGATGGGGCATACATCAGCTGCATAATGTGTTATACTCCAGAAAAAGTCAGTAGGCATACACAGAGAACTGTTGCCCTGTTACTGCAGTTGCTAGCCCGGATTTGTGGGATATTAGATATCACTTTGATATCAATAATTTGACTTTCTTCTACTATCCCTCTCCATGTGTCTGCAAGGTCCCCCAGACAAGCTCGCAGACAGGCACAGCCACAAATCGCTGTAATATTCCAACACAATACAGGCTGGCCAGAAATAGCCGTCCCGCCGCTTCAGGAGACCTCAAAGGCATGTACTCTTTTATGTATGCACGTTACTTACAAAGAACTCCCTGCCCTGAGCAGGCAGCTTGATTAAGAGAATCCTCATCTGTCAAGCACTCGGCGTTTGCATACTGTCTACTCCATTGTCAATTCAGACCTAACTCAATCATGCTAAATTCTGACCTTCCAGAGGCTTTGTCTCCAGCCCGATACTCATTGTTTTCCCCAAGTATGGACTAGCCTGTGGCTACATTTTCCCCTATATAAACCCCTGACTTTGTGAGCTTCCTTGGATCACTCCCAACTTCCATCCAGCCTTGCTGCTGCTTTGCTTGGCGAGCCTTCCCCTCAGTCCCACATACTGAGACTCCATATTTCCGAACTCAATCTGCAGACTACCCGGGCTTCAGGACAAGTATAGTATCACCCAAACCAACAACTCTTCTAAAAATCCCTCTATCCCACTCCAACCTTTATTTCTTTAGTTCTCTGTGTGAGTGTGTTGCATACACTGTGTTGATTGTATTTTAATAAAAATCACATTTATTATTTCAATTCTGTTAGCTCCTTGACTTGGCCTGACCCCGTAGACATTGGGCAAAAGATTCCGCTCCGTTGCCCTGCCTCTCGCAGTGCTAGCTCATGCTCTTGGCTAATTTCCCCAACTTATATAATTGAGAGTGCATTTTGATGTCCTTCCCGGGATCCCCAGAAAACAGGGTAACAGCCCCCTTGGTAAACCCTGTCCTGGGGTCTACAATTTTGATATAAAACTTAATCTAACCCACCAGAGAGGTCACCTGGATGAGCACATAGGCAACAACTGTGGTACGATAGAAAGAACCAGGTCAGGCCAGTAAACTCCCCAGTCACGTAGCCACAGGAGACCTCAAGCTGTGCCAACCCACAGTGGACAAAAGGTCCTCAGCCTTTAACGAGCCAACTTGAAGGGGTTAAGAGTTTTTCCCACAAAGTTGGGCACTGGAAGCAATAAAATCTTATCAGGCAAGGACCATCTGCATAAACTCACACTGCAATCCAAAGCGGCGGAAGATCCTGATACTTGGGTAACACCTTGTTATTTTCCAATATCAAAGAAGGAGTCAATGTGAAGTTGTTGTTCCATTGCTGTCCCCTTTGTTTTCCCCGGGAGAGGATTTGCCCTCAGGGTAAATTTTTCCTACAAATAGTCCCCATTTTTGACTAGTTCTTTGGATACCTCCTGGTCATACCAACTGACTGTTCCCCCTCCTGGCAGCTGCGTAGTTCCCTCAGTGTCCTTTCACTGAATTCCAATTCTTCTGCTGCCTTCCCGGACCAAGGACTTCAGGAAAAGGTGCAGTATCACCCAAACTACGAATCCTTCAACAATCCCTCTATCTTATTTCCACTCTTTATTTCTCTTTAGCCCTTGGATGTGTGTGTGAGTGTTTGCGTTGATGAGTGCTACTACTGTTTAATAAAGTTATTCATTGGACCTTTTTGTGTGATTTCTGACCAGGCCTGACCCCATAAAAACTGGGTAAAAGATCTTGCTAGGTTAGCCTGCCTCTCACATTGCTATTGCTTGTGCTCCATTGAGCTTACTTTCCCCATCACTTGGAGCATATCGAGATGTCCCTCTGGGACCCTCAGATTTTCAGGGTAACAGAACAGAGGGACAGACAAGAAACACACAAAAAAAGGAAAGTGAAATAAAATTTTAACTGATATTAGAGAAACATAGCTAAAACTAGTGCTGAAAGTTTGCAAAGAAGGTTTGTGGGGTTCTGCTTTGTTTATGCTGTAGGATAAACCCTACATGATGATAACTTAAGAAAATAAGGAAAAAGAATAGAAAACGAATTATAAAAAACAAACAAGAGTCAACTAAATAAAAAATGTTTCTTTTTACTTAAGTCAGCAGGTAGGGATATTAACTAGCATTAATACTGAGGAAGAAAAAGACCTACAGCACATGCTAAGAAAGGAAAGACAGCAAAAATTATGGAAGAAAGCAATAAGGTTGCAATGCAGGAAAAAGACCAGAGAGAAGGAAAGAAATGTGAAAGAGAAAACAATCCAGAAAAAAAGAAGCCACCAGAGAAACATTTACCTCTAATATAGTCAACATACTGCTCTTCTAGATGCCCAGACCAACTGAGAAAAAAGCAGATAATTATTGTATGAAACTCACAATCCCTCCCCTAAAGTACAAGGTTTAGAAAGTACCTGGTAAAATATAAGCCACAATTAAAAAGTGGATCTATCAACCACTAAGCTCCTCTCCCTTCCCCATCCTGATGGTCTCCAGAGAGCACATCTGTTTCCCCCTGCCAGATAGATGGTCTGTATTTCTGAAGTCTGTATCACTAATATGGTATTATGCAGACCTTGCTATAGTTCTTGAAAAGTACCATTATGAGTCTGAAGCAGCCCAGTTTAGCTTAGAGTTCAGCTGAATGTGATGCATATTAGAGGTAGGTGCCATTGAATTCAATTACACAGATGGTGTAAGACTGTAGCCTGAATCTTTAAGGCAGGAAGCTACTGGAATAACTTATTGTTGTTTGGTTAATATTCAAGAAAGCCAAGCAAGAACCTACGATACAGTTGTCCAAGCAGTAAACATTAAGCCTCACAGAGGAAGGAAACAACTTTGCACATCATTGTATTCCAGTGGGTGGAGATCACATAAGACTTACTGATTTCCAAGAATAATAATATGGAAGGTATTATGAAGTAGTGCTCCTCCTACATATGAAGGGTTGCAGGAGTGAGATCACAGTGAGTTCAGCATAAATGTATGTGTTGGAAGTAGGGAAAGATGCAGTTGGTTCTATTTTACTTTAGTATTTTTGCATATTTCCTCTGCAAATGATAAAATATATTTCCTGTCTTCTCCACAATACCAGCAATAATGACAGTGCGGAAAAAAGCAAGTGTACGTCAAGTGAACTAAATGCTGATCTCCATGAAATCAGGCTTTTAAGAAGGGAGGACAGTTTACTTACGGACGTGGTTCAAATTTTACCATTGAATTTATATCTTAAGCTGAAGAAAGCTTGCAGCAGTTTGGAGCTAGACCACAACCTTGGATAATGATGGGTAGGGACAAATTTTCAAATTCTCATGCAGAATATTCATTTCATATGGATATTATGATAAAGCACAGCTCATAAGCAAATCATTTCAGCACAAACTTGTCCTTGTTCTCTGCATATGCTAATGGATACCAGAAGAGATTTCTCCACATGCCTGACACTCAACTGCATAGATGACTTGGCCTTATATTGTAAAAATGCGTACTTTCCCCTGATGATCTTTGTTCTAAATGTAAGAGTTTGAAAAGCATACCATTGAATGGAAAGTTTCAGTGGGCTCTTTGATGTCCCATAGAGGCCAGCCAGATCACACTTCTTGATACAGTTCACTGTGAACAAAGATGTGGCCACCTTAACACACCCAGCAACCAAGTTCTCAGCAAGAAAACAACCTTAAGTAAACATAGCCTAGAATTGTTGTGTTGGAGCACACAAATTAGATGATACTTGTGTCATTTCACTTAAGTGCTGTATCTATGTTGAAAGGCAGTTCAGTTAACATCTCTAGAAGATGACACTATGAAGGCAGCTATAATAGCACTTAATTACAATAATTGCTAAGTCACACCAACTGCAACTGTCTATCACATTTCATTTGGATTCAATAGAACTTCCATAACAAATTATTTGTTCCAAAGAAAGTATTAGTAATATAGGTGTATATAAAATCTATATCTGGTGTCATCTGAGACTACTACTAATCCTTGATTGTGTATAGTTAGCACTTAATGGGCTTTTTCAAAATTAGACCCAAACAGATGTTTTATTAAAAAATGCTTTAGGAATGGGACATCTCTTTTGTAGGAGAACAGTTACCCTCTTGCTACAACTCAATTGACCTTACAATTTTGGACATTTCATGCTCTCTGCTTTGGGCTTATGATTTGCTGATCTGAAGGATTTTTGGAGAATGGAAAAGTTTTGTTCATTTGTAAATGATTTGTCCCAAAAACATTTGCATTAACTTTTCTGAATTAAAGTGAGGAGACTTCCTGCAGGAGAGAGAGCATTAGGTACTTGATAGACATTTTCAAGGTCAGTACTCCTTTTTTTATATTAACACTCCTATATGCTGACTGGATTTGAAACAGCTTCTCAAACTGAGGACCTCTTTAGACAAAGGACTGTCCTCTGAGAGTCCGAGGCCATTTCCTCACTACACTGTTAACAGTGCTATTATTCCACTTTCAACATCCTGTGGAATTCTGGGGTTTGTAGTTTACTGATGCCAAAGAGCTCTCTGGGTGAGAATTCTAAAGGCCCTTCCCTTAAACTGCAAACCCCAGAATTCCATAGGAGGTTGAAAGTGGAACAATAGCACTGTAACAGTGGAGTGCGAAAATAGCCCAGGCAGAGTACTGCCATCTGTAAATTAGGACACAGCCCACGCCATTTGAGCATTACTTAACTTAATTTTATGTATGCTAAACTAAGGGCTTTTTCACACTTGGCAAAGAAAATGCCCTGTCCTGTTGCTTACCGGACTGGCGTGCTCCCTCAGAGGATCCAGGCTGATCCGGAGCAGTGCGTGGCCGCACTACACACTGCTCGGGGGACGAAAACAGCAGCTTCCGGTTGGTGGAGGCTCTCCACCAACCGGTGAAGCTCGCCAGCCTAAAGCCTGCCCCTGAAAGATCTGCAGGCTCACGCTGGTGCGAGCCTGCAAATCTATACCGGAGTGCAGCCATGGAGTGGGGGCGCGTCACGCTATTGAAAGACCTGTTTTAAGCAGTCTTCCAATAGCACGGCGAGCAACCACTTCTGGTCGTTCCGGAGCGGGCTGAAGTCCAAAACTACAGAAAGTAGTCTGGACCCAATCCACCCCCAAGTGCAAATGTCCTTGCTGGAGGACGCTCTGCCCCGTTGCAAAAACAAAGTGCGGAAAAGGCCTAAGTAGCAAAGGTGTTAAGAAATCCTGTAGTGAATTGCGCAGATGCATATTGGGACACTGACAAGAGTGCCTGATGCACTTTGGGACTAATGCACTTCAGTGTATAATGCGCATTGGTGTGCAATGCACTTCAGTGTGATATGAATTGTGCACTTTGCTGGCTCTGCTACTTCATAATGTAACAGCAGATCTCTACTGGATATGGATGTTACGATACTGCCCAATTCTAATTCCTGCATATGTAAGTATACTTACAGAGACATAATTCCAGTACAGGATTCTGGTCAGTATTTTTGCTGAGGGATGCTTACAGCAAGGAACGTTTGAGAAAGCTTTGTGAATCCCAACAGTCCGATTGCATATTCTAGACTATTTTATCTCCCTGTAATGCTTTGAATTAGCAAATTTTGTGAGGTTGTTCCAAAGTACTCTGGATAATGAGTGCTTTTAGGGCTGCAGAAGCCAACATTTATAAATAATTCTATTTTATATATGTCTTATTGTGACTGTTACCCCCTTGGCAGCTCCCATCCCAAGGGGATATAAAATTAATATCAAAGATATGCCAGAGAGGTTGCCTGAGTGGGTGCATAGATAAATAGGTCAAACGACCAGAAATAGGTCAAGGCCAGGAAAATCCCCAGTCACGTTTCCCAAGGAGACATCAGGCAAGGCACATCTGCGCAGACAAAGGGTCCTTGGCCACAAAGCCAGCTTGAGGGTATTACCAGGTTTTCCTCCTGTTGAGCAATGTTTACTTTGACAAATTCTACAAGGATGAGAGCCATTTACATGAACCAATCATACAAGCCATCAAGTTGTTATTGTGCAGTATTTTCCTTCTGTTTCAGCCATTGTTGTTCTTGTGAAAGGGTCTGCTCCCGAGGTATGTTCTGCCCTATAAGTAGTCCTCCTTTACAAGACCCTCTTTGGAGAACTCCCCCACCTCGCTAGCAGACTGGCACTCTGTTAGTCGAGTGCTCCCCTCAGCTGCCTCTCTTTGCTGAGCTCCTTCCTTCTCACCACTTCCCGATCCAAAGACTTTTGGACAGGTGCAGTATTACTGCCTTACACTTTCTCCGCTATATCCCCTATAAGCTTTCATCTCTTTCCCTTCTTGATAGGCCTTATGTGCGTGAGCGAGTGACTGCATTTGTGCATGGGAACATATTTGCTAATGAATTTCATTATTGATACAATTGGCTGGCTTTTGCTTAGTCTGACCCAGTAAAAATTGGGTTGAAGTTCTCGCTGGGTTACCTTTCCCTTCGTTCTGCCAAGGTCAGTGCTTCGCTGTTCCCCCAGTCTTTGCATTTTTGGAGCAAATCAAAGTGTCCTCCAGGGGACCCCCAGAAGTCAGGGTAACAGTGACAGCTCCTTATTTTTCACTGGATTGGTTTTTCAGTTCAAACTAATAAGGTGCCCTGACAGTATTACTTAGCCCAAACTCCACCCTTTAAACACCACCTTGTGTGAAAGCGCTAGGATCTTAAGTGTTCCCTTAGAGCCAAATAGTTTATTTGTGGTAGTATGTTATTCTTTGTTAGCAGCCACTTTAGATAACTCAGGCGAATTGAGTAGTTATAAAACAAACAGCTTCTTTTATTGTAGTAAAATTAGAAATAAAATACCTCATTAAGATTCATATAAAATACAGTGTTGTTACATTAACTAGTTCAGATTTCTGATAGTTTATGCCAATAACTACCAGTCTTAAACACCAGTTTTCTGTGTCTTTTCCTCATCTGCTTAAACATAACCCAGCCACTATCTCTGGCCACAATCTGAATGAAAGCTCTCTTTCCAAACAGACCCTCTGCCTCACACATAATTCCTCTCATCCGTAAGCCCCTCCTGTGCATACCACTGAGCTTAAAGTACTACTCCTGTTGTCTAGCAACCACCATCAAGTTGCACTTGCATTCTAAATAGCTCACTCCCAAAGCAACTTTGTCACACTTATGTCATACATATGTTATATTTGTTTGTATTTTGTGTGTGATGGTGATGCATGCTTTGCAATGGCCATTGGTCACAAGCAATAAATTGCTATGATTATGAATATGTATAACATTTACTAATATCAGTCTTAATCCTCCAACCCATTAGTGACTAATGTAGACTGAAACATTAAAGCATGTACTTCATGTAGAATCCATACACTGAAAACATAGGTGGTATCCTTGGGAATTTACAATGTTGTGAATCAACTTATGATTGCACAGTTTAGAACAGAGACATTGTGCAGTCATATTGTGAGAAGAGGAGGATTGTCATAGCTGGCTATCAAGCAGAGAAAGGACCATTGCGCAAGCAGAGCAAACAGTCTGGCTGTTTTGCAGTGTCGTGATATGCGATAGAATAACACTTGGTGGGAATGGTTGCCCTTGCAAAGTGCAAGAAGGCAGTGGAAAGTCAGGAGTGCCCTGCACCTGGTTGGAAAAATATCCCCACCTTTTACAGTGCCCTATTGTGTGCTGGGAGCACCCACTGAGCAGTGGGACATCTGGTGTAGTGGCCTGTTATACAGTGAGTCTCCATTTGAAAATGTGATGCCTTACACAGTGCCCCATTGCACTCATTGGAATTCTCTAATATGGTTGTGTATTTTTTCAGTGATATTACTCCATCATCAAATTTATGCATTACACCCCATGATGTAGGAACTCAGCCATTTTAAAAATCTGGATTTAGTAAAAGGAGTGATCAGGGGGATTGGTAAGAGGGCATGGGAAACTAAGTATTACCAAATATTTATTTTAGACATACCCAGTCCAGCATTCTGTTTCTCACAGTGGCCAACCTATGCGAAGATCACCACTAACAGCCAATGGGGCCAAGCAGAAATTTTGCACTATTGTTCTCTACTACCTTTGAGTAAGAGTCATGATGCCTCTGGGCCTATTTTTATTTATTTCTCTAAATGCAAGGTTTTTAATTTCCCTTTTGTACAAAAGTAATAAAGGCATTATTGAATCAAATAAAACTTTGATAGCAAACAACAACAACCATCCTAAAATCAAAAATAAATCCACTAACAGTACTCTGAAAGACCATCCTGAAAAAATATATCCTTATATAGCCTGGAGAATGGGGAACAATCTTCACTTGGAAGGAAGAGTATTCCAAAGTTTGTGGCACACAAAGAGGAAACCCTGTTTCACAGACCAATGACTGGGTCTTTCTGGACAATGGTATCCCCAAAATTAGAAATATTCATAGCAAGATGAGTTCTCCCTTAGATAACCAAGTCCCAAGCTATGTAGAGCATTAAAAGTTGAAAGCAACTCCTTGAATTAAGACTACAAAATAATTAGATGCTTTGACTGGAGATCCTGCATTGAGCAGAAGGTTGGACTAGATGGCCCATGAAGCCCCTTCCAACTTTACAGTTCTATGACTCTAAAACTATGACTCTAACTAGTCCAGATATTTCAGAATTGGGGTAATATAGGGGACAGGTCAAAATAAATTTGGGGTATATCATGGATAGTATGATACTTTGTGAACCAGGAGTCAAGAACATTTTCAAACCCTTAGATGCCTTTATAGTTGGAATAGGGAAAAGGCTCTATGTGTGTGAGAGAGAATGTGAGCTAGGAAAAGTTCCCTGTTGTTATCTATGGTGTGAGATTGGAGATAAAGGTAGGGAACCTACTGGGACACCAAGTGGCACAGGAGTCAGAGATAACAGGGAGATTCCCCTACTATGTTCACATTTGAGAGACTATGGGTAGCGTGGGTAGGTAAGTGGAGAGAATTCCCAGAGGCTGGAGCTGTGGGGAGGCATTTGGGAAAGGAATGACATCTTTTCAATGTTTAACAGGTCACACTGGGACAGCTGATGCACTGGATTAGACCTGTGGCTAGAGTGGCTTTAGAGTAACTGTTTAGATCCTGGACGTTATCGTAGTAATCCTTACTACTGGGGATAATGTGAGTCAATATCATTATTCCCACAGTGCAGGTGGAACATTTACACCAGATTAGGACACACAGAAGTTGAGACTGCTCTAACTTTGTGCTCAGTGTCACAGTTCCATGCAGATTTTCTCCCTCCTCAACTTTATATCAATCTCGGCAATACCAAGCTTTGCATCCTTTGGAAAAGCTGGCTGCAAAAGTAGTAAAAGCTTTATTGGCTGCAACATATGTTAAAGACAAGGAAACAGCTGGGGGTTCAGGCAGGGTGAAAAGGGGACTGGCAAAGCAGGCTGCTATTTGCATGGAGGACAGTCAACCTCATCTGTTTGTATGGCAGCTTATCAATGTGAAACCTTGAGTCTTTTTCACAATGTCTTAGATTAATCCCTCCCCTGCCTTTGGGCATTTTGTTCATGGCCATTTGATGACCAGCATATTCACTCACTGTTATCACTTACACAATGGTTTCTCCTTACCCCCCCCCATTCTTTTTTCCCAAGGCTTTCCTCTCCCCTTCTTCTTACTCACCCCCATGGCTGTTGCCTTTATTTGGAGGAGGCAGCAGACACAGTACTGGTGAAAAGGGAAGAACATGGCCTCCTTGTCCAGTTTTGACTACTGCTGCTACTCCTCAAACCATTTAACAATGATATAAATCAGTGTGAGGAAGGGGTGGGTGAGTGGGCAAGGGAGTCCAGGCCCAACCCCCCTGGTCAGCAGAATCAAGGAATGGGGAAAGCATCTGGCCCGTCCAACCTGTGCCAAATTCAGAAAAGCAACCCAAGCATGAATTCTGACAAGAAGAATGGATTGTTGGGAGAAAGGGAGGGGGAAGGGAAGCGAGATGTCAAAGGTTATTCAACAAATGGGTTGACTGAGGGGTGGTCAGGATAGAACAACAATATGATGGTGGGAGCGAATTAAGATTTCCCCCTCCCTCCTCTTAGGCTTTTGTGATTAGTGATTAAGGGAAGAGCAGTGCAGAAGAGGTGCAGGAACTGGGCAGAAAGATAAATAGTTGAGCATTGTTGCCTGACTTGTAGAAAGAAGAAATGAAGTGGGGGACAATATGTTCTTAAGAGTATTTTCACATATGACACAGAAAATGCCTTTGTGTCTCTTGAATGGTTTCTGTGCCTATCTGAGTGGTGTTAACACAGGCTAGAAAGACAAAGGGAGAATAAAAAAAAAATCAAAGGAATGTTCTGAGTCATTTAGTTTTACACTCACACCAGTGGCAAGGGAAAAGGCACTTCACATTAAATGATCTAAAATCCCAAAGGCTGGAAAAACTACTTTTCTGGCCATACTGACAAGGGCCCCAAACAGCTACAGTCCCAAAAGGCAACTTTTCCAAGCTCTGCTACAGTTAAATGTTAATGAAGCCTATATATATTTACTCAGAATCAGATCTGAGTTTGATGCTACTACTCACTCTCAAATTAATGCATATGAGAGCAACCTGAGAAGTGTTAGGTTAGTAAGTGTGCTACTGTCAGTAATCTGCATTCAGAATGGAGTAGCTTTATCAGGGCAAAGACTAAAATGTGTTCTCTGTCTTACTCTCCATACCTCTTCTTTCTTCTTTTGACACATTTTAAAAGTTCATGTCAAATCAGTCACCGCTGATTTCCGGTAATGAACTAACTCAAGCAGATAGACATCCTATTGCCTGTTGTCAAGTGCAAATACCACGTAATGTAGGTCAAGCAAATAGATATACTTGGCCTTAATTAGAGCTGGCAACAAGGAGCCACTCCATCTGCATTGTTCTCTTCCTCTTTAATTCAGCTATTGAAAGTCTCTGGGTCAATTGTGAATAGTGCTCCAGCATGATCACAAGGATACCTTGGCTGAAAACTGAGTCCTAATTATTTCATTACTCTCCCCTTCTCTCTCTCTCTCTCTCCCTCCCTCCTTCCCTCTCCTTCTTTCTCCCTTCACCCATCTCCCTCTGTTTGTCTCTTGTTTTTATCATTCCAGAGTGTTGAAACCCAATATTCCCAAAGAACACACTGTCTTCATTCTCAGCGTTTATACAGAACACTGTAGCTTAATTCATGTCTCCAAAAATTATACACGGTACGCCCTGGTTAGCATTTCATTAGATATTACACTGAAAACCTTATTTCTTCCTCATGTTATGCCACATAGTGCTATTATTCCAAATGTGCTAGATTTAGCTAAAACAGAATTCATGACCTTTAAAGCCTTACGCAGGTTGTGTTCAGACTATTTGAAAAAACATATCTCACTCTATGGCAGTGACGATGCTTGGAGAGTGTGGAGGAGTGTGTGGGAGGGGATGGGGCTACGGTGCAAGGGGCGTGGCAACTGTGTGCGGGGGTGTGGCTGCAGTGCGTGGGGGTGTGGCTAGGGTGCATGGGGGCATTGCTGTCCAGGGTGAATCACCCACCGGTCCCACATCCCTGTGTGACTGCTTTATGGCCATTTCTGCACTACACGATTATAGCACTATTATTCACTTTCAACAATCTATGGAATCCTGGGTTTGCAGTTTGGGGAGGGTCATTTAGAACTCTCAGCCAGAGAGCTCTTTGGCCTCAGGAAACTACAAACCCCAGAATTCCACAGGATGTTGAAAGTGGAATAATACCTCTATAACAGTGTAGTGTGGAAATGGCCTATGAGTCTGCCTGTGCTCTAAAATCTGCAGGGGAAAACTTTCTTTCAGTCAACACCATCACAGGAACACCTGGTGGGGACACAAGACAGAGTGTTCTTGGTGGCTGCTCCCAAATTGTGGAAATCTATCATCTGGGAGGTCTGGTTGTCCCCTTTCTTGCTATCTTTCTGCCAGCAGGTAAAGGCCTTATTATGTAAGGATACATTCAGCTTTTAATATGTTGCAGCAGATGAAACGTCTAATGGAAATATGTGGTGTTTTTAATTTTATGATGTCTTGAATTGTCTTTTTAATGCTCTTTTAAACTTGTGTTTTTAAGTGTTTTTTTAAAGTTGAAGTTGATTGTGTTATAAATTTTGTACTAAGAGCTTTTAAAAACTGCATTGTATTTTTAAAGTATTGTACGTTGCCTTGGATGCCATACTGGGAATAAAGTGGGATATAAACTAGATAATTAAATATTTTCCACAGTTAGAAATATTTTCTCAGTCTGGCTATGATGCCCCTTCTTATAGATTTAAAGTTATAAGTTTAAGGCCACTAATTTATCTCCCTCAAATCCCAAAATACCCATTTCCTTTGAATTCAGATCTCCTGGACATTGCCTACCTACATGTACTTCGTAGTCACAAGTCTCTGTTACTGATTTTCTGCTGAACATCTTTGTTCTAGAGCCCTAACCTCACTGTAATGACAATTTCCTTGGATTTTTCTATCCTTAGTCCACAGAACCAGTATGCTTTCACTTGCCTCAGTCCTGTTATGCTTCTATATAAATAAATCTTTGCTTATATCATCGTTGCATGCAAGAATGAATCAGTTTCCCCCCAACAAGAATTATGATTTTTTTTTCCATGTTGAAACTTCTTGTTGAAAATTTTGTTTGCATGATACTTAAAAATTTGCATGGAAAAATTGTGTTTTGTGCAAAGTACACTTGTTCTGTATGCAGATATGTTGAGTTTTATGCAAAACAAGTTTTTTGCACTGTTGGTAGAAGATTCTGGTCTCTGAAGTGAGATGTCCAGATGTAAATTAGATGTAGTCTGTGCAGCTCACTAACAGAATGACAGCTACCCTTTCTCACTGAAGATGAGAAAAAAAAAATGCAAGTATTCTTTATATCACTAGATGCTTCATTGCTAAGTAATTTTTTGCTTTCAGTCACCATCTTTCGGCCACACTTCATAGATTGTGCATTAAAATTGTAAGCTAGATAAGAACAGCTCATTTCCCACAGGTCTTGTGAAATAGGATCCTCTCTATTACTTAAAGTGCTAGTGAACAACATATACTTTGGGGGCAAGGTGTTCACTGAAGATGTGGCCTCTATACAAATAATATTGCAAGCTACACAGCCTCCATTGGGTTTGGCATGTTCAGGGTGTTCCTGGAGGAAAAAGATAGTGTCTCTTCCAAGTGTTTCAAATGGAAGTGTGTCTCTGCACTATATAGCTACGGCTGTTTAACACCACTGTGATGGTTTCATCCTGTGGAATCCTATATTGTAGGTATACTTAGACTTCCCTGCTACAGAGTACAGATATTTCTTATTCACACACTGGCAAGGATAGAGAACAAAATACAGTTTTGCTTGTCAAAATATATAGAACAAAATGAATAGCAGATGAAAACTCTTGGTTTGGAAGCTGAATGACTGTTGCTGTGAAACCAGCATAGCCTGTGTGTTTGCTTCTGCATCCTTGTCACATTTCCTTTGTGTGTAGGTTTGTAAATAACCCCATCCTGGCAAATATGTTTAAGTCTTCTGTGCTCCCTTGTTTAAAGGAAATCTGCCTTGTGCAGGCTGCCCTGGATTTCCCACTGCTTGGGGAATGAAGAGCATAAAACAATATGCTCCCTTTGGAAAGGCTATCAAGTTCGAAATTCTTCTAAAGAGTCAATGTGCCTTTCTCTTAGATTATCCAGAACTGTTCCTGTTTTCCTATTGTTTCCTATGGCAAAATTAGATTTCTTTTGTCATCCAAATAGATGCAATGGGGGGGGCAGAGGCGGGGTTAGACACTTCCTGTCCCACTGCTGCTGTTTTTGTTGCCTCAAAGGCAATCTCAGGATATGCCTTTTCTAATTTCCCCAACAATTCTTTCATTCTGATGTCCTTGAATGATTAACTACAGATCCAGCCCTTTTTGTCAGACACTCCAGCAATTACCATGAATAATTGGATTCAGATTCCAAGTGCTTTTGCTCCTCTCCACAAAAGGTATGGTAAAGTTAATATTCCAGTGCAACTTAAACATGGTAGTAGAGAGAGATAGTAGACATGATGACAGTGTGAGTAAGAGAGGAGCTCCAGCTTTTGAAATACGTGAGAAATAACATGACAGATGATGTAACTAGAGATCAGACCCAAAGCATGGGGAAGTTAATTTTTGGACTACAGCTCCCAGAATCCACCAGCTAGGATGGCCACAATTGTACAGGAGAATAAGTACAAGTATTCATACAATGTTTTCAAATTACAGGGTGAGGCTGGCGTGGGACATAATGGACTTACCATTGAATAAATGTGAGACTGATACTGATTTATCTATCAATCTACATTCATCCATCCCGAAACAGACAACTTTTCTAGAGTCCCAAAGGCTCTCTGGAATTAGTAAGCTGAAATGAGAGGTAGAATGGTATGGCATGGACAGCATTTTAAACCCAAACCTTGGGATGACTTTGGATATTTAGAAAGCATGATAGATGGTAGCTCTAATTGTCAGTGGGTTGTTAAATCTACTCTAGATTTTAGTCTGAATTTTAAATAGGTTATCCAAGGGTGCTGAACCCTAGTCTCTAAATAGATTGGATGGCTCCTTTAAAGTTATGACTAAACACATAGAATATTGACTGCCCCAGTGACATCAGAGCTACCAGCCACCACTAATTGTAGACAAGACAGAACACCGAGCAGCTCCTAAACCCACTGGCCTTTAGCTGGAATAGAAGACACCAACTATTTACTAATCACTACAGCATTGTGTCACCCAAGCTCATTTTGGTAAGGCAACCCCCAAGAATACCATGACTGATTATATCAGGAAAGCCATTGCAGTTAAATTCCATTTGCCTACTTCTCTGCATAGACCAGGGTTCAGTTCCACAGTTGCCTGTGGAAACTCACTGGGTGACCTTGGGCATGTCACACACTTGCAGCCCCAGAAAAACCCAGATAGGTTTGCCTTAGGATCTCCATAAGTCAGAGATCTCCATAAGTCACACCACCACCACCACCACCACAGCATAAATCACCCAAAGTAAACAAGGCTGTTTCTGTTCCGTGATCTGATGACTACTTCTTCTTCTTTTTCTTCTTCTTCTCCTCCTCCTCCTTTTTAAAAAAAGTATATACCTCCAGGGTTTTAACCATCTTAGCTTTTTCTCTTGTTTTACCCAGATTTATTTAATAGGTTTTTACCCTATTAAAATCATTATGTTTTTATCTGAAATTATTTTAAACTGTTTATCCTGTTTTAATTGTATGCTACCCTGAGAAATCACAATACAGGGTGAGAGACACATATTTTAATACATAGATAATAAATAAATAAATAAATAAATAAATAAATAAGTAAGTAAGTAAGTAAGTAAGTAAGTAAGTAAGCAAGCCAGCCAGCCAGCCAGCCAGCCAGCCAGCCAGCCAGCCAGCCAGCCAGCCAGCCAGCCAGCCAGGCTGAAAAGGATCTGAACAATCTAAAACTTTCTAGAGCTGAGAAGTTATCATTTTTTCCAGATGGAAATGGAACATAAGATACTGCTCAATAACTGTCCAGGCACATAGGCCATTTCTGCACTACACTCTTATAGCACGATTATTCCACTTTCAACATCCTATGGAATCCTGGGGTTTGCAGTTTTGGGAGAGGCCGAGTGACCCCTCCCAAAACTGCAAACCCCAGGATTCCATAGGATGTTGAAAGTGGAATAATCGTGCTATAAGAGTGTAGTGCAGAAATGGCCACAGTGTCCATGCTTGACTAAAAGCAACAACAAGGGCACCAGTACTGTATGCCTAAAAGCAGCAGAAACAAAATCTGTCTCAAGGAAGTATTCACTATTTTCAGGGTCCACATATTCAGTCTTGGGAAGCAGACAGGCCTAAAGAACAGATGGTAGGTCTCAAGTCTCCAAGCATCTTGCCCACATCAGTGAGATTCAGCAGCTGACAGGTATCTAAATCTGCAAGACAGGTTGAGGTCTGTCCTGGCTGCATCCTTCTCCAACTGTGCCAAAATGACAGCATGCAAGTGGGTTGCGGGTTGCATATGCAAGCATTTTTCTCTGTGAAATCCAAAGTAAACTGACCTTTAGACTCTTTGAGGACCAACTTCTTTTGTCGGTGGAGCAGTTGGGGGGGGAGTGTGATAGAAATGTGAATAGTTAATACAGCTGGGATAACACTTCATAGCATTAGAGTGACCACATACACATCACCTAAGAAGAAAGTGTATGTTTGTATGAAATTTGCACAAGCTAGCTCATGAGTGTCACGGTAGCTTTAGGATTAATAATTATAATTTAAATAGCAACAAATAATTAATAGTAGACTCTTAAGCAATAGAACAGTAGGGGACACTGCATCTAGGCCTGCTTTGATGGGCATCTTTCAAATTTCTGCTCTCCTTTCTTAATTTTTTAAAAAGAATCTCTACAACAAATTGAATTGGACAGCTCTTCAAACAGAGGACTATCCTCTGTAAAACAGGGAACCTGACCGTTTCATAGAACATTTTTGCTCTGAGGATTGAACATGGTCATGCTTTTAAATCTCACTGTAAGATATGACTAAAAGACATGACTTTAGATCAGAATGCACATCACAATTTATAACTTCTTCAAAGTCTTTGATCTTCAGTCCAGCTGGAAATACTGTATTTCATTTCACTTACTGCTCTTTGTCCCTGCATCTACTTCATACTGTTGATCTCCTTTCTAAATACAGTCTGTAAACTCTTTGGAGCTGGCACCTATCTTTTGCTTACATTATTTAGTGAAGTGCTATGCATCCTAGTGGCATCCTCTCTAGAAAATGTAAATGTTTGAATGCACAGCTTAGAAATGTTAATTTTGGGGTGGGGGGGTATGTGTAACTCCCAGAATATCCAGTACTGTGGGAGTTGTACTCCCAAAACTAATATTTCCAAGCCATGACTCTAAGGTGGACTAATTATTCAGACCCACAAAACCAGGCTATGCCATAATTCTAGCTCTAAATACCTTAGGATCTTGATACTTGAAGGAATGCCTCTCCATGTATATGTCTGTCCAAGAACTCAAATTTAGAGGGACTTTCTTCAAGAGAATATACTGTGGGAGAACATGGCAGAATGTCTTGTCTGCTGTGAGACCCTCATTATAGAACACTCTCCCCTTGAAGGCCGAATTGGAGACAGCATTGCTATTATTCTTACACCACGTGAAAACATAGTTGTTCACTAAAGCCCATTTGGTTTTACAGAAACTCTCATATGGATAAAGGCAGATATCCTGTTGGCCAGTTATGAATGCATAACCTAGAGTTATGTACTAGTGACCATTTTGTAGTCACAATTTCTATGTAGCCTCTGGTTTAGGGGATACAGAAGGGCCATGAAAGTCCTCCGGTTCCTACCTACTGGGCAGCAGTAGCTCGATATGTGAAGGTCTGTTCCCCTGTGATCAGGAAGCAGCTGCTGCCTAGTAAATGGGGATGGAGGAGGGATCAGAATAGGAGTCCCTGTATAGCAACCTAATAATGGTTGCTTATAGAATCATAGAGTTGGAAGAGACCACAGAGGCCATCCAGTTCAACTCTCTGCCATGCAGGAACACACACCAAAGCATTTCCAACAGATGACCATCCAGCCTCTGCTTAAAAACCTCAAAATAAGGAGACTCCACCACATTCTGAGGGTATTCCACTGCCGAATAGCTCTGACAGTCACAAAGTTCTTCCTGAGTTTCAGGTGGAATTTATTTTTTATTTATTTATTTATTATTCATTTGTATCCCGCCTCTCCATATGGATCGAGGCGGCGAACAACTTACAAATAGCATGTATTTCGAAACATTTCTATACATCTCCTTTTCTGCAGCTTGAATCCATTGCTCCTTATCCTAGTCTCTGGAGTAGCAGGAAATAAGCCCTCTCCCTCCTTGACGTGACATCCCTTCAAATATTTAAACATGGCCATCATGTCCCTTCTTAACCTTCTCTTCTGCAGACTAAACCTACCCAGCTCCCTAAGCTGCTCCTCACAGGGCATGGCTTCCAGACCCTTCACCAATATGGCTGCCCTCCTCTGGACACGGTCTATTTTGTCGATATCCTTCTTGAATTGAGGTGCCTGGAACTGGACACAGTATTCCAAATGAGGCCTAACCAATACAGAATAGAATAGAATCGATCTAGATACCATACTCCTATTGATGCAACCAAGAATTGCATTGGCTTTCTTGGCTGCTGTATCTTACTGCTGACTCGTGTTCAGCTTGTGATCCACCAAGACTCCTAGATCCCTTTCACATGTACTGTTATCCAGCCACGTGTCCCCCTTCCCATATTTGTGTATACCATTTTTTCTGCCTTTTTTATTAAAAATTTAAAAAAATAATAATAATAATAATAATAATAATAATAATAATAATAATAATTTTTCTCCCACTTTTCTCCCTGAGGGGACTCAAAGCAGCTTACAACTATTAAAAGAAACATAACTAAAAACTTATCATATGCAAAAGTTAAACAAAGATTAGACTACAATAATAATTAAAACATGTTAAAATACATATAAAAAACAGCATTAAAATATCAATTAAATAACAATTGAAATGACCAGCAACAATAGAAATTACATATAAAATACCCCCTGGAAGAGGAATATTTTTAGCTGTTTCCTGAAGGTAGTCAGGGAGGGTGCCAGTTTAACCTCTTTAGGCAGGGAGTTCCAGAGCCTGGGAGCAGCCACTGAGAAGGCCCTCTCCCATGTTCCCACCAAATGCACCTGTGAGAGTGGTGGAACTGAGAGAAGGGCCTCTTCTGCAGATCTCAATGCCCGGGCCAGTTTGTAGGGGAGGATATGGTCCTTCAAATAATCTGAACCTGAGCTGTGTAGGGCTTTAAAGGTCATCACCAGCACTTTGAATTGTGCCTGGATACAGATTGGCAGCCAATTGAGCTGTTGCAGCAGGGGTGTTGTATGCTCCCTGTAACCAGCTCCAGTTAACAACCTGGTTGCAGCTCTTTGAACCAGCTGGAGTTGCCAAGCACTCTTCAAAGGCAGCCCCACATAAAGCATGTTACAGTAATCTAACCAGGATGTAACCAAGGCATCTGTCACCATGGTGTTACCTCACTGGAAAACCCTGTCCCGGGGTCTACAATTTTGATATTAAAATATGATTCAATGTGCTTGAAAGGTCACCTTGATGAGCACATAGGCAGCCATGGTTGAATGATCAAAAACCAGGTCAGGCTAGTACACTGCCCCATCACATAGTCCCAGGAGACCTCAAGCTGTGGAAACTCAGAGTACACAATGGGTCCTCAGCCCCTGAGAAGCTGATATGAGGGGATTAGCGTGTTTGCCCCAAGTTGAACATTGATAATTGTAAGATCATATCAGGCAAGGACTATTTACATGAAGTCACACCATGGCCCAATGCAACCAAAGATCCTGAGACTTTGGCAACACCTTGTAATCTCATCATGCAAAGGAAGTTGCCATTGTGGAGCTTCTTTCTCATTGCGACACTCATTGTTTTCCCCGGGAAAGGATTAGCCCTACAGGTACTCTTTCCCCTAGAAATAGTCCCTGTTTTTGAGCGGTTCTTTGGATCACTCCTGGTCATCCCAGCAGACCGTTTCTCCACCTGTTGAGCAAACCCCTCAGCCCTCTTCATGCTGAGCTCCACTTCTTTGCTGTTTTTCCCGGACCAATGACTTCAGGAAAAGGTGCAGTATGACCCAAGCTACAATCCCTTCAATATTTCTCATATCCAGTTTCCTTTCTTTTGCTTCTTAGTAGGTCTTGAGTGAGCATGTGAGTAATTGCTTTAATTCAATAAAATAATTTATTAGACATTTTCGTTTGGTTTTTGGCTTGGCCTGAGCCCATAAAAAGTGGGTAAAAAGACCCTGCTATATTACCCTGCCTCTTGCATTACTATTGCTTGTGCTCTGGCCAGTTTCCTTTCCCTACCATGTGGAGCACATTAAGACATCCCCCAAGGGACCCCAGAAATTAGGGTAAGAAAGGCCAGGTCTGGCATCTCAAGGAATGCAATGGGCACACCTGGTGCACAAGCCTTAATTGTGCAAATGCATTCTTGACTACTGCTGACAAGGTCAGAGACCTGGGCGGCGAGCCAGGCCAGAGAAGGGAGTGTGAGAGCCAGCAAAGTCCAGCCGGGAGGAGACTAGCAAGCACTTCACACAAGGAAGTTCATTTACCAGACCGTGAAGCGAAAGCTATAGTCAGTGTTCCAAAAGCCAAGGGTCAAGAGATCAATTCAAGATAGCAGGTGCTGGGAGCAAGGACCAGGCAAGAGGAGAACTTGAAAGAAGTTTGCCACAAGCAAAGGAAAGCTTCCAGGCAGGCAGTTATATAGCCCAAGACACAGGTGTGGCTAGTCACTGCTTCTTGAACTTAACCAAGGAAGCCTCCCTTTGCTCAACTCTCTTGAGTCTCCACCTTGTTTGTGGGCTGATTGGCATAGGCTCCAAACCATCTTCAGAATGGGATCCCTGTTGCCCTAAAGGAGCAGGCAGAGGAACGTCCAAGCCTGCTTGGTCCATGGCAGCAGGGGGAGCTCTTGAGCTGCAGGACTCATCTCCAGCCAGAGCCCCAGGGACCAACAGCTGCTGTTTGTCATCAGCAGCTCTGACAGGGGCTTTAGTTATCACAACTGCTGACACCTGGGCTTCCAGGCTCAGAGTTGAATCCAAGAATACTCCCAAATTGCAAACCTTTGTCTTCAGAGTGAGTGTGACCCCATCTAATGCAGACTGGATCCCTATTCCCTGATCTGTCTTTCTTTTTTTTATAATATTATTTTATTAAAGTTTCACAATTAACCATTTATTATTGCTATTTCACATGAATTATTTCTTGAATCTTCCAAACTGATCTAGACTTCATTTCCAAAATCTCTTAACATTGTTATATCATTGTACTGCATTTTTCAGATATTTTACATGTTAGTACATAGCATTTCCATTACCATATTCCTGCTTCATGATATCTACCATAATCATCACAATGAAATTTTTCCACAAATTACCATGAATTATAGACTTCTATCAAAGGTCACCCAGCAATCACCTACCTGATCTGCCTTTCTAATGACCAGGAGCACCTCTATCTTGTCTGGATTAAGTTTCAATTTGTTTTCCCTCATCCAGACCATTACTGATGTCAAGCACTGGATTAGGACCAAGACAGCTTCCTTGGCTTGTGGTGGAAAGGAGTAATAAAATTGGGTGTCATCTGCATGCTGATGACACTGAACCCCAAAACTTTGCACAGCCTCTCCCAGCAGTTTCATGTAGATGTTAAATAGCATGGGAGACAAGACCAAACCCTGAGGGACCCCACAGGCCAAAGGGTAGGAGGTCGAACAGGAGTCCCCCTGTACCACTTTCTGGTTTGGCCCTCCAGGAAAGAACGGAGCCACTGTAAAACAGTGCCCCCAAGTCCCATCCCCACAAGGAGACCCAGAAGGATATCATGGTTGATGATATTGAAAGCTGCTAAGAGGTCCAGCAGAACCAACAGGAACACACTCCCCCTGTCTAGTTCTCAGCATAGGGCATCCACCAAGGTGACCAAAGCCGTCTCAGTCCCATAGCCAGGCCTGAAACCTGCCTAAGTGCAGGACCTTACATTTCTCTCTGTTGAAATTAATTTTGTTAGCTTTGGCCCAACTCTCCAATCTGTCAAGGTCATTTTGAATTTTGATCCTGTCCTCTGGCATAGTAGCAACCCCACCCAATTTGGTGTCATCTGCAGATTTGATCATCTATTCATGAATCTCACCAGGATTGCAATCATAGTTTTAAAATGTTTTAAACTATTTTAACTACTTTTAACCTGTCTTTTTAACTTGATAATTTTTGTTTTTTAGCCTTTAAAAATTATTTTATTGTTACACTGCTTGAATTAGCCATGTCAGTTTTACTGTATTTCACTCTGAGATTTTTGGATAGCAGGTGCGGTATAAGTATTTAAACAAGTGAATAAATAAATAAGTAAGTAAGTAAGTAAGTAAGTAAGCAAGCCATCATTTGACATTGGATGGCTATCTCACAGGAATTACTCTGTGTGGCTTCCTTATTTAGCTGTTGCAGGGCCATTTTCCTAGCAGGAAGCCTAGGTCAGGCATATGGCATCTGATCTTAGCGCTCTATAAAATAAGAGGCAAGATACAGCTGCACTTCCCACCCATCAGATGAAAAAAGTTCAAAGCTCAGCATTTCTCACAGGTCTTTGCCTGTTCTATTAATATTATGGCAGGCACAGAACAATAACTGTCTTTTCAGTTCTATACTTAGCGTCATAAAATTGGAAGTGGGTTATCTAGTACACCCTGCTATTTTGGCTTCACTCTTTTTCCTACATGATGACCATGTGGGCTCATTATATTTAGGATTTGGAAAAGTCACTGTTTGGACTACGGTTTCCAGAACTCCTCAGCCAGTTTAGGCTAGCTAGTTCACTATAGGATTGGAGTTTTAGTGATGCCATCATCATTAGTCTTATTTCCTGTAGGAAAGAATTGGGTGGTGAAATTAATTTCCATGCGGGTACTCCACCCCCTGAAAACATGCTGGCATTGTGCTCTTGCCTACTTGCTAAATTTAATGACACTTTTTCTTCTGAAAAAAACAAAACAAAACAAAACTGTACTTGGAAAGTTACTTTTAAGAAGAATAGATATAATGACATGCTGAAACCATTCACAACTGAACAGAAGTATGCCCTCCAGCATTTCACAGATAAAAACCAGGAAACAGGCAGAGAAATAATATACTACTGTCAAGATTTGTTACTGAGGAAAAATATGCTAGCTAGGAGAGGTTGTAGCCATTTGCTTTTGCCTCTGCCTACTGGGAAGGACAAGATTCAAAGACTTCTTGTTCTTTCCTTCACTGAACTAATTGAATGCAATGTACTTTTGCTCTTTGAGTCAATTTGAAGCCAATGAAGTAAGCCTAGGACAAAAGGGGAAAATGGGAAAAAGAGAGAGAAACTGGGGCATTTAAAAAGCTGCTGAAAAAGTGGGATGACAGAGGATTTATTGGTACTTTTGCTGCCAAATCAGAACAGATGGAGAATATGTGGATTGTGTAGAACAACAACCACAATCACAACACTGTACTGGACAACCACTAACAGGTGAATAATAGTGTATGTTAAACAAAAATTGAGCTATATGAATCATACTCCTAAGCATATAAATATAGTAGTGGTCCAGAAGAAAATGTGCCAGCATGATGATGCTCTGTGTTCCAAGGAGTTTTTAATGGCTACTTCCAGATTGTGGAACACCCTTCAGGGGAGACCAAGCTGCTTGCCTTTTGTTGTCCTTCTGCTGATATGCAAAGAACTGTTTATTCACTAAGCTTTTAGCAACTGACTGCATTCTAAGGAATGTGTATGTGTGTTTCCTGCTGGATTCTGTACTTTTTGACTGATGAGTTATAAAATTGCTTTTCGTTCAACTGTGCTTCAGTATTATAATTTGTTTAAATGTGATTTTATCATCAGTAAATGCTGGTGGTCATTGAAGAGGTGAATCTGTTCCAAGTTTTCATCTGAAGTCTAACACCGCTGTCCAAGAGGCTGAGCCGTATACTTAAAATAGGTTCAGCATCTTGGAGAGCTCATTTGAAATTAAGACTCTAACCCAGAGTTGATTCACTCTCCACCTAACACTGGAGCCACCCACTGCCAATGATTGTAGTACTTACAATTGTGGTGCCACAGTGGCCAGCTTCCATTGCTATAGCAGAAGTTGCATTCTTAATTTGCAATGGTTTGAGCACAAATAATTAATCACATTGTGTGTGGTGAGCACCATTGCCATATCAGTATATTCCACCTATTTTACTTCACTTTTGTATCTCTTTCTTTCTTTTATTCTTGTCATATCCTATTGCTGTAGACTGCTAAGACACTGGCTATTCAAATGGGGGGGAGATTTTACAGAAAGTCATCATCATCATTTTGGTTTCATTATGCTCCCACAGCAACAACAAAAATGTAACTTATTACTGGCAATGGCTTTGCTTATAATTCATTAATTCCAGGTTCTGACCTTGCCCATACTGTGTTGGTAGCAGTGCTATTACCTTTTGGGGCTCTGCTTTGATGGTGCTGCAGTACATGAGAACAAAGGCCAAGAAACACCATGGCCATTTCCGCACTAGCCTGTTATAGTGCGATGATTCCACTTTCAACATTCTCTGGAATCCTGGGATTTGCAGTTTTGGGAGGGACCGCCCGGCCTCTTCCAAAACTGCAAACCCCAGGATTCCAGAGGATGTTGAAAGTGGAATCATCATGCTATAACAGGCTAGTGTGGAAATGGCCACGCATGTCTGGGAAGATGCAATAGAGTCACTGAGGTGAGAGCATGGCTTCTGCTACTAAAGGCACTGGACCCCAGCATCTTCCACATACTAACTGTGACATAAAACATGGAATAGATAAGGATTCTTTGTGCAAAAAATATGGAAAAGGAGCTAATATTTGTAGCATTGCCACACATTTATCTACTGCTAGCACTAGGGTAGGCACAGCAGCCTGTTTCTAACAGCTATAGGTGATCTTTGGTTCTCAGTTCTGCTAAACTCAACTGCAGGATAGTTAGAGAAACCCCAAAGTAGAGTTTGACACTTTTATCTAATCTGACACATTTGTCTAATATATATATTGCACACATTGCTGTAAACAGTTGCTCTGAAATATCTCAAGTTATTTGATGTAAATGTTTAGTATTTTTCTGAACCACCTCAACAGTATCCCATGAAGGGCTAAAAACTGAACACAAATCATGACAGCCAAAGCTCTCAGACATAGATAAAATTTAGAATCATCTCAGTTAGAAACAGCTCTTCCCTGTAGTCCTATAGCAGATTTGATATAATATCAACCTCTGCCTCTAACTGGTAAGTGGTTTCAGATTCTGCTCAAGTTATTGCCAGATTATCATTTCGACTGTGTTCTTCTTGGAAACTGTGTCTGGAGATTGGCTTGACTTTACAAACAAGCTAATGAAAAACACAATCAGCTTGAGTGCTTTCATGTGAACTCCTGAAGAAAGGCCATGACTGCAAAAAGCATGCACTAGCCTTTTGCTTTGCTTGGTGCAGGAGGGAAGAGAAACTGTTACAGACAACTGGTTTATTTCTCTGCAGGATTTGGTTAGCTTTCCTGCAGTATGACATGGTGAAAGAATACTTCTTGGCAAGATGCTCATTCAGTTAGATCAATGGAACTTAGCTGTGGCTTGGCTGAGGCCTGTATCAGTAACACAACTTTTTAGGACTAATGGAATTTAACAGGAAATTACGTACACTGAACAAATTCATTTTAAAAAACCCATAATGACCCCATTAATAAAGCCGTTAGTAATTCATTTACTAAATTTGTGTGTTGATTCATATTAACTGAACATTAAAAGAGAATGAAAAGAATTCATTGTCATCCCGCCCAAATGCTAGTTATCAAAAACCTGTTGTTTGTTTGTCTTAAGGTTTTATAGCTGCAATTTTCCGTCCTGTAACTTTATAAATCACACCTGAGGGAGACCCATTGGAACATCTGTTATTTCACTCTTGCATTTCCTCATTGAGATGTGGATGCTAAACTTAAGAAAACACACTTATATCAGGTTCATATCACTATAACTGTCATGGTTCCATCCTATGGAACCCTGGGAATTGTAGTGTAGTGAAATAATTAGAATTCCCTGCTAGAGAACTCTAGTCCACTGCTACAGCGTGGGCATTTTGATTGCCTGTAGACACTAGAGAATTAAACCGATATAAACTTCAATCCAATTCTTTTCAGAGTGCCTGGGGAGTAATTCCCAGGAAGCCTGAGGAATGCACTAGAGCGCTCTAGTACAGAATTTTAAATACCTCATGGCACTAATCAAGTCAAGTCAAGTCAAGCCTTTATTGCGGTCAACAAACCATAAGGCAAAACACTTGTTACATACAATATATAACTTCTGTATACGTTATACACATTCTGCGTGGGGATAAAAACCTTATCTTTACCAGGGATCCCCTATATATATAATTTGTTGCTGGGGACCAGAAAGACTTAACTCAAGATTTAAATATTTAAATTTAGATTTAAATATTCAAATATTTAACTATTTGAATATTTGTTTAAAGTTCGTCATCAGTTGCTTAGCTTTATCCCTTGTTTTTCCAGTAGACAATGCAAAGGAAAGGAGGCTTGTTAATGGCCAGTGGAGTAGCATGCTGAGATCCTTCAAGTACCAGGAAAGTAGAATAAACTGGAATTTCCTAAAGGAAAGTTATGAATGGGAGGCAGGTCTAAAGAATAATTTCTTTTGCCTTTCCCCCAAAAGCAGCACCTGGAAAGTAAGGGTTTTGGTGTTGCTTTTGGGGAAGGTACAAAAGAAATGCCATTTCCCTCTGAAGGAGCATGGAAAATGTAGAGAGGGTAGGTGCTTCTAAAAGAACCACGTATCCTCTCTCTACTTTCTTGATGTTCCTTTGGGGAAATGGTGTTTCTTTTGCCCTTTCTTCCCACAAAATAGCACTGGAAAGTAAGGGTCTTGGTGCTGCTTTGGGGGAAAGCATGAAAGAAATACTGTTTCCCTCTGAAGGAGCACTGAGTGCTTCTTTCAAAAGCACCTACAGTCTCAATGCACCTTCAGAGGGAAATGATGTTCCTTTTGTGTTTTTCCCCAGAGGAGTACTGAGATCCACAGTGCTTTGCTTCCAAGCAGCCACAAAAATAAAGGGACTCTACTTGGAAGTGAAGGTCTGCTGTGCTCCCTGGCCCTGGGCTCAAGCAAACATTGCCACATTCACTACACAAAGCCTGGGCTGGGCATCTTCCCTCATCTTCTGGACTCCCCTCTTGCCTTCCCACCTTTGGGTCTCTCTGGCACAACTGTGCAGTAGATTCAGAGCCTCTAGTGCAAGATTAGATGCTGTACTGCATTGTTGCCACTGCTGCCACCATCATCACTACCACCTTTGAGGAATCTGGGACATGCTGAATCAGGTACCCACAAGTAGCAGGGACATTTTTTTGTCCCTTATAGCTAGGATTTTCCCTATTTTCTGGGATGAATGGCAATCCTACGTGGACCCTCCGTGAGGGCTCCATGGACCACAGATTAAGAACCACTGATGTAAAGAGCTTGTTTTTCCTGCCAGGACTGCAACCCCAGGAGCAAAACGAAGCATGCACAGTCATTTTCAGCCACTGAGGTCACATGGATTTCAATGGCTGCATATGATGAAGTGCACTTAATTTCCTCCCAAGGAGTCATGGGACTTGTAGTCCCCTTCTTTTCATAATTTGGTCTCTCCAGCCACTGCCAGGCTTCATGGAATCTGCCTAATTTCCTCTGTCCCAGAAGTGTGGACAGTGCAGCCCACAGATTGCATGTAGGCTCCCTAAGCTCCCAGTATTTTTAGTTTTGCCTCAAAATCATGCCAACCCATGAAACACACAGAAACACATGGTAACACCCTCCCACATCCTCCTGCCCCATCAGAAACTTTCACCCCCAAATGTCTCCTCTTTCAATTATTTCCTGGTCAAAAAGGTGACCATCAATGACCTTGTGCTCCCTATTTTGGCTTGGATTTGGGCAAAAAAGAAGCATTTTCCCATACTAGCAAGGAGTGGCTCAGGGGGGTGGGGAGAGGGAAGATTGGCCTCTGAATTACGGTTGTCCAGACAAGGAACATATACTCTCACATGTGTCTGTGAGAGGACTAGCAGGAGAGAGAAGGGTTCACAAATTCACTGGGGATTTATGAGTAGCTTTGCCAACCACCCATGCCAACCACCCATGCAACTCCTCAGTATCTGTGGCACATCTACTCAAAGGGCATATCTACAAAACTCTGATGAGCTTGCAGGCCAAGCCACTTGACAGTCAACTATTCTTTATGTGCATTACAAAAGTAAAAATGACTGAATGGTCATTCCCTGTTTGAGCATGATGTCTAACATTCCTACTGCTTTAACAAACTATAATCCTCACAACTGTTTGGGGAAAATAAGTGGTATAAAACCAATCTATGCATGTAGGAATAATATACCCTTAGCTGGTCTTCAAAGACATAGCAAGACTCTATAGGTTACAGATCTATTGGACTTCAAACATTAGACTTGATTATGTAATGGCTGATTACTGGAGGCTAAAAGTCAATCGTGGTGTTCTTTTTGATGATGATTTCCATGAATTCCAGAATTTGCTGCTGGCTCTTCTAGTAAATGAATGCTTTTGTGGTTATAATCTATTTTCAGATTGTTTTTGTTCACATTGTGGGTGTGCCTGGGCTCCTTTAGAGCACGGATCCTTTATGATTATGCAGACGCCTACTGGTGATGGGACAGATCTCTTCCAGACATTCTTGTTGACTGAACCTAGCCCAGCAAGCCAGTCACTCAGCCAACAGATGTTTCTGCTTTCTCTCTTATGAAGCCAGATATATCTTCCATTCACCATGCCAAATTAACATCCTTTGCTCCTAAAAAAAAAAAAAAAAGTGAAGATTGCCATAACCCTTTCCATTTAGGAGATTTTTAAAAAATCTAATGCAAAACAAAAGTTATGATTTGCTGACAGTTGATTTCGTCCAAAAAAAGAAAAAGAAAAAGAAAGCCACCTCCCTTTCCCCACTGGAATCTAGACCAAAACAGTCAATTTCCCAAATCTGTCTGATGCAGAGATGTAACACCATGTAGCATCTTAAGAAAGATTGGATCAAAATACCAGCCCTTGTTTCACAGCCATTTTCCTAGCCTGCACAGATGAATCCTTCCCTTTCACCAGTAAAGTGGACCCTGTGAATTGCTGGCGTCATTCACCCAGTCTGCCCTAGGCTTTTGGTGAATGGTGAGTAGCCTTTAAATTATTTTGGCAACCAGGCAATACTTCTGTCTCCTGATCCATCACCAATAAAACACTGGAAGGTAGGGAGCACCAGCTGATTGCTCAGTCCATTGGCTATGTTGGTTAGGGCTGTTGAGAGCTGCAGGCCTCCAAAAACCTTTGCTTGGCTTAGTCAATTGAAAAACATTCTACCTTCATATGGCCTTGAGAGCTACGTACAGCAATGGAAGAGAAGGATGTTTTAAGGACACTACGTCCTATTTTTCTGTTCTGGAAGGAGAAGATGCAAAGAAATGCTGTCATCTTTCCCAAATATGTGAATTTTTGAATTTACCCGATTTTTAAGACCTTTGGAGAGGGGAAGGGGTTCTCTCTGTCCTACCACCATCTCATGAAGAAGAGAACTTTCTCAATGGCTGTTCCCAATTTGTGGAATTTCCTACCATAGGAGGCCTGATCAACCTCCTGTCCACCAGCAAGCAAGGACCTTTTTATTTATGCAGGTCTTTGGCATTTCAATTGTGGTGGCAGAATTATTTTTAATGGGATATGTTATGCCTTTATCTTTTTACTATGCTTTAATGTGTTTAATGTTTTTTAAAGTAATTAATGTATTATTGTTTTTCGCCACCTCGATCGATGGGGAGAGGTGGGATAGAAATATTATTATTATTATTGTTATTATTATTTAAATGCTTTTAAATTTTTGTATCAGGTAGGTTTTTAGGGCACTCCATTCTTAACTTGATGTGAACCACCTTGCATTCTGTCTTGGGAGAGAGACAGGATATTAAATAAATAAATAAATAAATATTCCAAAATTAAGCCACCAGGGAATGTCACTGAATTCCCTGTATTTTTAATGGGTGCTGTGATGAACTTGCTTGCATTTTGGGGACCATTTTGCTCACCAAACTTTACTTCACATTCATATATGGTTTTAATGATACCTGTAGTCAACTCTAGTCTAGTCTTAATCTTAAACTTCTCAGAGGCAGGAGTCTTACAGACTATGGTATCAGTACAGGCACATCCTGCCTGAAATGAAAATATGCCTCTGATCTCACAGTGGTTCTGATCAGAAGCAAAACCTGAGCTGAGAAATTGTCCCAGATGTCTCTGAGAAGTGCCTTTGGGCAAGGTGTTGGACAGGTAGACCGATAATCACTTTCTACTTGACTGAGATACTTCTTTAAACTGCGAGCCAAATTATATATTTTACAGGGAGATCCAGACGGTGCTATAGTATGCTGTAAATGACAGCCAATCACAGAACTGTTCACTCTATTATGAGTTAATCCAGATTATGCATGTGATATCCCATGATGGCTTTCTCTTCATCCTACCACTTTCCAGGGCTGGGGAAGACATCAGAGAAAACTTTCGTGGTGGCTGCTCCAAGGCTATGGAACTCCCATCCAAGGGAGGTTTGGTTGATCCCCTCTTTGCTTTCTTTTCAACTGTAAGAAAAGAGTTTCCTATTTAAACAGGCTTCCAGCCTTAACTGATTAGGGTATAGCGACATGCAATAGGCATGGTGTTTTAATATATAATAGATGTTTCATGTTTTTTAAATTTTTTAAAAGGATATTTTTTAAAACATTCTTTTAATGTTTTAATGGAATTGATTATTCAATGCTTTTAAAGCCTTTGTATTACATACTATTTAGCTATTTTAACTTATATTGTAAGCTGCTTTGAGTTCCATTTTGGGAGAAAGGTGAGATATTAATGAATCAATCAATTGATCAAACCTTCCCAACCATTCCAATGGACAATGTCAGGGATGATAGAAACTGTGGCTTAATAATCTTTGAAAGTTCATATAGCTACATTCATGCCAAGCAAATGTTCTTGTTGGTTTATGATTGGTTTATAGTTATACAAGAAGCTGGAAAAAGAAAAAAATTAACTGAATCTAAACCAAATTAGTGATGACTATGGGTGAAGCTGAGCATAATATCCCATATGCTCTTTTTGGACTACAGCAGCCTTTAATATTTTAAAGGAGAAAAATTGCCCTGAAGGTAAATATGGAACAAAACAGTTTTCTTTGAAGCAATTTTCTGCCAATACTTACTGGAATTTAAGTTTCCATCCTGCAAGTGACTACAAGAATGTTTGAGCCACAAAAACATCACAGCATTATTTTGTGTACATCTGAGATACAATGAACATAACTCTATCATGTTAGGTGTGGCATTTGTACTGTTTTGCTTTCTTTGTCAGCACGTTACTAAGGATTTGTCTTGAGATCATAACTGAAGTCTCAGCAGAGAAAGTTATGTCATGCAGCTGGATTTTGAATCAAGATTAGACATTTCCATTTGTGTGGAATTCATTCAAAACATTAACTGGGCAGTTGTCAACAGTGTATGTTTTTTCAGAACCAACAATGTTAACAGATATAATCCAGTTGTCCTTTATTTTCAGAAAAAAATGCACTAATATAGACCACATTTTCATTCACATGCGCACACATGCTTCTGGAAGTGGAAGGGCTTTTTTTAGAGACTATATCCTATATTTGTAAGTACAGAAGACATCAAAAATGAACAAAAGATGAATGCCTGCTTTGTAAGTCAAGGAAGTGAAGTTAAGGAAAATATATCAGACCAGAGTTTCAAGGAAACATATGGCTTAGCACTTTAGTCAGAAGTATTTGTCTGATTTAAAAGTTCGGCAATAATTCAGTTTCATTCATGCTGCTTCCAAACAGGGGTTTTTCAGGCATTGTGCAGCTATTCCATCTTTTCCTGCAGATCTTTCTTTCTTTCTGGGAAGGAAATAAAAGGCTAGAAGGAGTACGAACAGCAGATGCTACATCTCATCTCCTTTTAAATTCCTGCCCATGTCTGAGGTAGGAGAAGTGTCATCAGGAAGCACTGTCTATTAGAGAGGAATATGTGCATGAAGGAAAATATAGTTGGCCCTCCAGATATGCTAGGGCTAGGGGCACAGGACCCCTGTAAAAGTAGGGAATATAATATAAAAAGTGTCTGTGTATGTCTGTTGGAAGGGGACTGAGGCATGGTGGGGAGAATAGGCACCCAAGGTTCAAACCAGGTGGGGAAAAGGAGATGGAAAGGGAGTGGGTCAGCATCGTGACCCTATACTTCCTCTCTCTCATCAATCTCCTTCCTTGGGTATGTGTGGGGGCTAAGGGTTTGTGAGGCTGAGATATTGGGTTTTGAGCCCTCCTAAGCTGGCTGGGCAGCAGCTTGTGAAGGAGGAGGAGGACAACAACCAAAGGTGGATATTTAAAGGGTGGAGACAGTGAGTGGTAAGGTACCACTGGAAAAGAAGCTCTTGAGTTTGGGGTGGGGGGAAGGGTTTGGAAAAACTTGCAAATAATCATATCTGTAAATTGGAGGGCCAACTGTAAGGTGAAATATATTAATATATCATATATTCCAGTAGTTTTTTTGCACTTAAAAGCAACAACCACAGTGTTTAAATTATATTTAAATGCAGTATATGAATTATCTTCTAGTGCTGGACTAAGGCCCTTTCCGCTCCACCCTCCCAACCCTCCATAGGGATGGGTGAAGGACAGGACTGCGAAGACATCATGCAGAACCATAGTTGCAGTCCCGTCCTTCTCCTGTTCCCAGGTGGTGCAATCATGGAGTAAATTATTAATGGGTTCCCCATCAATCACCCGTGATTGCACCGCCATCCCACACTTTCCTGGTGTGTGAGCATCCAGAAATGCATTGGCTGTGCTTCCTGCCCGAGTGCAGCCTGGAACAGTACCTGGCTGTGCTTTGGGAGGAAGCAGTGGGGTCATCATACTTCCTGGATCCCAGAGGCATCTGGCACAGAGGGGAGAGCTCTCATCATGTTCCCTTCCACTGCCAGGATCCCCACAGGGTGCCACTGGGATATGTTAGGGTGCGTAAAGGGCCTTAGATTCTGGGAGACCAGGGTTTGAATCCCTCCTCAGCCATGGAAACTCACCAGGTGACCTTGGGCTAATCACACCCTCAGTCAGCCTAACAGGAAGGCAATGGCAGATCCCACTCTGAACAAAAGCTGCCAAAAAAACAAAACAGAGTGGTGATAGTGTCACATTAGAGTTGCACAGAAATGAAATGAAAGCACACAGCAACAACAACCCTGCTAAAATTTATGGGAGCTTTTTTATTAACTGCTGTCACCATATTAAAAATCTAGCAAAAGGTTTTTTTTTTAATGTTTGGCATATCCTCATGACTTAGGAGCTTAAGAAAGTGAGTCACATCTGATATGATTGACTGAGGGTTTGTAAAGTAGAGGTAGACTTAGGGTCTTTTTGTGTGCTATTTCCATTGTAAGGTATTCCCTCCCAAGGACAATTTGTGGCCATGGACTGGATGCTAGGCTAGGACTCTCCCAAGACATTTTTTTGCCTGAAACAAAACCCGAAATGGTGCTAGCAGTCATCTCCTATCTACATACAGAAGCTGGCTGGATTGGGAATCAAATCCTATTCTGCCATGGGTGATGGGACTGCATTCTGCACAGTATCAAAGGCAGGAAGCAGAAGTTTTCAACCCCATCTAGCACCAGAAGTAAGTCAGGACATTGTCCTTCTTCAAGCAATGGGATCAAGTAATGGAGGATTTGGTAGTTAAAGCAAATTGGGGTAGGGACAGGTCTATTGCATATGGCTTTAGTGTAACAGGTCCGTTGGCCTTTAGATGGAAGGCTTAATATGGTACTGAACTGATGCATCATGTTGATATGGTACTTGTCTTCTGAAATCGTATATTAAGTACTAAAAATGGGATATAAATTGCAAGTAGTATGGATCTGTGTGAGTGTGTGTATACGTGGACAAAAAGAGGCAGAAAAGAATGGTTTCAAATATGCAGCCAGAGTAATTATAATGAACATTTAATCCTAAGCATGTGTATATCTTGCTTAAAATTAGTAGTTAACATGCATGCAATGTGGCCATCTCTTTCTCATCTTTCCCTCAGGATTTTATGTCTCCTGTACCTTGCTTCTGTAAGAGTCTTTGCTGGGGCAATACAAGGAAGAACTTGAATCTTGAACTCCATTAACATTACAGACAAATAGGGGTGGGAATGATGATTTAGAGAAAATTACAAGTGCCTGACTTGTACTGTGGTAATTTTAAGCAGGTGGCTGAAAAAAATTCTGCTAGAACATATTTGAGGTCAGTGGGTTGTAAAGGAATATTTAATTGCACTGGTGGTCAATAGGATATGTTCCAGTGTGATGGGGGAGACCTCGGTAAAGCCTCACACTCAACAAAAGAGGTGCAGTAATGGGAATCATAGCAGTGATGTTGTGTTGGCCCCAAACCACTCTCCCATGCTAGCTATCCCTAGCAGTCTGTGGAATGAGCAATGTGAAATCCTCAAAGAGATCATTTCAGCCACTTCCTTGTCCCAAATTTCTGAGAAACAAAAGATACACAATACTTAGGTGTCAGGAACTAGGAGTCAAGCCATGAGTCATGTCTACGTATATGTTAATATCCTGTTCTTCTTCCAAAGAACAGCACTTGAGAAAGATGACTGTGACCACAACAAATAAAATAAATACAATTAAAAGCTAAAACAGATTAAAACCATAACTGAAAACACTTCAATAAAAGAAAGAACATCCATCCAGGTTTTTTTTTAAGAAGAACTTCTGTAAGAAACCAACTGCTAAATACCTACTTGAATAAGAAGGTCTTTGCCTGTTGGCAAAAGGATGAGAGATGGAAGATGGCCCGGGCCGTCATAACAGGAAATTTCAGAGCCTAGGAGCAACCACTTGAAAAGCCCTCTCTGACGTCCCATTCTGGGAGAGGCAGGGCTGAGTTCAGCGCATCCCCTGAAGACCTCAAAACCTGGATAGGTTTATATACAGTCTTTCAAATAGCTTTGGTCCCACGTTGTATAACAAAGCTGGTCAATGTGTGACTGGGGGCTTGGGGAATCTCCAAGCTGTTTCTGTGGCTCTAACTTCCAACCCTGCTCCCAAGGGTGAACAGCAATGAATGGAAGCTTCAGAAGTAGTCTTCTGGCTACTTCTGGTTCATATTGTCCTACATTTCCACAGGTGAAACTGGAACACATTTGGCCAAGCAGCAGCAGAGTGTGGTCAAGATGGAAAAAGTTATTAATGAGGATGGACACACAAGTTAGAAGAGGCTGCAGCAGTTTGCTTTTGCCCAACTTTATTCTGCTGAGTTGATTAAGTGAAAACTACTTTTGCATTTTGAACTCAGGCCATTTCTGTACAGGGTTTTTAAAATGGTGCAGTCCATCCTCCAAGCAGGAGGTCTGCACCTGGGAGCAGACTGGGTCGGACCTACTTAACGTAGATCCGCAACTCAGTCTGCTCCGGAATGACCCCAAGTGGTCATCCAGAGTGCTTTTGAAAAACTGCTATAAATAGGTCTTTCAAAAGCATGGAGCGCGCCACTGCGAGGCTGCTCCCTTATGCAGATCCACAGGCTTGCCTCAATGTGAGCCTGCGATCTGCCGGGGGCGGGCTTTAGGCTGGCGAGCTTCAGCGGTTGGTCGAGACGCTTGACCAACCGGAAGCCGCCATTTGGGATGCTGGAGTAGTGCGTATCGATGAGCACACACTGCTCCGGAGCAGCATGGACCGGACTGGGGAGCTGAAAAGTCCAGTAAGTAACAGCGTGGGGCAATTTCCTCACCCCATGTGGAAATGGCTTCAGTTTGCAACAATGAAAGTAAACTGGGGACAAAAGGAGAAGGAAGGAAGAGAGAGAGAGACAATGGAATATTTTAAAACTAGCTTAAAAAGTGATATTATCAGAAGACTAACTAGGGCTGTCTCTGCTAAAGTGAAATAGTTGGGTGATATGCTGGTTAGGTTTTGGTTTTGAGATTTTTGGCATGCTGCAGCCCGTGAAAGTCCAGAAAGTTTAAAAAAAAAAAAAAGCTCCATGGACCCACTGAACTTCACTCCCAATTGTATATAGACTTATAGATCATAACTAGTACTTTTAGTTCTTCCCAGAAACATATAAGTGCATTTTATATCTTATTCATGGAAATTAATCTTATAGCAGACAAAAGGAAAGATGCAGAGCAACACAGTTTGAGCCCCAGTAGAACTATGTGATGTAAGGAGTTTAGTAACTAAGGTAAATATATCAACATTGCCCTCTCAGGGTTAATAAAGTATGGAACACAGAACAATTAATAAACTTTATGATTCCATGACACCTATCAAAACAGTATTGATCTCCTGCTCCCTTAATAGCATTATGCAGAAGGCAGATACCTGAGGAAGTCTGAGGAACTTTCTCTTCCGTAACTAGTTTTGGTTATGGAGCCATCCATCCTTCTGTAATCTTAGATGAAGGCTAAAAGGCATAGATCTAGCCCAATGACAAAGAACTGTTTATGGCTTACTACTCTTATTGCACTCCAAGCAGAAAGTGTTTTATGATCTCTGTGTTATGAGGTAGGTAGCAATTATCCCCACTTGAAAATGTGAATATAGTAGGTTGTCTAAGGCAGGCCCAGGCCACCCAGTGAGTCCATGGCTAAACTGGAATGTGAAACCTGGTTTCCTTGGCTCAGCTTCATTTCCCCATCAGTGTGTGTTAACTGATCTCTTTCTCTTCTCCTCCCTCTCCCCCTCTCTCCCTCTCTCTTTCTGTATACTTAGTGACCTGGGCCAGGAGTGACAACTGTAAACTGAGCTAGACCTGGCATCTCAGAGGAAATCTGACCTATTCTCTTGACACCAAGCTCTAATGTTAAAGTAATAGTTCCAATGTTAACCAATAAGTTCAGATTCTACTGTGATTAGCCTCTTTAGGGTGTAATTTATACTTTCTAAATTGAGCTCAGTAGTACAGTTCATGCCCTGCATGCACAGGGTCCCTTAGTTCCAATCCCTGGCATTTCTATTTAGAAAAAGAAAAGAAAAGATCTCAGTCAACAGAACTGGAAAAAGCTAATACCTATGGGTCATAGTGGAGGCAACAGAAGCAGCCAGCAATGTTGGTTTATTGGTGCCCTATTCATGTATGCAGAGGGTTTTGGGACAAGGCTCATAGAACATGTACTTTCCACTTAGATGGTCCCAGGTTCAATTCCTGCCATCTCCAGTTAGACAATTCAGGTTGCAGGTAACACAGAAGACCTTTGCCTGAAATCTCAGAGAACTGATGCTGATTGGAGTTGACAAAACTGGGTTAGAAGGATGAATAATCTACCATGGTATGCGGAAGCTTACTTGGGAGGACTGGACTTTTACATGAAGGGAGAGAGATGCAAAAATGCCAGAAATAGTGAAGCCATGAGGAAAAGCATTTTTTTCTCTTACTTTTCATAAGCAACCAGAAAATTTTGGAAAAATTAAAAAAGAATAATGCAATATTAGGACTCTTTACATAATGAAAGTCACTTTTTCATTTTAGCAACATAAAATGTATTATGCATGAATTGTCTTGGCATAATGTTATCATGTTTAATATTTCAGAAATCTAGCTTATTCAAAAAAAAATAATACAAATTGAGCTACGTGGTTGTTACCCTGTTTACTGGGGGTCCTGGGAGGGATGCCTAAATAACCTTATAATACGCAAGATGGGGAAATTAGTCAAGAGCACTGGTTGGCTCTACGAGAGGCAGGGTAACGCAGCAGGATATTGTAACCCAATGTTTACGGGGTCAGGCCAAGTCAAGAAGCAAACCATGTTGGAAATAATGAATGATCTTTATTAAATATAGGCACACAATGTAAGCAACACATGCACACAGATAACTAAGGAAAATAAAGGGGTGAGTATGATAGCGGGATTTTCAGAGGGATAGTAGATTTGGGTGATAAGAAACCTGTTCCTGAAGCCCGGAAAGAATAGAGAGTGATGCTGGGGTTCAATATGGCTCAGCACGTGGAGCTGAGGGGAAGCTCGCCAAGCAAAGTGGCAGCAAGGCGGTCTGAAACTCAGGAGCGATCTGAAGAAGGTCTCGGAATCAGGGGTTTTTATAGAGAGAAATGTAACTGCAGGCTATGCCGTACTTGGGGAAAACAATGAGTTTTGGGCGCGGGACAAAGCTTTGGAAAGATCAAAATTTAGCAAGATTGAGTTAAGTCCGAATTGACAAAGAGTTAGCCAGTATGCAAACGCAGAGTGCTTGGCATTTGAGTATTCAGCTTGCCAAGTTACCTGCTCGGGGCAGGGAGTCCTTTGTAAACAGCCTGCATACATAATGAGGGTGTTTGCAGAAAGGTCTTCTAAAGCAGTGATCTGGCTATTTCTGTCCTGCCTGGGTGGAGAATGGAATGTCCAGCGATTAGTGGCCGAGCCTAGTTCTGTGCTTGTCTGGGGGCCTCACAAACACGTGGAGAGGGGTGGTGGAAGAGAGCCAAATTATTGATATCAAAATGATATCTTTATGGTATCTCCAACGAGGTCTAACCTGCAGTAACATGGTGCTGAATGGTATGGAACACCTGAAGTATAAGAAACCTCTTTGGTTTTGCCAGTTTGTAAGGAACAGGAAAACAAACAAATGAATGAACGAACAAGCAAACAGAAGAAACAATCAAAATTAGTAAAACAAACAAACAAAAAATTACTCTGTCTCCCCCTCTAGTACTCCATAGTGCCAGCAGACACAAAACATCCATTCCCATAAAAGTAGCTGAGAAACGGAAACACAGACCAGCAACTGCAATGATGTGAGATACTGTAAATTGTCTTACTCACAGATCTCCCTGCTACATTGTTTTTAGAAATAAGCTGGGGAGGGAAATAAATATAGGAACACCTTGCCTTATTTAAGCAGCTGATTGATGTTCTTCTTCCTATGAGTAATGGGAAGTGTGACCCCCTTCCCATAAGCAAACTCCAATGTGACAGCCAGAGTTAGGGTCTCTGTCACAATTCCTCTTGCACAGAGATCACTCCCAGGAGGGGATGTGGTAAGAACATCAGTCTGTTGATTCATGACCAACAGGGGAACAGACTTCTGTTACTAGCAGTGGCTGCTGCCCAGTAAAAGGGGATTGGGGAACATTCACAGTCCCCAGGTATTCCTTAAGCTAGTGAATACATTGTTGTCGTTGCTGGGTGCCCAAGTTGTTTCTGACTTATGGTGGCTCTAAGGCAAACCTATTACAAGGTTTTCAGGGGCTGAGTATGTGTGACACACCCAATGAATTTCCCATGGCCGAGTGGGGAATCAAACCCTGGTCTCCAGAGTTGCAGTCCAATACTCAAACCACTATACCACACTGGCTCTCTAGTGAATACTGTGAATTGTGAAAATGAACCAGTCACCAATGTGTAATTCTAAGTTGTGCATTTGTGACTGCCTTAGTGAATTCCAGCCTCCCCCCAGTTCATCCCGTTTCTGATATTGGAACTGCTGGGTTGAGAGAAACTGTGGGTGCAGCTCCCATAATCTGTGTGATCTTAAAGACATGACACACAGGGTAGTATTTTCTTCGAACTATATTCCAAGATGTGTTTTGGATACTTTGTGCAAAAATAAAAAAATAAAAATAAAAATGGAGGCATTTAGACATCTTGTAATTCCAGAGAATGTTGATGTTGGATTTATAACTTGGCAACAAATACTGAATAGTAATGTTGTCCTTCCTCATCCGTGGGAGAGTAGGGACTGGGAGGTGGTGGCAGTAGCATGATATGGGCATCTACCATGAGTGAGACCTCTGCTTATGTAGCTTGTGTCCAATTTTGGACATCTCTGTCTTTAATCCCCCATACTGTTTCCTAATCTTCTGAAGAAGTGGGTGTGCAGGGGAAGAAAGACCAAAAAGAAAAAAAAAGAAAAAGAAAAGAAATAGTCCCCTTCCACCAGCCACCATTTTTGAGTGTTTCTTAGGATCAAAGCTGGAGCCTCTTACCACTGCAAGCAAGTGGAGATTGTTGCCTATCCTGGGTATTTTCCCTGTTTCCCATTGTCAAACTATTCCATCCTCCTCCTACTCCAGGCCCTCCCAACTCCATTATACCTCTTCAGATTCAGAAACAGCAAACATTTATTTTTCCATTCTGTTTGCTCTTTTCTCTCCATCCCATCTGTTTTACACAACTAAGCTGATCATTCAGTTTTTCCAGTCTGTGTTTTTTGACTATATCCACTGTCCTACCTTTGTTTTTTTTAAAACAAATAAAGTTTAACACTATATTGATGTATTTATGTCACAGCTATAATCTCCTGTTTATGAGTATTCACCAGCAATTAACATTGTTACGTCCATGGTCCAGGCCCACATTGGTCCTTACAGCACTAGCTGGCAAACACTTTCCTTTCCTTGTCTATTGTTAATCTTTACCTAACATTCTCATACAGACACTTCTTAGAGAATGGGCCTTGTAAGCATAGCAGCAGTTCAAACTTTTTACTGTAGAACTTAGAAAAGCTGCTTTTTAGGAGTATGACTCCCAGAATCTGTCAACCAATGACCATAACCATTCCCACACTACACTCTTATAGCGAGATTATTCTACTTTCAACACCCTATGGAATCCTGGTTTTGCAGTTTAGGGAGGGGCTGACTGCCTATACTCTCTCTATGCTCTCTGGCTATAAGAGTGTAGTGAGGAAATGACCCATATTGCCTGGGGAATTCTGAGAGTTGTAGTGCCAGAAAAGAAACCTTCCCAGACTCTGGACTTGGGGACATTGTGCTTAGGTTCATACATTCTCCAGGAGCCAGTACTTAAACAGTATGGTGAAGGAGTTAGTTGTGCAAGCTCCTGTTGTCCAACACACAGAGGATAACCTTCCATGTAAAGGCCAAAAGTAATGAGAGGTTTGTCACAGGTAAATTACTTGCATTACACACACACACACACACACACACACAGAAACTCTGCACAGTACACTGGTGATGAACCTGCTTAAGATGCTGATCCTGTCTATGCAAACTCTAGATGTAAATGGGCTGACTTTCACAGGTAATGTGGTAGTATGTGATAGAATATGGATAAGAGCTTTCCCATGACCTCTATCCTGTCTCTTTTACCCTTGAGCCAGAGCTGTCTTACAGGCAGGCACTAGCCGTTCAATTTCTCTTCTCTCTTTAAAGTGGGATGCATTGCACAAGCAGAGCCTCCATTGTGATCCAGTGTCTGCATGGCCCAAAAGGATTTACAATTACACCGCTCTTCTACCATTTTTTCTCAGAACTGGCTCCAGAAAGGGTATGAACAATTTTCAAAAACTTGGCAATAAAGTGCTTCCAGGCCTTACTTGCCCTTCTCACCTCATCTTGTACTATTTTGCACCAGAAATGTTTCCATTTCTGTTATTTGAGGGTCTACTAGTTAAGGTGCCCAGAGGTATTGCTGGGAATCCACAAACCTCCATCCTTGCAAGGAAGTACAGTGGGTTACTTTGCTCCCTTCTTAAAATGGTGGGAGATAACCAGGACTGCACTTTGAAAACAGTCCTGCTGTAAAAATAGTGCTGTTGAGAGCACAAGAAAAGCTTTGTTTTGCTAGCTCAGACCAGAGCCAAAAAGCTGATGAGGAACTGAGAAACCATGTGGAGAAGGAGAGAAATTTTTATATCTTTATAGCATCTTGCATATGCTTGTGCTTATAACAACAGCCATACATTGCAACATGCAGACAGGCACTCATTAATGCTGCAACCACTCATTTAAGAGTAAAGCTAATGTCTGAGGAAAAGCAGCATGCGACTGGCTGATGTATTATTGCCAAACTAATTTGCACAGATTCTCAATAGCAGTGCTTGCCAGATACAGAAAGTTTCCATAACAGTGGAATTAAAATCAGTTCAATTTTCATGCATGGAACTATTCTGTTTGCTGCCTGAACAGGAGACAAAGCTTAGCCTCACTCTGGTGTTGAAGGCACAGTGCTTTATATCAGTGAAATCTGAGAATACTTCCAGAAATTCCACTGCCTTTGTGTGCGCAGCCCTGCGGGATTAAAAAATGAGGGCCCTATGCTGTGCTGAAGCAATTCTGAGGTCCTGCAATTGAAAGCTTACGAAAGTTCTGTGTCTCTGTAAGATTAATGACAATGTAAAATTTTTGAGAGTGGAGCACTTTGAAAGTCAGAACCAGAGCCTGGTGAAATTTGAACTGTGCCGTCCCAATCCCCGTACCCACTGTCGCCCTGTACCCACAAACCAATAGGTTAGGTGTAACTTAGCATTAACAATCCATATGTAAAACAATTTTTATGATATTTAGAATTTCTACTGCATCCCTATCCATTATCTAGCATCAAGTAGCAAAAAACAGTTCTGGTCCTGTAACTGTTGGCAACCCCTTCTAAAGTGAAAGTACGTAGTACCCTAGGACCCATCAAGATGTTCTGGCACATGACAGAAAAATCCCTCAAGCATCATTCTGCCACCTTGTCCATTAAAAATACCATAATAACAAATTAAATAACTAGTAATTTGTTGCTGTTTCATGATGGCCAATATTTACTGTCTCAGGTAACTGCCTTGTCCCTAGTGATAGGATACTCTCTACTGGCAGTCATTTGTGGGGAAGGGCTACAGTTCAGTGATAGAGCACATGCTCTGGGGGTAAAAGGTTTTAGGTTCAGTTTCTTGCTGACTGGCTGGGCAGGAAAACTTCCTTTAACCCTGGTTGTTGGCTACCAGTCACTGTAGAAAAGTTGGAACCGACAGTAGAAAAGTTTGCAAGACTTGAGCAGGGCACTTGATGAGACCTTTTTTGGCCCTTTTGCAGCACCCTCCCATCCCACCATGGGGCTTCTGCATGATGTTGTCACTGTCCCATTGTTACTATGGTTCAGGCCTACCAGGTGATTGCACTAGATATCTCTTTTGATATCAAATCATTTGACCTTTCTCTGCCACCTCACTCCATGTGTTTGCGAGGCCACTGGACAGGCATGTACACAGGTGCGGCTGGTAAGTGCTGGGCATTCCAACTCCCACTTAGGCAGGCAGATTAACGCTACTCCGTTGCTTCAGGGACCTCTCTTGCAGACACCCATTACTTAAGCGCGACTCTATACAAAGACGTTCGGCCTCGAGCCAACGCCCTTACAATGCCAAGCTATTTGCATACCGGCTACGCTATTGTCAAACCTGCACTAAGCCGATCATGTAAAACTTGACCTTTCCCAAAGCTTTGTCCTGCTCCAAACTCGCATTATTCTCACTGAGTATGGAATGGCCTGTAGGCACAATCCACCCTATAAAAACTCCCCGATTCCGAGACCACCTCGGATCGCTCGTTCACCCACCTCAGATCGCTCCTGAGTTCCATCCAGCCTTGCTGTCGTTTTGTCCAGAGAGCTCTCCTTGGCCTCTACACTGAGTTTCTTCCTGCTTCTTCAGGACTACGAGAAAAGGTGTCGTATCACCCATTTCCCCTGAAAACTCTTATTTCTAATTTCTAAGTTAGCTGTGCATTTGTGGTGTCTTTAATGTTTGTTTGTCCTTTAATAAAGATATCATTCGCTATTTTAAAACTGTCTGATGGCTCTTCTGACCTGACCCCATAGACATTGGGTTACAAGATCCCTGCTAAGTTACCCTGCCTCTCTCTAGCTTAAGAGAGTGCTCGAGCTAATTTCCCCATCTTGTGTTTTTATTTGGTTGTTTAGGCACCCCTCCCGGAACCCTCAGAGAACAGGGTAACACCATCCTTCTCCCATCCCCAGGCAGTGTGATGATGGGTTAAATCATTGACAGGGTTTCCCCATCAATTTCCTGCAATTGCACCACCATCCTGCACTCACCTGTCCTGAGGAAGCCCTGGAAGCACAATGGCTGCACTTCTTGCCCCAGCACAGCCTGGGAAAGTACCCAACTGCACTGCAGAAAGACGAGGCATGACCATTGCGCTCCCTTCCACAGGGAGCCAGCTAGTGTGGAGGGGAGCGCTCCTGTCACGCTCCCTTCCCAGCACAGCTACTGCTGGGATCTCCACCAGATGACTTTGCCAAGAGGTAGGGTGCAGAAAAGGCCCAAGGATCTTGGAGGTATCTCATCCCTAGGATCGCCATAAGTCAAAGTCAATTTGAAGGCAAACAACAGTAGTGTGGTTTTGTGGAAGATAGTCCAATAACTTGTCTCATTGTAAGACAAGTCCTATTGTTCTAATCCAGGCACATATTTCCTTAGTACCCTCATGGAATTCCACTTTTACTGTTGAATATTGAACTCTGGAACAGGTTGTAAAGAACCATTCTTGATTTTGGAATTGAACTGTTTACCTGTATAACAGTGCAATCATGCAGAGGAAGTACTCTATGTTTCCAGTATTTCACTGATGAAACCTGGGGCGTATATGGCCAAGCAACATCAAAGTGTGGTCAAGAGAGCAAAAGTCGTAAATGAGGAATAACGCGATAGCTAGAAGAGGCTGCACTACTTTGCTTTTGCCTAAGCCTACTGAGAAGCGTAAGAAAAACTGGGACATTTTAAAAGCAGTCAAAAAAAAATGAGATGACAGAGAGTTAATCAGGACTATCCTTTCCAAATTGGGGCAGTTGGAGAGTATGGTACTCAGAAATAAGATTCATGGATATCAGTGAGATTACTTCTTGAATGTATGTACTAGAGTCAACCTTAATCAACACACTACACTTTTGTTTGCTTGAAGAGGGTCTCCTCTCTCACTCAGGCCTAACAAGAACCAGAATTTCTTTCTGGCTGATTTGGTTTTATACTGTTCCCAGATCCTATGTTCATGGGTACATTATTTAGCTGTGACACTGGCTCAGAGCCCAGGACACTATCTTTAAAGTAATTACGATTACAATTATAGTTCCAAGACCACCCCAAGGTAGTTAGCTGCTCTTACAGTAGGCATTTGAAAAAGTTACACTGTGGCCTGAATTGTTAGCCCCAAGTAGGGTAGACCCACTGAATCAACAGGATTTCCCTATGTGTTGACTCATCATTCAGCAACATTCAGTCACTCAGCTCTAGTTGGGATTAATCAGGAGGATTCAGGCTTGTAGCTTTTTTGATAATTAGGAAAGTTACTTTATTTACTTAAAATGTGTATCTGAATGCTTCAAGCTGCTGGTCTGTCATAAAAAACAGGATTCTCCTCCAGCCCACCTTGTTACTATCTCAACATTCACAACAAGACATGAGACAGCAGTGTAAGGCAGCCGTTGAACCACACTGCTGCTGCTATAAAAGTAATTTAAAAGTTACAGTTAAACTATAAAAAGAAGAAAACTTTAAATTGCAGTCATAGTTTAATGTAATTAAAATGTTGTTACTGGGAAAAAGAATTAATGACAAGTAAACCATCATTTTTAATTAGTTGTTTCCAGGTTCTGAGCTGGCTCAACATTTGTCCTTATTCTGCTGTCTTCCTGGCTCCTTACTCTGGCTCTTGTTGGCCACTGTCTCTTGCATCTCACCTCTTTCCTCTTCCAGCAGTGTATACTTGCATTTGGGTTATGATCCCACAAAGATTCTCAAAGACAGTGTGTGGCTGTTTCAGACAGAACAAAGGAGCAATATTTTCCTTATCTTTCTTTAAATTAATTTATCTCCAGCCTTTCTCCCAGCACAAGATTCAGGGTTGCAAATAGAGGAAGCAACTTGCATTTTCAATATAACATTCAATTAGGGAGTTTATGTGGTGCCCTCATGGAGATGTGCATGAGTTCTCCATACATGCAGAACTCATCAGTCAAAAGGAGATGCATACATTCTCCCTAAGGGACTTTGACAGAAAAGACAGACACAGGATGTGTTAATCACTCATGCTTCTGCTCTACAACTTGTTATAACACCCACAATTGTCGGTAGTGCCGACTGTATTTTCTCCACTCCTACTGGTTCTTTTTTGAAGAGAAAAGTGGTAAAAAGAAGGGGAATCCTTATAAACTGTGGTGCCTCTAGATTTCTAGGGTGGCATCTTTTGGATATCATGAAATTATAGGGCTGGAAAAAACCACAAGGGTCATTGAGTCCAGTCCCTTGCCATGGAAAAATACACCATCAAAGCATTAATAAGAAGTTCTCTTTGCCTTCTTTCTTCTATATCTCTTTTCTTTCACTGCCTTAAGTTCAGCTTGAACTTTTGAACCCATGATTTGAATGGTTCAAAATTCTGCAAAAGGTGTTTGCCCATCCCTAGTGGCAAAATCTATTTGGAACTATCTATGTTCATCACAACACTCTCAAAACAGATGAGAAAAGCTCCAAGTCTGTGAAATATATTCTAACTGAAAAGATAAAATAAAGCCAAGGCTCCCTGTAACATATGGAAACAAACAACATATCCAGGGAAGAGAGATGTTTTTCATGTAATTTTTATGTCTGTTCAATTGGCTGCAAGTAAGCTCAGCTATAAAGACTTTCCTGTTCTGTGTGCCATTTTTCAGAGCCAAAGTGTTACAAGGCAAGTTCATTCCTAATAATATACCAGTTCTGAAACAGCTTAGCCCCAACATTAATCAGATGTGATCAAAATGTCAAGAGGGTCTTAAAAGACAGTCAGGTATCACCTCTGGGTCAAGGCGTTTGAAGTTTCAGTAAATGCAGGTGAATTGGATTAGAAATGTTTGCACTGACTAAAGTTTATTGAAACTTATGTGGGGAGACATTTATTACCCAGAAACAATCCACCGTTCTTCAGAGCTGAATTGGATTCAGCCTATATGATGTCTGCTACTAGACCCTTAATAAATGCTAGTGATTCGAGATGAGAAGAGGCTGTTGTTGTTGTTACTGTGTGCCTTCAAGTTGTTTCTGACTTATGGCAATCCTAAGGTGAACCTACCACTGAAGGTGAGAGTGTGTAATGTACCCAAAGTCACCTAGTGGGTTTCCATGGCCAAACAGGCAATTGAACTGTGGTCTCCAGAGTTGTAATCCAATGCTCAAACCACTATACCATAATGCCTCTTTATCTTCTATTCATTGTCTTGTATCTTACATGCAAAACTGTTTTGGAATCAAAGTTTCAGCCTGCTTCCATATTGCTCCTGCATGCATATTAAAAGAAAGGACTTAAGGGTTAAGAGAGTGGCTATGTGTCCTGCTTTACAGAGGACAGCCTTTTTTTCAAGGTCTCTTTGAAAATAGCTTTTTCAGTACTACAGTGAGCCCTCTACTTTCACAGGGGTTAGGAGGACAAGACCTCCATGAAAGTGGAAAAAACATGAAATCAAAATCAAAATCACTAATGTGGTTTTTCTTACTTGAGAACACTTCTGTATGAATCTGCAGGTCCTCCCACACAATTCTCTGGTCAACTTCCAGTGGAGATGGGCCATAAAGTCATGGTGGAAGATCTAGGGATTCCTAGAGCACATATTTTTTTTCCATGGCAAGGATAAATGGGGTAAGATTTTTAAATAAATAAATAATAACCCCACAAATAATCAAATCTGCGAGTGCTGTTCCCACAAATGTGGAGGGCCAATTGTATAATAAATGACATATTGGTACTAAATTGGGAGATTTAACTTGTTTGGTATTTTATTGATGTGTGTTTTATGTTTATAAACTGCCTCAAGGGTATTTGCTAGTTGGGTGCTATAGAAATTTGAGGAAGAAAGAAGGTAAGATTTGAAGATGTTCTCACTTTGAAGAGTAGTTAATCTAAAATCTAGTCCCAAGATTAAAAATATATTAGAAAAGAGAGAACAGAGGCTTTGAAGTTGCCCATCAACAGTTGTGCCTGGACAACATTAGGTCAACTTACTCCTCCACTGTGGTAAGATGCATTGTATTTCTATGTAAACTATATATATTTCTAAATATATTTCTATACATATAAATTAGCATATGCAAATATTAATAAAATTAGCTTTTTGGGGTGATATGTGTCCTTTTTTGGTCAGGTCTAAGTACTGATCCTACTGGCTGAAACTTTGTAGGTGGTAAGATATGAGACTAGTGTGGAATGCCTAAGTTGTTGTTGTTGTTGTTATTGTTGTTGTGTGCCTTCAAGTCATTTCCAATTTATGCCAACCCTAAGGTGAACCTATCATGGTGTTTTATGGGGGCTGAGAGTGTGTGATGCACCCATTGGGTTTCCATGGCCAAATGGGGAATTGAATCCTGGTCTTTATGGGCATCCTAAGTACCTCTATTAATCTGAGAAGTAATTCCATAGTGGTACTTAATTAGCATGGGACATATGCGTTCTCAGAACTGAGTTCAATGCATATTACTCATAGGTAAGTGGCAACTGGGTTGCAGCCTTTATGTTAATATGTCTATAAATTCCTTGAAGTGGTTCAAACTTAATATCAAAATACAGTTTGACATTATGAGAAGTCAAAAGCCTCAGGATGACTTGCTAGTTCTTCGTCTTCCTGTTTACTCTTTCCCTTACGTGCTACAATATTAGAAATTTCCAATCTCAGTGTACAACTAAGCATTATTTCCGGTTCCATCAACATTAACCCAATTGTGATTTGTGTAAATCTTAGTTTACCAGCAAACTGTAGTTTGTATAGATTATATTTGACTTGCAAATTAGGGTGACAAATTAGGAACAGACCATTATTTGTAATCTTGGTTTGTGTATACAGCAAAACTCAGGGACTGGAAGTTCCCAGTCTTGGCACAAAAATGAAAGAAGGCGGGAAGGGAAGGATAGAATGCATGCTTATGCCTGCTTATGCCAGAGTTTAGAAAAAGATGTTCTTTTGGACTACAACTCACAGAACCCACAAGCAACAATAGGCAAGGGTTGGATGGTTTGGAGAGTTGTTGTCCACAAATATGGCTTTCTCCATCTTTGTCACATGCTTGTAACATTAAACAAGGATATGGCATAATGTCAGAATGGTCTCCTGGAGCGAAGTTTGACAGTTTAAATATCCAGTCAAGAGACAGCCAGTGTGCTAGCCACACTCCTGGGCATATAACAACACCCTCAAATATAGAAACTGAGCAAAGAGGTTTTTCCTGATGTGGAGACAAAGGTCAGACAAAAGCTTTACCTATATAGTTTTTGCATGCTATGATGGTGTTGGAGACATTTGTTTGACCTGGATTTTCTCCATTCTAACATAAAGGCTTAGTTATACATGTGATATATCCTAATGTACTTTAACAGACTGTCCAGAATCATCGTCGTCATCATCATCATCATCATCATCATCATCATCATCATCATCATCTTTATTTTTATCCTGCTTTTCTCTCTGAGGGGACTCAAAGCATCTAACAGCCATTAAAAGAAACATAACCAAAAACTGTCATATACCAAAGTTAAAACAAAGATTAAACTACAATAATAATTAAAACATGTTAATATATATATAAAAATAGCACTAAAATATCAATTAAATAACAATTAAAATGACCAGAAACAATAGAATTTACATATAAAATGCCTGCTGGAAGACGAATGTTTTTAGCTGTTTCCTGAAGGTAGGCAGGGAAGGTGCCAGTCTAACCTCCTTGGGCAGGGAATTCCAGTCCCGTGTTCCCACCAAATGCACCTGTGAGGGTGGTGAGACCGAGAGAAGGGCCTTTCCTGCAGATCTCAATGTCTGGCCTGGTTTGCAGGGGAAGATATGGTCCTTCAAATAACCTGGGCCTGAGCCGTGTAGGGCTTTAAAGGTCATCACCAGCACTTTGAATTGTGCCTGGAAACAGATTGGCAGCCAGTGGAGCTGTTGCAGCAGGGGTGTTGTATGCTCCCTGTAACCAGCTCCAGTTAACAACCTGGCTGCAGTTCTTTGGACCATCTGAAGTTTCCAAGCACTCTTCAAAGGCAGCCCACGTAAAGCATGTTACAGTAATCCAACTGGAATGTAACCAAGGTATGTGTCACCATGGTCAGGTCTGACATCTCAAGGAATAGGCGCAGCTGGCACTCAACCTTAATTGCGCAAATGCACTCCTGGCTACTGCTGAGACCTGGGCTTCCAGGTTCAGAGTTGAATCCAGGAGTACTCCCAAGCTGCGAACCTGTGTCTTCAGAGGGAGTGTGACCCCATCTAACACAAGCTGAATTCCTATTCCTTGATCTGCTTTTCTGCTGACCAGGAGCACCTCTGTCTTGTCTGGATTAAGTTTCAATTTGTTTGCCCTCATCCAGTTCATTACTGATGTCAAACACTGGTTTAGGACCAAGACAGCTTCCTTGGCTTGTGGCGGAAAGGAGTAATACAGTTGGGCGTCATCCACAAACTGATGACACCAAACCCCAAAACTCCAGAAACCTCTCCCAGCGGTTTCATGTAGATGTTAAATAGCATGGGGGACAAGACTGAACCCTGAGAGACCTCACAGGCCAAAGGGTAGGAGGTCAAACAGGAGTCCTCCAGCACCACTTTCTGGGTTCGGCCCTCCAGGAAAGAATGGAGCCACTGTAAAACAGTGCCCCCAAGTCCCATTCCCACAAGGTGATTCAGAAGGATACCATGGTCGATGGTATCAAAAGCCACTGAGAGGTCCAGCAGAACCAACAGGTACACACTCCCCCTGTCTAGTTCCCAGTGCAGATCATCCACCAAAGCAACCAAAGCTGTCTCAGTCCCATAGCTAGGCCTGAAATCAGATTGAAATGGATCTAGATAATCCGTTTCATCCAGAAACCCCTGGAGCTGAGAGGCCACCACATGCTCTAAAACCTTGCCCAGAAATGGAATATTAGAGATGGGCCGGTAATTATCCAAAATGGTGGGATCAAGGGATGGCTTTTTTAGTAATGGTATTGTAACAGCCTCCTTGAGACAAGTTGGAACTTTATCTTGGCCATTTCCGCACTACAGTCTTAAACTGCTGTTATTCCACTTTCAACGCCCTGTGGAATTCTGGGGTCTGTAGTTGACTGAGACCAAAGAGCTCTTTGACTGAGAATTCGAAGTGCCTTTCCCTAAACTACAAACCCCATAATTCCATAGGAGGTTGATAGTGGAATAGCAGCACTTTAACACTGTAGTGCAGAAATGGACCTTGTCTCAAGGAGGCATTAACCACACCTTCTTACCCACTTGGCCAGTCCCCCTCTGGCTTTTTTAATAAGCCAGGAAGGGCAAGGATCTAGCACACATGAGTTGGCTCTCATATCTCCAAGGTTCCTGTCCAGATCCTCGGGCTGTACAAATTGACAAGTATCCATTGTCATATTAGAATAGACCTTGGAAAAGGATAATGATGATGATGACTACTTATAATGCTCTTTTCACCAAACGGTGGACAATCAACATATACAGTCAGGGACAAAGACATAAACATAACACTATAGCAACACATGGAATGAAATCCCCAAGGCTCCACCAGTCACCACCCATCTGGGCAACTTAAATACAACTCAGTGGCTTCAGACAATGAATCAAAGAGGAAGGTCTTCAACCTTTTATGAACAACCTTTTAGGATCCTCCTCCAGCTGGAAGTCCAGAGGAAGACCATTCCACAAATACAGAGCCAGATCTTGAAAGGCTCACACTCTTGACAGAGCTGAACACATTAGTGGAACAAATAGTAATCGTTTGCCTGCAAATCTTAGGGCCTTTCTGCACAACACTGTTATAGTGCTATTATTCCACTTTCAACATCCTTTGGTATCCTGGGGTTCACAGTTTAGAGAGGGGCATTTAGAATTCTCATCCAGAGAGCTCTTTGGCCTCAGTAAACTACAAACCCCAGAATTCCACAGGATTTTGAAAGCAGAATAATAGCAAAATAATAGTGTAGGGCAGAAAGACCCTTTGATTCCATACTAGCTGAACTGTGAGGTACTGAGGGATGTTAGAATACAAAGCCTTGAAAACCAGAACTAAAAGTTTGAAACAGGCCTTGGCCCAAATGGTAGCCAGTGAAGGGATCTATGGGGAAAAGAAATAGGTGAATATTTAGGGAGATTTAAAATAATCCAGATGGGCCAGAATAGCCAGAATCTCCATGCCAGCATGCTCACCAAAGCAATCATTTCCAAGAGATGTGAATGCCAGTAAATTTCATTCATTTTATTTTTCCATGCTAGGCATTACATGACTAAAGAGGCAACTGCAACTATTTTGCCCTTTCACTACATGTGTTCTTGTCTCTGCTTTTTGTTGTTGTTGTTCCTTTGTTGCACACATTGAATTCTATGGGACATTCCTTCAGGATGCATGCATGGCAGCTGTTTACTCCTTTACTATAGCTGGACAACATCTCCAATGTTGCCCTGACTTGATACCTTCCGCGGAACTAATTGGAAATGTGACTGTGAACCAGAAGGACTTAAATCTCTTCTTTGTATTTGGTAGAACAAACCTTGTCTGCAGGACATGGAATTTTGTGGTATTTCAGCCACTGCTGATGATCTTGGCTCACTCACAGGTCACTGTGTTTTTCTAGAGAACTATGAGCTCCACATTCCAGAAATAACAATCCTTGTTTTTCTATGATCATTTATCCTGGGCTGAAAAGAAGGTGAACCAAAACCTCCTAATGCTGTCAGGATTTATTTATTTTACTTTTAACTGACTGTATGAATGGAACCTATTCCAGGGCCTTTGTATGCAATACCCTTTCCACGATCTGTTTATGAAAAGTAAAATTTGATAATGTCCAAAAAAGATGCTACTTTACTAATTTAGCATTTCATGTTATTAGAGGAATTATTTGTATGACCTGCTCTGACATCATCCCTTCTCCCCCACCACAAAAAAAACCTACCCTACAACAGCGTGTAGTAGAATAGTTCCTGAATAGGGGATACTGCATAAATATTTATTTTTCAGCATGTAAAGAAAACATTTCCTGTTTTTCTTGTGCATATCCTGTCATAGGAATAGAAGTTGTCAATCCAAAGAGTGCTATCCTAAACAGCTGAGGAAGGCCTGATCTAATCTAGTTCCTTGGATAGGACAAGGCTGTTTCATGTTGTAAATATTGTCCCATGATCACAGATCACACATACAGATTTACTCTATCATATATGCTGCTGAACTGAAATTAAAATGCCACCATGGAGGATTTTGTCAGTAAATCTATCACATTTGGGTCAGACACTTCTACTGCCACACAAAATACCCTGAAGGCACCAGATACTGTCTGATCTGAGCAGGAAAGCAGAGTCAGGCCTGGTTAGATGAAGAACTGGCAAGGAATATCAAGTGCTAGAGGCCATATTTCAGAAGAAGTCCATGGCAAACCTCCTCTTGAGTATTTTCTGCCTAAGAAAACTCTATCAAAGGCCTGGCATCACCATAATGCAATAGATAATTTGACACATACACACACAGAATTTTATAATGAATGTCTCTACAGTACCATCTGAGTTACAGCTTGTAACTGCAATATAACTCCCAGAATCCCACAGCCAGCTTGTCCACTAGCCATACTGTCTGGGATGATTCTAGGCATTGTATTCCAAAAGTCACTCTTACAAGCTCTGCAAATGAGTAACATAGCACCAGATGTATACTGAATGAGTGAAAGGTAAAAAAGGAATATACAATGTTCTTGTTCCAAAACTAGGAGATCTCATCTATGCTCAGGCCACTATGCAGTTTTTGTTTAGCCTTATTTCAGGATGGAAAAAAAATCAAGTCATGTGATTCCATCCCTTTTTTTTTTTTTTTGCAATGGAAACTCTGGATGGCTTGAGTTGCATTAACATCCTAGCAAACTCAGAAATACAGGTAAAGGATGTTCCAGAAAGTCTTCAAGAAAGGAAAGGAAAGGAAAGGAAAGGAAAGGAAAGGAAATTGCAGATATATTAGGAACAGAAAGTACAGATCTGGAATCCAGTGGCCCTTCCACACTACACAATTATAGCATTATGATTCCAATTTAACTGTAGTGACTGCATCCTATGTGATACTGGAGTTCGTAGTTTGGTAAAGGTCTAGAGATCTCTGGCTGAGAATTTTAAATGCCCATCCCTAAACTGGAAATCCCATGATTCCACAGAACGGAACCATGGCAGTTTAGGTGGAATAATAGTGCTATAATTGTGTACTATGAAAGGTTCCACAGTGAATCATCCTACTCACTCTACATGTAGCCTGCATCCCTAACCTTTCACAATTTTCTGGTGCTGCTGTTACATTCTTCATGTATTTTGCAAGGTCAAGCTAGCAATTTTTTTTTAACAGACTAGATCATAACTTTTAAAAAGAAAAAGGAAAAAAAAAAGATAACACACTGTTTTATCATATTGCCCTGATGTGATCTGTTTTATAATCCAACAGGACTCCTGATGGGTGGCAGCTGGGAATAACATAGACATGGCTATGTCATCATGACATTTTATCACAAATTAAAATTAGAGACACTCATGGAGTTCTTGGCATCCACATTTTTCTCTTGGAATTAGTTCTAGGCATAAGGGGTGGAAAAGGAAGCAAAAGACCTTCAGGCAGCTGACAGTTAATGCTAAGCTGGTGAAGTCATGTCCATTGGCCAGGAGGGTTAGCACTGCAGGGATGCAGTGGACAAGACCATGGAGCTGAGAGCAATGAGCTCGAGCTCTGTCTGGAAGGCTATGCTGAAGTTTAAGGAGTGCCACCATGTAGTCAGAGCAATGAGGTAAGTGAACGATTCTGGCAGGTAAATACTGTATACAGGTGGAGCAGATCAAGCTGCAGAATAAAAGACAGGAGAGGAAGAGAGGAAAGCTTGGTGAATTATTATTTTTGGACTATAAATCCCAGAAGTCATTAGCTGAGTGGTTCTGGAAGCAGGAATCCAAAAAAGTAAACTGAGTTCTGGAAAAGATTGCAGCAGTCGAGATGAAAGACTACTCCTTTTCTTTCAGTGCCTAAACAGTATTTCTAAATGTTCAATGGAGCCTTAAGCTAATGCAGTGCTAGAAATTTGGAGACTGAAGGAAAAATTCATTTGGAGGGAACAGAAATCTCATTGGGGTGATGCTTTCATTTTGCTTCCCTCCCTATCTACAGCACTATCGGTGCTTTCCAAAAGGAAAAAAGCACCACCACATCAAAGAATTGAAGGTCGTGGAAACCAACAGGAGGAAGAACATGGTGAAGGTAGATGCAGAAGGTGATGATGAGACAGAGAACATTCCAGAGCTGAGTGGTCAGAACACATTTTGGTAAAGATAAGATCAAAAGAGTACCCCAGCACCTGTCCAAAGTCACAGGAGAAAGTGTGTAGGAAGAAGTAACAGAAGGAAGTTGGACGAGATGGATTCTCCACACAAATACTGAAGTCTCCAATGGTTAGAGAGAGCGTGTTCTCAACAAGGAAGAAGGCAAACTAAACATCAAGGTGCAGGTTGTGAAAAGGGAGGTAGTGAGAGAATTCAGGATGACGTAAGCAAGAGAAGGAAAACCTCCAAAAGAGAAGATGATAATGGTAGCACTGTCAGGGTAGAGGCAGGAGATCATTTTTCAAAGAGAGCATGTTAGTTAGATGGATGATGACAATGACCACAGAATGTAGCTGGTTTCTGGATGATGGGATGGAAGTTGCAGGTGGAACAGAAAAAGGGAAGTGGGGATTGTTGCTGAGAGGTGGACAAGTGAGTGCAATTATGATAGAAGCAAGCATCAGAAAGTAGAAGAATAAGGTAGGGTGGAGATTTGAAAGGGAAGGGGGACAGCCAGAGAGGTAATCATCGAAAGGAGCAGCATACTGGATGGCACACCTTAGTCACAAAAGTATAAAAACTGTGCCCTTTCATGTCACTGATTCTGCCCAAAGAAGCTGCCTTGGATATCTGACTGTAGATGAAAATGGAGGTTCCGCAGACCTCCAACCCCTTGATTTCCTTTGGTATCAGGAAATATTTTTCTATTGCTGCTTGATATGTAAAGGAAGATCAAAGCTTTTGCTAAATAAACTTTAACAGTAATGCATCTGGATCTTAGGTAACTGATGGCACAATTCATAGCTGGTGGAGTTGAGTGGTGATTGGTTCCTTTGTCAATTCAGATTGTTGGAATGGAATCTTTTTATTAGGCCTGGTCTACCTCACCTTTCAAAAAAGTTAGTGAGGTATAGCCAGGTTGAGGAAAAAACTATTTGGGCTTCATTGCATAGGAAATGAAGCAGAACTTCCTTCATTATTATATCAATTACCCAATAAGTCATGGGTAAGAATATTTTAAAGAGTATTTAATCAGCAATTTCAAGGAATATGTTTCAGCCATGACAATTTCAATTAAAAAAACTCCAATTTTTTTTTTAAAAGGACTACCTTTGGAGTATACAGTAAAAAAAAATTGAACATTTCCAAGAAAAGCCTCCAGAAAAGCCTCCAGGAATTAGAGTATATTATTTTTTGTAGGAGAGCCAGGCCCTTTCCATACCTTACCTTGTTCTGGTGCGGGGTGCAGGGATCGCACGAGCAGCCTCTGCCAAAAGGCTCTCCCTTCCCTGCTGCTTCAGCTCTGCACGAGCTGCCTGCTTGCCCGAGAGCCCTGCCTCTTCCTTCCGCAGTGCAGCCTGGGACTTTCCCAGGCTGCACTGGGACAGGAAGCGCAACCAGCCTGCTCCAGAGGCTCCGCACGCCAGGTAAATGCATGTGAGGGCTGGGAGCAATGCGCGATCATGCACCATTTTTTACTTCAAGCTGAAAATGAAAAGGCGTGTGATCAGCCCCTGCCGGCCCCTGGAGCGTCGCGCGATTGTGAGTGCGTCGTGCAGATTGCTCCTCGCAATTGCACAACACTTCATGCCCTCTTTTGCATGGAAAATGCCATGCAAAAAGGGTCCCAGTGTAGTGTAGAGGTTTGAGTATTGGACTATAACTCTAGAGACCAGGGTTCAAAGCCCTGCTCACCCATGCAAACCCACTGGGTGACCTTGGGTAAGTCATAGGCCATTTCCACACGGGGGTAAAACTCCGCCTCCAGACGACGGGAGATGGAGGTCCTTCACACCGCTGGGCGATCTAGTGCGGTTGGAAAAGGTGAGGCTCCACACCTCCAACCGCTCGAGTGCCGCTCAAGTGCTGCCGCAAGGGTGGCGCTGCGAGTTTTTTAAAAACCACCTTCCCAGGTGGTTTTTATGAAACTCGCTCACACTAATCCGCAGCTGCTCCCGGTGTGAATCTGCAGAGACGCATTAGTGCGTCTCTGCAGATCTGCCCGGGGGCGGGCTTCCGGCTGGCGCGCTACCCTGATTGGCGGAGCACCGCCGGAAGCTGCCAGCCGCCATTTTGGGCGCCGCCGAACGCCGCCGAACGCCGCCGGAATTCGGCGGCATGTGGAGTGGCGGAGCTGCGCTCCCCACAGGGACAGAGCAGGGGCGGAGAAAACCGCACGCAGGTAATCTCCGCCCCTGTGTGCACCGCCCCGTTTGGGCTCCCCGCGTGTGAAAAGGGCCATACTCTTTCAGCCTCAGAGGCACTCCCCCTTGAACAAATCTTGTCAAGAAAACCCTATGATAGAGTCACCATAGGGTCACCTATGGAATGAAATTAGAAATGACTTGAACAGAATCTCTGAAGGAACAAAATATCTAAAGGAACAAGAAAAGGCAAAGATAACTAGACAAGAGAACTGGAGAAGTGGAGAAGACTAAGCAATAGAGTATTAGAAAAAACTCTAGCTCAATAAAACTGCAATGGTCTATCAGACATGACTATATATTATTGCATTCTGTGATCTGAATGGTGTTACAATTTCAACAAGTTTAGACAGTGTTGTGTCTGATGTTTAATTGCGTATTAGGCCAGTTCTGGGAAAGACACTAGGAAAGGCAGTTGTCCAGGATGACCAAAGAATTAGACATAGGCAGCTACAGATAGGAACCAGACAGAGGTACAATGGACCCACTTAAAGAAGCTGTGCTCCAATACCTGATGCAGTTTCAGGCTACATCCAAAGAAGTATAGTGTCCAGATCAAAGGAAGTATAGTGTCCAGATCAAAGGAAACAGCAGTACCCCTTTATAATGCTTTGGAGTACTGTGTCCACTTCTTGGCACCACAGTTTAAGAAAGATACTGGCAAACTGGATCATGTGCAGAGGGGGATGACCAAGATGCTAAATGATCTGGAGATAAATGATCCTGTGATTAATATTTGAGCAAGTTGTGCATGTTTAGCTTGGAGAAGAGAACCTTGAGAAACAATAAGACAGCTGTCTTCAAATATCCAAAGGACAGTAACACGGAAAATGGAGCAAGGTTGTTTTGTTTTTCTCTGGAGAGTAGAACCAAGCCAAGGATTAACATTACAAAAAAGAAGATTCAAGCTAAATATCAGGAGAAATCTCTTGACAGCAAGAGTTGCTCTGCAGTGGAATGGACTATCTCAGAAGATGGTGGACTATCTTTCATTGGAAGTTTTTAAATAATGGTTGGATTGCCATCTGTGGGTTCTTGAATTGGCAGAGGACTGGTCTAGATTACACTAGATCCCTTCCAGCTCTCCAGTTCTATGATTCTGTAATCTGTCTTGTCTCATTGAAAAGGACAAGATTTATCATTATTTTGAAAGATAACTCCAAGATGTCTAACTTGGGAAAACAGAGACATGGGAGCGTCAGTAATAATAAAAGAAATAATATTTTGTGAAAATCTCTTGCAAAAATCTTGATTCTTAATACACTGTTCCATCTGGTCTTGCTGCTTGAAGAAGTGTTAACTCTTAATTTCTCATTATGTATGTTAAATACACAGTTTAAAATCCCTTTATTTCAAGTAAACATGTGAGGCTCCAAGTGGGCAGTGAAGGAGGTTTAAACCTCTCCTCCATCCCTTCATTTTTATTTCAGATGTTCTGCCGCGCCAGAGCCAATTCAGTGAAGGTAAAAAGGAAAGAAACCTTAAACTATAGACTGTAATTCTGGTTAGTTCTAAAAAAGGGCCTCATTGTTTAATATCCTTTGTAAAGGACTAGCATAAAGTCTTCTAAGGGATACTTGAGGAATAATTTATTCTATTCTGTACCTTTGTTATTAACAAGGAAATAACGGCTGGAAAAAAAAATCAACAGAACCGAATTCATGCTTGTCTGTGACTCCTAGGAGCTCCCTACATTCAGTAAAGGGACCAATTCAGTTTATTACTTTTTACTTATAATCACAAGGTATTTTAAAACAATTAGATTAATTATACTGTGATGTTCCAGTGTTGAAAGACACAGTTTATATTACAAAAGCAGTTTCAATCTGTTGTTTTTTTAATAGCTAAGGAGACTCAAAGAAGACTATAGTTACTATATTTTTAAGGTGTTTCCTTTGAGTTACCACAGAAACTACCATTAGGGTAATTGTCCGAAACCACTATATGACTAATCACTTATCCATGCAGAAAGTCATTCATAAGTAGATTTAAGTCTGCACTTTCTTTTTTCTTTTCTTTTCTTTTTTCTTTTCTTTTGTTTCTTTATACAGTATTCCATTTAGTACAAGCAACTGTTACATTGATTTTGATGGGATAGACAAACTCATATGCTCTTTTAGTACAAGCAACTGTTACATTGATTTTGATGGGACAGACAAACTCATATGCTCTTTTAGTACAAGCAACTGTTACATTGATTTTGATGGGATAGACAAACTCATATGCTTAACTGGTCCAGTTGTAGAAAGGGGAATTTAAAGGCTGCAATACTATAAATACAACAAAATATAAAATCCACAGAGAGAGATACCCTTTTTGGGACAACTCCAAAGTATAAAATACATTTTGCAAAGTGTCTTGATCAAGCAAAAATGTTAAAAATTATTCAGAGGATGTTACACTCACAGGCCTACATTTTGTCTGAGATATTGTCAGTTAAGATGATATTATAGGATTTCAGTGCGGGCAGAGGCCACTCCCTTATTGGCTATGTCAGGACTAGAGACAAAGCAATAAAAGCCAGGTAATAAAATTTCAACCCGACTAGCAACAGAAAAGTAACTTCTCTTGAAATCCAGATGTCGCTATCCTGTGCAAAGCTAACTGCTCCATTCTTAGGTAGAGAACACTGAACTGGGCAAGGAGTCTCTGTACTGTTAGATCTGTAAAAACTTTTAGGTGCTGTATAGGTAAAACTTGCCAAATGGGAGTCCCAAATTGTAGACCCATGAACTAGTTTTATTTATGGTGGGGGTAGAAAATCTTAAAGAGTTATATCCCAGGTCCCTCATGTTTTGGATTTCCCTGTTGCTGCTGAAGCTGCTAAATCCAGAAAAAAAAAATACTCAGAGATATTCTGGGTATGTGCTTTCAAACTGCCTTAGCATTCACCAAAATAATTTTCAAGGGCAAGCGAGGAGAATGTTGGCATTAATGTCTAGGGTATTTGAGCTCAAGGACAATTTGCGAGGCATCCAGCACTCTATTGTGATTCCTTTCTCAATATCAGTACATTCTCCATCCTTTCTATAAGATTGCTGTGCTTTTGTGCCTTCAAGTCATTTTCAGTTTATGGCGACTCTAAGCCAACCTTATAACAACCCCCATTCTGGGAGCTGAGAGTGTGTGACATGCCCAAGATCACCCAGTGGGATTTCAATGGGCGAGCAGGGAATGGCACTCTGGTCTCCAGGGTCATAGTCCAGTGCTCAAACCACTACAGCAGACTGGCTCTCTGTAGGATACCATGTTAGTGTCACTGCACTGGATGTTTTCAGTTTGGGATGAAAGCAAATAAACAGGAGAGGGCTACAAACAAACTAGGCAAGGCCAAATATGGCAAGCACAAAGAAGTACCCTGACCACTGTAAGTAGATGTTCTAATGTTAACTACCATGGTCCAGTATCTGCGCCAACCTGCCCTCTATTTCACTATGTGTGAGTTCAGGGGAAACATTTCTCTGTGTGAACTGGCAGTTTGGGTATGTATGTATGTGTGCATATGTGCGAATGTGCACATGACACCTTCAAGCTGCCTGTCAACTTATGGTGACTTCATAGATTTTTCTTAGGCAAGGAATACTCAGAGGTAGTTTTTCTAGTTCTTTATTCTGAAATATACCCTATAGCACTGGGTATTCACTGGCATCTCTCATCCAAGTACTAACCAGAGCTGACCCTGCTTACCTTCCAAGATCAGAAGAGGTCTTGTGCCTTTAGCTTATTTAGGCAGAAATATGGCAAGGCCATAAATGAAAAGACTTTTTAAACATTTGTCACTGCATGTATAGGAAAAGGTGTAGCCCATCTTGTATATGTTCACTGAGGAGTAAATTCCTTCTTTTTTTCAGCCTTTGTTAATCAGACGAGGACCCCTACACAATCAAAATCCAGGTGTCTTTGCTTTCATCATTCTCAGACCTCTCAGCTCACATTCTATTCCAACAGGAGAGCTTTGTCTATGGATGGCCCCATTTCACTACCCTGATTATTGGTATGGGCCTATCAATTTTGTGAGCAGAATGACCAAGAGCCAGAGATAAAACCAGAATTTGTACAGAATGAATTACTGAACCATACGATGCCTCAGTGGAACTTATTTCTAAGTATGCAAAGGATTGTGGTTCTCCTGACTGATCCCACATGTCAGCATTCTCCAGCCGAGTGCCTGCTGGGCTTAGTGCCTGTGGGGAGTGCTGAATGAAACCATCATCATCTTCAGAGGCTCTGCTTCCCAGGATGACAGTGATGTCAGGATCAGCCCATCAAAGACTGTGTGTGCTTTCTGGCCAAGGAATTTTGACTACTGGTGATGAAAAATGAATGAAAGAGAGAATGGGATGGAGTATTGTGGAGAAATTTGTGACTGACTAATTGGAACAGTGACCAGGAATAATGCAGCGTGCAAATCTTGCTAAAGTCTTACCTGCTCCTTCTGATAGCAAGCCTGGGGGGCCATGCTTACATCAGGCTTCCAATAGAAAAGATAGGAATATCAGAGTATTTGGTGGGATGGGAGCATGAGTACATAGGAAAATAGTAACTTTTTAAAATGAAACATAAATACCGTGCCAGCAAGGCCTGTGCAGGTAGAAAACATGTTTTGGAAATACACTTGAAATGTTGAAAGACCTTATTGTAAAGAGGCAAGATCTATAGAATGTATGCATACTTCACAATCAAAGCAATCTGTAGTTTGGTGGAGCTGCTTAGACTGCTGTGCTAGACAACCCTATTCCCTTCTGTCAACTCTAGCACTGTAGCAGTCTAGCAGAGAATTCTGCAGAGAATTTGATTGTCTCCCCAACTACAAATTCCCAGGATACGATGATGCTAGGGCAATTAAAATGGTATCAAATTGTTGCAATAGTCAGAAACAAGTTAGACTCCCTTTCTGCAACTTACCTTTTCTCGGTGCTGGGGTGCGGGGATCATGCGAGCAGCCTCTTGCGAGAGGCTCTCGCGTCCCTGCTGCTTCGGCTCTGCAGCTGTTGCTTGTCAGCCAGCAGGTAGCATGAGGGCTCTGCCTCTTCCTTCTACCGTGCAGCCGGGCATTTTCCCAGGCTGCACTGGGGGAGGAAGCATGAGTGTCGCGGCTCCAGAGGCTCTGCACGCATGGGAAGTTCGCACGGGGCCTTGAAGCAATGCGCGATCGTGCACTGTTTTCAACTACAAGCAAAAAATGAAATGGTGTGCGATCAGTGCCTGCTGGCCCCAGCAGCATCAGGCGATTGTGAGGTCGTCACCTGAAATGCTCCTTGCAATCACATGAAGCTCCGGAGGCCCTTTTGCATGGCAAATGCCATGCGAAAAGGGCCCCAGTTTCTACACTGTATTGTACTACTCAGGTTGAGGGGCTTGGTATGTGATCTCTACATCTCAGGTAGCAGGGGCTGTAAAATACCTCTGCTTGGGCCTCTAGAGAGTTGCAGCCTATCAAAACAGGCAAAATAATCTGATCTATGTTACAGTTGGATAGTACGCAGATTTGAGACTCGTTCTCCATACCAATTTATGGTGTTTATAGTATGCATGTTTGAAAAGACCGTGTAGCTTGCTAGCATCTAGCTTGAACTCTATTCTATATAGAGCAGTGAGGGCCACTCTTCAACTGGAAGTGAATTTAGCAATTTCAGTTGTGTTAAACAGCACAGTGGGCAAAATAGCACATAGAATGCAACTACTGCCGCCTGCACCACCAATTCATACCACAAAGGTTATGGTATATAAAACTCCTGAGAAACACAGGAAAATCCACATGGGTTCATACTTCCAGTCAATCTCTCAGTTAAGTTCATCTACTGGGATAGCCAAAGTTGCTTCAGTTCAAAACAATTGAAAAAGGTTCAGAAAACCAGGCCATTTCAGCACTACATTCTTATAGTGCAATTATTCCACTTTCAACATCCTATGGAATCCTGGAATTTGCAGATTCGGGCCAGCTGTCCTGTCCTGAAACTGCAAACGCCAGGATTCCATAGGATGTTGAAAGTGGAATAATTGTGCTATAAGAGTGTAGTGCGGAAATGACCTCAGTCATCTAAGTACACTTGGAGATGATGTACCACCATTTGCTGAACTACCTTGTTCAAGGGGGAAGACTTCTCACCAATCAACAAATCAATGAGGTCTATCAATGTTTCCTTTAGGTTCAAGACCTTGCAGAGTTGGTTGAATTAGGAGATTAGATGGGGGCCAGCAGCCTGTAAAAAAGGCACGAAAGCAAACTACTGTGAATGCTATCCTGGCTACTCTGTTTTTTGTCTCTGCCCACTTTTAAACAGCATAAAACCTCTGTGGTACTTGTCATATCTGTTTCTAAGATGGCAGCCTATATATGCTAGTGCAGAAGTGTAAAATAATCTGGGTAAGTCTTGCAGAATAAATTGCAGTATCATGCTAGTGTCACTACCCTAAAAGCCAGCACTGCATGAGACTGCACAGTGATTCATAAAATCAAGTGATCAGGGTCATGTAACTTAAACTGAAACACCTCCTCACTAGAGTTGCCTTTTGAGAAGAGCTTTGTATTGGAAAAAGTCAGGCTTGGCACTCTTGGCCTCATTATCTGAGGAAGAGGAAACAGCTGGGAGCCTTGACTTCTTGCTAGTTGGATCTTGTTTTTCTTTTTAAAAAATTAACAGCTGGTAATCAAAGTGTTTCAGAAGTTTTATAGGAAAAGCCCTCTGCTTCCAAAACTGTGAAATCAGTTCCCTAGCCAAGCTGCATTTGCCATATGTGACCAAACTCTTGATCTAGGCCATGTGTTCAGAAGCCTTCTCAAAGTTAATGTATTATTCTTTTGAGCAATGAGCTTTACATTAAAAAGACAAAACACCAGGGTTCAGCTCAGTAACAATCATAGGAATAGGCAGGCAGCCGATTGTCGGGATCTGCACTTTCCAATACAGGATTTAATATGGCGACTGTATCTTTGTCATGTAATAGGTAGCATTGCCCCAGCAGAGTCAGCTGAAGACATTTTGCAGCCAGAAGTGAAGTACAGGATGTTCCATGTTCCATGTTCATAATCTCCAACAGTTTGGGTTTGGCTAGGGAAGCCACACCTCCTCCTTTTCATTCCTGTTTTTTCATTTTCTCTCAAGAGTTCTAGATTCTCTTCTCCTTTTCTGTGTAGCAACCATTTTATAGCCAGCTTTAAATGTGGCTTTGCAGCTGGCAAAAACTTTGCACTCAACTGGTTCTTTTCCTTACAAAAGAGAGGATAGGAGGTGGGATCTTGCCATTGCAAGACGTAACTGAAGAGGTGCTGCCGCCATTGGAGCTTTGGTATGAGTCTGCGTGACTCCAGTTTCTTCTTTTGGTGAGCAAATAGAATAAACGCAGTAGCATCCTAAGAGGACTTTTCTTGAAGGGATTTCCTTTGAGTTATAGCACTCCTAAAACTGTGCATTAGGCTGTTACTGAGTCCATCTCACACACAGACACAGAGATTTTCCTGTTCAATGGGTTTTATATTCCCTCTCCATCTTTCAATTCCTTAAAATAAAATCAATATTGTACAAAATATTGCAGAGAAGAAATATTTCTGATTGGGAAATATAACTTGGTTCATTCCCATACTATCTACTTTGATTCAGTATTTCCAGAGTCTTGTCTACAGTCTTTATCTGGCCCATGTGGATTCCCAGTGCCAGCCCATGAAGCTTTCCAAGACAAGTCACTCTCTTTCCTCTTCTATATCTGTTTGCCTGTTTTTATTGCTTTGCCCTTAAACTCCACCCCACTTTGTTTTTGTTGTTTCCTGCTGGCCAGAAATTATCAAATTCCTACCAGATGCTCCATCATGTTTCCATCTATTAATTTCTAGGAAACTTCACAGCAAGGTAGAAGGCATGATTCTGTTTTCTCTCCTACAATGGAATTTCCTCAGAGATACATGGCTTTGCAATCAGACTTGCCACTTAAGCTCATATTTATTATAAAACACAGAGCACACTAAATGAAAAACAGATTAGGAAAAGCGAAAGCTGATTTGATTCATATCCCATTTTCCTCACAGAAGTTTGACTAATGTATACAGGTATTCCTTAGTCAAGGAATGCTGTCTGTGCTGCACTCATGTGTTTTCATTACTTCTGCATCCTGAATATGCAGACTTTAAGCTAGTTACTCAGCGAACTTTCCATCATAAGCAAACCTGCAGAAGAACTGTGTTGTACATCCTCAAGAATATGGATTGGGGGTGGTTAAATTGTCTGAATTAATTTCAGTGTGTCTGTCCACTAGCAAGCTGTTTTGTACAGTGTTTTCCCTTTACAATAAACCTCTACCACTATAGTATAAAGTATGTGTCTTCAACTTGCCTGTGATCTTATGGTAAGCCCATGGATTTCAGAGAGTTTTCCTAGGCATGGAGTATTCAGTAATCATTTGCCATTGCCTTTCTCTAAATATAGCCTACTGTTTCTGGTATGCACTGGCAGGTTTCCTTCCAACCAGGCCTGATTCTGCTTAGCTTTCAAGTTCAGATGGGATTCGGTGCCTTCAGGGTATTTAGCTAACAACTGTAATATACATGATGTTTATTAAGACAGTTACTTTCAAAGGATGGCCATTCTGCATCTAAGCATATTTGATAGAAGTCAGTTGTGAAAATTATAATTTCCCCATAACAGAGTCAACAAGTAGGTACCCTATACCAGTTCAGACTGTTGGTATGTCAAGCTTCATTGACATGTAGCAGCAATCCAGAGGTTCATATTGGAGTCTTTCCCCGTTCTTATGAGCCAATACCATGAATGAGGCATTCTCTGTGGCAACTAGAGTGAATCTATTTTGGATTTTAGTTCGAACTTTAAAAGAACTATGCAATATGGTGAAACAATTATGGTTTAGTTTTTGAATTCAAAAGCCCACAGACTTGGAAGCTGTGATGAAACCTGAAGGGAGGGGCATGGTAACCAAGCCTCCATAGTGACCAGAAGTGGTTTAAAGTTATTGGAGAGCTCAAGGGAGGGGCGAACCAAGCGGGGAGGAGAAACAGAAATTTAACTGACATGGGAGGGAGTTAGAGAAGAAGGAGTCGAATGAGGGACAAAGAGCTGTGTTAGAGAGCTGAGAAATGGAGTGAATAGTTGACAGTAAATGAGCTGAGCGCAGTGAGAGAGAGAGAAAAAGGTGTGCTATATTATAAAAATTTAGTTACAAACAAGTTACAGTAACAGTGTTTCAATAAAATGCAACTTTCTGTTTTTATAAAAGCAGTCTTACAGAGTGTCATTGTACATACTGGATTATACACGCTGCCATTACAACATTAGTACCAAGAGTACCACTTTCTTTTAGCATTAAAAGTCTGCTTGTCTTTATTTCTAAGAAGGGAAAGAGTTTAAGGAAAGCAAAGGAGGGAGATCAATCTGGTAGGAAGAGGCCAAAGAGGGGACAATAGTGAAATGGGTACTGCAATTCCTAGTGGGGGAGGATAGAAGCAGACCTGTGTGTGTGCACCCTGGCTTGATCCAGAAATTTCCCAGGCCATGCAGACCTGTACACAGGAGATGTCAGGCTGGGCGGCAAGAAACATCACAAAAGCCGCCACCTATCACCAATGCATACTGAAAAAAGGTGCTGTACAGCCAAGCTATACTCCTTCCCCAAAGTTAACTATAAATTGTCACTTCTGACTTGAAAAAAAGACTGAAATCCTTTAAGGGTAAATCCTGTTCTGAGACTTCTGAACAAATAGGTAATTCTGTTGCTCTATTACAATCTCCATTAATCCATAAGAAATGTGGTGTGTACACTATTGGAACTGAAGATATATGAAAATTTACTTTGATCTAGGATTTCAATATAGTTCCTGACCAGAGCTTGGAAAAGTTATTTTTGTGCCACAACCCCCAGAATCCCTCAGCCAGCATGGCAAGCAGCTGGAGGATTTTCAGAGTTGCAATCCAAAATGTAACTTTCTTTGAGAGTGACAGCTTATCCATTTGATTTATAATATCAGGTGTGAAACTGCCTCTTACCATTACTATACTATGCATTCATCAGAATATCATAACAGTTTGTCTGAGGTCTAGATCAGAAAAGTTCTTCTACATGCTTCTAGAAATGCATGTTAAAAGCCTTTAACACATCACTGATGTAAGCAAAAGCTTAGATTTATGGATATAGTCCAGCCATTATGAAGGCTAAAGCTTTTTAGTGACTGCCCTATCAATTCAGAGCTATGTCCTCTGAAAACAGTCTCACAGCAGAAGGCAATGTCTAAAATATGTGTGTGTGTCTGAAAACATGCAATACATAGATCATGCCTGGGAGCTTTGACCTACTGCAAATTGTATGTTTTCAGATATCCAAATGCCCCCTCCAAATGTTACAGAAATTATGCGGAGACCTGCATAATTATATGGGGATACAAGAAATGGCTGTGTGCTGGTACTTTGAATTAAATGGGAATTTCTTCCTCTTCTGCAGAAAAAAGAAGAGGGATGTTGACTGATAAGTTAATGGTTAGTGTCTTTTAAACAACTTTATTAGAGCTTGGAAAAGTTACTTTACAGTTCTAAGAATTTCTCTGTGAGGCTCCTCACAGAGCATATAGTTAAACTGTGGAATTCATTGTAACAGGATGAAGTTATGGCCACTGACTTGGGTGACTTTAAAAGAAGATAATGTAAATTCTTGGAGGATGGATCCACAAATGGCTACTAATGAGAAGGGCTCTATCCCATTTCCAGTATCAAAGCCAAGATGCCTCTGTATGACAGTTGCTGGGAAGCACAAGAAAAATGTTGCAGCTGGTACTTATATCTTGCTGGTGGGCTTCCCACAGGCAACTGTTTGGCCACTGTGTGAACAGCGTGTTGCACTAGATAGGCCTTTGGTCTGATTCAGTATATTTTAGGATGTCCTTCTGCTATGGAAGACTCAAGATTTTCTGAAACTGCTCCCATGGCCTCCTCGCTGAAATCAAGGCCCTTACCCTACCCTATCTCAATAGCGCATTTTTCCTTTTCAATCCCAGCATTGCCATTTCCATGATGGTATCAGGTTATGAACACTCTCTACTGTACCCTTTCGACTTCAGTGGACGAGGAACATTATTTACACTGGTGTTCTCATCACATTACAGTGTCATTGGTGAGTTCTTTTCCCTGCCCCACAGCTTATGATTGGTCAGTTTTTCGTAAGCCATACACATGCAGCAATGTTGTAATGTTATGACATGCCTGTATGCTACTGCATTTTTGTACTATAACACTAAAAAATGTATTAATTTTTAAAAACAAATTAACTCAAATGAGAAATTTAAAATAAACACAGAGAGGTGAATTAAACATTGATGCTGTAACACTGCTGTAGTGAAGCAGATGAGGGTCAGATCACTGCCTGAGCAAGAAAGATCTAAGTTCCTGTCTCTATTAGTCTAATAAATGTGGGCAGTAGATATGGATTGCTAGTAATAAATATGGTTAGTAGCAACAATTAGAGATCATAATCATTCTTCTTAAGTAAGAAATATCTAGGCCATTTCCACACTATACTTTTATAGTGCGATTATACCCCTTTCAACATCCTATAGAATCCTGGGATTTGCAGTTTAGGGAGGGGCTGGCTGGCTCCTCCCTAAACTGCAAACCCCAGGATTCTGTAGGATATTGAAAGTGGAATAATCACATTATAAGAGTGTACTGTGGAAATGCCCCTAAGCACATCCATTAATGTCTTTATTCATATGAATAACTCTTGATAGGAGAACTATAAGAAATGGCTGAACTCCAGGGGAAAAAAATCAAGTTCAGACAAAGGTCAAAGAAGAGTTCCAGAAAACTTTAGACCCCAAAGAAACCTCACATATTTGTGCTTCTGAAGCTAAAAGTGTGCTGACACAGCAAGTCATGAAGGTATTCCACAAAAGGAACAGCACTAATCTGTAAATTTATTTTATTTGTTTCTATGCCAAGTTCAAGGCAAAGTTTTCACAGGGTGGCTTACAATAAAAAATAGAGATTGGAAAAGTTTCTTTTTAAAGACTACAATGCCCCAAATCCCCCAATTTTTTCTAAGCTCAGATTTTTTAAAAAGTTAAAAACAAAACAATTGAAAATGGAATGATCATTTAACATAAGCACTCAAACCAACACAGTTTCTCACTGTCTTGCCACAATCACAGACATATTAATAACTGGCTTAAATGATACCTGATTAAGTGACTGATGAATGTGTGTGTGATTTAGTGACCTGTTTCCATCAAGCCGAGTGAGTGATTTACCGATGCTGCAGTTGTTGGTAATTTTAAAACTGTAGATCTATGGTGATGTTTTTGATGACTAGCCGACCACCAAGTTGCATGCTTTCCTTCTCTCAGAAACCTTCATGGTCAAGGGTGTAACCTCACTTTCTTAATACTAGCCTTGATTCAGCAGATTGTACCTCACAGACAGAAGTGACCTTAGAAGTATGGTAAGATGCCAGGTCCCACTTTGGAACCTCAGATAGGCATTTGGCTGCTCAGTATAGGAAACAGTTTTATTATGCTTTGACAATTCCAGTGGCAAGGTCTCCCTGAAATTTAACATTCATGGGGAACCTAGAGATTAATCAAAAAGATGTGTATAAAACTTTACATCTTCACTATGAGCCCAATGACATATATCTATCCATCCCAAGTGACCTATCTCTCAAAAGTAAACAAAAACACCCATCCTGAACAAACATCACTAAACACAATTCTTTGTTCCAGAGTTTGTCCCTCTGTTGTGCTGTAAGCTAACCTTCCCCTCCTCCTGGCAGCTAACATCATAATGCTTACAGATATTAAGGGCATACTGCAGTGCTTATAAACCTCTTAATGTTAACAAGATGATACCTCTGTTCTGTCCCAAAAGAGAAGTAGCTGTCAAAAATAGGGGCAGTGTTCTATTCTGTATCTTTATTATTTCTAGAAGTAGGGGTTTTTTTATATTTGTTGGCTGGTTGGTTTTTGCCTCAGCTTGTTAAAAAAAAAGGTTTTGGGGCCACATGAAATGTGACCATTTCAATAAAGATCAAAGTTAAGAGTGTAAGGTGCGATTGTGTAATAGCCTTTACTTTTTGAGCTGGAGGTAAGAAGTATTAAGGACTCAACACAAGCAAGCTGATTTACCAGGTCTTCATAAGGATTACACTAATAGTCACCCAGGGAAGTCAATGGAACTGATGGAGTAAGAGGGCATAACGGATGGCAGTAAGCCTTCATAGAATTTGAGGACCACATTCACATTGTTAACCAGCAGGAAAAGAAACACTTTTGTAAATGTAGAAAGAAGCAACAAGTAAGTCATAACATCTGCCTGGAAGTAGAATTCATCTACCTACACTGTCTTGAAACAAACATCTGGAGGGTCAGAGTTACCCACCTATTTTAAAGAGAGATGTTGAAAAAGTACGGTCTCCCATAACACAAGGCACAAAAAAGGAAAATAAAACAAAATCCAAAATTTACAAAAGAGTGACATCTTTATTGGTCAACAAAAATGCACAAAATACATAACACAAGCTTTCAAAGCCCCATGGGCTTCTTCATCAGGCAAAAAAAGAGGTTTTAAAATCATACAAGAGAAGAAAAGTGATGGTGTTAGAGTCACAGGCCTATATTGTTTATCAGATGTTGTTTCTGTTGTACTTCAGTTGGTTGGGAAGGATCTCAATGCAAGCATAGAGCATTCTCCTCTTGGCCATGCAGGGACTGAAACAAAAGACATTAACATTTAAACTTTATTTGCAGCAGTAAAGTAACTTCTCTTGGGATCTAGGGTGTCTCTATCCTTTGTGAAGCCACAGGCCCCCTTCTTAGGCAGAGAACATTGAACACTGAATTTCTTATGAAGTGTCTGTACTTCTACATCTGGAAAAACTTCTAGGTGGTGATAAAACTTGCCAATAAAGGAAGCTGAAACTCTGAGTCTGCAAGACCTGAGTAGGGCTGCTGATGGCTAGGGCTCATATGGAGGTCTCTCATTGCCATAAATAGAAGATAACTTGATGGCAAATATGACAAATGCTTGATTTTCATTTGCAGACCCTCTCCTCCCTCATTCCATCTCATGCAAAAAAACACACCTTCAGCATCAAGCAGTTCTTAACTTCCTGCTCAGCCCTGCTTTTTCTATCATCTTGCCTCATGAACGGATATGGAGATCTAGAAACTTGCTGATACAGGCACGTATATGGACATGTAGGTATATGTGTGTGCACGCATGTATTTGTTGTTGCATGCCTTGTATGCATGTATTTGTTGTTGCGTGAACCTTTCTTGAGGTTTTCTGTAGCTGAGAGTGTGTGATACACCCAAGGTCTATGGCCGAGCAGGAACCTGAACCCTGCTCCAAGGGTGCAGTCCAGTGCTCAAGCCACTACATCAGGCTGGCTCGTGTGTATGTGTGTGTGTGTGTATGGGGGGGGTCCCTTTGTAAGACTATTAAAGTTTTCAACTGTAAATAAGCACCCAACTTTGCTTCACCACTAAATTTCAGGCAACATGGTGCTCTTCACATGCTTGGGCAGTGCTACAGTTCCCATCTGCCCCAACCAGCAGAGAGAATGATCAAGAATTATGGGAGTTATAGTCCCACATTTCAGGAGGGGACCAAGTTGCCTTAGACAATATGCACCAGTATGTCAGAGGGGCAGCCTTGCAGAGTCCCTGAGACAGCCTTTCTTCAACTGGTAGATGAATCAGTACAATGGCATTTATAGTTATTTCAGGCATAGGCAACTGTGGTGCTCCAGATGTTGCAGAACTTCAGTGTAGCCAAGGCTGAGGGAGTATGGGACTTGCAGATCAACCACATCGGAAGAGCCAAATTGATTTTGGGGTGGTAAATGTTGTCATCTGTCTTCTGTCCGTACTCCTGTGTCTTCCACATCTGTTGGGTTTCTGCCACCACTGCAAAAAGCCACACCTGTTACATAACTTCTGCTTATGATGTGCTTGCTAGAGATGTAAATCCTCAAGACAAATAATTATTGTAGTGTTCTTGCCACTGCAGAAGAACACAAATATTTTTGTGGAGCATTCTTCTTGTATTTTGGAGAATTTTTCATGTGTCATGCTTTTCTTTTGTAAACCCCCCCCCCATATTTCCTGAGCCTTTTCTTCATAGAAAATACTGTTCTCTGCACAGAAAATGTAGAGTGGTTTTGCACAAAAAAGTCATGTATGGGTTTCTCTGTGGGGAAAAAAAAGTCCGTCAAAACATTCAGGACAACTGAACACAGGGACAAAACCACACAAAAGTCTCACTGCTCCATTGGCACTTCCTAATTGTTGACAAATCCATTTTTCCACTGGGGCCACTTGTGCACTAGAGTGTTACAGCGCTATCATTCCACATTACCTTCGAGGCCCCTCCCTAAACTGCAAACCCCAGGATTCCATAGGATGTTGAAAGTGGAATGATAGCGCTATGACACTCTAGTGCAGAAATGGCCTGGGAAATGAATAGTAGGAAGTATTCTTTCGATCGGTAGTAATTAATAGTGGGGGGGGAGAGAGAAAGAAAGAAAGAAAGAAAGAAAGAAAGAAAGAAAGAAAGAAAGAAAGAAAGAAAGAAAATTTGCAAGAGCAAACAAATGGGGAAGGACTGGTTGTGACTGGACTGGAAAATGTACTGAAAAGCCCACAGCACTTGGATGTTGCCGTTTCTCCTTCAGAAAAGTTGAAGCGAAGGCTCCCAAGCCAGAGAGACAACTGGCTTAACACCAAGGGGTCCCAACCACCGAAGTGGTCGCGGCGTGTACATAAACAGTAGCCGACTCGCTCTGCCCCCCCCCGTCCCCGCCTTAAAACAAAATTCCCCACAGGCTATAATTTGCTCTCCTCCCGGCTTCGCTCCGCGGGCAAGTCCAAGTGGTTAATCTTTCCCTCCCCTCCGCGCGCGGGGACGGGGAGGGGGGGGGAATTCCAGCTGCAGCCGGAGGCCAAAGCGGGCCTCCCTGAGGAGGGGCCAACGGAGGCGCAGGCAGGCTCGCCGCTGGGTGAGACGGAGAGGGGGAGTCTGTCGAGCGGCGGCCTCCGCCAGCTTTCTCCACGGACGCTCCGGAGAAAGAGAGAGAGGGAGGGAGGAGGGAGCTGAGAGGGGGCGTTGACTCTCAGAGCTCTCTGGCTACCGCCGGCTTCTGAAGTGACACCGACCCCGGGTCCCCAAACAGGCGCGCGAGGAGCGGGAGCGCGCCGCGGTGGGCTGAGGAGACGCTTCCCGCCGACGCCGAGCTCCTCGGGATGAATTAAAGAGCGAAAGCCTTCCTTCGGCTCTCTCGTTGCCCCCCACACGCCCCCGTTGGGGTCCGCGCCCGGACTTGGACGCTCGGCATCGCCGGTCGGAGGGTGTGGAGCCGCCGTCCCCGTCGTTCCTCAGTAAGAGCCGCCGCTTTGTTTCTCGCCGCTGGGCGAGGGTTGAGCCGCCCCTCACGATAGTTTTCGGTGTCTTTAGCCTTCCTCCCCCCGCCCCCAGCGAGAACCGGTTTCCCCTGTCGGGGTTTACTTGTGTGGGGTGTGGGGTGTGTGTGTGTGTGGACGACGCTGTCCCCCGTCCGGCTCAACCTGACACGCGCTGCCGCCGCCCCCCCGCGTTTTAGCTGCCCCAAGCGCGCGCGCGCGGGGGGTCCTCCGTCCGGAGCCGTGAGGCGACGACCCCATTGTTTCGTGGCTCCGGGAGCCGATTGCTTGGTCTTGCCGCTGCTTCGAACGACGGCAGGGTGTGGAAGGGGCTGGGCGGCCGGGAGGATGAAGCTCTGTTGGGGGCGAGGGCCGAATATCCATTTAGTTCCCAGAAGAGCCGAACTGGCTGAAACTGAGGAGAGGGCGAAGAGGAAGGAGAAACTCACACACAAAAAAAGGAAGGGGCAGAAATAGGGGCAGTTGGGCAGGACAGGAGACTGTGGAGACCCCTAAAGGCGGGGGAGAGAAGCGGGGAATGTGGCAGCACCTTTAAGACTAACTGATTTTTACTTTCGGATGGGCTTTCGCGGACACCAACTCATTTCTTTGGATGTAGTACAGAGCGGAGACCCGTGGTATGGGGCGGGGTCAGTCCGTCCTTCTCTCTCCCACCCCTGCCAGGGATTTTTCTTACTCTGGGAGCTTTCCTGGGAGCTTGATTTTGTACCCCAACAGCATCGGCCATTCCTCTGAAAGGGTCCCGAGGAGCTCTGTGTCTTTATCGGCTTGGGAAGGGCACCTTCTCCACGGGTGGGGGGAAGCAGTAAAAAGATACAGCTGCACACGCCCATGGAGGAGCGCTCCCAAGGCGCAGGCAGGAACAACAACAGAAAGAAAGCGAGCTGGGCTCAGAAAGTACCCATAGTATCCTTATCTGTTGTTACCTGAAGAGACTTGGCAACAGGCGCTGTCGAGCAGAGGCGTTCCTTGCAAGACTTTGTAGCTGTGTGGGTGAGCTTAAAAGTATCTGAGAGCTCCCTGGTATTTATTCGCCAGTACTGGTGCATGGATATGTGTGTTTATATATGTGCCTTCAAGTTGCTTTATGGTGATCCCATTAATTTATTTGGTTTTCTTGGGCAAGCTATACTCAGAGGTGGTTTTGCCAGTTCCTTCCTCCAAAACATACTGTACAGCACTTGGTCTTTTTTGACAGGCTGCCATCCAAGTACTAACAAGAGTAACCTGTGCGTAGCCAATGGTAAAGGATACTATGAGTTGCAGTCTAGCAAAATTTAGAGGGTTGCACCTACCATAAAGTGGGGATGGTATATAAACTACTGATCCAAAGTTACATCCAAAACCTTGTCACAAAACAAACAAAAAACAACATTGGCCATTAAAGAAGAACAGGTAGATCAGTTCATTTTGCAAATGGTGCTCTCTTTCTAGTTTGTGCTAGATCATGCCACTTGTTAATAAGAAATACTCCTGTGCTTAACAGATGTGAAGATGTAGTGGTCTGAGTGTTGAACAACAACCCTGGAGACCAGGTGCGAGTCCCTGATTGGCCATGGAAATCCACTGGGTGACCTTGGGCATGTCACACAACTCTAAACCCCTAGAAAACTCCCTGATAGGTTCACCTTAGCATTGCTGTAAGTTGGAAGTGACTCTGAAGGCACACAACAACAACAAAAATGAGTAACCAAATGGTTGTGTGAAGATAAGTAGTTGTAATCCCCTGGACTTTTGGTGGTGGGGAAAATAGAATATGTTGAAATGCTGACTGTCAAGTTGCTGCTAAAGGTTTTGGACTGAAGCTGGGAGAAGAAATGATAATTTTCCTAAAAAGATCCTCCACTCTAGTGAACATTTGTGCCTTTCAGATGAAATGGAGGAACTATGCCAGAAATGACAACGGTTAAGACAACTGGTAGCATACTCTCTGGAATTACACCTCAGTGATAAAATGCATTGTTATCACAGTAAGCTTTTTAAGAGAACAAGTTTTCAGAAATAATGTTCTTTCTGAACTTCATCTTGTTAAGTTTCCAAATATTTAAGTAAATAACTTCCTTTTTCTGGACTGAATCAATTGGTAGTCCCAACAGTTGCAGACCAGTTGAGTCAGTGGGATTCTCATAAGCACTGACAGTTTAATAATTGAATCAATGGATCTACTGTAGTTGGGACTACCAAATGGATTTAGGGTCTTATCCATAATACTTAATATGAATGGTAATACTGATAATTTATACAATACTTCCTAGAACAGAATACTACAGAAACAAGAATAGTAGCACTTGTAATCTGATGATGTCATCTGGTGATGCATGCACTTCCGCTAGCTTCTGCCACCTGTAGAGCTGGAGTTGGTTCAGGATGTGACACCATAACATGGAAAAAATGGAGTAATGGACACACCCAATTCTTGCCCTTTGGATGAACTTATATGGGGGAAGTTATACGCGTATCTCTGTGCTGTGTGTGAGGCAGCCAGAGACCTCATTATGGAAATAACATGTTGATGCGCTGAATGAATGTAGAAGACTGTTAATAAAGTTTGGAAAATGGTTAGCATTTGGTTCAAAGGATATCTCACCTATGTACTCTGTGAGCAGCCGTAGGCAAGCTGCTGCGTTTTGCCCTCAGCTCTGCTATATTTCAGCTTCAACCTCACCTGCATTCAGAAAATAATAATACTGACCTGTTTTTCCATGTTTGTTTCTTAAAGGATTGTTGAAACAATAACCCAGGCCAAATAGTTCAGCTGCTCTGATTGGACATCCTCCTTCCCACCTGTCTGTTCTGATTCCTTCCCTCACTTCCCAGTTCAGGCCAGCTAGAGTTTTCTGTGACCTCAAAATAGGGTGAACCATGGGGCAGTTTGGAGGTTCCAGGAGAGGAACACAGCTATCATACACCCTTCTTGACTGAAGAATAATATGCTACTTCTATCTGGAATAGTTGTTCTTTGCACAACTTTGGAAGAAAGTCGTGAGGGAGGAAGGGCACGCCTGCCTGGCCAGCCAGATCAGTTGAATAAATCCTGGGGTGCCAGATCTCCCAGCCAGATCACCCTCACATCCACCATAGCACAGTCCTATTCAAAAGTGGTGATCCAGTGATACAAGTCGAGAAGCCATCAATTGCCAGTCAGCAATGATATCTAGCAGACCATGAGAATATGATACTCATAAGGCATAAATACCATCATAGACCCTAGCACATGGGGAAAAGATGGACATTCCACATCCGATAGCTTGAGAAGCACTACCATTGATGGTTCAGATATCCTGTCCACTATGAACTCAAAATGGGTGACCTGGTTGGTCCTGCTACGAGGGAACATGTTGGCTCATGCTCTTGCATTTGGTGTCTGGGTAAAATGGCTGTACACCCAGAAGTCTCCTTAAGATCAAGGGAAATCCTAGTGGGACAGATTGGCTTCTCAAGCTGAGGAATCCTATGTGCTCAGTTTAGTACACACATATGTGGTCCATGTGTAAAAATGTCAAGCATGCAGCTTGCTGAGGGAGGTATGGCATCTTCTTGTTCTTTGCATGTTTTTCAGCTCATGTGCTCAGGGTTGGAGCTCCATAATCACAGCATGGAAAAGACTTATAGAACTTAGATGATAGTGGAGTGATGCTCGTAGCTCCCACACTGGTTGTTTCTTGTGGTTTGGTTGAGGGTTAAAACTACAGTCCTTTCCCTACTTGCTGGGGCTAAGTCCCACTAAGCTCAGTGGGACTTATTTATGAGTAAACATGTCGAGGCTTGCACTGCAAATTAACCTATCTGTGAAGTTCAGATTCTGTTGCAATAATTGCGGTTCAAGCCTATTATACAGTTGGTCCTCCACATATGCAGGTTTAGCATTTGTGGATTTGACTATTTGTGGATTATTTGCTGCTGCCTCTGCTGCTGCCCTACGCCATTTTTAATAGGGACTTTCAAGTTTCATGAGACTGAGAGAGACTGCAAAGGTGAAGTGAGGCTTCTAAGTCCCTATTAAAAATAGTGTAGGGCAGCAAGGGAGTCAGTGGCAAGCCACACCAGCTGCCCAGTTCTGCCTTGCAAAGGAACCTTGAAGGCAGAGCTGGGCAGCTGGTATGCTACCTACCATGGATTCAAGTGTATTGTGTACTGTACATTTGAATCCACAGTGGGTTGAATCTGTGGATTGTACATTATGTTTGGTTTGAGGGGCCTATATTCACAGCTTTTTCCCCTTAAAATATTCTGTGCCCCTTATGGCACATGTTCAGCGTAACACAGACTTTTACTTGTGCAGTGGGTGGAACTAGACTTAGCACTTATACAGCAAAAGTCCCACAGCCATGTAGGGCAGGTTTTGGTATGTGCAGAAGGAGAGGAGTATATATTCTGCAGTCGTGTGCATTCTACTGGAAGATGAGCATAACTGGGTACTACTGTCTTGTGCCCTATCTGTTCCATCTTTATTTTCTACTGTCAGTACTGTACCTATCACAATGCTTGTAAGCAAGAGTGGTGGGTTTTTTTGTCTCCATCTACATATTCTGACCTGCATTCTATACATGCTTACAGGCTTCCCCTGCTTATCTGACAGGTTAGGGGCTGGAACACTGTCAAAAAGTACAAATGGTTGAAAAGCAGAACCTATCTACTTACAGAAGCTTGCTTGGGACTGACTATGCATGCACCCTGCTTATAAAATCACTTTGCAATCAGTGCATGCGCAATCCCAAGCAAGCCTCTGTAGGTAAGGATTACTGATGGAAACCCACTGTTTTGATGCTTGTGGTACAGACACGTTCCTTTAATTCCACTAGGGAATTTTTGTAGGCAAGACTTGGGACCATATGCATGTGTGAGCGGTCCTAAGCAAGCCTTCATAGGTGAGAAGAACTGATGAAAGAGCCGATCCATGTCAAATTAATGAAACTTGTCCTTAATTTGGAAGTTTTCAAAGAGCAAGCCATCAGATAATGGGGCATCAAAAGGCGGAGATTTCCTGTACCTTGGAGTAAGCCCCATAGAACTCAAGGGAGTTTACCTCTAAATGGACTTGAGGAAGTTTGAGCTGCATGCTGTTTTTCTACTTAGGCAAGAAGTAATGAGTTCTGTAGGCTCCATTTGCCATCACCTTACCCAGTTGCCAGGGGAGCAATCATTCTAGGGGACAAAGGAGGCTGCAGAAGGAAATGGGATAGGCCCGTATCTTAAATGTGAACTCTCTTCCATGAATGGGAGGGCAATCATTAAAAGAAGATAAGTTAGGTTCCAAGCCACTGTCTGTCAACAAGAAAAAAGTCCAAGCATGGCATTGATGATAAAATAAGTTCCTTGTTGCTACAGTGCTGTTTGCTTACAGTTTATAACCATCATAAATATAAATCAATATTTATAAATGTGGCAAACAACAAAAACATAATGGGAAGACAGAGTTTTATAATAAAATGCTAGAAGTGTTATGAGATGTTATCTTCTTACATTTTTGTTCCTTTTTCAGAGTGAACACTCTTTAATGATTAAGACTTGTGGTTCAGATTTCCACAACTGCTTGTTGTCCTGGCCTCTAGCTATATTTACAATGGAATCCTGCTTGCTTGTAGTAAAGTTAAATCTGGAAATACCAGCCATGGGATATGTAAGTGTGGTTGAAAAGGAGGAATATATGGCTGACTTTGAAGTTTATGCTTTACTTCCCCCCCCGACATCTAGTAATTGCAAATTCTGTAAATTCAGGTAACATTAGACATTTAGCTACCTTGACTGGTAACAAACTACTTGATATTTTCTATAGAAATATAGATAGTATCAGGTGGATAAGTTGCAGGCTATATCAGTATCCTCTCATAACATAATATTTTGTTCTTATTGATACCAAACCCATTTTTTAATCTGTATCTGTATATTAAATCTTTGCCTTAATTTTAGGAGCTGGTTTGTACAACCACAGTTTGGGTTTATTTTCAGTCCCTGGTAGCACTCTCTTTGCCAGTTGAGATCTGAGAAGTGGAAATGGTGAAGCATGATGTTTCACCATGCACACATGCACACTGATACTAAAGCTTGATGACTATCATAAGATCCACATTCAGTCAGAGTTCAGTTCAGTTCCAAACAAAAGCTTAAAAATATGGTGCTTTTAATCTTTTCATAGAATGATCTTGAACAAAAAGGAAAAATTCAGAAATACACATGGAACAATTTTTCTGGGAACATGACCATGACTTCTTTGGAATATGGTTGGGACACACTGTTATATGCACCCTATAATCTGATTATTACAAAAATAAATTCTAGCTACCTTCTGATGTGCTGATTTTCTATGTAAGGGAATTATATATGTGAGAGAGAATCTGATGCACATCAACACATCTATAGTATGCACTCTGAAGTGGTACTGCAGGTATTGGTGAGATGCAACATATACTTTTTCTGAGCCTGCAGATCAGCCTCAGAGTGACATCTGTGCAATTTTGACACCTAAGTATTAAAAACAGCCCTTACAAAGAGGCATGTTTACAAAGAGTCATCTGGAAGACAGTAAGAAGAGCTATGCTGGATTAGAACAAAAGTCTACTTTTCAAGTGTAGTTTTTCAACCTATAACACTCTACATGACTTGCATCCAGGCTATTTGAAGGCTCATATCTCCCTTTATGAGCCCATTTAAGATTTTCTGAGGAGGTGCTGCTTTCTGTCCCACCACCTTTTCAGGCTCATTTGGTGAGAAAAAGGAAGAGTGCCTTTTCTGTGGCTGCTCCTAGACTTTGGGACTCTCTCCCTAGGGAGGACAGAATGGCTCTCTCCCTGCTGTCCTTCCATTGGTAACTGAAAATATTCTTATGTCACCAGATTTTAGAAACTGAATAGGATAGCTTTTTATGATGTGTTCTTTTATGATCTGTGTAGTCTTTTATTTAATTTTAAAATTAACTAACATATATTTATACTTTTATCGAAGTTTTGTATACTTTTTAATCTGTATTGTTCTTAAATATGTTAACTGCCTTTAGTCCCAGGGTGTATATAAAGGTGGGATATAAATGAATAAAATACTATTATTACTACTACCACCACCACTTGCCTTTTGGAAGACTGCAAGCAACATCTGAGCCAAAGGCATCCTCCACTCCCAGTTGTACATCAGGATTTGTAGCCTCTACTATGGAAACTATTGACCTGCTGGATGTGTATTCAAGTAGTGCATTGTAACCAGTGTAGAAATAGATGCTGTAGAGCTCCATTAAGCCTATTTGTAATAGCTACAAAGTATCTTGTGTAAGTTGTTGATTGCAACAATATATCTGTATGGAGCCTGCCTGGGTTGTTACAAGGTATCAATAGCTAATTGCTTTATTGCCTGTTGCTACAATTTATCTAGGGAGGGGCAAGATCAGAGCAATGCGAAAAGGAAAGTGTAGTTGGAAGACACTTGTCTTTTGGAAACCTGATCTTTATAAGATAAGGGGCAGTAAATATATGCTTGGGTCAAACTGGTCAAGGACAGTGAGAAGTGGGAACCAAGCATAGGTCTGGTAACTGCCTGGGAAGACGTGTGATGCTTAGATTTATGACCCTTACCAATCATGGCTTTGCATGCCTAGATTTTGGAACTGTACCTATGAAAAGTGTAAGCTTTAGTCTCAGCAGCTTCAGAAGAAGTGTGCTCTGTTGTTTGCATTTCTACAAATAAAACTATTGTCTGTCTCAGGGTGAAGTTTGTGGAGTGTGGGTTGTCTAGTACCTGACATTGCATTTCTCAGAAATGGATATACAACTCATAGAATCATAGAGTTGGAAGAGAACCTAGGGGCCATCAAGTCCAACCCCCTGCTATGCAGGAACACCTATCAAAGCATTCCCAACAGATGGCCATCCAGCCTCTGCTTAAACATCTCCAAGGAAGGAGACTCTACCACACTCCAAGGCAGCATATTCCACTGCTGGACAGCTCTGACCATCAGGAAGTTGTTCCTGAGGTTCAAGTGGAGTCTCCTTTCCTGCAGCTTAAATCCATTGCTCCTTGTCCTAGTCTCTGGAGTGGCAGAGAACAAGCCCACTCCCTCCTCAACATGACATCCCTTCAGAGATCAAGTTGCTTGGAATATACATGGCTTCTCACTCCACCTTCCAGGAATTTGTCCAGTCCCTTTAAAGCTGTCCGAATTGTAGGCTGTTATTACATCTCTCAATGCCACAGGTTAGCCATGTACTTTATGGAGCAGTAGCTACTTTTATTAATCCCCAATGCTCCACCATTCTCAGCTTCAGTGGATGACTCTGAATTCTAGTATCATGAAGACAAATGCTTAGGAAAGTGTTAAGCAAGAAGTGTGTGTACTCATGATGACAAACTTTAAATATAGGTTCTGAGAGGGATAATTTATCTCTTTCAGTACCAGTACTATATTTATATACTCATAAACTTTTTTTTTGTTTTACATATGATACAGTTTTGAAATCTAAAAAGCATATAGAAAGTATTTAAATACATCACTTTGCATTTGTTTCTAGTTATTTTATTGATGCTTCCAGGGAATCTCAGCCATGCACTGCCAGAAGAGCTATGCTGTTTGCTTTTGCTTAGTATGGAGTAATCTTTATTTTAATCAGAAAAGACTAACTTCAAAATTCTAAATAAAACCAAAAATGCAAGGTAGTGCCATACATGAAGTAGTAGATGCAGTGCAATAGATCCTGTTGGTTTTGGTGGACGTTTCTTACATGCTTAGGAAAATAAGAAGTGGGTAATAGAATTGTTTGGGTGAAGTTGTTAGATGTGAAGCTGATTAATAGCAGAGTGTATACTTACATTGTCCACGGTTTCATGTAGAAAGCTGTCTTTCTGAGCCCTTGCTACCTGAGAGTAATAACATTTGGTACCTAACTGTAAGCCTTCCCATCGGAAGCAGAGAGACTAGATTCCTCTCAGTGCAGCAGAGGATGACATTTTCTTCTGTCCCTGAGACCCATTCTAAACAAAAACATCATGCTGAACCCTATGAGCCATGCTTTCCTGGCATGGTATAAAGCAAGTTCTTGATTGCTGTATGCTACTAACAATTACTGCCACTAGCTGCAGTTTTCAGTTAATGCCAATAGCAAATGAATGCCATTAGTACTTAGGTCATGGTCTTTTTTGGCCAACTTTAATTCAGAGTAAAATCATCAATGATATTGTTTTGGTAAACAGGAATACAGTTTTGTATTACAGAACTTAAAGAAGATCTGCCTTCAGGTATCTAGTAGGCATAAAACACTGCAATACTTTTCTATTAGTGGAGTATAGCCAGAAACTGGATGGGAATGTGAGCTAATATGTCGATGTGATATACTGAAATCACATCTGTTGAGAATGGTTTGAGATTCAGGAAATTATTATAAAATGGCTCTGATTCAGAAAATTTGAGATGGGTTTTGGGAGGTCTTGGCATGTTATTTTCTAGGCCCTGAAATGAAAAAAAATGTATGATGCTATGGCTTTATTTTGAAAAAGTACTCTATACATGCTGGCATCCACAGTTCTGGCCCACATGGTCACAAGAGACTGAGCACAACACATGCCTTTGAACAATGGTGCATTCATGTGTTTTGGCCTTATATCATCTTGCAGTCATCTGGCATCATGATTCCAATGTCCTGTTTTGTTCAATGGCATTTGTAGCTGTGGACCAGAGTGAGAACTGAGTTGCTAAAAACTTGTGTACAAGACCATTCTCTTTATTTTAGTGTGGCTCCTTTAAGACAGGTATTACATGTTGTTTATATGCTGTTTCAGTCAAAATTCTACTGCATTTTACACTTGTTGTGGCTTCTGAGTCATCCTTCAGGGCAGCCCCATGTAGAGTGTATTACAGTAGTCTAATCAGGAAGTTACCAGTATATGGACTGCTCTGTATATGGACTGCCCTGTCTGGGGAAGGTTGTAGCTGATGCACCAGTCAGAGCTGGTGCCAAACAATCTGAGCTATAGCTCCAGTGTGACAGAAATGGAACTAGAAGTACCCCCAAATTGTGCTCCTACTCTTTCATGAAGAATACAACCCCATCCAGGGCATTTGGTTACCAAGTTCCCAGGCTCAGGAACTACCAGTCCACAGAGCCTTCATCTTGCAGGGATTCAACTTTAGTTTATTGGCCCTCATCCAGTCCATTACAGCATTCAGGCATTGGTTCAGCACCTGCAGAGCCTCAGCCAGCTTCAACAAGCAGAAGTAGAGCTGAATGTCATTAGCATATTGATGTTGCTCCATCCCAAACACGACAGACACAATTATAGCGTGATTCTACTTTAACTGTTGTGGTTCCATTCTTTGGAATCCTTGGGTTTGTACTTTGGTCTGAAGCATGAGGCAACCTGTATGGCTGAGAATGCTAAATACCCTTCCTTAGATTACAAATCATGGGACTCCATAAGCTGGAACTATGGCAGTTGGAGTGGAATCATAGGCCCTTTCTGCACCCTACCACCTTGTGTAGTCCTCCAGTGGATATACAGGCGGAGGATCTGCCAGGAAGGGAGTGTGATGGGAGCATTCCTCTCCACACTGGCTGGCTCCTTGCCGAAGGATGCACAATGAAAATGCCTCGTTCTTCTGCAACACAGCCAGGTACTTTCCCAGGCTGCACAGGGGCAGGAAGTGCAGTCATCATGTTTCTGGGGCTTCCAGAGGATAGGTAAGTGTGGGATGGTGGCTTGATCATGGGTCACTGATGGGGAAAACCCATCAGTGATTTAATCTGCATTTGTACTACCTGGGGAGGGGAAAGGAACAGAACCATGATGATGTCACACAGAAGCATTGTCACAGTCCTGCTCCTCTACCGTCCCCATGCCAGGATGGGAGGCTACTGCAGAAAGGGCCATAGTACTATAACTGTATAGTCTGAAAGGGTCCCAGAAAGAAGGCAACATTTAATGTTGTGTTCTATTTATTTTATTTTTATTTTTTTTTGCCTGCTTATGGAGAACCAAGCCAAATATATTGGAAGGATAAGTAGAGGCTCTGTTTGGTTTGACAAATGAATGCCCAACTGGGAAAACTTCCTAGTCTGAAAACCTGGTAATGTGTAGGAGTCTGATGAAATGTTCCTGTCTAGCAGAATGCCTGTTGCATTTTGCCATACAGGAAATCAGTTGCAGCTGGATGCAAGCAGTTTCCATTCCAAGTATATGAATACACTTTTTAGAGAAAAAAAAAATTAATCCAAGGTATTACCATGACTTAGAAGATCGAGAAAAATATTGCTATAGATTTAGGATTTCTTTAAAAGTTGCTCCCATGAAAAGAAATGGTGCTGTGGAGTCCTGATGACATGTGAATCTAGAAAACAGAAATGTATATTATGTCTTGCCTTATAAAACAAGCTGTTACAACTGGTATATATTTATCCCAGACATTTCTGTGTGCTATTTCAGTTTTTGATGTTTACTGGTCTGGTTCAATTCTAAACCATGATTGAAATAAAACACTTAACCTACTCTGGATTCTCTTCTCTTCCTTTGACATGGACACAAGGAGGTGTATAAAACAATTAATCCTATTATTGATTAACCAGAACTTGCCATACTGTCTGGTGTTCTGCATGATTCACACCCTTCAGATATGTAGTACTGAAACAGGATTTAACATTGTTTCCATAGCTGGGCCTATGTGTGGCTTTGATGATCATGGATTTGTAAGCAGCAGCTGAGGGGATCTTTTGCTTTTGCATCTTTTGTAGCCTTGACCTAGATTTTGGTGGGGTTGGTAGGCTCTATAGAATGAATTTGGGGCAGCCACTCTTAAGAAGGTGACCCAGTTATATCTGACCTGAGTCTGTCAACAATTTGTACAATTCTGCACAGTGAGAATGGATTTGAGTAACATGTGATTTTACCATAGAGATAGGAAAATTAGGTGGAAAGGACCGTTATGATATATTTTTAGAACATTTGAAAAATACATTAATTACATTCACATTGAAAAGGGGATGTTTATTTTAATTCTATTGTTCAAACTTACATTATACTACTCCACTAAAGACTTTAGCTGAATGCAGGTGAAAAATGCAGCTCATGCTTTCACTCATCCAATGTCAATTCACTCTTTTCCTCCCTCTACTTTATCTCTCTTTGTGTCTCTCTTCCTGTGCTCAGACCTCTCTCTTTCATGTTAACTTGACATGCACTCCCTTCACTGAAACCCCTCTGCATCTTCATTTCCCACAGATGGTCCTGAATCATAAGACGGAAAGAGCGCTGCAGGCTTCCTCCTCCTGCTTCTCTTTCCCTTCTGCTCTTTGCCACTCATTGCACTTGTCTTCCATAGCCACTGCTCACAATGGAGTAAAAAACTTGTAGGAGAAAGGAAGGAAGGAATGGGGGCAGGGGTGGGAGAGTCAGAATAGCCAGTGTAATGCTACTTTCACATATCATTCCCTAGAAGATACCTTCTGTTATTTTTTGCGTGGAGTAAAAGTTAATTTAATGCCTGGATTAATTTTTTTTCAAAAATGTAATTTAACATAACTAGTATTAATTGCAGGGGTAGATTGGAGGGGAAAATAGTGGTAGAAGAAAGAGGAAGTGTTGAGATAAAAGAGAAAACCTGTGAAGCATAAATATTGTAGCAAGGAAGCATTTAATCAAAGGAAGAGGAAAGAAGTAGAATATGCAAGCATTACACACACGCCCCTGAAATTATGGCAACATTTATGTGGCAGCACTTTCATTCTATCTTATTCTAGTCAGCTCAGTCTATCCTTACTATGACCTCTTTACAACTACTCCAGTGGAAACCTCCCAGGCATAAGTTCCCTTTTTTCTCCTTTTGAGCCATGTAGCTTTCTCTGTCTCTCTGTGATTGCTAAGGCTTCTCCTGGAAGAAGTTCTATTAAGCGTTGTTATACCTTGAAAATGTACTAAGAATTAAAACAGTGTCTATTTTGGTCTGAAGTCATCATGTTTTAATAACTAAAGTGATTAAATTTTCCTCTGTTTTCACCGCTTGCCTTATATAGTTTTTCATCAATAAACATTTGGTGGCAGTGTGATTAAGTTTATGTCTTTGATAGACCTGGTGAGAATTAGTCTGTCCTAGTCAACTTGATGGCAACAACCACAAAGTTGTCTGTTGAATATGAAGGATAATTATCACTGAAGGAAGTTTTAAAACTATCTGGTTAGGATTTTTGCAAGAAATGAAAAATTTAATATTTTCCAGTTTGTTCTAACGGTTTCTTACCATTGTGGTCAGCATTAAATACAGTTGCTGCTTGTTCATTTGCTAGTTTATTTTAAAGTTCTTAATTTTGCTATTCTTTTCTAACACTTTGCAATATTCTTAAATGTTGTAACTTGAATGCATGAGTGGAATACCAATCATGCAAATAGGGCAGTGTGAGTGATTTCTGCTGTTTTTTTTGTCATGCATCCCTGGTACCTTTTGAAAATCTGCTCCAGTGGATAAAAGGAGACCTTGTACAATGGCTACAGAGGAAGGTGTAAAAGAATCAGCAAAAATTGCCTTCAAGCTTCCCTCAATAAGTGGCAACAAGTGAAAGAAATTTTAGTCCACCCAAGAGATTCTCTGGGTCCAATCCAGTATCTGTGTTTTCTCATCAAGAGTATATGAATTCTTTATTTCATGTTCCCTCTTTATAATTTGAATTCTAATATTTTTCTCCTACAAATGTCCTGAAGCAGGTTGTAGTATATGCCATACAATGTGACCTACTCCGAAGTAAGTTCCATTGACTTCACTGAGGCTTATTCTCAAGTACCTTGGTATACGATAAATGCCAAAATGTTATGAATAATACAATTCAATATGTACAACAGATTTTGAAACCAAAACCTAGGTCATGCAACAGATTTTTAAATCTTAACTTGCCCTTTCTTCCTGTGGAAGTAAGTGAAAAAATCTGTTGCATGACCTAGGTTTTGTGTAAAGTGGATTCTGTTTTGTGGTTGCTTTGGAAATTTCTGTGGATTTAAGCTGAACTGTAATTATGTGCAAAGTTACCCAATAACCCACAGTTATTCAGTCAAATTCTGATTAGAAAACATGCCAAAGGATAATTCTGCTGAGTTTTTAAAGTTATATTTCTCTTGTAAGGGACATAGAAGAAAGAAATCAATTGTTATGGGAACTTAATACTTGTTTTGATAAACAGTATGTAAAACCACAGTGGAACTACAACACATAGGTTTGACACTCCTAATTTGGAGTCTTCACAGCTGTGTTCTGATACAATTAATTACAATTTCAAACTATACTATAGTTCTTCATTCCAGTCAAAGTATTTCAGATGCTGACCAGAAGCTGGCCTTTCATTTTGATTTTGTGAGAGAGTTGTGCATATTCTTTAATATCCTATCCTGAAACTGGGGCCAATCCGCCCCAGACTGCTATAGTGCTATTATTCCACTTTCAACATCCTGTGGAATTCTGGGGCTTGTAGTTTAGGGAGGGGCCTCAATTATAATAATCTATAATAGTTTGGTGCAGAAATGGCCAGGGTCCACTGAATTACTGGAATGCACATGATGGCACCCCCCTTGCTGAAGCAATGGAGGTATAGATCTAGACAATGCCTGGGCTAGATTCCACCTGGAAATCATGCAGATGTTGCCTTGAACTCCTTCACAGAAGAAACATTTGATATAAATGTGCTAAAATAAATGCATTGGATAGGTCTCATGTGTGTGAGAGACTTCTTTAGGCTATTTTTATGGTGGATAATGTAGATATTCTTTGTCACCATCATAGTTTTAAATCTACTGTACAAAATTTAACAGTTATTAATTGGCATCTGTAACAATCCCTTCTTGACTCCATGTATGATATTTTTGTTTGACTTTCTCCTTGATACAATCTAATCAGTTTTATCTTTCCTACACTCTTTACTGTTTGCAGTTGTAATTTCTTTAAGCTACTTAAACTTTTCTGAAATAATAACTAGAAATTGAAATATTGTCTGTATATGTTACTTGTTTGCAGATTTTGGGAATATTTCCCAACTTCAGGCTGAAAGCCAAAGGTATAAATAAACCAATGCAATACAAACTGGTTCCATTATGATGAGCCCTCAGTATCTGCTGGGATTTGGTTCCAGGACATCCCTCCCCACCATGGATACCAAAATCTTTGGATGCTTAAGTACTGTTACCTGTATATATAGTGGTACAGTGGCATACCTTATACACAATGGTAGACAACTCAATTAAGTGCCAGAGAGAACCTGAAATGGCTGGAGGCTGCAGCAGAGTGTGTCTACATATCAGCATAGTGCTTGATGTGCAGCAAAATCCAGGCTTGCTTTTTGGAATTTTTTCCTGAATATTTTTGAGCCATGGTTGGTTGAATCCATGGATGTAAACCCTGTGGATACGGAGAGCCAACTTTATATCATCACACAAATGAAATCTGTAATTTCTGCATCAGTGTCGGGATAGCATCCCCAGAACTAAATGCTGGATATCCCAGAGGCAAGTCAAGATTTGATACTCCTCTAGCATAGCATAAATATACTTCAGTGTAGTTATACAGGATATCACAGCTCTGCAAGCAATTACACAATGAACATCAGGGTCTTGAGCTCACCTATTGTGGACAGGTCCATTAGCTCCCTACCCACAAGGAAAAAAAGGAGGGAGAAGTCTGTCTGTATCTTTGCAGAAAAATTAACAGGGACCATATTTACATGAACTCTGAGAAAGTGCAGCCACTTGCAAAACTTAATTTAATTTTTATTTTGCTGTTATGGTGCTGTAACAGGAATTTGGCCACAACTTCTGCTTTAGTATTCCTGTCTCTGATGTAATTGTCTATGTTCCCTGCACAAGGCAGAAACACTATTGACAATGGGCATTTTTGCCTATTATACTCTATCGCTCTCTCTCTTTCTCTCTCTCTCTTTTTCTCTTTTCTTAATCTAGATCTTCCTGTGCACTTGGATTGGATTCAGATCTTTTAATTGGCAGTCAGTACACAGGGCAAATCCATTCAGTTTCATCAAAGGTTTCATGGCATTGTGATATAACATTGGACTTTTGAGTTCTAAACAATTAGAGTAATTGCCTGTTATAAAACCATTTTAATTCGCATCAATAAATTGATGAGTAACATCATCATATGTACTCTCAATTTATTCAAGGAGAGTTGCTCCCAGAGTTGACTACCAGGAACACTCAGGAATCTATCAACTGAAGGGTCTTTGTTTTTTTGGCAGTTATGAAGTTGTTGATGACACAATTATTAAGCCACAATGGCAAAATTATTGAGCCTAGGAAGAGTTCCTCAGTTTAAGAAAAAGGCAAACAAATCTATTGTGTAACAAGCAGAATCTCCTTTTGTTAATGTGGGGACATATTGAGTTTGGTAATCTCAGAAAAACAATTAAAAAGCCGGCTTATTCCCATTTTCCTTTGTTTTTTGTTGTTAACAGTCAACTCCTACTATGTAATGGTCTTCTGCATATAATGATTCTGATTCATATAATTCATGTTACTTCATAAAAAAAGGTGTTTAGAAGGTAGCATATTTCTTTATCCAAAGTAGGAAAGTCATTAATGAAGTATTTTCCAGATCAGGAAAGTTCCTTATGGGTTCCTGTAGATGGTTCTTGTTATATTGTCAATGGGGTGACTTAAGGCAATCTCTTTGGAAACAGGTGAGTTGCATGTCTAGGATACCTGTATGGTAGGTAGATGCACCTAGATTCTTATTCACAACATAAGCTGCACTTTCTTAATTTCTGTAATTTATTTTCCCTCACATATAATGCTGTTTTAATAAACTAGTGCTTGTGTAATTGCTGGCTTTTTGCCGTAATAATAAACTTGTACTTGTACTAGTGCTTGTGTATGATTTTCTTATTATTATAATTTGTTCACCAGTTTAGATGTGGAGTAATATTTTTATCTAAAATATTCTTCCAGCTCTTGGTTTAGATTTAACATTGCTTTCCTTTTGAAATAACACATGTGCAAAGAATATCACGCATGGTTCCTCAATGCTGTGTTCAAAGTGACTTATTTCTAAGAAAGTGTGTAGTGGATTGGGGCTGTCTCCCTAGGAGTTTGCATAATGGTTCAAACATTTGGCATACATGGATCATTGGCATTAGGGTTGCCAGGTGTCCGTTATTATAAGGGACATCCCTTAATTAAAGCTTAGAAAGCTTACCCCTTATAGGCCAGGTAACTATCTCTTATAAGTGATATCCCCTATAGGAGAATTGAAAAGGTTCTAAAATCCCAAAACCTCCAAAACCTGAAACTTTTTTACCAACAGCTGCCCCTTCTGCCTTTGAGGTGGAAGTGGTGGTGCTCCTGCTTGTTTGACTCTCAGAACTGAGGAGCATCGCAGCTGCTACCAGGAAGGTGGAAGCAGGTGGCCATTGGCACGAAGAATGAGGGTCTGAGAAACAAAATGAGCTGGAGTGCCACAACTGCCACCTTGAAGGCAGAAGCAGGCAGCTTGCAGCAAAAGGAGAGAGACTGAGAGTCTGCGAAATGCCAGCAGGAAGAAAAGTAACAGGTGACAGAAATAGAGTCAGAACCCTGAATGCAATTGTTCAACAACTTGTGTGCAGGGAAAAGGAAATCTACTATAATAATCAATGCAAATAAATAAAAGATAACAAAGGGAAAAAAAGAGCAAATGACCTCTTCTACAAGACTTGAAAAATCAAAGGAAAATTTAAACCGAGAATGGGGATGCTCTACAACTAGTAGGAGAACTCAGTACATGAGCAAGTAGAAGTCAAAAGATGATGGAAAGAATACAGGGAAGAATTATATGTAAAAGAGATGAAACATTGACAGATTCAGTAAGGAAGAACCATATGAAGATGAACCACCGATCTTAGAAAGTGAAGTGAAAGCAGCACTCTGAGCACTTGGAAGAAATAAATCACCAGGAACAAATTGCCAATAGATCTGCTTCAATGTACTGAGACAGAATATATTTTAGTTCTAGCGAATATGGAGAACAAAAGATTGGAAACACTCAATATATATTCCAGTCCTGTAAAAAGGGGATACCACAGATTGCTGTAACCACAGGACCATTGCATTAATTTTCCACAGAAGCAAAGTCATGCTGAAGACTCCACAACAGAGACTTCTATCATATATGGAGAAAGAAATGCCAGATGCCCAACCATTTTCAGGAAAGGAACAGGCAATAGGAATCATATTGCAAACACAATTTGATATGGAGCACACTGAAGAACTTCAAAACAAAATCAGCCTGTCTTGCATAGATTATAGTAAAGCCTTTGATTGTGTAGATCAGTGATTCTTAACTTGGGGTCTAGGGACCCTGAGGATCCATGGAACTCTCACAAGGGGTCTATGAAGTCCTGCTGCTGGTCACTAACTTGTTGCCAGGGACCTCCAAGACTTAATTCAAGATTTACGTATTTAAATCTAAGTGTAAATATTTAAATATGAATTTAAATATTTAAATCTTGAATTAAGTCTTGGAGGTCCCTGGCAACAAGCTATATTTACATTGGGTCCCCAGTAAAGAAAAGGTTAAGAACCACTGGTATAGATCATGAGAAATTATATTTTGCTCTTAAAGAAATGGATGTGTCACAACATTTGATTGTTCTGATGGGTAACCTCTACTCAGGACAAGAGGCTACTGTTAGGACAGAATACAGAGAAATGGAATGGTTTCCAGTTGGCAAGGGGATCAAGCAAGGCTGCATTTTATCACACTATCTGTTTAACTTGTAAGCTGAAGATAGCATACGTAAAGAAAGATTAGACTCTGAGGAAGGAGGCATGAAAATAGGAGGAAGGAACATAAACAATTTAAGATCTGCAGATGACACCATACTACTAGCAGAAAACAGGAGAGACTTGCAATGATGACTGAAGAAAGTCAAGGCAGAAAGTGCAAAGGCTGTAAGAAAACAGGCTGTTCAGCTGTAAGAAAACAAAAATAATGACCACAGGTGATTTACATAATCTTAAAGCAGATGATGAAGACATTGAAATAGTTTGAGATTTTCCATACCTTGGCTCAGTCATTAATGTATGGACACTGCAGTCAAGAAATCAGAAAACGAAATACAGAAAAATTCTGGTTCTGAGCATTTTGGATAAGGGAGGCTCAGTCTGTACAGGTAGAATGAGATGCCAATAAATGAATAAATAAATAGGTAAAATTTTGCATATTTTGGAGTTTATAAAGACAGAAATGCGTGCATCATGGAATTTATGAACATGATCAGTATGTTAATTTTACAAGGAAGCACATGGCTAGGTTAACTGAAATCAATACTTTTATTTGGTGCATATGCAGAACATAAACTTGCTCTTATCTGCTTCCTGATTGTCAACTCTGCATGTTATGAATTTTAACTGTCTTTTATTGCTATTTTGAAAACCTTGCAACACTATTTGGCATACATTGTAAATCTGTAGTTACCTTATTTTACTACTTGGAATGTACTTTCTGCATCTGTTCAAAAGATCATCTAATGTACAGATTCTCTAACACTGTCTCTGATTCCTTTTACTTTCAAATAATTTCTGGATCCTAGAACATTAATAAATAACATTGCTGTCCAGACAAAAATCATGTAGATGGTTAAAGAATTCCTGTCTGTAAAGAAAAGGAAAGAAACGAGAACCCTGAAAATACTGCTTAGAACTCTGTATTTAGAAATACTTAGGGGAAATACTTATTAGCCAATTACAGGCCAATTTAATAAAGCACATCATTGCTAAGACATGTTGACTTACTTACTAGTTGTAGGGAAGCAGTTTGCTCTTTTCCTGTGACATTTTCCATTGTTATGGTCAAATGATCAGGGAAATGTGTATACTTCCTTTTGTATCCAATACATTGAGATTCTTAATTAGTGACTGCTTGTATTTGCTGACATAAAGGAAATGAGCGGACATTTGTGATTATTGCACATCTGTTGTTTTGTCTTAAGCATCCTGTTCACTGCTGAAGCTGCTTTCAAGATATCTTGTTCAACAAAGGTTAAGCAGAAGCATATGTTTGTATTGTTACACAAGTACAGGTGTGGCCAAGCCATAGTTCCAACGGGCAGTAATGGCTCCTGTGTCCATGGTGGGGTGGAAAGAATATTAAGACATATTTGAGTAGTAGATGAAAAATGGGAAAACCTGACAAGGAGAATCTTGGACAGATGAACATCTTCACAGTTTGGAATTTATCTGCACAAAAAACAGGTGTGGGTTTTGTGTGTATGTTTATGCAGAATATGTCATTTTCTGTGCAAAGATTCCATGTGCATTTCTTCTGCAGAGTAAATCTCAAACTACATGTTTACATTTCTCATTAGTGAGATGGTAAATCCACTCTGAATTATGATTAGAACCTTAAAGATCTGTCCAAGGTGCTGAACCTTATATCAAAATCGGCTTAGCACCTTGGATAGCTCTTTTAAAATTCAGGACCTAAGCAGATTCACCATCCACCAGCTGCCACTTCCTTCCAGCTTATCTAAGTTTGATATTTTTCCTTCCTCCTGGGCCAGTCACAGAAACCGCATATTGTATATCATTAGGCTGGTTTGTATGAAAATGGCATTTCTTCCCATGCAAATATTCTTGTGCATTTTTATATGTGATTTCACCTAATCTGTGCATTTGTAATCAACTTCTGATCAGAGAACACAGTTGCAATATTTGGAGAAATGTGGAGACTGGAGAGTTTTATTAGTATTCATTTGTCCTATTGGTTTAGGTATCATGAGTTAGGCCAGTTTGTATTAAAATGGAAACTAAAAAAAATTCTCCCTTTTTCCTAAGTAGTATACTTTGTGAGCAATCCCAAGGCTCGCTTTTTTTTTTTTTTGGTTCTGTTTCTAGGTAATATGCAAGGATTTCTAAATATGTTACATGCACGTGAAGCATGACATGGCTTCCTTATGAGCAAAAGTCTTTTTCTTTGGCAGGTTAGGAAGTTAATCCGGGCAAGTTATTTATTTATTTACTATCCTGTCTTTCTCTCATCATGGGATTCAAGGCAACATGCAGCCTCTAAAAACAGGGAGGGAAGGAGCTATAAGTAATATTCAAAGTGGGGAGAAGCTATAACTAATCAGAATCTGTTCTTTTGTGTTATTGATCTGTGTTTAATTGTATTTTAAACCTTTTTTTAATGGCTTAGTTGCATTGGTTTGTATTTAAGCTTAATACAGTTAATGAGTTTGAGTGTACTACTGTTAGTGTAATTGTTACTATATATAGGGGGGCAAGATGGTGGGTTATAAATGTAGTAATATGCTATCCTATAGTGTCTTGAGGAATAGGTGAGTGACAGGGATGCCAAGTGGATAGCCATTAAAAACCAGTGTTAGGGCTCTGTACCTGTCAAATATAGAGTCTTTCAGATACCCTAGTAGAAAACCTAGGTTTTCTACTTTTTCCTTGTTTTCAAGTAACATGTGGCAAGTCCACTCTTTGTTTATGTATTTATTTTTATTTACTCCCTTCCCCCCATCCAGTACTGAGATTGAAATGATATCTTGACAATGTCAAAACAAGTACAGAATAGATTTTTTAAAAAGATTTTTAAAAAACAGACATGAGAAAGTTCTTAAATATAACTTATCAATAAGTTACAAACAATTTAAAACATACATTGAAACTGGATCTCAGTGATTTTATCAATGAAGTCCTGTGCAAAGTGTTTATAGCATGTTGCTGAATGATTTGCGTTCTCTTTTAGTGGACTGGACCATACTAGACCACTAAATATTTGATTCTCTTGTGTCCTCCTCTCCACATAGAAGTTTTGGCTTCGTTTTTGTATTCGCTCTTCTTTCTAATCCCTGTAGAACTAACATTTCAAATAATTATAAATTATTAGTAGTAAATAATTAAAATAAATAATAATAACTAATAATAAAATAATGACTACTTTCTTCTTGGCAACTTAAACTTATCTATCTTTTTTAATCCAGAGCTGTCACTGTTATCTAAGGGACATATAGCAAATCTTTCTTGTGTGTTTGAATATGCAAAACATTGAATATATTAAATACCTTTTTCTTCTCAAGCTCATGATATGGAAAAAGTAGACTAAAAGCCAACAAAAACTAAATACTTTTAATTTTTCTTTAAAAATAAAGATCTTACACTATCACAATTGCATTTACAGTAACTGGTTTGAAATGGAAGCTTTCTTCTTCTTCTTCTTCTTCTTCTTCTTCTTCTTCGTCCTACCATGTTTGGAAATTTGGACCTTAGTTTCATCTTTGTAAATGATTAGAAGGTTCTACATAGAATAAGCTTGGGAAATAGCAGTTTTTGGCCAAATGGCAAAAACTTGTACATTCTAGTTCATCACTGTGGCTCTAGCAAACTGCAGATTCATCAAAAAAGCATCCATAAACCACAGTTGCTATAGAGACTGAATTTAGTGGTTTACAGTCTTCAAGAGTCTACTGTCTTCATTCTGAGGCATACCAGTAGGGATAGAAACACATGCTGTACAGAAGTTATGCAGAGAAGAAACATTTTTACTCTGATTGTAAAGGAATACAAAAAATTGCAAAGTGATGAACTGCATATTATATTAGGGGTGGGAATCATATAGCCCTGCAGTTGTTCTGGAAAGGCAGCTCACAGCATTCCTCACCATTGGTTGTATTGGCTAGAGCCACTGGGACTTGCAATCCAATGATATCTGGGGACCCACATTATACCCACACCCTGTTTTCCATAGTAGCATAGACAAGCTGTTGAAAATGCTAATCATAGAATCATAGAGCTGACGTGCAGAAATACACAGTCAAAGAATTCCTGACAAATGGCCATCCAGTCTCTGTTTAAAAAACTCCAAAGAAGAGATTCCACCACACTCAGAGGCAGCATATTCTACAATTGAATTGTTCTTACCTTCAGGAAGTACTTCCTAAAGTTTAGCTGAAATCTCTTTTTCTAAAGTTTGAAGCCATTGCTCCATGTCCTAATCTCTGGAGCAGCAGAAAACAGGCTTGTTCCATTCTCCATATGCTATCCCTTCAAATATTTAAACATAACTATCATGTCACCTCTTAACACTCTCTTCTCCAAGCTAAACATACCCAGCTCCTGAAGCTGCTTCTCATAGGGCATGACTTCCAGGCCTTCTACCATTTTGGTTGCCCTCCCCTGGCCACATTCCAGCTTGCCAATGTCCTAATGCCACTAATATTGCCAGATATTGATTGCTTATTTTTCCTTTTCTGAAGCAGTGATTTTTGCCATTTACTAATCAAAGAGAAACTAATTTCTGAATGAACTGAGGCTTTTCTTATATGAGATGATCTCACCTCTCTAGCTGTATTATTTCCTCTCTCCCACCCTCAAGTAGTTCTTTGGCTCAAAACTATGCTGTTCCTGATGACCGAGTTTTAAATGTACTATGCTGCACGAGTGAGTCATCATATTTAAAGGGGACCTACCCTGAAGTGCCTTGGCAGGAGAACACGGACTATTTATTAATACAGTATTATGTTACATACTGTGTTCACACTTGTGCATTCCTTCACTAAATGTAACTTTGTTCAGTTGTGATTAGTTAATATAATATGTTTATAGACTTTCTTCTTCTTCTTTTTTAACTGTCTTTATATTTAGGTAGCAATAAGATAACAGGTGCCAGCATAACCCAGAGTAAATCCATCACAGATCTTATTGTTGTGTGCCTTCAGATCATTTCTGACTTGTGGCAACCCTAAAGCAAACCTATCACAAGGGTTTCTTGGAAATATTTGTTCAGAAGAGAGTTGTCTTTGCCTAAGAGAGTGACTTGCCTAAGGTCACCCAGTGAGTTTCCGTGGCTGAGAGGAGAATCAGACCCTGGTTTCCAGAGTTGTAATCCAATGCTCAAAGCACTACACCAGGCTCTACACATTTGGCTCTAAACAAATCCTGTAGAATGTCCCATGTCCCATAGAATGTACCATTTCCTGGTAATGAGGAAATCACAGGTTTTTGCACTATAGGACACTTTGTAATTCATCCTGAGCACCAGAAGGCTTTTTTGTCATTTACCCCCAAGAATTCCCTAACTTGTGTTTAATAGCAAGTGTTTGATGCATTAGTCATAGTCAATTTCAAGTCAGCTCTGCTGGATTTTAGACAGTGTGTTTGTGGTGATCACACGCCTGGTCTTTGTTGTTAATCTCTGACATGAAAATACATGAATTGTTTGTGTGTGTGTGTGACAGAGAGACTGACTGACTGACAACAGACTTCATGATTTGACAAGCCATCCTATTTGACTAAACATAATCAACCCTGAGAAAATACATAAGCATCACACAAAATACACACAAAATGGATATCGTATAGATTATCATGCTAGTAGGCCAGTGAGGATATACATGAATCTGTTTGCAGTACCTTTTGAAAACTTTCACGCAGGTCATCCTGACCTGTCTGATACTTATGCCCTGAAACCTTTTCATCTGATAGACATGACTTATTGCATTCTTTGTTTAATGTGGAAGCACTAACAAAAGTTTATCTCTCAGGCCTTGTCTGATGTGGTTTCATTTTATCCATGGTGGGAAATCTGCATAATTAAACCGTAAATACTAGTAGAAATATTGTTTCTTGAACTTTCTTTTAACAGAGGCACAGCTGGAAGGTAGGATGAGCTCAGAACTACAGAGCCTTTCTTTCCAAATCTGTTTTATGGGGGGGGGACATGCCTGAGGCTGGAGAATGATGGTAGTTGAAACCAGTTCATAAACCCAGTCTAGCTCCCCACAGTGTGTGCATGCTACTTTTGTCCTGCTCTGATGTGGTCTTTGGTCAATCAGATTTTGCAGCATTTTGAAACAGGGATCAATTTTTCAAAACTATCTTTTATCCTAATTGTTCCACTGCTGCATTTAATTGCTGCAATGAAAATTTCATATAACATTTTAAATGTGCATTCCTTCTAACATTTCACAGATGAAAACCAGGACTCATGTGACCAAGCAACATCACAGTGTAGTCAAGATGGCAAAAGTTTACAGTTAGGAAGAACAGACAAGCCAGGAGAGGCTGCAGTTTGCTTTTGCCTGATCCTACCAGCCAGGACAATATTCTGCCCTTCCTCTCCCTCCTGCTGAGTTAATTGAGTGCAAACTACCTTTACACTTTGAAAGGGGGAAAGTAGGAAGAGGAGGGAGAAGCAGCTGAGAAAGGAGAATGACAGAGGACTAATCAGGACTGTCCCTGCCAAATGAGGATAGCTGGAGGGTTTGAATGTGTATAGTACGTCCATAGCCTTTTATTGTGTTTGCCCTCGTAACAGCCTTGGGAGATAAATAGCTGATGTTTGCATTTGGCAAATGGGAACCAAAAGGAAGTGATGTGCCCAGGCCACACACAAATTCTAGGGACAAAATGGAGTTTGTTCTCTGCATTTCTAGACCTATTAGTAATTATGTGGTGTAATGTAAATTTGGAAGAGAAACCTACTGAAACCAATGGAAGCTGGGTTGGGGTGAGACACTACTCTTTCCATAAGTCACAATCCTGTCCTTGCTTACCTGGCAGTAAACCCAAAGAAAAATGTGGAACTTGCTTCTAACTCTTATGATTTGATCAAACACTATCATAAATACAAGTATAATTGATAATCCTTAAATACAATCTATAATCGATTTTTTTTATTCATTAGGATAATAAAAGTGTCAGCTACTTTACTGTTTGACTGAAGGTAGAATGAACAGTTCAGCAAGAACCAGATTGCAACATTTCTGTGATCAGTTGACAAGGTGTAAACAAACTTTGTCTCATATATATCCACAAGGAATAATGTGAAGCCAAACTTCCTCTCACTTCCTTGTCTTGCTTCCATCTGTTTGCAAGGACAGTCTGTACTTGTACAAATTATCTCAGTTCAGTTATTTGAGTACTACTGGTAGTAGAAGCTATTTTCAGATTCAGTATTTTCAGTTTATATGCCACTCTGACTGCATGTTCTGTCATTTTAATGACTGCATGTTCGAACCTTAAATTTAAGCAACCACAAGGGATTGAAATAATCGTATGTATCTTAACTGCCTGCATCATTAGGTCATGCAGGCAATCCCTAGAAATTATACTGGTTACACCAATTTTTTTAAAAAGATATTTTCCCTAATGTGTAAAAAATAGACTTGGGGTGAGGTGAGGATAAAATTTTGATCAAAGTGTGACCCAAAGGGGAATGGATGTCAAATATGGTTGCTTCCCACAGTTGCTTTCCTTAACTATCTGCCATTTGGTGACTGGTGTTGGTTGTGTCTCTGTAACATTGGCAGTTTTTTATTCAGATCTTGAAAATATTACCTTTTTTGAATTATAATTCTCAGAATGCCCCAGCTAGCATGACCAGAGGTGATTCTGGCTAGGAGATTGTGGGACTGATAGTCCAAAAATTATGTTTCTGAAGTCCTATGTTAACATTCATTCACGATTGGTGTAAATGGTGTTTTCTTCAAGAGATATCTCTGTGGCAGAGTCCACAGATGTTTGTAATTTTAGTGGTAATTTGCTTTCACTTTCTCTCTCTCTCTCTCTCTCTCTCAATCTCTCCGTGGTCCATTCAAAAGCTCAATGTGTGTGTGTGTGTGTGTGTTTTCATGTCACCTGTCAACTTATTTCATAGAGTTTTCTTAGGCAAGGAATACTCAGAGGTGGTTTTGCCAGTTCCTTCTTTGAAATATAGCCAACAGCACTTGGTATTTGTTATTGGCCTCCCATCTGAGTTCTAGCCAGGGGTGACCCTGCTTAGCTTCCAAGAATAGATGTAAACAGGTGCCCTTAGGGTATTTGGGCCATCAAAAGCTGAATACACTTACCTAATATGGTGTGTGATTGGAACTCCCTCTAGTGACAAAGCCCTGAGACTTTATAACCAGCTGTTCGATCAAACTGTGTGACTTGTTAAACTTGGGTTTGCTACAGACAGCTGTTCATATTCTTCATACATACGATGTTTAATTATCAGCACACAGCAGAAAACATGTATCTTGTATGGCACATAAATGCCATTGTATTCAGGGATTGTGTTTGAATAAGTATATAGTAATGCTGGAGACATATTTTTAGACAGGGCAGATCCCAGTTGGGTTGAGAACATAATGAATCACATTAAAAAGTTCTTCTAATATAAAATGCCAACTTGTTCTAAAATTATCACTCTATTATGTACTAATTATGGCACCTACTGGTTTCTTTATGCCTGACTCTTCCTTCTGTACGCTGTCATATTGATAACAATCAGCTGTATTTTTCCTTCCTCACTTAAGGGGATCCATTTAAGATTTGTTTATAATTTAATCATGGCAAACTGAACTCCTAGCAAATGTAATAATGAAAAACATACAATTTATTTCTGTAAAATAACTGGGCCAATTTAGTGATTACAATGAGTGCTACTCAGCCTAACATTGCTGTTGCAGATCTTATAGTCAAGAAAATTTAATTTTAGAGATTTATCCAACCTCTAGAAAAGATTTGGGGGAGGGAGAGGGGAAAGATGGAGAGGGGAAGGATTGCTCTGCTATCTCTTCTGCTGAGTAAACCTCTTCCAACAGTGAAAGGGGACTAGTTGGGTATCTTCTTTGAATTTTATTCATTATTCTTAAGAAAAATTTTATTCATTTTGGTTTATACCCACCCCTTCCTCACAACAGCATAACATTATCCATAGCTAAGGATGCCATTTTCATTAGTTATGCAACCCTCTTAAATAGGCATGGAACATAGAATCATACAGCTGGAAGGGACCACAAAGGCCATGTAGCCCAACCCTTGCCATGCAGGAACTCACAGCTAAAGCATGCCTGAGAGGTAGCCATCTAATTTCTGTTTCAGACTTCCAATGAAGGAGATCTGTCAGCTCTCATGGTAGGCTGTTCCATTTTTGACAGCTCTTCCGCCATCTTAGTGTTTAATCAGAACCTTTTTCTTTGTAATTTGCTTCATTTTCTACCAACTAGAGCAGCAGAAAACATTTAGTATCTGGGAAATGCTAGATGGATATAATGAAACAACCATTTTCATTATTCCCAATATTGTGAACAATAGTCCCCCCTTTTTTTTCATCCCTGTTGAGAAAGTTTCCTTCAACACATCAATACATACCTTTTTTTAAAAAAAATAAAACTGGGACTTTTTGTGAAAAATTCATTTGTGCAACCCTCCACTACATTTTCATGACAAATTCATTCATCCTTTCTTCCTTTCTTCCCTCCTTTTTGCAAAGACACTGTTTTCTATACAAAATGTTGGTGGGGACTACACAGTCCCTCCATTTTTTCTGATCAATTCATATTGCAAAAGTGATCTACAAATAAAACAAAACAAAACATGAAAACTGCACAAAACATCCCAATCTCACCCAGCAGAAGAACACTTTTTGGATTCTTTGTTCATGTGTGCAAGGATGGAATAAGTGAAGGTTTACATACCCAATCTAGAATCGCATGGTAGGCATGGATGCACCAGTCTAAAATTCTAGATCAATGTGCCTTCCTGGAGAATGTAGGTGCGGTTGTGTGATAGTGAACCAAGAGTTAAGGATTTAACGGAAGTTACTTCAATTATGTTGTGAGTATTTCTAGTAATATGATGCTTTCAACACCACATAGTGCACTGTTGGCAAGGGAAGATTAATTGATGTTTAAGCAAATTACTACTTGACATTGTTTTCACATCCCTCCAAAATTAGTCATGGTTGTTGGCAAGAGTGAGTATGATGTTCTAAGGTTTCATGCTGCTTAATAGATCACTTAATGTTTTAAAAGAAAACCCATATACATCTAACGCTCCATGTTCTGTAACTAAAAATACAAGAACAATCACTCAGAGTGCAATCCTCTGCATTTCTATTCAGAAGTAATTCCTAGTTTGTTCAGTGGGGCCTACTCCCAGGAAAATGCGCAGCCTTAATATTCCTCTGTGGTTTGGTTAATAAGTCAGAAGCATATCCATTTCTTAGACTGGACAGAGGTAATGTTATCAACCTAAGGACAACAGTTGTGCTTTCATACTAGAGACTGAGCACTAAGGCAAAAAATTGGGAATGTATGGCCTTCCAAATATTGCTGGACTGCTGTTAGTGAAAGGGTAAGGGGAACTGGAGATTCACAACATTTGGAAGTTCACACATTCCCCTTTCTTCCTTTACAGCACCCATTTTCCTTCACTTTTACTTTACCTCTCATGGGATCATCTTTGCTTCTTTAAGATTCATTTTTAAGTGGATGATAAATGATAAATTTGTGACAAATACTGTTTGCGAAATCATCATGTCTGAAATAAGTGAAACATTGGCAAGCAATATGGGGAGTGAATGACAGAAATACACTAAGAATTAGACCTATACATTTAATTAGAGCAGCTGTTGAATGACGGTAAAAATATACAGTTAAGCTCAATTAATCTGTTTTGTAAATGGAAATATTCATGCGATAAGCATTGATTTCAAAGAATCATAGAATCATAGAAAGAACTACAAAGGCCATCTGGTCCAGCCCCCCGCCTTGCAGGAGTATGTCACAAAAGCATTCCCAAAAGATTGGTGTCCAACCAATCTTTAAAGATTTCAAATTAAGGAGAGTCCCCCATCCTCCAGTGTCAAAGAGCCCTTATAATCAAGGCAATCTTCTAATGTTTAGATGGAATCTCTCTCTCCCTCTCCCTCCCACTCCCTCCCTCTCACTTTTTCTCTTGCAGTTTGAATCCATTGGGTTTGTGCTTTAGCTATAGCAAAACAGGTAACTTCATCTTCTACATGATACCCCTTTAAAGGAATTTAAAAATGGCTATCACATCATTTTTCAGTCTTCTTCTCCAAGCTAAACATACCCAGCTCCCTTAGCCATTCTCCATAATGCATGGTTTCCAGACAATTTGCCATCTTGGTTGTTCTCCTCTGACTGCATTCCAGCTTATCAATATCCTTCCTGAACTGTTCGACATTAAGTCTGACCAAGCAGAACAGAGTGGCACTGTGACTTCCCTCCATCTGGGCCCTATACTCCTGTTGATGCAACCTAGAATTGCATTGATATTTTGACCACCACATCACACTATTTGCTCATGTTTAAGTTTTAACTCTACCAAGAACTGTAGATTCTTTTCACATGTGCTATTATCAAGCCAAGTGCCCCTCATTCTATAGTTGTTCATTTCATTTTTCCTGCCTGTTTACATTTATCCCTGTTGGAATTTGTCATATTTGGTGCAGGTCTCCCTCCCTTAAGCTCATTTTGAATTCTGTCTTCTAGGGTATGAGCTAATACTCCCAATTTGGTGTTATCTGCAAATTTGACAAGCATACCATCTATGCCACCATCCAAGTAATTTGTAGAGATGTTGAACAATATTGGGAACAGGACAAAACTCTGTTACCCTGATTTCTGGGGTCCCTTGGGGGACACCTCAATGTGCTCCATGTGATGGGGAATGGAAACTAGCCAGAGCACAAGCAATAGCAATGCGTGAGGCAGGGTAACCCAGCAGGGTCTTTTTACCCAGTGTTTACAGGGTCAGGCCAAGCCAAAAATCACACCAAATTGCCAAATAATGGATTTTATTGAATGCAAGTCTCATGCACCAATGCAATCACGCACACACTCACCCAAGAGCTATTAAGAAATAAAAGAGAGGAAATTGGACAGGGGAGTTTTGAGGGGGTGTTGTTGGGGTAATACTGCACCTTGCCCTGAAGTCTTGGGTCTGAGAAGGTAGCAAAGAAATGGGGCCCAGCACAGAAAAGGCTGAGGGAATCACTCAGTGGATGGAGCAACAGTCTGCTGGGATGACTGGGAGTGGAGAACTGCTCAAAAACTGGGACTATTTGTAGGGGAAAGAGTACCTGGAGGACTAATCCTTTCCCGGGGAGAACAATGGTTGTTGGAGCGATAACGAAGCTCCACCATGGTAATTTCCTTTGCGTGATGAGATTGCAAGGTGTTGCCAAAGTCTCCCTCAAGTCGGCTTCCTGGGGCTGTGGACTCTTTGTTTATTGCAGGTTTACACATCTTGAGGTCTCTTAGGGCTACATGTCTGGGGATTTTACTGGCCTGACCTGGTTTTCAGTCTTTTGACCATTGCTGCCTACGTGCCCCTTCAGGGGACCTCTCTGGCACACAGAATCATATTTTAATATTAAAATTATGGACCCAGGGATAGGGTTTCTCCACCGGACTAACAACTCTAAGGCACTCTACTAGTTACTTTTTACCAGAATGAAAAGCACGTTTTGCTTTGGGGAGAAGAATGAAGAAAATAAGATGCACAGCACTTTGTCTCTGTTCCCTGTTAGGATTTCGTCATCCCTGGAATTGTTTGCAGTTGTGCCTTCAGTGTATTGCCTTTGAGAAACTAACATGCATAATGAACTGCTTGTATTGCTGACAATGAGATTTCACCTAGTATTTCTCTAAGCTTATAGAAATCAGCTTTCTTAAAGTTCATAGTGCATATCTTACTACGTTTGGCTGACCCTTTTCTCTGTATAACAAATTCCAGGAGAACAGAGTCAGTCTCACCTAAGGATCCCACTACTACCACTCCATTGAATTACTGCATTGCAGCAACTTAAAACTGCAGTGGACCACTTAGAAATAGAGCACAAGTATCAAAAGAAAAGGGGCAGGCAAAGTTACCAAAGAAATGTGAACACAGCACATATAAGTTCTAGGTATGAACAATTTCCAGTGTCTCACTCTGTACTAGAAATTTGGAGACTGAAGGAAAATTTATTGGTGGGGGGTGGAATTTCCATTTGGGGAGGCAGTGTCCTCATGTTTCTCCCCACCCTATAGCTACACCTCTGCCTCTAGAGAAGCAGAAGGAAGAAGATTCAAGATACAGCTTGTGATGTAGAGAATTCTGTTTGAATTTAATGGAAAACATATTGCAGGCTGGTTTCAGTATTCTGTGTTTGTAGAAGAACTAGGAAGCACAAGAACAGGAATATTAACATGCTAATAAATGAACAATGATGAAGCGACAGGAAGCTGGACTACATAATAGTGTGAATACTATCCATATACAAATGGTCAGATTCATTAAAAGAATGAGATCACTAGGAATAGTGTTTTAAGTTCCTTGTTTTTCACAAATAGCTTCATGGAGTCTTATCTGAACTGGAGGCCATCAACATTGCTTGCCAGGAAATAATGTGCTCTTTCTCAAGAATATCTTGATTCACCTTTGATGAACAGCTTATATGAAGTTCAGTGCTTGCTAGTCAGACTAAAAACATGACGTAAGAACATTGTTAAAATGTTAAAGCATTTGTATTTCTCATACTGAGTCCAATAGCAATTTACCTATCAATTTAAGCCGTTGCTAATTTATTCAAGTTTACTCATACCATAACAAAGTTTTAAAATTCTTTGTGCTCATATATTTAGATTTGTGGTGCTCTCCTATCAGAAATAGGAATGATATTGTTCTTGTGTTACAGGATAGGGAGCAGGTAAAATAGTTTGTAATCATATCCTCAGCTTATAGAAAAGTATTCTTCTCTTCAAATGGACTGGGCTCAGTATGAGAATAGTTTCCTTTCTTTATGTCCCTCAGGTTACATTAAGCTGGTCTTGGCTGAGATGCCAGATAAAACACCAGAGGGTAAAGAAACCTTATCCAGGAATGAAGGTCAGTATTCTTTTCTTCTTGAGAAATCTTCTTCTTTCTTTTTCTCAGGATATATACTGAAAGAAAGATAACATAATCTCCCTTTTATTGTGAATTTGGCTTATGAAATATATTATTCCATCCATCCATCCACATCCTTTTAGACATGATCATTTAGAAAAGTTAGGTATATAAAATATTTGTAGAGGAAGTGAGATGATTTAGTCAACATTTGGTACACTAGGAACATTTTCGGTTCTCTGTATGGTATCTGATGAGAAAGGGGAAAGAGAGAAAGTCTGTAGTTTGCAACCTGAATCACTTTCAGATGTGATGAAACTGTGTTTACTCAGCATGAAGAGAACTTTGCTAGCTCCACTCCCTCCAATTCTGTCATTTTCCTATGCATGGAGAGGAATGGAGAGCCTCTGCTATCCATGGAGGCTCTCTGCATGAGGTAGAATCTCAATTCTAGTGTTCCAGCTCACACAGAAAGAGTCTGTAGATGCCAAAGCATTCAACTTCAGACTCAGGGCAACAGAAATGACTGGAAAATTTCTGGCAGAGCTAGCATGTGTGTCTTTCTTGCATGTTGAATAAAAATACTTTCAGCCTGCTTGAGCAGAGCTCAAAATGCGACATGTATTTATATGCTTTACCATCCTTTTTAAAATGAAATCATAATCTTATACGTGCTTACACAGAAGTAAGCTCCATTGCATTCAGTGAGACTTAGGCCATTTCCGCACTACACTCTTATAGCGCGATTATTCCACTTTCAACATCCTATGGAATCCTGGGGTTTGCAGTTTCGGGAGGGGTCAGCCGGCTGCAAACCGCGAAACTGCAAACCCCAGGATTCCATAGAATGTTGAAAGTGGAATAATCGCGCTATAAGAGTGTAGTGCGGAAATGGCCTTAGTCTTAGGAAATTAGTATAGAATTGCATCCTAAACAGCAGCTGACACACAAAACAACAAAAACTAGTATAAGTGTTAAATGAATTTGTGCTTTGCATGTTGACTTGAAGTTTGTTCCTCTGACTTTTAATTGCTGGAGTGATGAACATAACAGTTGTATATTCTCAGAGCACAGAATAAAGTGTGTGGTGTTTATATGGTACATGCAGTACTGGTTTATTGTTTTCATGTTATTGCATGGTGTCTGCTTTTTGCATACTTGCCTACATGCCCTGTCCTATTTTACTTCTCAAAACTGGGAAGAGATGTTAGGTTTAGAGGGGGACTTTTAACAAGCAAAAAGTGAAACAGTTCCCTTTCAGATGTGTCTCACAAAAGAACACAAACCTGTATTTCAGAAGCTATAACTGTGAGGTCTTGACAATTCCCCTTTGCCTAGTTTAGCTGCAAAAGAATGGAATCCAGTTTCTCTGTTTTCAGAAGGCACTTTTATGTGAAATAGTACTTATGTGAAGCTCTGGCCCTGGAAACAACTTGCGTTTTGGTCAGGATATGCAGTTAGAGCAACATATATACTATATTGGCAAAAGATATAATTTTTATACAAAACTGGGCTCTTATGGTTGGAAAGCATGTGGCAGGGAGGGCACTAGCTGTAAATGTCTTGCTGGAAGGATGGATGACCTCATCATGGGCAGGTGATAAGTTTAAAATGATTAGGTAGGAAAGCCCAGTGTTAATGGGCTTCCAACAAACTTTCCAATAGTACAAACAACCAAAACAATAGTAAACAAAACTGCCCAGGTACAGCAGGCAAGCACCCCTGCTATGCACATTTCCTACAGAGACCTTCCCCATTCACATTATTCAACCAAGATATTAAGAGGCTGTCAGGACTCCCATCAATGTTTCATCAGCCAAAGTAAGACAGTCAGTCTGTTCTGGACCCCTTTTATTTACTGTGCCAGAAAGCCATTAACACTCAGCCCTTCAGGGTAGAAAGAAGGGTATTTAAACCCTAGCTCTAATCCTGGCAATTTGCTTGTACTTTAAGCATCACCCTGCACCTCAGACTCCTGTTTCTCTGTGTTACCCTCAAACTCTTGTTTGAGCCACTCTCCTTCAATCCTCTGCTCCAGAACTGGTAAGTAGCACCCTCTACACCTGAAATCTTTCTCTGTCCAACTTTTCTTACCTCTCCTTCACTAGGTTTGTGTGGATCATGAGACTGCTTGATTTCTTGTGTGTGTATCTATTAATTTCTAATAAAATACCCTGTTTAAACCTTTAACTGGAGTCCTATAGTTATTACTGGTCTACACAGTTGAAAAGATCCTGCCGTTACTCTCCTCTTGCAGGTCTCCTTTGAGCTGTAATTCCCCCTATTTCTAAGAAGACATTGGCACTGCTGATAGATCTCAAGGTTCTCAACCTTTTGGGGTAACAGTAGTCCTCCACATTGTTCTGTCATTCCTGGTCCTCCTTCTGCTAGCAAGTCTGAAGAGGGAAACTTCCAAAATTATTTGAAACTTTTATTTTCCAGGCTTCCAAATTGCATGGAGAACTCCATAGATAGAGAATATAAATGGAGGAATGGCAATAGCATGCTCCTCTCCTTCTTTTACTTACTGTATTTACTTATGCTAGATCAGGAATGGGCCAAGCATGGCCCGTGTGGTACATCCAGGAAGCCATCTGCTGCCCTTTTGCTAAAAACCCAGGGTGGACAAGGGTTTTCCTGTTCTTGGAAACATGCAGGACTAATACTATTTAAACCTACTTGAAATCAAAACACAAGTGGATATCTGGGTATGTTCTATTTTGATTTTTTTTTTTTAGTCCCCCCTGCCATTTCTGGGCCTTTGTAGCCTGTGATTGGTACTAGGACAAACATTTGTCCAAAGTTGGCAACTCTCTCCTAAAGAGAGAACACCTGAATCATTTCTCTGTAGTTCAGACTGTTTGTGTTGCAGTTATATTGGCTGTTGCATCAAATACGGAGGTGGCATCTTCTTCACCTTGATATGGTAAGATAAACAAAGTTTTCTCAGTGAACCCACAGAATGCAGAAAGCTTTCAGATGAGAATAGGAATGTAGCTATTAATGTACTATATTGACATTTCTGTAGCTGTTGGACAAAGTGTTATCCATTAACTTTACTTAATTGTCATCTGATAACATCAGTCATTTCATTTGTGAAAATACTTCAACAAGGATTCATTGTTTTTCAAACTTTTATCACTTTGTAGACTTTGATGTCTTCATTAATCATTATAATCATTTATATATATTGTAAGTTGACAGGCAACTAGAAGACACATACCCATTAATACAGATATCAAAATCATTCAAAAATGGAAAACGCAGCAGCTGTAATAAGAGAAGAACTTAAAATGTTTTAAAATACTGGTTTTATTTATCCCTTAATAAAAGTAGTAAAAAAATGAACAATAAAATTAGTTTTTTTCTCCAACAATATAACTTTTTTCCATAATGTGACTTGACATTTGATATTCAGATATACAACCTCTTAATTCATTACAGTGGGCTCTCCATATAGACAGGGATTCTGTTCGTGGAACTCCTGCAAAAAAAGAAAAATGAGAACGCTTGCAATCCATTATATTCAATGGTGGCAACATGCATGCAGATGCTTCAGCACATCCATATCATCATTTTAGGTGTAGGGAAGTGAGACTTTGCACTTCATGGAGGTTGCAGTAAAGGAGGGCCCACTGTATTAGTTTTTCGGTCAACTAAATATTGAAAATTTGCTTTTATCTACTATCAAGAGTGAAAGCTATCAGGTTTCTTCACCACAGCCCAGCCTTGGTTTGGGCCACTATAGATTATTGGTTTTAATGAACTTCTTCTGTTTTTCACATGAATTGTTTCAATATCTGGCCACCAAAGTGCTAGAATTATTTCTGACTTCACAAAAAATCTGAAAAAGTAGTACTGCCAGTCTGAGGAAGTACTAGCAGCCCAAAAGCATAGTAAGCAGATGCTTATGCTTGAGAAAAAGGGCTAACATTTGGAGACATTGCATTACTTCCTTTTTAAAATATGTTCACCTATAAGTGTAAAATATAACATATATTTTTCTTCTAGTATTCTTGTATCTCATCATAGTGCTGATGTGAGCTTGCATGAAAGAGCCTCTTTTAAAGTGCACATGCCATGCCCATAGAGAACCAGATGTCATGGAAAAGGGCCTCCTGTCTCTGATAACTTTTTCTGCAAAAAAAGTGTGTGCGTACGCATGTGCGCGCGCGCACACACGCACGTGCGTGCATATGTATGCAATGTTGCATGGGAACCCCTTAATTTGAAATCTGAAAGTCCTGCAGATCTTTTGGCACTTGATTATCAGAAAATGAGGATGAAAGTCATTTACTTTCAGCTGTCTCCCAAAGTAAATATACTGGGTTCATTTGGATGTAACTGTAGATGATGGTTTAGAGGTACAAAAGCAAACCTAGACAGTCCCTGGGGTTATATGGTCCTCCTTCCTCATATATCCACTGACGGTCTGCTTTCTGCCCCCCCCCCCGAAAACCCCTGAACTTCAGATTGCCCAAATATTTTTCATTCCTCCTGCCAAAATGGCTTTTAAAAATTACAATCAGAACACCACAAAAATAAAACACCATGAAAAACAGCTGTATTTTGACTAATTCACAGAAGTGGAAGTCATATTGTTTAACTTCAGTTGTTCTGGGAATGGCCATGTTCCCCAAGGCTGCATGGGGGAATGGACCCTGCCCCATCCAGAATTGCTCAGCTCACCTCTGGTTTACGGTAACTTGTGACCCAGCTCACTGTGAAGTTCAGTGAACTGCAGTTGCATCTTGTTTTCTTTCTTCTTTTGTAGTCAGGTTTGTTCTTTGACTGACAAAGCTACATTGAATGGGGATTTAATGAAAGATTGCTCCATTTTATATGGTTGATTTTTACATTAAATGAGTGTGTAGGTTAAAATAGAGAATAACATTAAAAAAAAAACAAAAAAACTGATTCCTGTTATTACTTTACTGAAACTTAATCCTTGACTTGGGGGCCTCTGATGAGTGGGCAGATTGTTTGTTCTTACATCTCCTCTTCCACCAAGCCCTTTTGGTCAACAAAAATTATCTCTAATAATTGTTTTCATACTTTTTTCTTATTAAAATGTAAGCAGTTGGTGTGTGGATGTGTGGATTCATGAAGAATATATGCATATGTGATTTCAAGTCACCTGTCAATTTATGGCAACTCCATTAATTTCATAGGTGTTCTTAGGTGAGGAATACACAGAGATGGTTTGCTTCTGAAATATAGCCTACAGCACCTGGTATTACTTGGCAATCTCCCATCCAAGGACATCTGAATACTTTTATTTTGTTGCTTAGTATTATTTATCTGCCAATCACAGTTGTCTAGTCTCTTCAGAACAGAAGTGGGATGGTGAACATAACTGCAAGAGCAGATTTACTGTAAAAGTAGAGTAGGACAACCTGCTGTTAATCTAAGCTAATTTCAGTTCCAGTGTTTCTGTTTACTGGGATCATCTCTTTTAAAACCATTGGCAGACTGATTCAGTCTGAAATCACTTCTATGGACTGTAGCTCCCATATGACCCTAATCACCATGGTTAGAGAGTCAGCTGTAATCCATGAAGGCAAATTTCCAAGCTCTATTTTTGTATTAATCACTGATGAACATTTGACTGGTATTAAACTTCACGCTGGTAACTTTTATCTTCCTACTATATGTCTAAATCTGTCATGGCTGAAAACTGTCCCTTAATTCTCTTTCTCTCCCTGTTTCTGTCTTTGAAATAGCAGTAAGAATTTTTCAGCATTTTAACATAAGCTTGGAGGTTACATACATAAGAAGATTTTCAAAATGATTGTTGTGGGGGATTATTTACTGTCCAAAAGTGAAAGCTCTGCATGTTTCCTACACAAAGTGCAACAGTTACAGCAAATTTTATTGCCCTGGTAATTTTTGCAATATAATGTGAGCCCCGAATTGAAAATGAGATGAGATAAGAGTCCAGTTCTAAGCTGTCAGGCACACAATCAATTTCTGACGTGCCCCTTTGCACAGAAACCTTTTTTGCAGGTTGACCCTCCCCTTTTTTTTGTTTCTATTTGAGAAGCAGCTTCCATTATAGCAGGAAATCCTGACCTTCTTTGCTGGTATGGTTTATCGCCAGGCTGTTTCCTTTGCAGCTGGATACTCTGTGGGCTGTAGTAAACTAACAAGCCATTCTTCTTATCCTGGTAAGCCAGGAAAGTTTTTCATTGTTTCTTTTGAAAACTTTTTTTTGGGAGGGGGGGCAATGGGGCAGAATTTGCTGGGCATCTGGGTAAAGCATCATTTTAGCATGTTTTTCTCATCTCTTCCTGAACAGCTGTAGGAGATGAATTTATCCAAGCTATTTGTATTCTAATTTATTGGATTTGAGATATTCCACTTCCCCCACCACACACATACTTTAGGTCATGATTTTGCAAGGTACACTTCAGATTGCTGCAAGGAGAGAACAATATTCTTATTTAGATGAAAACATAGGCCACAGGTTAAGATTAATAATAAAAAGCCAATTTAAAAATGCAGAGAGAAGAAAGATGAAATAAAAATAAAAATAAAACTATCCTCTGTTTATAAAGTTGGTAATATCTGTGGCCATCTCTTCTGCTCAGATATTACTTTAACTTGTAATGTCTCTCTGTAGATGAAGTCAAATGTGTATACACTGTTAAGTATTACAGTGGAAGGAAGAGAAGACAGATTGCATGTGACAACATAATTTAACAGTTTCCCCCTGCTCTGAGTAGACTGTAACAGAACACTTTGGACCACCAGAGTAGCTAATCTATAGATGTAAGGTCCTTTGACATGCCTAGTATTGCTACAGGTCATGTACTCATCCTCTGAATGCAAAGGCACTTTCTGAGTAATTGTTTGGAAAGATGGAGCATACCCTCCCACCTCTTCCCTTGAGACAGTGTAAAAATATTGTAGCTTTGGATGTTGTATATTCTATTATGATTTATTTGACACACCAGGGTTTTCATGTGATACCACCTTCTACTTGAATATGAACAGTAATGGAACAGGTTTGGACTTCCTTTTCCTGACAGGTTCTCCAAAGTACAAGTATTGAGATCTTCAAGAGCTGATGTAAAACTTTAGTTTTGTTAAAGTGAGGCTATATTGCAGGAATGAGCAACTGTGGCTGTCAAGGAGTTGCTTATTTGTTTACTTGATTAATATTCTGTCTTTTTCTTGAAGCTGGGCCTTGAGGTAGCTTAGAAAAAGACTAAAAAAAGGACTGCAACTCCCATCATCCCTAACTAGCACAGTCAATGATAAGGGATATAGGATTGTGATCCAACAACATCTAGAAGAAGTGGAATCCCTTTTCCTGTAGCTTGAATCCATTGCTCCTTGACCTAGTCTCTGGAGCAGCGGAAAACAAGCCCAATCCCTGCTCGACATGACATCCCTTCAAATATTTAAACATGGCTATCATGTCCCCTCTTAACCTTCTCTTCTGCAGACTAAACATACCCAGCTTCCTAAGTCACTCCTCACAGTGCATGGCTTCCAGACCCTTCACCATTTTGGTTGCCCTCCTCTGGACACACTCCAGCTTGTTGATATCCTTCTTGAATTCATTCATTCATTCATTCATTCATTCATTGCCCATCTTTTCTGTAGCAGTACTGGTACCCAGCCATCAAATTTGGAAGAGTCATTTTCTCAAGATGCCTAAAATCAATATAAAATGACTTAGCAGCTGTAGGAAATTCATTTTCAATTGTTCCTGGCTCTTGAGGAATTACTGTAGTAATCAAAAGCTGGGAAGGAAGCAGAAATAATACAAAATAAGTTAAACTAGTATTCAGAAGTGCAAAAAAAAAACACCACCACCAAGAATATTTATTGCAACCCACCATATTTTGGAGCAGTAGGAGCCATCCAAATACATTCAGATTCTGAAAACAATTTCTTAAAGCGATTTACAGAAAGAATGACTCACTTTCTTGTACTGCTGTGGTCAGGGCAGACGATTCTGTGAACAAAAGATGGCTAGACTGGGAAACAAACCGTTCCTTAATGCTAGCTATGAAACAACATCCTCCACAACACTTGAAGGCAACAGGCTAGCTTAAATGGTACAGGCCAACACCTTGCTGCTGCTTTCCCCTGACATCTGCCACCTGAGGCAATTGCTTCACTCTGCCTAACGAGAGCAACACCCCGATCAAGTCAGAAAGTCAGTCATTCTATAGTCTGCTTCAGCTGGTTTTCAAAATGTGTAAGTGCAGTTGTCCATTCACATTTGTGAGGGTTCAGGGAAAAACTGCCAATAATTCCCCCTGTTCCCCCTCCCATTCCCTTCTGGGGCTCCCAGCTTCCCATTCCCATACAAAAGAGAAGGAAATGGGGGATGAGTGAAGGTTCACAGGAGCCTTCTTTTCCTCCTCCAGAGAAATCTCTGCCAGTGCAATCCCACCAGAGCAATTCCTCCTGTGTGTTTTACCCTAACGCTGAGAACTCATGCGAACCTTCCTCCTTCCATTCTTTTCCATTTTGCCTCAGCACAAGTTCTCTGCACCAGGGCAAAATGTATAGGAATGGCAGGGGGAGCTCCTGGGGAAGGGAAGGAAGGCTCACACAAGCTTCCCCCCTCTTCCATTTTACTTTATGTGAGCTCTTTGCATTGGGGAAAAATTAGGGATGGGCCAACTGAATCTTCTAATCCTGGGCAAGCACTCAAGACTCACAAATCTGAATTCCTGTGCCAAAATAGGTAAACCAAATCTTTTGAATCCACAAACCAAATAGTTTGTTGGAGACCAGGACGCCTGAAAACCTGGGCGACTGAGACACCTGAACACCTGGGTGATCAGACATACAAGGGGAGATGGTGAGTTTTTCCCTTGGAGTAATAATGGTCTTTGCTAACAATTTGAGAAATTACATCTGGGGCTGTATTCTAAGATATTTAAATTGAACACTTCATATTGAAGTTCAGCACTTGACTGGAAGGTACAGGCTTGAGATTTCAAGGACAGCTGAAAGATTCCTTTGCATAGCTCCCTTGCAAAGCTCTTTTGGGCACAATTCTGGGTTTGTAGTTTTACAAGGTGCCACAGTCTTCCCTGCCAAAGTGTGCTGGTGTGTCATCAAACTATGCAAACTATGCAAAGAAAATCCAGTTTTGGCCTGGATTATTTCTGTAATGTAGTGGTCCTGTTTACACAGGCAGGAAAATGTGGGATTAATTCACATTTTCCTGCCTGTGTAGAAAGGGCCTTCATATAATTTTCAATCTGGGGAGATCCTGAGGGAAAACTATGACACTTGTCCTGGCCAGATTTCTTCAAAGAGAGGTTTGCCTCTGGTTTTTGCCTAGGCTTCATGTCATTTTCAATCTGGGGAGATCCTGAGGCAAAACTATGACAATTGCCCTGGCCAGATTTCTTCAGAGGGAGGTTTGCCTCTGCCTAGGCTTTTACTAAGGCTGAGAGAGTGTGTCTTGCCCAAGATTATCCTTCTTTCCCTTGCTTTTTAAAGAAAGATTTGAGATTCGTGAGATTCATGGATTCCCAGAACCTTCCAGGGATTTGGACCTGGATTCGTATTCAGAAAATTATGGATTCATCCCATCCCTAGGAAAAATGCATGGGAATGGGAGGAGGAGAATGGGAGGGCACACACACTTGTGAATAATCAGGTTTGCGAATGTCAGACCTATGAATGTGGAAAGAGAACTGTATAGAATTATTTTTGTAGAAGGATCTTGCTGCTTTAAAATGCAGTGGGTTGCAATAAATGTTTGTCACCGACCCTTTTGAAAACTAGTTTTTCTCTTTGCAGTCACACTGCCATGACAGCCTTTCCAGACTCTAGGCTCCACACAGTAAGACTTCCTTTGCCTAAACTGCTGCTTTTGCTGCTGGGCCAAAGTAAGTGGGAAGCTGGGAGGGAAATAAGCATTCTGGACCATTTCTTTTCTCGTTCTACTCAAGCTGGAGTAGACGTTCAGATTGTAAGTAAGATAGACAAGCTGCCACATTTTGTGTTCTAAGTTTAGAAAGTCTTAGGTTTGGTAAAGTTATCTTTGCTGCTGCTGTTTGGAGCCATTTTGTAGTAGAAGAAATCATATCTGGCTTGTCAATATAACTTTCTGAAAAACAGCATTGGGGCTTGCCCCAAGAATCTGTGGCAGATACCAAGCTAGAACAGACAAGTTTTTAGAGATGTTGGTTGTATTTCCATATCAGTAGGGTAGTGAATCCATTCTGAGTTTTTGTCTGAATTTAAAAAGACCTGTTAAGGAATGGAACCTGTTTGGAGGTTTCAAGCTGTTTGAAGTTCATGTTGAAACCTGGAGTACCATCAACCTCCAACATGAGGACCCAGCTATCATGAACTTTGAGGCAGATATTATTTTGGCAATCTTGGTGGTGTTAAATGTGCTCCTTTTGGAAGGAATATCAAAAAGATAGAGCATTATACAAACCCTAAATAAAACTCCTTTGTATATCTGAGTAAATGTAGACTTTGTACATGTCAAGGGCTTCTGCTATATCCTGATGCATGAAAATAAGCTCTGGTTGCTTAAAATCTATTCCAGAAAGTGAGTCTGTTAAAAGAAGAATCACCATCTTTAGCAGGATGGTTGCCAAGCTGGACTTCTTGAAATGTAATTAAGTCTTGAGCAGAATAGTAATGACTCTTGAAAAATGGATCTTGAAAAACCCCCCACAATGGTTACCATGAGTGATGGTTGGCTGGTGTTCAGTTAGAGTTCAGCATCCCAATCAGCTGTGCTCTAATGCTCCTTGTAATCAGACCTGTAAAACTTATATGGCCTTTGAGTTCAATGTTTGTGTATGTGTGCGTGAGAGAGAAGAAACGGGGGGGGGAGGGAAGGAGGAATATTTTTATCATTTATCTAAAAAAACTAAAAAAAAATATTCATATTTCATTTAGTTTATTCTCCAGACTCAAAAGTATGTGCTTAACCAAATGTTTTCAGTAGAACATACAGTGTGTATGTTTGTGTGTATATGATTAGATGTGCATATACATATATATGTGTGTGTGTGCGTGTATCTGTCTGTATCTGCCAGAGTGAAAACTGGAAAGGGCTCCTGTACATTTAATAGAATTCAGCAGGTGTTGCTTGTTACCTGGTTATGTGCAAACAAGACCTGCTGAAATTCCCTCAGCTACACAGCCATTAAAAGTACAGATGCTGTCCCCAGTTTTCTGTCTGGCAATTCTATATACACAAATACCTACCAGGCAATAGGTATACGCATACAATAAAAAGTTACAGTGCAGTGTGCTGCAGCTTAGATTTCCCAACAGCCAAGCCCATCATTACAATAATCCATTAGTTTCCTGTTTGACCTGTTTTTCCATTCCCGCTCTTTCCAAAAGCCAGGCAGCAATTTGTGCCCACTGAACATGCTGATTCCTCCTTGTGCTATTTAGAGTTATATACCCCATCCCTACTTAAAATTTTAGTTTATATTTATTTTGTACTTCTATAAGTCTCTACATTTTTCTAAGTCTGCCAGTACCCCCTCCATGGGTGTATATGGTGACATCTTGGCTACATAAGCTTCTGTGCTCAGAGAATGGGCTAACTTTTGCTATAAAGAACCAGATACAATGTAAAATTGAAACTAAAATTGTCTGTAAATTTGACTTAAGTGAAACTACCAAGTCTGAAATAGCTAATTGCAGCAAAAATTGCCAAATTGGAATATTGACTCCCAGCAGCATACAGCTTTTTGAGGTTTCTGTGGAGCAGAACTGTTGACTGTACAGCACAATCCAAATCAGAGGGCCTCTGGTTATAAATAAAGAAGGTTGACTTGACAGTCTGCTCACAGAAAATTCCTGGATAAGCATTTCTGTGAGAAGTCAAGCAATAATACAATTTCTTTAGTCACCTGGGCCTGAAGGTGTATTAGCATTCCACCCACTCGTCAAGATTTTTGAGTGGCTGTGGGTAGCTAAGTGCTGAGAGATGTTTTGATTTACTCTAGACATTTTCACATTTGATTTACTCTAGATACTTTCTAATGTAATCTGAACTAATATTTGACTTGGCTTTAAGAATGTCCGTGCTCTAATCAGCTCTTAGCAGTACTTATTGGCTCGTCCTAGCTTCTTTACAGATTGTGTAGCATTTGCGTTGCTGTCTTTGTTTATAGATGACAAAGTTTCTTGATAGGCAAGCACCTTTGTTAAAAAGAACAGTGTTCATGCCAATGGATGGGTGTGGAGAATGGATCTGGGAAAGGTACTGAATATATGTAAACTGATACATAGGTCAAAGGGGACTATGAAGTACCTAAAAATAACCATGAATTTACTATGTTGTTTACCCTCCTTAGCAGCCGTTTAGATCTGTATAACAAGTGGCTCAATTTAGCTTAATGCCAGGTCAGTAAATGGAAAAACACCCTTGATCTTGGATGAGCATGCTGACCTTGATTGTATGATGGAGACCTGGCTGGATGAAGCTGGGGAGTGGGGAATGTTATCCTCTCCCAAGTCTGTCTACCTGGATTCTCCGTGGAGCAGGAAGCGAGGCCTGGGGGGCAGGGAGGGGGAGTAGCAGCAGTCTATCAGGATTCCATCTCCCTCACCAGGTGCCCAGTCTCACAGTCTGCTGGGTTTGAATATGAGCACTTAAAGGTGGGTGGCTGGGACAGCATAGGGATTCTGTTGGTATACCACTCATCCTACTGCTCCACAGTCTCCCTTCACTGAGTTAATCTTGGTGGTAGTGTTGGAGACCCCTTGGCTAGTTGTGCTGGAGGGCTTGAACATCCATGCAGAGACCTCTCTGTCAGGAGCAGCTTCATGTCCTCCATGACAACCATGGGTCTGTCCCAAGTACTATCTGGTGCCACTCATGCTGCAGGACACGGTCTGGACCTAGTTTTCTGTGTGAGGTGGGATTATGGTAGTGGTGGGTCAACTGAATCCTTGAATCTTTGGCAGGGATTCGAGATTCGGGAATCTGACTAACTGTGCCAAAATAGACAAACGGAATCTTTCGAATCCACCATTCACACAGTTTGTTGGAGACTGAGACGCCTGAAAGCCTGGGAAACTGGGACACCTGAAAACTTGGGAGACTGGGACACCTGAAAACCTGGGAGATTGGGATGCCTGAAAACTTGGGAGACCAGGATGCCTGAAAACTCAGGCTCAGGATGGGATCCCTTTCCTCTTGTGTTTCCCCATCCAATGGGGGCATGGGTGATTGGCTGGCAGACTGGCATAAAACCTCACATGTACTGAAGGCCGCCATTTCTCCCTCCTGTTGCCTGTGCCCCTAGTGCCGCCTCTCCCTGGTGCTGCCTCCCTCTGCAAGGTAATTTTGGGATAGGGATTGGGAGGTGAGAGACAGAGGAGCAAAACTGAGTTGGGGGGTCTAGGAGCTTGTAGGAATGTCCCAGGGGGTTCCAAAGACTGCAAAAAGGGGTTCAGGGGTTCCATGCAATCCATGCCAGCCATACTTTCCTCTTCATCAGCTTTCTTTGGTCAATTCTGGGACTAAGATTGTCATGATGCCACTTCCTCTCTTAGTTTCTGTGTCTTGAATACATGAATACTTCAGTTAACCTGTTTTGAAGCTCCCTTTTAGAAAGTCTTTTTATGCTTCTCAATGCCTTTTCCTCTTTTCTCTCTGTCTAGCTGCAAGTTTATAAGCAGCATTGCCATTGGAAAGGTTGCAAAGGAGAGCTGGAGAAACACAGACTTTTGGTCTTGTGTTGCAGCAGCATGTCTGTGGTAAACAATGAATGCCAAAAAACTTGAGCTGGGAAAAAATGGGATTCTACTCTAGCTGATTCTATAGGAGGAGTGTGTGTTGCCTACAACAAACAAGGTGAACAGTGGCTTCCTCCAGAATCATTTATTGGGCATGCGTTAATCTGTATTGTTTTTTGATTTGAGACTGGAGGGTAGGGATTGGGAATTGTTGAGACAGGCCTAGAGATTTGACTTGAGTTTCCCTTGAAGGACTTGAGGGTAGAGAACTGACTGGACTAGAGGCTTGTGTGTGTGTGTGTGTGTGTGTTTAAGTGCTTTCTTTGTTGCAGGACTTGAGACCTGACTCTTGAGACTGTAGGGTGCAGAACTGAGATTGGACTAGAGGCTGTTTGTTTGTTTGTTTGTTTGTTTGTATGTTTGTGTGTTTTAGTGCCTTCCTTGTTGCAGGACTTGAGACTTGACTGGAAGTTACAGTCTTCTTGAGATTTCAAGGACAGCTGAACATTTCTTTGCATCGCTCCCTTGCAAAGCTCTTTCATACACAATTCTGGGGTTTGTAGTTTTACAAGGTGTCACAGCCTTCTCTGCCAAAGTGTGCTGGTGCATCATCAAACTACAAACCCCAGGATGCTAGAAGGAGCTATGCAAAGAAAATCCAGTTTTGGCCTGGATTAGCTCTGTACTGTACTGTGGTCCTGTTTACACAGGCAGGAAAATGTGGGATTAATCCACATTTTCCTGCCTGTGTAGAAAGGGCCTTCATGTCATTTTCAATCTGGGGAGATCCTGAGGGAAAACTATGACAATTGTCCTGGCCAGATTTCCTCAAAGGGAAGTTTGCCTCTGGCTTTTGCCTAGGCTTTTGCTAAGGCTGAGAGAGTGTGTCTTGCCCAAGATTATCCTTCTTTTCCTTACTTTTTAAACTCTTTTTTAAAAAGGATTTGAAAGATTTGAGATTCATAAGATTCCTGGATTCCCAGAACCTTCCAGGGATTTGGATCCGGATTTGGATCTGGAAAATTCTGGATTAGTCCCATCCCTAGATTATGGCAATCTGAGCATGGAGGAACTTTTTATAGTTCTGTTGCCATGGACAGATCACACCTGGTGGGGTTTAGATTCTCTGGAACTCAGAGTCTCTGCAGGGTTGGGGAGGGAGTGATTAAGATGATCTGTCTCAGGAGTCTTATGGATCTGGATGGATTCCTGATGTCTCTTGAGGAGTTTCCAGTTGCCTTGGCAAGTGATCCTTTTGAAGCCATGGCTGTTGGCTGGGATATGAAATGGCCTGGGTGGTGGACACAATTTCTTCTAAGTGTCTCCACCCACAGAGTGTAGCCAAGCAAGCACCTTAGTTTACTAGGGAACTGGTGGTGATCAATCGAGTGAGATGGAGACTAGAGTGACAATGGAGAAAGATTCAGAGCGAGTCCAACTGAACACAGTCTAGAGCTCATTGGAAAGCCTATGCCATGGCAGTGGTGGCAGCAGCAAATAAATCCTTTTTCATTGCTACCGTTGCATCTGCACAATGTTGTCCAGTGGAGCTGTCTGGACTGGTCAAGGCCCTTTTACATTCTGCCCCAAAAGAGCAGTATGTTAACCACTCAGCAGCTTGTTGCAAAGAGTTTGCACAGCACTCTCTGGGTAAAATCATTTGGATCTGCCCTGGCTTGGATGCTGTAGTTGTTATAGGTCCAACAAATATAACTTTTCCCCCTGCTTGTTTTGCTTGTTACTGGATAAATTTCAGTTTGTGCAATTTGAGGATGTGGACAGGATCTTTGAAGATGTGAGAGACACCACAGTCATGCTAGGCCCATGTCTTTCCTGGCTGTTAAAAGCAGGCTAAGGGGGACTGGCATATTAGGTAAGGGGAATAATGAATGTCATACTACAGCAAGACAGGTTTCTATCATGCTCAAAGGAGGCTGTGGGTGGTGTTTATTGAAAAAAATCTTCTGTGGACCCTATCATCATTATTACAGTAGCACCTCCTCATTTGCAAGGGTTTGGGGAATGTAACCCTTGTGAAAGTGGAAAAACCATGAATATCCCCCCAATCCTTTGTCTCTGGCCCCAGCATGGTGGGGGGGAGAAAAAAAGACAAGGTAAAGGACTTATTGGTAATTTCCCCTCAGATGGAGAAGAACAGAGTTCTGGCATTCTAACTATTTCCAGTTGCCATCTTGAGAAAGGAGGAGTAGGAGCAAAGCGAGCACCTGACCAATCAGCAGCTCACAGCAGAATAGGAGGCCACATGACAGAGAGGACATGCCTTCAGCAAGGGGGGGCTTTGCTCACCCAAAAGGAAAAAAATTCCATTTTAAACATAAATCTTGCAAGTCTGGAATGAAGAACATTAGGGAATGGAAGGAGGAAAATTGGGATGGAAGTGGGGGTGGACAAACATGTGAATAATCAAATTTGCAAAGGTCAAACCTGCAAATGTGCAGGAAGGAGTGTGTTGTTGTTATTTTTGTTGTTATTGTTAATTTCTACCCCACTTTTTCCCACGTTGGGACTCAAAGTGGCTTCCAAAATTAAAAAGTGATAGTTAAAATCCATAAAACACAAACTTAAATTTAAAACATAAGCAACCAAAAAGAATTAAAACAATGTTAAAATACATTATTAAAAACTGAAACCGTCATCAACAACACAACATCCAGCACATTTCTATCAGACAGGCCACATATAATCATACATTTAACATCTGTCTGAATAAAAAAGGCCTTCACCTGTTTGCTGAAGAATAGTAGAGAGGGTGCCAGTCTGACAACTTTGGGAACGGAATCCCAGAGCCCGGGAGGAGCCAATGAGCAGCCACTGAGAAGGCCCTTCTCAGGAATACTCTTCTGTGTTCCTACCAGCTATACCTGTGAAGGTGGTAGAAAGGAGAGAAGGGCTTCTTTAGCTAATCTCAAAGCCTGGGCTGGTTCATAAGGGAGAATATGGTCCTTCAAATAACCTGGACCTGAGCCGTGTAGGGCTTTAAGGGTCATCACCAGCACTTTGAATTACGCCTGGAAATGGACCAGCAGCCAGTGGAGTTGTTGCAACAGAAGAGTTGTGTGATTCATTTAACAATCTGGCTGAGGCTCTTTGGACCAACTGAAATTTCCAAAAGCTCTTAAAAGGCAGTGCCACATAGAGCACATTACTGTAATCTAGCTAGGATGAAACTAAGGCATGTGTCACTTGTGGCCTGATCTGATGTCTCAAGGAATGAGCACAGCTGCACACAAGCCTTAACTTTGCAAATGTGCTTCTGGCTATTGCTGGGCTTACTGGCTCAGAGATGAAGCCAGAAGCACCCCCATGCTGCAAACCTGTATCTTCAGAGGGAGTGTAACCACATCTAACACAAGCTGAATCTCTATTCTGCCTTCTAACTCACCAAGAGTTCCTCCATCTTGCTTAGATTAAGTTTCAGTTTGTTTGCCCTCATCCAGTCCGTTACTGATGACTGGCACTGGTTTAGGACCAAGACAGCTTCCTTGGCTTGTGGTAGGAAGGAGTAATAAAGTTAAGTACTGATGGCACTGAACTCTAAAACTTGACACATTCTTCCAACAGTTTCACACAGATGTTAAATAGCATGGGGGAGAGAACTGAGCCCTGAGGGACCCTACAGGCCAAAGGCCAAGGATTTGAACGGGAGTTCCTCAGCAACACCTTCTGGGCTTGTCCCTCCAGGAAGGAATGAAGCCACTGTAAGACAATGGCCCCAAGTCCCATCACTGCAAGGCGATCCAGAAGGATATCATGGCTGATGGTATTGAAAGCCTCTGAGAGTCCCAGAAGAACCAATAGGGGCACTATACTAGAGAATTATTCACTATACTAGAAAATTATTATCCAGTCTCAAATATACCTCTTTTGGGCAAGGATTCTGAGCATGTGGTTGTCTCTCAGCTCCAGGGGTTCCTGGAGAAAACAAATTACCTAGATCCATTTCAGTCTAGTCTCATGCATAGCTATGGGACTGAGAAAGTTTTGGCTGCCTTGATAGATGACCTACACAGAGAAGTAGACAGGGAAAGCGTGCCCTTGTTGGTTCTGTTGGGCCTCTCAGTGGCTTCCAGTACCATCAATCATAGTAACTTTCTGGGTTACCTCTCTAGGATCAGCAGCACTGTTTTACAGTGTACACTGTTTTACAGGTCTTTCTTGGAGAGGTGAACTCAGAAGGTGGTGCTGGAGGATGCCTGTTTGACACCCTGGCTGCTATTGTGTGGTGTCCCTCATGGGTTGTATCCCCCATTCTGTTCAATATTTACATGAAACTGCTGGAAGAGGTCACCCTTTCCATCTGATTCCAAGGAAGGTGTTTTTGCACAGTACTGTCAGTAGTGGACAGGATGAGGGTAAACAAATTGAAAGTTAGTCCAGACAAGATGGAGCTGCTCCTTGTCAGGTGGAAGGCAGAATAGGCAATAGGGATTCAACCTGTGTTGGATGGGCCATGCTGCAAACCTGTGCTGAAATCTCAGATTCACAGCTTGGATATACTCCTAGACTTGGATCTGAGCCTGGACGTCTAGGTTTCAGCTGTGGCTAGGAGTGCGTTTGCACAATTAAACCTACTGCAACAACTGCATATATTCCTTGAGAAGTCAAATCTGGCTATAGTGACACATGCCTTTTTTACATTCTATTTTGGCTACTCTAGTATACTCTGCGTGGGGCTGCCTTTGGAAACTGTTCAGAAATTTCAGCAGGTCCACAGTCCTGTGCCCAGGCTGTTGACTAGGAGTGGTTACGGTGATTATGTGACTACCCTATTGAAACAGCTCCATTGGCTACTGGTCCATTTCAAGGCAGAATTCAAGGGGCTGGTTGTAACCTTTAAAACCTTACACTGCTTGGTTCTAGACTCTCTGAAAGATCATATCTCCTTCTATAGGCCAGTGCAAGCTTTAAGATCTGTAGGGGAGGGTTTTCTTTCAGTCCCACCACCTTCGCAGGTGCAGCTGCGATTCAGGAGACAGCCTTCTCTGTGGCTGCTTCTAGGCTGTGGAACTCCTTTCCATGGGAGGACCAGTTGCGAGCCTCTTCTCCCATTTCTTTCTGCAAGCAAGTAAAGGTGTTTTTATTCAGGCAGGCCTGTAGAATTTTAATCGTGTGTGTAAAGTGGTGTGCTATATCTTTAAATCTTGAATGGAAATTATGTTTTTATTATGCTTCAAGGATTTTTAACTATTTTTAATCATTTTTTAAAACTGTTGTGATTTAATTCTTTTTTTTTTAACTTTGTCAATGGATATTTCAGCTTGATTTTTTAAAATTATTGTAAGATGCCTTGCATCCCACCTTGGGAGAAAAGTGGTGTATACATTCATTAAACAAACAAACAAATAAATAAATAATAGCTGATGCTGATTTCTAAGATCAATGTTTTGGGGGCTCTGAGGATGCATCACAAGCTAACAGAATTCCTATGTAGAAGACACACATGGGTAAAAAGTAGCCTGTGAATAGTAGTGTGTGCCATCAGATAACTACGTGTGTGTGTGTATGTTTGCTATTGCTGGCTGGGGTGATCTTGTAGGCCATCGTGTGGACTAGATCAAACACTGAAATACCCACAGAGATTCTTTATTACCTCCATGAAAAGGGATTCCATGTGCATATTTTGTGATGTGTGACTCAGCCCAAAGAGTTTAATGTATTGTAATGAGATTAATGTTGTTACAAGATGACTAACCAGATAAACCTAATCATCCACTAATACCTAATTTATAGAGTGTTAATCAGATTCCTGTAAGCAGATCTAAATGTCGCAGAAAAGTAGTATATATATTTTCTCTTGTTGACTGTGTGGGTTGTTGAGTGTTTTCTCTTTCAAATCCTGGGTTATTTGGAAGTATGTTGTGCAACTTTGTTGTTAGGAATTCTTTCTTCTTCCAAACCAATATTTTTGCTAGATAAAATTGCTACCACATGAAAGTGAAATGGTTTATTTTGAAATCTAGTCAATACCACTATTGAAAACAATTTTAAAATAGTCAGATGCTTCACTTTTTTCCCATTGCCAACTTCTCCTGTTTTTATAAACAAGTCTGTAGGGGGGAGTACTTTATTTATCAGTCTTTTACAGTAGTACAGAAAATGTAAACAAAATGAAAAATGGGCTATGTACAAAGTACTGTTAGTTGCACAGAATGTATGCAGATGATGAAGAATACAGAAATTTTTCTTTGTTTTCTAATCTTTTGTTATGTAGTAGCTACCCTTTGCTTTGCTTGAACTGGAATTTGCTCTAATTTATCAAACTGACATGGTCTTTAGACTTGTTCCTTCTTTGAGCTACTAATGTGGACCTCTCTGGCAACTTATGGAAGGCAATTGTTAGATTATTTGGCCAAATAAGTATGTATGTATGCATGTATTCAAGGTAGTTTAAGGCCAGTTTTCAGGGCCAAAGCTCACAAGGCAGTTTATATTATGTAAATATAAAATTTCATAAAACAGTTACCTTAAAATTATAAAAGAATTAGTATCTATGTTGATATTTATTGTTATAATGCATTATATAGTATTATGTTCTTTATATCATGTTCTTTTATATACTATTATTTTTTAATAAAAATATTTTTAAAAATCAAAAAAGAAAGCAGTAGGAATAGATAGCAATAAAAACAGCAGCAACACAAGAGTAACAGTGAAGGACATTCAGTCCTGCATACTAGTATAAAACATGTAAAACTATTCAGCTCCAGATCAAGCAGCAGCAAAACAGACTTTCAAGGAAAACGAGCCTAGAACAAATACATGTTTTAACATCCATTTGAAGAATCATACGAACCTCATTTTGAATCAAGTTCCACAAATCTAGGTTTGCTGCCCTGGTTGGTACATGAGCAGGAGGTCCAAAGTGTGGGCAGATTGATACGGGTAAGGTGTTTCTTCAAATAATGTTGTTGCAAATATTTTAGAACTTTATAGGTTCAAAGCAATACTTTAAGGTGGACTCTAGTAACCAGTGCAACTTGGTACAATCTTGGTGCTGTATAAGCCAGCAGTTCTCCCACATTAAGCAGCTGCTTTGTGTACCAGTTGAAGTATCCAGCGTGTTTTCAAAGACAGATCCATTTGGAACATATTATGGTATAGTCTGGATGGTCTAGTAGTGCATAGGTAATTAAGATCCTCCTTTTCCAGACAGGGTCATAGCTGATATTTGAATGCAGTCTGATATAAGGCACTCTTAGCCACTGGCACCAGATAGTACATAGTCTAGGAGGTCTCTAAGTCAGCAAACTTGGTACTTCAAGACCACACTGAAAGTTTCCTGAACGATTTTCTTCCAGAGTGGTCAGTTTTCCTGCCCGTAATATATTTGTTCATCAGAATTAAGCCTCAGTTTGTCCATCCTTACTTAGCTCAAACAATCCTACATTTACCAGTTCAGGAGTCCCACAGCCTCCTACAGATGAGCAGATGGAAACAAATGATGCAGCTGTAAAGTCGAAGGCTTTCACGGCTGGAATCCATAGGTTATTGTGGGCTTTCCAGGTTTTGAGGCCATGTTCTATTAGTATTTTCTCCTGACATTTTGTCTGCATCTGTGCTGGCATCTTCAGAGGATATGGTGGCATGGAAGTGAAACAGAGTATATATACTTGTGTAGGTCCATGGGTGAGAGGGAACAATTTGCATGTGTTACAGTTGGACTGTTGTTAAACGAGATATCCCCCAGGGTTGTATTGTTAGTCAGGGGATATGCATAACAGCGCATTAAGTACATTAGCAGCTCATTGTGTAGTTCCCTGTAGAGGGACCTTCAGGGTCTGGGTGGTGTTCATTGGTATGTTTTTGAGTCTTGATTTTAGTGTTCTTCAGTACTGATAGCCAAATTTTGTTTACTTTCCGAGTTTCTTCTTTCCTGTTGAAATTCTCCATGTGTTTGTGAATTTTGATGGCCTCTCTGTGCAATCTGACATAGTAGTTGTCAGAATGATCCAGAATTTCTGTGCTTTTGAAAAGCATTCTGTGTCCAAGTTGGTTTATAACATGTTCTGCTACCACTGATTTTACTGGCTGGATCAGTCCACAGTGTCTTTTGTGTTCAGCAAAGGACAAAAGGGATCCTCTAACTTCTGCTGGAGTTTACCACATACCTTGCAGCTGTGGGCAGGTCTACATACGGACTACAAAATGCAGCGTCCAAACACAAATCAAAGAACATGAAAGACACTGCAGCTGTTATGTCTTTCCCATGATCAGACTTGTAGATGAATTCAAGTGGAGGACAGAAAGGTACCTCAAGACATCACATAAACCAAAAGCCACAGAGTGAAACAAATTGCAGTTCCTCCTGAAGACAGTGCTGGTGGGACTGCCAAATTCTAGATGGGCTGGAGCCATCGTAACACCATGCATCCCAATCCCAAGCCCGCTGGTTCTAAATAGCAAGTGGTAGGCCTCAGCTCTTCATGAATTTGGTCCACATCCTGAGTTTGCATAAGCTGAAAAGGTATCCATGACAATTGTGCCCTGTGTAGCCATCTCTGTCTCCAGCTCTGTAAAAAGCGTGGCATGCAGTTAAATGTGGCTGGTGCAGGTTTGTGTACAAAATATGTCTCAAATTGGCCACGGTGACTACTTGAGGCTTCTTGTTCTTTAACTCCAAAGCCTGTCTAGTTAGACCCTTCCTCACACAGAAAAGCTCTGTGGATGATATTCTCCCATACAACAATAGTCATGAACTTGAGCATAAGAATTCAGCATATAAGCTTGTCTTCAGAATTCCCTACACCTGTTAACAGTATTCTTATTACCATTTTAATTATGAGGTTAAAAAGGATAAGAAGAAAATATTAATTTCATATTGCCTCATTAACGTGTGTCTGTTCTAAAGCAAACCACATTTAATGTAATGGGATATGTTCCCAGGCAAGTGTATGTAGGATTCCAACCTGAACTACATAATCTTTACAAAAAGCAAAAAAGGCTTATATCCTACAGCGCTGTAAAATTTAATACTGTATTACTGGAAATAGTTTGGGGACTATGCCAAGATACTTTTTTAGCTCCCTTTTTTTGACCAAGGAAATAAGAATGTTGTCACATGAATAGCTTTCCCCCAATATTAAACATGCACATACATATTCTAGGCAAAACCCCAACTGTGGTTTAAATAAATTCTGTCTATTCCAATCTGAAGAGTCTTGAAGTAATAATGTTTGAACTTGTTTCATTCCTGGAGGTATAGATGCAATAGTTACATTAAGAAATGTCAATTGCTTTGGAAAGAAGACTGGAAGGTCCTGATAAACTCTAAATTTAGAGATTACTGCAAGGAAATAATTGTGTTAAGCTTCACTGTTTTTAATTGGCTCTCTGTGGTTTGAATGAGCTTAAAAGGGGGAAATTGTTGCTTGCTGACAGAATAGGAAAGTAGCCAACTTTGATGTTTTATATGCAATCAAATATTAATAAAATTGGTGCGTGTTTTACTCAGATGGGTCAAACTACTAAAGTATATTTCTGAGCACTAAGAAAAACCAGGCTTGGGGGTATAGTGCAACAATGTCAGCTCCTTTAAATTATAGACTTGAGTTGACGTGGTTTCATCATACCGTTGTGGGAAATATAGCATTCATGGTAAATGCAAAACTCCACACTGGATTAAAATAAAAATGAACCTCAAGCCACATTTCTTTTGTGATAGGAATGTACAAAACTTTTCTTAAGGGTTTAGCAATACAAAGGCTTTAAATACTGCCACATTTTAAAAATTGCAATTCTTTTATTTGGGGCTTTATGTGTGTATTGAACATGTGTTCTCTTGTTACAATTTATTGTCAAGGATAAACATTATATATGTATTTCTTTAGTTCATTTCACTGTGAGGAAATGAGAAAAAACGTAATTGGTTGGTGGTATGCTGGCATGTTGTACAAAAATGCAGATCGTAATCTTTTGCAGACATGATCTGATTAAAAGCTTCTGGAGATTTTCTCTATCTGCTTTTTGTAAGGTGTGAAAGGATCTTGCAGAAGAAAACTGGAGGGAAGAAATGTGTATAGAGCATCTTAGTTGTACATTCAATATTTAATATTGTATACTTACTATGTACATGTTAATATTTTCTTCATCAATACTGTACATGAACCAGCATGCGAGTATCTCTTGTTATGTGCCAATAAAATGCCCTCCAAACATGCCTCTTCTGTATTTTTTAGGGAGGGAGGGATGTTAGTAGTGTTCAATGATACTCAGTGATATTCATGATTTGAACATGTGTCCAATATCCTGAAGAATGCTAAGATGTTCCTCAATATCTGGATATATGTGCAGCATTGTATCTTTAAAATGAACAGTTTAAATGAATGCCACTGTTTCTCCCAACCATCGGTGAAGCCATGGGGAATGTATGCATTCATTCCTTCTTGTTCACTATTGTGGCTATAAAAAAACCACACTCTTTCCTTCCCCCCAGCTTTTTGTGCTCAAGGCATTGGTAGGTTGGTGTTGCCAAAAGGGTAAGAAGATAGAGATGGGAGAGGTAGCAGCTCAAATGCTGGCATCACTTTCAGTGTGTCAGCTACAGCATCCTTTCACTCCTGTTGGATGCAAAGAGGCATCACCTTTTCTAAAGTGATTAGTGAGAGACAGAACTCTAGAGAGCATGCCTGCCCTTTTGTCTCTCTGTTTCTTTCTTTGATATATGTACTCAAGCCTTTTTTACTTCCTTCCTTTGTACAGAGGTTACTTCTTTTCCTTTCTCCCACGAAGTTAGTTAGCCCTTAATCTGGGAAGAGAATGTCCATGAGGACCCACCTCATAATGGATGGTAGCTAACATTCACACATAACAGCCAGCTTTTAGAGGACTCTTTTAACAAAGTTAAGGTCAACTTCTTTCTCCTTTCTTATCCCAAGATGGATTTTCTGAATCAATAAATGTAAGTTTCTTCCTTTCTTCCTCCCTTTTTAACCTTGCAAGACCATCCTGAGTACTTTTTTCTTGTTTCTGCCACAGACTCATGTTGTACTCAATCTGCTGCATTCGCCTAGATTCAGCTGTTCTCAACCTGTGGGTTGCGACCCCTTTCGGGGTCGAACGACCCTATCACAGGGGTCACCTAAGACCATTGAAAAATATGTATTTCCAGTGGTCTTAGGCTCCATTCCCTCCTCGGTGGTGGTGCGCAAGTGCGAGCCATGTGCTCGTGTCCTCCTGCCCCCTTTGGCAGGAGTGCATGTGGCCACAGCGTCACCACAGCAGGAGTGGTGGTGCGCAAGCGCGAGCCACATGCTTGCATCCTCCTGCCCCCTATTCAGAAGGGACTGAAATCGCTCCCCTTCTCCGCTATCAGGAGAACCTACCGTCTGATGGGCCAGCTTGGGGGGGCCGTGGCAGCTCAGAGGGTAGGCCCCCTCCTCGCCACAGCCCCTGCCCCACTTGCCACAGAGGGGGGCACTGCAGAAGGGCCGGGGGGGCGCAAGGTGGAGCTTTTCCAGGGGGGGCGAGCTGTGCCCGGCGCAAAAGACAAAGGCACTGAGATTCCTCCCCCTCCGGCCAGGGTCAACACTCTGGAAACTTTTCCCACACTGCCCCCCCCCAGCAGAAACGAGAGCGAAGCAGAGCCCAGGGAGGGTTCTCGGAGTTTTTTCCCCAGGGGAGATGCACGGCTCCTCTTTCCCTCCCTGCCCCCCCCCCGTTCCTGGCTGGCGAGGTGGCCTTTGCCGGGGTGGGCATTGTAAATAATAAATAAATAATTTTATGGTTGGGGATCACCACAACATGAGGAACTGTATTAAAGGGTCATGGCAATAGGAAGGTTGAGAACCACTGTCCTAGATACAGATGCCAAACATTCCTACAGTTGCTAATATGGAAGGACACTCATAGGTGGGAGAAATTATTGTCATTTCTCCTTGTAAGAACAAAGAAGATGAACACTGGAAGACTGTTGAGCAGAGGGTGATACACTCATGAATCTCTGATTTGTCCTGGCCATTTAAAACCAGGAGACTGTGGGCACCTGTTTGGGGGAATAGAATCCTGATAGGTAACTGTGACTCATCCTCCTGCCATCCACTAGTTTTGCCTCCTGCAGTTCAGAAAACCCCACTGCACAAAACTAAGGGAGTTTAAGATACATCTCTCCCTCAACTAACCAGCCTTCTGAATACTAGCCATGTATGCACACTCAACCAGGATGAAATCTTGAATGACCATTTTGTTTTTGTTTTCAAAAAATAACCGCTATGCTATTCACCAGCATAATTTTTGTCAGGGAGGAGACTGTTGCCATTGGTGTTCAGGGTATTTGAAATGGGAGACAGTTTGGAAGCATCGACCACCCTAATGTGATTCCTTCCTCCATGACAGTGCAACTATCTCTCCTTTCTGTAGGATCCAAACCATGTTAGTGTCACTACACTGGATGTTTTCAGTTTGGGATGAGGGGAAATAGGTGGGAGAGGGCTACAAATAATTTAGGCAAGTCCAAGTATGACATGGACAAAGCAGTACCCAGGCCTGTGTAAGTAGATGTTCTAATATTTGTTGCCATGGTCTCGTATGTATTCCAATTTCTCTTTCTATTTACACTGTTGAAAAGAAGGGAAATGATATTTCATATTGGAGAAGGTGAGGACTTTGTTGTGCTATTGCATTATTTGTGAGTTCAGAGGAAACACTACTCTGTGTGAACTGAAGGTCTCTGTGTGTATGTGCCTTCAAGTCATTTGTCATCTTATGGAGTTCCCATGAATTTCAAAGGTTTTTCTTGGGCTTTGTCAGTTACTTCCTCTGAAATATAGCCTACAGTATCTGATAGTCCCTTTGTCTTTGTTTCACGCTCCGTGTAGTGTCTCAATCTGTTTCTACACATGTTTCTTTCTCTTGATCTTTTTGTAAATTGCTTTGTACTGTATGCACATTCTGTACCTTGAATATTTTTTAAGAATTGATTTAAAGCTATTCATTATTGGAATTCTAATAAAAGAATCACAGGGGACTGTTAAAAAAAAAGAAAGAAGAAATATAGCCTATAGTATCTGGCATTTGTTGGCAGTTTTCCATTCAAGTACTAACCAGAGCTGACTCTGCTTAGCTTTCAAAATCACATGGGATTTGGTGCACAGTACTGAATCAAAACTTGACAAAAGTCCTTCTGAAATCTTCATTTTCTTCTGTATTTTAGTTTCTATGGGGATGAACATAAACAAAAACATTAGCATCTGCTTCTCTTTCTTTCTCTATATATGAATGATATAAGGTAAAAAGTTCAACTTCTTTTGCTGCACATTGACTACACAAGTCAGTGCTTATTTTTCAACTAAATCTGCAAATTCTGGCACAGTTCCTTTATTCTAAAGACATTTAATTATTGTGCCTGACAGACCAGCTTTGATGCAAAGTATTAAACTGGGATTCTAGTTCAAAGTTTTGGACCTAGAGCTATTTTAGCTATTTTGCCAAAAAGGAAAAATATTTGATGCTTTAACATATATAGGACTTTATATTACAACCTTTTGAAATATCCTTGTTGTAAACATGTATGCAGCATTCTGGTTTCAGCTAGATCTTACTGCAGATTCAGTGTGCTGGTTTCAGTTGGATCTCTGCAATAATTCTGGCTCCTGCAAAATGTAGATATAATGCATCCCATCTGAGTTCTACTGTTACCATTTATTAAAGGTGAACAGATGGTCTGAAGCTTCACTGAAGATTTTATTTCATCCTGCTGTTTATCCGAGGTGGCCAACAAACTTTTTGAAAATAGTGCAACTCTACAGTTTGTATATTCAAGCAGACTTTTTTCTCTTTGACAATGCTAGCAAAAAAAATTGTAGCTCTTTGCTTATCTGTTTACTTATGCAGTACTGAAACACTGACAGCTAAATCTCATTACGCTGAACTATAAACTTCATGTGTGTTCATTATACCTCCCAGATAGTGTCCGCACATTTTTACTTTTGGCTGCCTGAAATGAAAAAAAAAAATTAAATGACACAAGTATTTGCCTCTGTGTTTGAAAGTAATGGAAGCTGCATCCTTATAAGTTATGTCTGCCTTTGTCCTTTGTTCTGTGCAGCAACCTGTGGTAAAGTTAGAAAAATGTAGATGACTGTAAAATGGTAAGAAATTCTATATGGAGGTTTAAATATTAAGGTAGCACTGAACCATTAAACAATTGGATAATCTGGTTCTCAGTATAGAAATGCATAGCAAGTGCTCTCACTTTCAAAATACCAAGATAAATGTTGTTTTATGGTTGGTAGCAGCTGGTGATATTAGGATCATTAAAAATGTTTTCCAGAATATTTTAAAAATGCTTCTTGTGGTAGGGAAGCTGTAGTGATATCAAGAGCAATCATCTTCTCTGAGAAGAAAGTCTTCTGGTGGCTCCCCAAAAAATCTTTTCCAAAGCTCTGGTAGTGGGCTGGATGTAGAGTTGCATGTAGCAGAGTTGCACTAGATGAAAGGACTGGTATTCTTAAATTCTCTTTTCTCCTTGCAATTGAATTCCACTTCTCATATTGATCTGGGTGACTGGGGAACCCTTTCAACAGCTTTAGAGGTGGCACCAGTGCCTGAGGGGGAAATGGCAGTTAGACTCTGGTTGCTCACCTCCTTCCTTCAGCAGGAACGTTCCACTGAATCCCAGTTCCTTCCATGAAAAAAAAAAAAGGCAATTACATTAATGAAGGGGCAAGTGTGGGCCTAACCCAGTGTTTATTTAAAAGGCTCTTCCAAACTATTTTAAAGAAGTGTGAGCTCTCACAGTATAACTCCTTCATTGTTTCCAGATATTGACAGTAGTTGTCAGCTCCATGTTCACTTGTTATGTGCAGTGGGCTCTTTTCTGCTGGTGAGGGGGACGATGTTTCTTGCTGGACATATCCATTTGTTCACTTCTCATTAGAATATTTATTTTTTAATGGGGGCATGGTTCTATGAGGCTGGAGTGTGCTCCTAGGTTTTTGAAAGGTAATCTTTTCCCCTAGAATCATAGAATCATAGAAATGTAGAGTTGGAAGAGACCCCAGGGGCCATCCAGTCTAACCCCCTGCCATGCAGAAACACCCTCAAAGCACTCCTGACAGATGGCCATCCAGCCTCTGCTTAAAAACCTCCAAAGAAAGAGACTCCACTACACTCCGAAGCAGCATATCCCACTGCCGGACAGCACTGACCTTCAGGAAGTTCTTCCTGAGGTTCAGGTGGAATCTCCTTTCCTGCAGCTTGAATCCATTGCTTCTTGTCTTGGTCTCTGGAGCAGCAGAAAACAAGCCCACTCCCTCCTCTACATGGCATCCCTTCAAATATTTAAACATGGCTATCATGTCCCCTCTTAACCTTCTCTTCTGCAGTCTAAACATACCCAACTCTCTAAGTCTATCCTCATAGGGCATGGCTTCCAGGCCCCTCACCACTTTGGTCGCCCAAAATGAGATTTTTCTTAGGGTTGTAGTGCATCAATGCAATAATGAAATCTAATTTCCATACCCCACAATGTTTCACAGATGAAAGCTGGGACATATGTGGCGAATTAATATAAGAGTTTGATCAAGAGTACAAAATGAAGAAGAACAGATAAACTAGTAGAGACTGCACCAATCTGCCTTTGTCTGAAACTGTATGGAAGGATATAATTTTGACCCTTTCTCTCCTCTCCCACATGATGAGTTACTTTTGCACTTTGAACTCAGTTTGCAGCAACTGAAAGAAGCGGAGGGCAAAGGGGAAAACTGGGAGGAGGGAAGAGAAAGAGAAAATGAAACATTTTTAAAGCAGCTGAATAAGTGGGATGACATAAAGCAAGGGCTCTAGCCAGGATGGTCTGTTCCCAGTGGGGATCGCCTCAAAGGGTTACACCAAAGTGGGAGTTGCCCTTTTGGAGCCATTGGAGCAGGGTAGCGGGAAACACAGAGGGAGGAGACAATTACAGTGTCATGGAAGAGGAGGGATATAATGGTATGCTTGTTGCCTAAAACTATCTCCCAGCTCAGATAGTGTGAATAGCCTTAGTGACAGTCCAATGGGTTGAAATGCTGCTGTTAAATTCCAGGTTGGGGATTAGGAAAACAAGTGCCATTCAGAATTGGATTCTGGATGACCACCCTGACTTAGCAAGTATTACAGAGACCTGGCTGGATGAAGTAGGGAGGTGGTTAATTTCTCTCAGCTGTGTCCACCAGGTTTTTCTGTGCAGCAACAGGCAAGACCCGGAGGGAAGGTCCCCATGACTGTCCTTTTGACCAGATAGCCTATCCCACAGTCTTCAAGTTTTGAGTATGCATACTCAAATGTAGGTAGGCAGGACGGAATAGTGATTCTGGTGGTGAACCACCCCCCCTGCTGCCCAACAGTCTCTCTTCATGAGCTAGCCTGGGTAGTCTTGGGGTTGGTGTTGGAATCTATTCATTCAGTAGTGCTGGGGGACTTCAACATGCTGAGACTATTGTGCTGAAAATGGCTCAGGATTTCATGACCTCCATGACAACCATGGGTCTGCCCTAAGAAGGATCTAGCCATACTCATACTGTTGGGCACACTCTCAACCTTGTTTTCTGTGCTAGTTGGGTTGATTATGATCTTGGTGTGTAGGAACTTTCTGCAGTTCCATTTTCACGGACAGATCATTACCTACTCAGGTTTAGATTCACTGGGACTTAGAACCTCTGCAAGGACTGAGGAGAGATTAAGATGTTTCATCCTCAGGAGGCTGATAGATCTGGATGGATTCCTGATGGCTCTTGAAGAGTTTTCTGTCATCTTAGTGGGTGATTCTGTCAAAGCTCTGGGTGACATTTGGAATGAAGAAATGGCCAGGATGGTAGATACAATAGCTCTTGAGCATCCTCTCTTATGTGATGGAGCCAGACCGGTCCCCTGGTTTTCCAGGGAGCTTGCGGTGATGAGTGAGATGGAGATGAGGGCAATATTGCTGGAATTCTTGGAGTGAGTCTCACCAAATATGGGCTAGAACCAATTTGTAGACCTACTCAGTGGCAGTGAAGGCTGCAAAGAAATCATTTTTGCTGCCACCATTACATCTGCAGTAGAGCTGTTTCAAGTGGTCAGAGGTCTGTTACACACTGGGCCTTGAGTAGAAAATGCAGAGGACTTGACAGCCCATTGTGAATAATTTGCACAGCACTTTGCAGATAAATTGCTCAGATTCACTCCATAGGTGCTATAGTTTATATTTCCTGTGAATGTAATCTTGGCTCCTGCTTGTCCAGTGAATTTGTGCAGCCTGAGGATGTGAGCAGCATCCTTGGAGAGGTGAAAGCCACCATGTGTATGCTAGACCCTTGCCCTTTCTGGTTTCTTAAACAGGCCAGATGGGGACTGTCTGAGAGAGTAAAAGGAGTAGTTAATGCCTTCATAGAACAAGACAGAGTTCCAATCTGGCTAGAGGAGGCATTTGTGAGGCCTTTGTTTTTGGCTTCTTTGGACTATAGTCTGTAGTTTCAGAAAGATGGACAAGTGATGGGTTGCACCTCACTGTAGTTGGCAGGAACATTTTTTCTAAGAGTTTCACAAACCTGATCAAGAAGATATAAGCTGAGTTATGTGGGAGGAGACAGACAGTATTGTTGAGGGAAGGAGTTCATCAACTGCTGGAAATAATAGCCTGAATGTTACAGAGAGAGCTGGGCAAATTGTACAAGAAACCAAAAACGGGAGGGGAAAAAACTTACATAAGCAGCTAAATGGAAAGACCTATGGTTTCAGATGTCTCTACACTAATGCACAGAAAATGGGAAATAAACAAGATGAACTTGAACTGTTTACACAGCAAAGCAAATATGAAATAATAGGCATCACTGAATTCTGGTGGGATGAGTCTCATGACTGGAATGTAGTAATAGAGGCATACCACCTATTTCAGAGGAATAGACCAAACAGGAAGGGAGAGGGAGTAGGATTGTATGTCAAGGATGCTTACATATGTGAAGAGATCCATGATTTAAATCCTGGAAGCCAGGTTGAGAGCATTGGGTAACAATTAAGGGAGAGAGAACACATCATTGGGGGGGGGGTTCTACTACTGATCCCTAAGCCAGACTGAGGGTGGGAGATTTCAGTTATTCTGATATTTGTTGGAAGTCAAACTCTGCCAAGAATAGAACACGCAACAAATTCTTCACTTGACTTGCAGACAATTTCATTGTCCTGATGGTGAAAGAGATGGAAGGTGGAAGGAGATAAGCTATTTTAGATCTGATCTTGATCAACAGTGATGACCTGGTTAATGAGATGGAAGTAGTGGGATCCTTAGATAGGAGTGACCATGTTCTCCTGGAGTTTGTTATACAGTGGAAAGGGGAAGCCCAAGCATAGTAAGAAATGCATTTCAGATTTCAAGAAAGTTGATTTCAGTAAACATAGGGAAACACTGCTTGTCATGGTCAGAGAGAAGGGAGTTCATGATGGACGAGAGTTTCTTAGGTGAGATATTGAAAATATCATTTGAAACAGTTCCAATGAGGAGGAAAAATGGGAAGTGTCTAAAGAAACCAGGATGGATGTCTAAAGAACTTTCTTTTTTTTATAATCATTTTATTGAAATTTCACACATAAAACAAACATTTGTTATTGCTATTTCACATGAACTATTTCTTAATTCTTCCACACTGATCAAGACTTCATTTCCAATATCTCTTAACATAGTTATATCATTGTACTGCATTTTTTTTCAACTATTTTACATGTTGGTTCATTGCATTTCATTTTCCATATTAGACCTTCATGATATTCACCATAATCACCACAATAAATTTTTCCACATAATACCATGAATTATAGACTTCTATCATACGTCACCAAGCAATCACCTACAATTTGCCATTCTTTCTGGATTTCATCATCTGATTTCCCTTTCAATCTTTGAGAGACTATATCAGCGTTTTTGTTTTCAAAGGTTCCCCACCATTGTTCTATTGTAGGTATTTGCTGTGTTTTCCATACCTTTGCATATTCAATACGTGCTGTTGTTATCATATATAATAGTAATCTCCAATGTTTCCTTATATTCATACTGTCTACTAAATCTATCATATCTAACAAATACATTTCAGGAATCATAGGAAACTGTAGCTTCAATATTTCACAAATCCTGTTATGTATCTCAGTCCAATATTTCTTAACCTTTGGACATGTCCACCACATATGATATATCATACCCACCCCTCTTAGACATTTAGATATTTGAATAACTTTTTAATAAATCCGATCCAGTCTCTACACGTAGCTATATCAGGTAGTCCTGCAGGAATTCAGGCATGCAGTTCCTTATATTCAGGCAAACTGTCTCCATCCAAAATAGATGTCAAAAGCAAAATTAATCCACTCTTACACTCACTGACAGCAGGGTCTCTTCATCATAAGCATCTGCCCACCATTGCTAGACCAGCTATCATTGCAGTGAAATGGAAAATAAATTCAAGATCAGTTGGCTTACTGTTAAGTATTGATGCGTTTTCTCCTTTAAAAAATTGGCGGCGGCGCTTGTGCCACGTCTGCGGCATCCCTGTTGGATCTGTCTAACTCTTTGGTCCCCCAGGCATCTCCCGCCCCTGCTCCAATTTGCAGGAGCTCGACACCGGATCAGGAACCCCCTTCGAGCAGTTCCGCACCCCCTGTACCAGGAGGGTGTCTCCCCACTTCTCAGATGGAAAAAAGGGGCTGGAAACCAATGGGAGACAGCACAGGGTCGCGGAGCTTCACTCCATACTGCCTCTCGCACGCGCCACGTGACCCGGAACTAAAGAACTTTCAACAGATTTAAAAATTTAAAACAAACATGTAGAAGAAGAGGAAACAGGGGAAAATTATTAAAGGAGAACTCAGATGAATAGCCATCATGTACAGAGAGAAAGTAAGAAAAGAGAAAGCACAGACCAATCTCAGGCTTGCAAGAGAGGTTAATAACAATAAAAAGGGATTTTTTTGGTTATGTCCTCAGCAAAAGAAAGAACAGGGAAAATGGTAGGACCACTACGTGGAGAAGATGGCAAAATGCTAACAGGGGTCAGAGACAAGGCAGAACTACTCAGTACTTTCTTTGCCTTGGTCTTCTCTCAAATAGAAACAGTACTCAGCCTGGGGGAAATAGAGCAGATGATGCAGTAGGGGAAAGGCAGCACAGAATAGGTAAAGATGTAGTTTGGGAATACCTGCTACTCTAAATGACTCAAGTCTCCAGGGCCAAATGAGCTACATCCAAGTGTATTAAAAGAAACTGGCAGAAGTAATCTCAGAACCACTGATGTTAATCTTTGAGATTTCTTGGAGAACAAGAGAAGTCCCATCAAACTGGAGGAGGGCAAATGTTGTTCCCATCTTCAAAAGGGAAAAAAGAGAGGCCCCAAACAATTACCACCCAGTTAGCCTGACATCAATTCCTGGAAAGATCATTAAACAGACAGTCTGTAAGCATTTAGAAAGGAATGATGTGATCACTAAAAATCAACATGTGTTTCTCAAAAACAAGTCATGCCAGATTAATCTTATCTCTTGTTTTGGTAGAGTTACAAGTTTGGTAGATGAGGGGAATGTTGTGAATGTAGCATATCATGATTTCAGTAAGACCTTTGGCAAGGTCCCACATGATATTGTTGGAAACAGGCTAGTAAAATATGGACTAGACAATGCTACTGTTAGGTGGGTTTGTAATTGGTTGACTGACTGCACCTAAAGGTTGCTCACCAGTGGTGGTTCTTCATTCTGGAGAGAAGTGAATCAAAGTTCTGTCCTGGGCCCAGTGCTATGCACCATCTTTATCAATGACTTCAATGAGAGAATAGAGGGCATTCTTATCAAATTTGCAGATGATGCCAAATTAGGAGGGGTTGCTAATAACTCAGAAACTGGATCAGAATTCAAAATAAAGTTAACAAGTTAGAGAGCTGTGCCAAAACTTAACAAAATGGATTTCAACAGGGAGAAATGTAAGGTGCTACATTTAGGTAGAAAGAATAAAATGCACAGATATTGGATGGATGACACCTGGCTTGATCACAGTACATATGAAAGAGATCTACAAATATCAGTAGATCATGAGCTGAGCATGACTCAATGGAGTGATGTGGCAGGTAAAAAAGACAATGCAATTCTAGGCTGCGTCAATAGGAGTATAGCGTCTAGATCGAGGGTAATAATAGTACCATTATATTTTGCTTTGGTCAGATCTCAGTTGGAATACTGTGTCCAGTTCAGAGCATCATAATTCAAGAAGGATATTGACAAGCTGGAACATGTTCAGAGGAGGGTGATAAAAACAATTAAAGGTTTGGAAACTATGCCCTATGAAGAGTGGATTAGAGATCTAGATATATTTAACCTGGAGAAGAAAAAGTTAAGAAGGGACATGACAGTCATGCTTAAATATTTGAAGAGATGTCATATAGAAGGTGACGCAAGCTTGTTTTCTGCTGCTGCAGAGACTAGGACATGGAGCAATGGATTCAAACAACAGAAAAAAGATTCCATCTAAACATTCGGAAGAACTTCCTGATGGTAAGACCAGTTTGACAGTGGAATGCGCTGCCTCAGGAGTGTGGTGGAGTATCCTTCTCTGGAGATTTTTAAACAGATGCTGGATGGCCATCTGTCATGAGTATTTTGATTGTGTGTTCTTGCATGGCAGGGGGGTGGACTCAATGGCCTTTGAGGTCTCTTCCAATTCTATGATTCTGTGAACCTCCAGCAACAATTGCGCTGTCTGATTTGTCACCCAGGATATTTGCTTTCATTTTATTTTAACCATCATTACATATTTACATATTTAGGGACAGATTATTTTCAGCAGTCAAAGAAATAAAGAAGATTCACCCAATACTTCTGCTTCATGCCAGTGCTTCTCAGGCTGTGTGATGTGGGGGACTGGTAATTATTTCTTTCAGCAGGCCAGGAACTGATACCATGTTTGTGCCTATTGACTACAATTGTTTCTTTCTTTCCTGGAAAGTTTCCAAGGACCAACACTAATCCAGAGACCACCACTTTGAACAGCACTGGTTTTTGTTATTATTATTTGTATTGATGTGTATTTGTATTATAATATATGTGGAGGGGGGCTAAATATCCTAAAGGCACAAGGTCATGTCTCATCTTGGAAACTACCATAAGTATTGTCAACTCTGGTTAGTACTTGAATGGGAGGCCACCAATTACTAACAGGTGCAGTTGACTATTTTTAAAGGAGGGAACTGGCAAAAAACACCTCAGAGTATTCCTTGTCTAAGAAGACCCTATGACATTCATGGGGTTGTCATAAGTCCACAGGTGATTTGAAGGCACATCCACACACTTACTTATATATAGTGAAGGCTAAAAGAATACTTTTCAGGAGTAATTAAATGCCAGTTTTAGATTAGCAGAGGTGATCAGTGCACTGGGATATGAATTGTTCTACCTGTTTATAATAAAGAATCCCAATATATGATATTAATCAAACCAGAGCTGCCATATTATAGGCTGCTACTAAATACAGTGGTCCCTTGCCTTTCGTGAGGGTTTGGGACACAGAACCCTCATGAAAGGGTTCCCTCCACTCCTGAGTGAGCACTGTTCCTCCCATTCCCTTCCAGGGCTCCTCCCTCCATTCCCTTGCCATTTCCATGGGTGTACATGCCTTCCTTACACATAAGGCAAGTAAATGGGAGGATGCTGCCCCATGTGCACAGAAGGCACATGTGTGCCTCCTCACCATTCTCCCCTGTTCATTTTCCTGCCTTTTTCCAGGCATGCTGCCTTCCTTCTCTGTTTCCCGGGCAAAAGGCAAGCAAATGGGAAGGTGCAGCCCTGAGCAATGAGAAGGCGTGTGCCTTCCCCCATTTCTTCCCCCATTCCTTTGCTTTTTCCCCAGGTGTGTATGCCTTCCTTCCACATTCCTGGGCAAAAGGCAAGTGAATGGAAGGGGCAGCAATGTACACAGAGAAGACACATGCATTCCTGCCCCCCATTCGACCCTTGCATTCACTTGCCTTTTGCTCAGAGACAAAGAAGGAAGGCGTGCTGTGCCTGGAAAAAAGTCAAGGGTAAGAGGGAGAGAGAATGGAGAGGAGGAGACAAGTGGGTGTCTCACAAATAACCAAACTTGCAAAGCTCAAACCCATGAATGTGGAAGAATGATTGCATTTTTAGTAATTGGTTGAAGCTGTTCCTCAGTAAGCCTCCAGTGTTTCTCCTCTCTCTGTTTTTAACAATACTACAATGCTACAGTGTCATGTTGTAGTGACTTTTGATTTGCAATGACATGTCTTTCTGACCTCACCTTGAAGTTAACTTACATTTTCATGTCTCTGGTGTTCTTATCATACCACCCAGATAGCACCAGGCAGGGCTGTTCAGTGTGGTGGCTTTTTATATTTATGAATAGGCAAAGTTCAAGTTAAAGCTATTACTCAGAACATTTGGGTGCTGAAGAACTAAGCTTGTGGAATGATTTAGGGCTGGGTTGTGCTATGACACAGCCACCTGGTCCTCATTTTATGCCATCACTCATTTCTTTCACAACAAAATATTTCTTGCTCAGTGCATGTGATAGTCGACACTTTCTTCTCTCTTGATTACACTCAGTGTAATCCTGTCAAGTACACTTTATCTAGAACACTAATGACTTATTTAGCCAGAGTGGAGAGTTTTCATTTTGTGATTACAAGAACATAGTCCGTCTTACTCCCTAAGCACTTTTAGTATTCCACCAAGACCCAGTTCAGATATAATGGCAACCAGCTTCCCTTCTCTTCCTGGATACAGTGTTGTGTGTCCATTGCTAGCTATGGTTAAAATGCAATTTGAGCACCTGGGTTTAGAAATCCTGTACAGAATACATTTATGCAATCTTACTTTCAGCCTCATCTTCGAACTGCAGTTAAGGTGGAGTGAATCTCTTTAAGACATTTACTGATTCCCTGAATGCTGGTGATTAGTGGCAGTAACAGAACGTGGGAAAAGAGACTTTTTTCCTTGAAAAGTGGGGAGCTTAAGCAGTAGCCTTACTGATACCCAGTTTGAGGCAAAAAACCTGTGCACTCTGATCTCCTTGTAGCTGTGATAGAGAAAAAGGCTCGATGGTAGCACCCCCCAATAGTTGCACAGTGTGGAAATAGTACACTCGTTTCACAAGTGCACATACAGTCCTCTCTCACATTTTTTATTTGATTTGATGAGAGTGGCTTGTTGGGCTGTGGTGATGGTGGTGTTCGTGGAGGGGAAGGAGGAGGTGGAAGTGTTGGTAGTGGTGTTGTTGCTGGTTTCCTCCCCCTCTTTCTCCTCCAGGTAGCTAAGGCCACAGGGGTTCTCTCTTTCCAGCCACCACTTCTGTCACTGGGGGTCTTGGATTTTACCTGTGGCTTCATTTGATGTGATCCTTCTCCTTCATTGCATTCCCTTTCTCCCATTTATTCATGTATTTATTTGATTTATGTCCTGCCTTTCCCCTAGCATAGGACTCAATGGTCCTCCTGTATCCTTTTGCTTACCTCGGCCTCAGATCTGCTCTGTCTTGCAGCAGTGCCAGATCAGCTAAAAAGCTTTAGTATTTTGTAATAAACAAATGCATGTGTGTGATCATTGCTTTCTTTGAAAATCACTGATTTTACAGTCATGCCAAAAATAATTGACAAATGAGGATACTACATAAAAGACAAAAACATAGACAACACACATTACAGTGCCTATGTTTTGCACGTAGTCTCACTTTCAGACTACCTGGCCCTGTTAATCTGTATTGCTTTTTTGCTGCTCCATGTGAGTGGGTGGGACTTGGAACTACACTTATATTTTTTTAAAAGTAATTTTCCACTCTTTGGTCTTTTTTTTTCCAGTTGTTTGAAGTAAACCCATTTCTTTGACTTGTCCTTCTCTTTCCCCCATTTTTGTCTTTGCTGTTGGTAAGAGTTTAGTTTGAAGATTGCTGCTGGGATCAAACCTTGAAAAGAGTTCTTGCAATGTCCTCCCCCCTCCCCGCAGCCCATGTGTACCTTTATTTGCTATTGAAGCTGTATGTCTCTCAATGAGAGATATCTTCTTTACCTTTATGGAGTATGAACTGGGAGGCTGGCAGTGGGATCTAGTGCTGTTACCCTTCTTCACCAAAAAGAACAAGAGTGCTGCAGAGCTGTGGGCTTAAAAAGAATTTTCCCGACAGGCTTTTGTTCTCCCCCCCCGCTCCACGCTTTAAGCTTTCCACTACTTTTGAGGCCTGCAGTGATGGCTGGCTGCCAGCGGTGGTATCAAAAACTGCAGCTTTAAAATCCAAACCAGAGGGGTGGCTCTTAGCCACTTGTTAATCTTTTGCTGAACACCTTGAAGTGAAGAGCAATTTTTATATGGGCTGTTTTGGAGAATCTGTTAGCAATCTTGGGGGGGGGCGTGTTCTCATTGGTATTTTGCAGATGGATTTCTAGGCAGTGCCGCATCTCTGTATGTACAATGCTCAAGAGCAGCCTTAAGCCAATTACCATTTGTAGAATGAACAATTGATTTAATGGAGTGTGGGTAGGCTTACTCAACCAGCCCTGTGAAAAATGAGCTTGTTTTGTTGCAGAGGAAGCATCTGTAGGGTAAGCAGTTCTTTTCTTGTACTTCTCTTGATTCTTGCTGACTCTTTTCATTTATTTTCTCCTTTTATGCACCTTTTTAACCAATGTTATTGTTATGATTGTAAGTTGTATCTGTCTATATTTATGTATTTTTCTTACACTAGTGAAAAGCATGTTGGTCCAAAAAGAAATATAACTGGTGGCTTTTGAGCTTTAGTTATAGTGCTTTTTCATGACCTAGCTTCTCATAATTTCAAAGGTTTCCAATTTTGTGCATAGTTACATGAAAGTAAGTCCTATTTAGCTCATTGGGTCTTGTTTCCTGGGAAATATGAATGGATTGGAACTGCAAATGTATAAAAATGCCATCTTATTGCTCATAGGGTGAAATAGATTTTATACACTCAAAAAAATTAGGGAAATTGCTCTAGGTTTACACATTATATTTCTGCAGGTTATGGAGTTGTACATCTGAGAAGATATAAGTATGTCTACTGAATGTTTTGCAGTTTAACAGGGAACCTGATGGCTTCTCCAGGTATCAGTATTTCAGAATAGCATCTTGGTAATAGTATCTTGGAAGTTTCTTCTCAAGGACTGGCATCTCTTCAGACCTTAATGAAAGATTTTTTCTTTTTAAATCTTGGTCCCAAGAAGCCATTTGCTTCTTTTAATTCAGAACAAATGTATAAAAGAATTTGAAATATTATCGGGATGGCAAACACAGAGTACAAGAAAGAGATGGTGGAGGAGGGGCTGAGCATCATTTCACTCATTGAACCCTCATTGCTGTTGTAACACCCATTTTACAGAAAGCAAACTGAGGAGGCTCAAAGGCAGGTGATGTTTTCAAGGTCACAAGTGCAAGGTAGTGGTGAAGTCTAAGCTCTTTGGACTCCTAAACCTCAAGATTGGTCACCCCGAAATATCGGGTCCTACTTAGATCTTCCAAACAACTTTAGTTAATTTATCTTGAAATGGTTACTTCCCTTCATGCAGCATCCCTCCCCACAAAAATAATCCCTTTTTAAAAAAGTTTCTGTCTAAGAAGCAGTGATGTAAATCTTTGCATATCTCATTTTCATGTGGGGAAGAAAAACTTTTTTCTTCTTCTTAAGTGATAGAGTAATTCTTTTTTAAAATTTTTTTTGTGAAGTGTTTGCATATGCAAAATGATTTTTTGTCCAAAATTTTTGTTTTGCTTTGTTTTTGACAAATTACAGTAGCTATTGCCTCATTGCATTGCCCTTTAAAAAGAATACGCACTTGTTAGGTTGTTTGACTCTTTTTGATCAATACTGTCCTTATATTCTTGCTGTCTCTCTGATAGGCATTGTGTTAGTGACATATACAACTGTAAGTCCGTCTTATGCTTGTGCATGTTTTTGTTTTTGAGGGGGGAGGAATCATTGTGAAGACTGATTTTCTCTTTCTCTCCATGCAATGTCCAACCACTGCCACCATCAACATCATTGCTGGGGGAGAGTAGAGGGAACTTGGAAAAGCATCTGTCTATGTCCCCATAATGAGATGCAAACTGAAGATTTCTGGAGCACCCCAGCTCATCTTGATGGTAGATGTCCTTGATCTCCAGTCTTGGTCTTCAGACCCCCTCCCCTACTCTTCACCAGCAGGGGAATGGCCATGGGAGGAGGCTAGCATAGTGCAGTGGTGAGTCCTGGGGGTTGGTGAGAGTGGAGCTTTAGGGGTTTCCAAATGGCGGAGGTGGGGGACTTTTGCTGCATTCAGCCACATAGAGATTTAGGTTTATGTGTTTTCCTTAAGAAAGGGAAAGTGACTAGTTTTGCACTGGAGGCTTCTCATGCAATTTTTGGGGAAATAAACAACAAGAAAACACTTGCCACTTCACTCTCACGATCTTCAGTTACTGCTTTTACAGTAGGGCTTCTCACTGAAGGTGTACATTTTTGTGAATATTCTGTATTTCCCTCTTAGTGAGGGCAAGAGCCCAGTTTACCTGTTTTGTCTTCGACACAAAACTCTAGCAAAGATGGTGTAAAGACCAGCTCCTGTCCAATGTGCAAACACCCAGCAGTACTCAAGTAATCATCCTGGCACTTTCATCTTCTTCCTGTACTGCGAAGGCAGAGGCAAATCCTGCAAACAATTTTCTCACACTGTTTCAAACTACCATTTGGAGGGCAAAAGAGGTACAGCAAAAATAATTGCCCTTTGTTATGATTTTACCCTTGATATTGCAATCTGGCATGCTGTGATCTCTAGAAAAGGAGGAGCCAATGCCACGTATATGTTAAGGCTACAAACTTCTGGAAATGAAAATGCAGATGTTTACAATTTTCTCCTGTAAGGCCATAAGAATGCATGTACATTGGCAAGAACGAGGCCTATAAAAATAAAATGAGTGTTGGTGATCTATAAGAGACCTTTCTCAAAACATGAGCTTGCTATTTACTTTTGCAGGGTCCCATTTGGGTTAGTGTCCTTTGCCAATAAAATTCAAGATACATTTGCATTTTTGTAGATGGAAAAAATTACTCAGAAATTATCATTTTTAGAAGGAAACCTTCATGTATGAAGTTAACAAGAAGCAGATGGAGCAGTATTCCATGACAGCTTGTGCTAGTAATAAATTATGATTCAATCAAAAAACCTCTGGCATTATGGACTGATCTGCACTCAATTCTGTCTCGTGCTTTCTGAAGTTCCTGCAAATATGATCAGGTGGCATGTTTATTGTTTCCTGGCAAAGGGCATCTCTACTAGACCTGAAGTTATTAGAGAAATTTGAATGTTATTGTTATTGCTGTATTGTTATTATTTAGGAATAGTCATTCTTATTTTTATTTTTGCTGGCTTTATTTTTTGTTTATTGTTTCTCAGTATCATACTTTAACATAGCATTTTCCACAGTTTGATGGTCCCTGTCTTAGGGGATTTATGTAGTACAGAAGAAATAGGAGAGGAAGTAGAAGTAAGAGCAGCAGGGAAAGAATAAGTAGTTTATTTGGGTTTAATCACAGGAGATCGCCAATGAATATCAGGTAATGTACGCTATATTTTGGAAGAAGGAACTGGCAAAACCACCTCTGAGTATGCCTTGCCTAAGAAAACTCTATGAAATTCATGAGTTCGCTCTAACTCTGCAAGTAACTTGAAGGCACATACACAAACCCACGAGGAGCAATTCTCTGCCTGTTTAATTGAATGTAGGCCCCATTGTGTTCAGTGAAGTTTTTCTTTCTAGCAAGTGTAGGAATGCAACTTTAGTTGCCACACAGGACTTCTTTTATCCACTTCTAAAGTGGTCACCTTTTTATCTAGCCTGCGTTTTTATCCACATAATTGTACTTTAAATGTGGTTAGCATTGCAAATCCAAAGACTTTAACAGAACTCTGAATATTCTTCTCTAATCTAATAATGCCAATGAAAATCTCATGCAGTCACACACACACACTTCAATATGCTACTAAAGCAATGGTTTCAGTAGTAGGTGCTCTCTGTAGCATATAAACTTTGTCTCATTCCATCTGAGAAGCAATGCTTTCTCAATACCATATACACAAACAAATGCCTTACCAGCACTTTTTATCACAACAGCATGCATATCAGCCTGCTGTCAGTTCATCTGAGTCTAGTTAACATGCCATGGCATCACTGCTTAAGTCATCTCTATATACAACTCTGTCCAAATTGTCTCTTGCTCTTTGAATTCCATGCTTACTTGAGCTACACCATTTTAGTGAATAATTAAATTAATAGTCTTACAAGAAAATTCTTAGCTTGCATTCTGAAATTATATTTTAAGTTAAATATAACTTCTGTACTGGATCTGTTTTGAACGTATAGGAAATAGTAGTGTGACACTTTCTGAAGAAACTCTCTTAGGACACCAGAGATTTTCATAACTATAAGTATCTTCCTGGGTAAAGCACTCAGACAAGTGACAGCTGATCAGGTCTAGGTACATCTTAGATAAAGCTGATATTCTTGATTTGTTTCAGTTGGTTTTAGGTCTGATTCCCTAGAAAATGACCTTTGTCAGGAAAGAGGGATTTTTCTTGATTGCTAGTTGACTTTTAATACCGCCATGGCATCTTTCTAGAGCAGGTTTGTGAGTTGTGTTTGGAAGTTCATTTCGAGAAGGTGGTACTCTGGGACTACTGCTTCACCCTATGACATTTGCATTTTGGTTCCATCAAATTTCACATGATGCTCAATATCTACAATGAAGCCACTGATGTGATTATGTGAGGATCTGGAATATATTGTCACTCAGATGTCATCTATTTTTCATTTCAGCTAAGTGAGGCTGTGAATTAATGACTGGTTGTGGCAATGCCTGGATGAATTTAGTCCATAGTACACATAGGTGTTGCTTAGATGTTTTGTCTGTTGGGATGAATGCTTTTATACCTGCGTGGAGGAAGGTGGACACTCACTAAAAGACTGGGGTCATAGCTTGATGATACTCTTGGATCTGCTACTAACATTAGAGGCCCAAGTGGCCTTGGTGGCATGGAGTGTCTTTTACATGATTAGGTTAGTACTCTGCCACTACTTTGTCTGAATGTAGATATGTTCTATTAACCTTCCATCCAGAGTACTGTAATAAGTTGCATGTAAGGAGTGCCTCTGAAAACAATCCAAAAATTGCGAATGTTGCAGAACATGGCAGAAAGATTTTTCACTGCAACAAAGTATGATATCCCTTTGCAGCTGCACTGTATCTGATTCATGTTTGGTCCTAATTTAAATCTATTTCATATTACAATTTAATTTAATTTAATTTATATCCCAGTTGCAATATAAGTTAAAACAGAATACAGTTAAAACAAAGCATATACAAAATTTTAAAAATCTATAATTATATTAGATTAAAGCATTAATTTGCAACAATTTAAAAAGCAGATAATTAGAAAATATGGCATGCACCAGTTAAAACAAGCTTATACACTGGGAAGTTAACAATTAAAGGCTCAGATAAACAAATGCAGCAGAAAGGGGACCTTATGAGGGAAGGAATTCTGCAGCCTGAGACCAGCCACTGAGCAGGCTCTCTCCCATGTTTTCTTCACCAGCCATACCTGCCATGGTGGTGGGATGGAGAAAGCTCTCTCTAAAGGTTCTTAAAACTGAGGCAGGCTCATATAGGGAGATATGGGAGATACACATCAGATGATGGCTTTGATTTATGAAGCCTTCATATCTTTGGATGTAAGTATTTAAAAGAACATTTCTTTCCCACCGCCAATCTTCATCCGTTCCCAAGAACATTATTGGGGACCCTTCTACATGCTCCTTTGAGGCCATGAGAAGACTTTTTTTTTTACAGTGATCTCCCATTTGTGGAATGCTGTCATCTAACCCTCACACCCACACATGTGCCTTTTAATTTGTGTGTGTGTGTGCACACATGCAAGATAAAGCAAATTGAAAAGAACAAAGAACAACTTGCGTTCAAAAAATATCTGCCAATTAGTTTTAAAAAAATACTTATCTGAGATCCAAAGGTTTATATAAGCCCAATATCTGGCTACAGCTGCAATTAATGTTGCCAGATTTCAAAACAGCAATAAAGGGCAGTTGAAATTAATGAAATGCAGGGTTGACAATCAGGAAGTAATTATTAACATGTTCTACATAAATACCATATGACTGATACCAAGATTGAACATACTAAAACTGTGCATGGTTTTCTGGGTTCTAATTTTATATAGCGTTCTAAATATTTTGCACTGTTTTGTTTGATGCACTTCATTTAACTATAATGGGTTATGAACATTGTAAAATTATATCTTCTGCCTTTACTAGAATACTATGTTTCTATTGTGATGGCTTGTGGCTAATGCAAATAAAGGATCTATCAATCTAAATAGCCAATGAAAGTATTGATTTCAGTTAATGTAGCCATATGTTTCTCTACAAAGTTAAAATATTGTCCACATCCATACTACATATGCACGTTTCTTGTCTTTATGAAGGTCCCACACCCCAAAATACAGGTGTTTGTGTGTGTGTGTTTCGTTCAGTCTATAAAAGAGGAAAAGCTTTCCAATTCTCAAATAGGGGACATCCCTCATAATAGGGGACACCTGGTAATCTTAACTCCCATTAAACCCAGCCAGAATGGCAGGAGTCATGGGCCATGGATGATAGAAGTTGTAATGCATCAACATGTGGAAGAATGCAGGTTCACCACCCAAGCAGAAATGTAGTCATCCATCTGCATTTGCAGAGGTTAGAAGCACAGGACCCCTACAAAAGTGGAAAAACTATAAATATCTATAGGCTGTGGTGAGCTGGCCAATTTTGCTTTTGAGACAGCAAAGTTCCTTCACAAGACAGAAGTGGGTGGCTGATGGGACTTGCCACTGCCTCTGCTACTGCCCTCTATCATTTTCAATAGGGACTTATAAGCCTTGCCTCATATTTGCAGGCTCTCTCAGTCTCATGAGACTTGCAGAGAGACTGTGAAACTGAGGTGAGATTTTTAAAATTTCTATTAAAAAATCACATAGGGCAGCAGCGGAGGTGGTGGCAAATAATCTGCAAAACAGTCAAGGTTAAACCCATGGAGGTGGAGGGCCAACTGTAGTTCTGCTCATCCTGCAAGATTTAGATGTGTGTTCCTTAACAGCTGCTTTTATTTATTTTAATTTGAAACTTGATGTACTTTAGTACAGAGGACAGGTAGTTGAGGAATGCTACTTAATGGCAAAATGGGAGAGGGAATCTTAGCAGGAAAATATAAGTCCCTATCACATATTAAATCATTATTTGAATTCTATCCCAGCTGTTTCTAATATATCTGTTGTTGCTTATAAAGAACTTGAGAAGAAAAATTTGCATATACACAGATGCTGATGAAAACTGGTCATTCCTTGTTTGCTGAAGTTGTGGGTCTCTGTGTGCATATGTGTGCTGAGAGACATGTACTTAACAAGATGGCTAAAGAATTTGTGTTTTTTTCCCCCACAGAGCATGCCAGCTAGTAGCTGTTATAAGGTATCACCATTGAAATAATATAGTGGCTTCCCAGATATTCACTATGTTCTGTGGGTTTCATTCAGTAGTGAAGTTGTTGTATTGTTCAGCAGTGAAAATTTTGCACAGAAATACTTAAAACTCATACATTCTTTGAGCTATCAGAGGGAATGAGAGAGAAGGAGACTGGTTTTAAATTATTATATTTCTTTTAAAAAATAGAGGAATGACAGTTCTCTCATTCTTAACTGAGCAAGCAGAATAGGCCTGATGACTACCACTGGGAAGGAAGTGAGGTAAGAAGAAGAAGAAGTAGGGTTAATTCCAAACTGATACTATGTCCAGCAGTACATTTTCATTAAGATACTGGTTGCCCATTTTATGGCCAAAAAAATCTCAAAATAGGATTGTAATAGTATAGTAGGACAAACCATCTGCAGTAGTCTTTCTGTGGTGACACAGAAGCATTTGGCTGTCCTGCTAACTGATGTACTATTGTTATTTTCCCTAGGTTTTTTTTTTCAGTTCAGTGCTTTCATTAAAAAAACACAACACACAACTATTTTTGTGATTGCTGCAGTTTCACTGTTTATTTTGCTGACCGTTGTATGTACACTGTTGGTATTAATGTCTTCATAAGATATCATGCCATCAATACAAGTCAAGTGGCCTTAATCTGATCTTCTAGTAGGAACAATCTTCTCTTTTATACCAGACAGTTGTACCTCTGCATAGCAGGGGCTTGGACTGGATGGCACCTGTTGCCTCTTCCAACTCTATGATTCTCTGTGATAGCATCTTACTTGCCATGGCTTCATCCTATGGAATCTTAGATCTGTAGTTTTTTATGAGGAACTAGATCTCTCTGGCAAGGAATTCTAAGACCCAAGGATGCTGCAAATCCCAGGATTTTGTAGGATAAATGTATGGCAGCTGAACTAGTATCAAAACACTATAGCTGTATAGTGTGAAACAGACCCATATTCTCTCACTGTATGGTAATTAAGTATTTGGCTATTTTCTTTGGAACTACTAGATTCTTCTTAGTAAGGGTTTAATGGCAGTCAGCATCCTGGCTGACTGTAGAAGATAAAGGACGAGGTTTTGGTGGCTTCTTTTTATCTTAGAGGGGACAGGAAGACTCTCTGTCTGCACTACTGCACCTATAAACAAAATGAAAGATTATGCAGTCCAAGCCAGAATATTATACTTTTTCATTCATTTAGATTGATTTTTTTAAAAGCTGAAATTCATATTGCTTATTGTAGGGCTGAATAATAATTGAAAATGGAGTGACATCATAGACAGAATGAGGAGATGATCTCAGCTATTTTGTCACAGGCATAACACAGGCATGATATGTAGAACAGCTTTCCCCTACTTGATGTCTTGCAGATAAGGCACACTATAGCTTCCATAATCTCCAGATCAAGGGATTACAGGAACTGTAGTTCAACACATCTGGGCAGCATTTCAAAGCCCTGTTCCTGCTTCCTTATCACAAAGGACATTTCTGTATGCCTTTTCACCCCTTTAGGAATAAGGGTAGCCACCAACACCCCTGTTACTTGTTGGTAGGTGTCTGATATGCTTGCTCAGTTCTTGAGGCATTTCTTCAATCAGGGTCACTCTGCCCAGAGAACATGTTTGGGGTTACGCTGGCTAGAGATGTGTTCAAAGTCATGAAAGTTCAGACAGGATTATGCGGAAAAACCAATGAAAGCATCCCTTCAGGATGCGAAATACGATATAAAAACCCCAGCTTTGACCCCAGCCAATTGTAGTACAAAGTACATAGCGTCCCAGGCTGCCATTCCTCTTGGCTACCCTCAGATGCTATCCAAGTTCCTCTGCTGAGACCCCTTCTCCAGAACTGGTAACTATCCATGCAATCTCTATCCATCCAATATTTCTTGCCTCACATTCTGATAGCCTTGTATGGTTCTTAAGAGCGTCTAATTTCTTGTATGTTTGTCAATTCAAATAAAATACTTTGCTAACTTTAACTGGAATCCCCTCTACAGTTAGTTCTGGTGAGTTAGTTTTCATAGGTGAAAAGATCCTGCTGTTAGCCTCCTCTAGCAGGCTTCCTTTGAGCTATAATTTCCCCAAATTCTAAGGAGATGCTGGCTTTGTAGGTAGACCCCAATGTCCTCCACCTCTAAGGATAATAATGTTACCCAATGCTTGGTGGGATGGGATCACTGGATAACTAGATAGATTTGCAGTATAATTTTTTAAAATATTCTTTATTAATTTTCAACTAGAAAAGTAACATAAAAGTAACGTAGCATATTTATTGCCATCAAGATTAAACGTTAAAAAAGAGTAAAGGATGGAGAAAGCAGAAAAGAAGGGGGAGAAAAGAAAAAAGGAGAAAAAAGAAGAAAAGAAAAAAAGAAAAGAGAGAATACAGAAAATAGAAAAATAATTACAACAGAAATTACAATTTAAGAAGTTCTCCATCTTATCATAACTAATCACTCATATCTATTCTTCTATCATTCCCAACCTCACTATATGCTATATAAAATAATGAAGTGATAAAGAAAAAAACAAAAGAGAGAGAGAGAGAAGAAGAAGAAGAAGAAGAAGAAAATCAGTATTTTTAACAGCTACTAGGTGTGGTAAAATGTTGAATGCATTGATGGTGGTGGTTCTTTTATTTTTGTTAATAAATGAGACCAAAGCATACTGATTTGCTGATGACAAAATAAGTGTATCATTGCCTCAAACGCTGGTTGCTGCTGCTGCTGCTCTACTAGTTCTTTGCATGTTCCAATCCTGAACAGAGATAAAAAGCTTGTGATAAGTTTCTGATATTTATACATCTTTTAAAATTATTTTTTAAAAATAGAAACAATGGCCAAAAAGGGGGTGGGGGGACAACCCTGTATGGGTTTTGTATCTACAGTGAAAACTCTGATGATTATCATGCTGTGGTCCTGCTGTGTGCTAGTAATGAGAGCAGCTTGACCTTTCTGTGTGGCCAGTGTTTTTGCTGCTATTCATTTGTGTTAGAAACTTTTGTGTCCAAGGCTTTCTCATACCCGCCCATGGGGACAGGGAAGGAGTGGAGTGGAATGTAAGGAGGCACAGGATCACTTGAAATGTATTCATGAAAGCATAAGCAAAAAAATGTGTTTAAAGCTTCACATTTTTCCCCTAAAAATATTTACCGATAATCACTGGCTCAATGCAACTATACAAAAGCTATATGCATTGCTTTTTAACTTCATGATTATTGTCTGAAATTGAGTTTTATTTGCTACACTTATATATGCTTCTTTTGCTTTTGGGCCTTTAGAGCCTTGTCTTCCCGGCACACCCAGGTTGCATGGAAATAAGCATAAAGGGGATGGATTCAGCGCTAGTTTTGCTACTTTGATTTTCAAATGTACATGGAGAATCTGCCTCAATCTTGATTTAGATGCATGTGTCTGGTAAAGTTTGTTGCAGGCTTTGCCAGTTATAATCGAATGCCACACTGGACGTACACGAAAGCAATATTTTTTTCTTCCTGTTTCTCTGTGGATATTTTGGAGTTAAAGAATGAGGATGTCAGAAGTGAGAATACATGTTTCTATTAACTGAAATTTTTGCTGTCAGCTGTAACATTGCTTTTGTTCTGGTTTTTGAATGAAATTTGAGTATATGTAGGGGATTTGATAAGTTCTTTGGAACAGTGGTTCTCAGCCTTTGGTTATCTGGATCTCTTGACCTTTGACTCTTAAGACGCTTAAGCCAGCATGGTCAGTGGTCAAGGATTCTGGGAACTGAACTCTAGTGATGTAAATTCGAGTCAACTGACTTGGATTCAAGTCAAATTTAAGTCATTTTAGCGATTCAACTTGGACTCAACTTGGCAATAAATGATGCACTGACTCGACTCAACTCAAGACTTAGAAATTTTTACTGAATGACTTGCTGCCCTTGGTTCAGTAAACAGAACACATCCATCCAGAAGCTTCAAGACTTTGAATAATGCTTCCATCACTTTTTGACTTCTAGTTATGTTACAGTGGGCCTCAAGCCGAAAGTGTGGGTGCATTTCTCAGAGGGGAACAGCAAACGGGTTGGGCAATGGGCTTGAGGTGGGCTTGAGGTCTGCTCAGCAGCCTGCCTCTGCTGCATATCAGAGGACCCTTCTAAAACTTTTCCTAAGAGCAGAAGACAAGACTTGCTCCCAAAGTGCAGGGTGCATTTCCCAGAGGCGAATAGCAAATGTGTTCGGCAGTGGGCTTGAAGAAGTGTCCTTCCTTCTAAAGCTTTTGAAGCTTCAGTAATGGGAAGTAAGAAGGATCCTGCTCCCCACTTCTGAACTTGCAGATGGCAAAATCACAAATGTGGAGGGCCGACTCTGCTTAAATTGTTAAAGCTGCCTTTATTTGACTCTGTCCAGAAATTCTGGAATATAGGTTGGGGTATAAAGTTGGCACCCAGACTTGAGACTTGACTTGAAAGTATCTTCAAGGACTTGAGATTTGACTTGAGACCTGAAGGTAGAGACTTGAGACTTGACTTGAGACTTGGAGTAAAAAACTTAAATACATCACTGCTGAACTCCAAGACATCTAGGAAGGTAAATGTTGAAGACTAATGCTCTGCAAGACATGGAAAAAGATCAGTAAGTCTATGTAATTTAACAGTAAGATTATTTTTCTCTTTCTACACAACTGTTATGTTTACTATGCTATCTCATGGTTCTTTTTTAGGAAGTTGAACTGGTTAAACTACAGGGACCTGGTTATTAAGTGAATGCTCTCAAGATTGCAGTGGTGGGTTCAGCAAGTTAGTACAATCACGTGCAGCAGGAGGAAGTCACCATTCCACAATCTTATCTGCATTCTCATGTGAGACCAGCTAGTTTCCAAATGGAGTTCAGGAATGTTCTTGATGATATTCAACCATGGTTGGTTGATCTGGAGTTTTGATGAGTCAAGACATCCTTCCTTGCTGAGGACAAGATAATTTTTGACCATTCTTTACATCCACACTATGCACTAATTACTTTAGATAATTCTGTCTTTAAAAAAAATAATCCAATTTTGCATTTTAAAAGGGTGATGTCTCAATTATTTTCTGCCTGCCATGGCACTTGTCTCTAATTCATGAAAGAAAACAAAAGCCAAAAACTATTTAAATATATGCATCATTGCCTATTGGTATGTGAGCAATATTTTTTTCTGAGACTTTGAACTTGAAAATAAAGTGAGATCTGTCTGTTGAATAATAAGAGGGAAAGAAGGGGGAGGAAAAAATAGAAATGTGGCAGCAACATTAAGACTAACCAGTTTTTATTTTTGCATGAGTTTTCATGGATATAAAACCACTTCTTTGGATGCCATACCAAGTGCAGTCTGTTGAAGTCTGTAGAAATGAGACATATCCACTGAAGGTCTTTGCAGAGGTTGTCCTACATGCAAATAGACTGCCATCTACTTCCAGATTTGCTTTTGAAGTTTTTGGCATTTGGGACAGTCTGTAAAACCCCTGGAGGATTCCAGGGCAGAAAAATGACCCCCAGATCCATTGAAATTGTTCACCCCTTGACCTCTCTGGAGAATGTGCAAGGTTAGGTGAGCATGGGTATGAGGTATGCATAGGGATGAAGTCTGATACTACTTTTTTTTAAAAAAAACTAATGTTAATTTTTCCAAATACTTTGACCAGGGTGAGAAGAAAACTTTGAGCATAGAGTTGTCCAAAGAATTAGTTGGTTTAAAAGCTGTAAAGGAAAGTGTTGGGCTGGAGGACAAGGTTTCAAGCTTGCAAGCTTGATGCCTGGCAGAAGACTAAATTAATTCAAGAGTGTCTTCAGGTTTTCACTGTCATTTAAAACCAGATGCTATTTGCATTTATCACAGACTCTTTATTATCTGAATAACAATGCCTGTATGGAACTTTGGGACAGAATAATTGCCAATCATAACTCATCTCTTTTTTGGTTATGAGAAAAAGTTCTGATGGAATTTTTTACCAGGATTCTGTCAGACATTCTTATCAACTGCTTAAACTAAGAAAAGCATTTATTCCAAATTTGAATCAAGGATTATTTTTATGTGTGTGCAAAACTTGGTTCTAATGCACCAGCAGAAGACAAGGCTTTTTGTTTTTGTTTTTACATCATACTCTGCAGTATGATGCACAGGTTAAATAATTACCATACTGCATTGCAGAGAGTTATTAATACACTGCTCTGCCCTTTGGGGAGGATGTCAGAAAGTCCTTTAAAAGATCTTCAGATGACTATACTTCACTTATGGACTATTAAGATTACTGAAAAAGGAAACTTAATACTTGCAAGTCATGAAACCTAGACCACAACATTCTCCCAATTATGTATAATTGGTTCACATTCAGGAAGCAAATATTGAATACAGCCAGTCAAAGCTATACAGTTCTGAACATTTCAAACCAATGCCCAAAATGCCATGAAGAATTACAGAAGCAAATAAAAATGTTTCTCTGGGAGGAAAAAGTAGCAACATTCTATCTTTTCATATAGCACTCTTTCAAAATGAACATTTCTTTCCTCTCCAGTCCTCCCATAATTATGTCATGGATCATTACAATGATTTTACAATGGATAGGCAAGATAAGAGTTAACAGTAAGTTTAAAAAAATACTGCTGTGTAGATACCATAGCATACGAAATGCTATACAGGAAGCCCCTCACTTTCATGCCCCATTATCTGACAACTAGCTCTTTTGACCCATCCAAATTAAGGACAAGTTTCATTAATCTGACACAGGGTCCACTTTTCATCAGTTCTTCTTGCCTACAGATGCTTGCTTGGGACCACTCACATACCTACAGAAAGAGCAGATCCTGTGATTGAATTAATGGAATTTGTCTGTATTGCAAGCATTGAAACAGTGGGCTTCCACAAGTTTTTCTTGCTTATGGAGGCTTGCTTGAGACCACATATGTGCTGCTTGCAAAGCAAGCTCAGCGAAGGGAAAAAGGCATGAAGCCAACTGAGAGACTTTATAAACAGCTCATGTAGTCATTCCAAGCGAGCCTCCATAAGTTCTTTACATTCCCTACAGCAGATGGGTTCCATTTTTTTTTGACAATTTCCACTTTTTGACAGTGCTCTGGTCCCTAAACTGTCAAATTAATGGGCAAAATCTTTATCTACATGGGTAATCACTCATTGCCATTTAGATTTCTTGTGTAAAGTTAGTAGGATATGAACCAAATCCCCTTTGCATCATTTTTCATGTATATTGGACTAATTCCTGGGCCTCAACATACTGTGGGGACTGATGAGGATCAGTATACTTGTAGAGTTGTCTGTGGAGATTCTATGTGTTGAAGTAGCACCCCAAAACTGCAGACAGAGATTGCCATGGAGGAAAAGATTTAACTGTCCCTTCAACAAGAAATCCTGTTCTTGGTCTCAGTGAACATGTCCATGTATTGAGAAAAGAAGAGAAAGAAGGAGTCATAGATGTTTCTGAGTGCATGTGCATATGTGGCCAAAGCTGCAGTAGTGCATGTAGACCTTTGTGCTAAAAGGGGGGGGACCTGGCCCATCTCTGCTGTAGAAGAAAACTTCTATGGCTTGGACCCAGAGACCCCTGCCAGAAGTGGAAGGCATTTCTACTCACATACACTATTTCTTATCATATCCAAGTCCTACAGCCCGCAGAACCCACATCACTTTCCTTGTATAAAAGCAATGCCTTCTACAACATGTGTGTGGCAGTCTCAACTGGGGTGGGCAACTATGGCCCTTTAGATCTAGAAAATCTAGAAGTCTACAGTTGTCCATCCCTTGTCTAGATGCAAGCCTGTGTCTGCTTTTCAGGAACAGAGGAAGAACTAGAATGGATGATCTAACCTTATCTTGGTGAGAAAAATAACTCATTTTCCCTAAGCATTACCTTTTTTTCCCATCAATGTTGACCTCAGACTTCACCAGAAAATCACATGGAAGTGGGATTTTTGCCCAGTTTTGCTGAAGAATGTGCAGATATAGCCTTGAGAAGTAAACAGGGCAAAATATGGCTGGTAGATGCTACCTGCCCACAGAGTAAGTTGGGTATTAGGAAAACAAGACTGAAGTTGAAATGGAAATGAAATGGAAATAACTCATTCTCACTTTTTAATCTCAGGCTTCTTCTGGAATAGTCAATATTTTGGGTTCTACACAGAGGAAGCTGTCTTCATACTTTTACTCAGCTTTGTATTTGAAGGTTTTGGTGATAGAGACCAGAATCCTCATGGTCTGGTGGTAATAATAATAGTACTAGTGCTAGTACTAGTACTAGTAACAACAACTACTACAACAACTACTAGTAGTAGTACTACTAGTAGTACTGCTACTACTATTATTTTGTTACCCACCTCTCCTCAAAGCTCAAGGTAGAGTACAACAAAGGTTAAAATACAATTAAAACCAGCATACCAGTTAAAAACTCACTAAAATTAAGACACATTAAAATATACTAAAAGCATAAAACCATTCAAATACCATTAATTAAAATCACAATTAAAAATACATCATAGTTAAATATGGGCTGGGTAGGCCTGCTGGAAGAGATGAGTCTTTAGCAGCTTTTTAAATACAGACAGCATATTTTGCTGTAGGATCTCCTCTGGCAGTCCATTCCACAGTCTAGGGGTGGCCAACAAGAAGGTTCTCTGATGACCATTGCCAGTCCCTGTTTTAGGCAGTTTAAGTGAATGGCCCCCAGAAAACCTGAGTGTAGGGGCCAGATTGTATGGGAGGAGGCGATCCTGTAACCAACACTTTGTACTTTTCTCAGAAACTAATTGGCAGCCAGTGGAGTGACTTTAATATTGGTGTAATATGTTTGCTCCTTGATGTACCTGTAATCAGTCTGGCTGCCATGTTTTGGGTCAGTTGGAGTTTCTGAACTTCGCACGAGGGTAGCCCAATGTAGAGCACATTGCAGAAGTCCAACTTTGAAGTTACCAGCATGTGCACTACCGTTTTTAGGTCATCTAATTCTAGGAAGGGGTGCAGCTGGCATATCAGCCAAAGCTGATAATAAGCATTCCTGACTGTCGCATCTATCTGAGCAGACATTTGGAGAGCCAGAGCCAGGAGTACTCCCAAACTGTGAACACAGTCTTTCAAGCGGAGCGTGACCCCATCCAGAACTGATTGACATACGTCCAAGCCCAGGTTAGGATCCTTAATAGCAAGCACCTCTGTCTTGTCTGGATTCAGTTTCAGTTCGTTTTTCTTCATCCATCCCATTAGGTCCTTCAACCATGCATTCAGAGGAGACACTATCCTTACCAGAAGCTGTTTTTGAAGACATGGAAAAGTATATTTGGGTGTCATCAGCATACTGATAGCACCTCACCCCATGCCTCTGAATGATTTCTCCCAACAATTTCACGTAGATGTTAAAAGCATTGGGCACCTTGTGGTATGCCATATAACAGCTTCTTTTTAGAGGAGCAGCTATCCCCAAGCACCACTATCTGGAACTGGCCTGAGAGGTAAGATTGGAACCACCACAACACAGTGTCTCCGATTCCCAACCCTGCCAGGCATTCAGAAGAATACCATGGTTGATAGTATCAAACACTGCTGAGAGGTCTAGAAGCACCAACAGGGACACATTCCCCCTGTCGATGGTATGGTTTCCATTTATAAGCAGGTGTGAAATATGCAGAATGTCATAACAGTAAAGAATGGTGCTATATTTTTCTTCTAGGGGCTGCAGTCTGGTTAGCACTGATGACTAGTAAACATCCATAAGGATGAGGATATTTAGGTGATGGAGACAGCCACCCCACTAGCCAATCAGTGGCTGTTCTTGTCAGAGGGATGGAGCTTGTCCGTGCACCAACCAGCCTATAAGGGGGCCTATTTCACTGTAGCCAAACAGGGAACTGCTTATGTAACAGACATAGGGCAGTAGATAACCTCTCTACAGTTTTAAAAGGTATATCCACTGGCTCAACCAAGAGTTCCACTGTCATAGTTCTCCAACAGTATCCTGGTTCAGGTATGCTTTAAATAGTGTAGTGTAAGTTGCCTTGACTTCCATTAGTGAGAGGAATGTGAGATATAAAATCAAACCAAACAATCCAATTAATTCTTGATCTGTGTTAAGTGCCTGTCTTTGAAAATATCCAAAGAGCATTGCTGGATCAGACCAAGGCCCACTTATTGCATCACTCTTTGAAATCAAGACTGATCACTTGGAAACTAGGCAGAAACTAGACCTTAGCTGGTCTGTTCTACTAGATTGTCATCCAGCACCGAGGTCTTTAACATTTCAGATGGCTGGTCAAGTGCTAATATAAATAGTATTAGTAGTTGGCAAATACAATTCTATTCCTGTATTTCCATGATATCCTTGTAAATCATGCTTCATTCAGATATAACCAGATATTTTTACATATGCATCTGGATGTGACTTCAGTTCTAAAAATACTTAAACAAATAGCAAGCTGGGTCAAACAGATCTTTCCAAACAGCACAGCTATGCCTGTCTACACTATAAGGAGTTTGGTCCTTGATAACATTTTGTTGTATGTTCAGTTAAGCTCATAGCTTCGATTGTTTTAAAAATGGCACAACATTGATGGTATCTTGTGTGCAAGCTTCTTGTGTGCTACTATATATACTATATAGTACTATATATATATATATGTATGGTACATTGGCGTATATAAGTTCTTTTATGCCTTGCATTTAAGTTATTCAGCAAAAATGTGTACTTTTAATTTAAACCAAATCTTTGCCATTAAGATTGTGGAATTGTTCTCTAAACCAGTTCAAGTGTAAAAACCAAAATGTTGCTCTCAAATTTGCAATGAAAAATTTCATATGTGTTTTTAATGTATCAAAAGTTTTTTCAGATGTTGGCCTAATAAGAGATACCAGTTTGCCTGTATTAACCTATTTTTGCTAGCGTATAAGATGCACCGGTGTATAAGATGCACCCCATTTGTACAACAGCAAATACTATTTGCCACTGTATAAGACACACTGGTGTATAAGACAAACCTCATTTTCAAATAGTATTTTTGGGGAAGAAAAAGTGAGTCTTATACACCAGCAAATAGAGTATTCTCTAGAAGAAACATGGCATTGATTTTTCTGTCCATAGCTCACACTTACTCTGCATTTTTCAAAGTCTAGAGAGAATCAATTGCTGAAGAAAGCAACCTTGTGCAAGGGCTTGATCTTCCCCTCCTCCACTCCTTAGCAGTTTGCTCAAAAGTGAAAGAATAATGCCCAGAGGGTTGCTCAGTGAAGTGTGCATTTTAAACTTACCCACAGTGGTATCTATTGTCCTGTTCCTGAATTGAATGATGTCATGTTTCATTTAAGGCTCTTAGCGAAGCCTAAGACTGCTTTCGGTGCGGGTAATGAGAAAGTTGTGAATCAGGTTCCTGTGAAGTCTTTTGTGTTTCGATAGCTAAAAGCTGACTCATGCAATATTTCTACCAAAGGAGCGGTATAGACTAGTAACAACTCATTTTACTTAATGGGCTCAGTAAGGTAATTTTGGAACTGCTAGAGCTGGAGGATGCATTTATCTTCTGTTATGCTGGTACGTTAACATATTGTGTGAAGGAGCGTATATGAGTGAAGAGGAGAGAGACAGAGTGAGAAAGAGGATCTTGTACATTCACTGTTTCAGGAGCTGGAGACATTCCACAGTGGTGAGATACTGTCGCAGAGCATTTTCTCTCAAATAACAGTGCCCAGGCAGGGACTCCAGTGTTGCTTGATAGGACACAAGTCTCTGTAATATGGTAGGGGCATTTCATTTGAGCTTAGGAAACCAAGGCAAACTGGTAGATAGATCTGGAGTTGCTAACAAGCTGACATTCTTGCTGAATTCCCCCATGAGGCATATTTAGAGGGAGTTTGGAGAAAGGCCATTGTAAGCAATGTTTTGACTTACTGCAAGGATTTGTATTTCTTCAACAGGTTGTTGTAGGTTGTGTATTTAGTGAGTTAAGATTTAGAAAATACTGCATGTGCAGTAGAATTATAAAAATTTCCCTGCTTGAATACTTCTGAATAAAAGTTAGCTGTTTGTTTGTTTATAGTCCAGCTGAATCTAGTTTATCTTTTAACAATCTCGTACATGCTGCCTTTGATTCTGCCAGTGTCCAGAACAGAGTGTTTTATTTGACAGGGAAGTTTTTGTGACAGTTATTATCAATCGTTTTTTGACCAAACAGTTAGCAGCATATTTATGTGTGGGGTGGTTAAACTCTGGAACATATTGTCCTTGCCTTTCAAATACAATTTGATTATAGTTTTTTTTTTTTTTTTTGCAAACAAGCTTTTTAATTCTGTGTTGCACCAATGCAGAATATTCATTACTTAAAAGCTCTCAAACTAAATTATGGTTGAGAATAAGAGGTTGTGATTTAAATGAGTTGACACTTGATAGCTTGTTGGATCAATCTGAAGTTTTGACAATATAATGATTAAATAGCAGTTTTAAAAATTTAATTAAGCATATTAAGTATGTGTCTTACTTTATTTCTGTAGGCTCTGTATGATAAAATGTAGTTGCAACAGATCGTGTAAGGTATATACATGAAGCTAGATCTATGTTCTGACATTTTTTGGTTCTTCACACTGTAGCATTTTTTTTTTACTTTTCAGACTGCCTGACATAAGAATTTTTTCAAAACTTGCTTTAAAAACAACTGTTAAGGTATCAACATTTCATGATGAATGAATGGTAGAAAATAAAATATGGTGTTGATATTGAGACCATATAAATTAATATTATGTGGAAAATTTCCTTATATGAGATCTTGAAACACATGTTTACTAGGTTTACTTTTATCTGTGTAGAAATGGTACATTTCCTGGGCCTACATTTTAATACAATCTGTAACAGCTCTCTCTCTTCCCCTCCACCTCCCTCCTTATATGTTTTGAAGCCTCTTGGAGTATCAACAGGCAGTATGTAGTATAACACAGAGAAAGCCAGACAGGGTGGAGAACTTAGCTACCTTTGTGGAAAGATATGAACAAGAAAGGATCATGTTGCTGAAACACATTTCCTTGTGAGTGTTGATAAACATGCAATTAGTCTTCTTTCTGGTGCTTAGCTTGCAGAAATTAAACCATCCTGCCTTTGTCAGTTGTAGATCCTTGAAAATGAGTGGAGTTGGCACCCCTCACCAGAAGATGATCTAATGGTAAAACTATGTTTGATGGTTGATATTGATCTACAGAATTTCCAGTCTCAAACTTCCCCCACCTTGGTATCATTTACAGTGGCCTCTCAACTTTTGCGACAGTTTGGGGTGCAGAACCCTCACAAAAGTCAAAAACCACAAACAACTCTCACTATCTGAATGAGTGCTCTGCCCCCAACCCACCGCATTCCCTTCAGGGGCTCTCCGATCCCATTCTCTTGCTTTTTGCCTGGGCATGTTTGCCTTCCTTCTCCGCACCTCGGCAAAAGGCAACCAAATGGGAGGAGGTGGAATAGATGTACGTGAGCCTTTCCCCCTCCATTCACTTGCCTTTTGCTGGGGTGCAGAAAAGCAGGCAGGATGCCTGGGCAAAGGGCAAGGGAATGGATGGTGGAGGCATCTGTGTGCGCCTTTCTCCCTCCATTTGCTTCCCTTTTGCCCAGGTGCAGGGCACCCAGGCAAATGATGAGCAAATGGAGGGGGAAAGCACACTGGAGACTTTCCCCCTCCATCTACTTCCCTTTCCATAGGCACAGAGAAAGAAGGCAGGGTGCTTGGGCAAACAGCAAGCAGATGGAGGAGGGAGGGAGGCATACACATGAGCCTTTCCCCCTCCATTTGTTTCCCTTTTGCCCAGACACAGAGAAAGAAGGCAGGACGCTTGGACAAATAACAAGCAAATGGAAGGGAGTGGTGTGTGCAGAGAAGGAAGGCAGCACACCTGGGTAAAAGGCAAGGGAACAGGAGGGAGAGAACGGGGGTGGCAAGCAAGCGTCTCATGAACAATCAAATTCATGAAAGTCAAACTTATGAATGTGGAGAGAGGACTGTATTTCCATTTATCTCTTTCATAAGTCCTTCCTTGACTGCTGACTCCCAGCAACTCAGAAAAGCCTGCCAAAATTTGGGGAATTCACTGATAAGACTATCAGTGGTTCCCAGACCTTGGTCCTCCAGTTGTTTTGGACTTCAAGTCCCAGAAGCCCCAGACAGCTTGTCCAATGGCCAGGAATTCTGGAAGCTGAAGTCCAAAACACCTGGAGGACCAAACTTTGGGAACCACTTGTCTAAATGCATGAACCTCAGCACAAGCTGCCATTTTCTGCATATGCTTCTTCTCCAGCATTGTATGTAAATTATAGCTAATAGTGATTTCTACAGAAGTATATGTGATAGGATCACAGACCTCCAATGAATTGTCTTGTTCTTGCAGACGTACATATATTTGTATTATAGCTCCACCTAAAGGTTAATGGCGGATAGCAATTTATTACTCTAAAGCATGTTTTGTATACCAGGATTGCCTTGAAGAATGCTGTGTTCATTCAGCAGGAGCAGGTCTTGATGTCCAGCTGAGCAAGTTCTGCTATGGAATGCGATGATCACTTCCCACTTTTATCTTGCCAGGCCTTTCTAGGTCTTCTCAGAGGCCTCTCAACTTGAACAAAAGGAGGAACCATAGTTCATAAATAGACAACCATAGATTAGTGGTATGCAGAAAGACCCAAATTCATTCTCTGGCATATCCAAAGCATTATGCAACAGTAAATATTTCTGCCCAGGAAACTGCCAGTCAGAGGACAGATGGAGAACTTGTTTGAGCCTAAGTTAGAAAGTCCTGATGGATTTTCATAGCTAATATGGAGAGATATACTTCAGAAGTAGATTTTCCTCTGTATTTTTAAAAACTAGTTGGAGAATTAACACTGAACAAAACATTCCTGAACAAAGATAATTCATCCATAGAAAAAAGAAAGGGAAGGATGGCATCTACAGACATCTGTGTACAACTTTGATTGGGCTTCTTACACTTTGGACCAACTTGCTCAGTTCAGCTTTTGATGCATGTGTGAAGGACAGGAGAGAAGATAGTAAGTGCAAACCAACAGTCATTAGTGTTTGCTTCCCATTAGTCCCCCTTTTGCAGGCAAAGCTTTGAAGCACAGGCATACCTCCATCAAAAAAGCCTCTGACAAAGGAGCTCTTTTTTACAAAGTATTTTTTTGCATGCCCAATCCCACTTTTCCTCCTAGTCCTCTGTCTAGCTGGACTTTTTTATCATCAGCATTGAGGGGAGGATGAAGGAGGGCTGGACAAACAGACTTTTTGTGTCAAGTTGCAGCAGAGTGTCTGCAGTAATCAATACAATAAAGCTTGACTTGAGAAAGAATGAGATTCTTCTCTTCCTAACCCTACTGTAGCTGTGTTCTGAGGCATACCTAGGGTGGGACAAGTAGGACACATGCCCCGGGCATCAATGCCAGGGGGTGCAAAAAAGCCATGCATGTAGGGGTGGGGGTGGCGGTAGGGGTAAGAAGATAGGCGTGCAACTTCCACACTTGCTGTAGGCACTGTTTATGCTAGCTATGCCACTGGTTGTGTGTACACAGGCAAGCTAAAAAGCATCAGCCTGAATAGAAAACAGATAGAAAAAGGGAGACTAGCCTACCTGTCTGAGTACCCCCAACATATTAAAAAAATAGAGACCTGTATGTTTGGCCACCAAAAGAGACATAATAATAAAAAAATAGGAGGCTAGAGAGGAAAGCTTCAAATGGTCACAGGAAGATTCAAAATGTTTTTGATTATTTACACAAGGCTTACTTAATATGGTTGTTCTATTTCACATGCACATGTTTTTAGTTTCAAATTAAAAGTTTGGTGGAAAATGTTGAACTGCTCTTCTTTTTTGTGGAGCAGGAACCTATCACTATTCTGTCCATGTTATTTCTACCTCTAGTAGAAGCAATCCCTAGGAACACACCTACTTTGATAATTAAGAGATACCTGTATTCAAAACCTGTAACCATATTAGGATGTTAATGGTCCTAAACTAATTGACTAAATCCAAACGTTAGTTCCAACTAGAAAAGAATCGCTAAGTCACAGAGAAGTTGGTTAGTCAACTTGCATGTTAAGTTCCTGCTGATTCAGTGGATCTACTCTGATTAGATTTTTATATTTATTTTTTATTTTTTGCACTAAGACCTTGTTTAAGAGGAGACCATTACAGCTTATTACAGTCAGTTTTCATTGTTTATAGAGGAGATAAAACAGCTGTAAAAAAGCAGAGCATTCGGGAATCTTTAAAGCCTTGCACTTTTTGCTCTCAGGTCCAAATGGGCTATTTTAAATTCATTAGCATACTTGACTTCTTTTCATTAAATTTATGTTACTGAAGGGCACAGTGTTGAGAAAGCAAAAATGACTTACCAAGTTATCTGCAAGTGAGACAGCATATCAGTGAAACAGGAAGAAAGACTGCAGAGTGACTAAATGAAACAGGAAGTCTTTTTGCTCTAGCTAAGGCAACTAATCAGGTGTCCTTTGTCATAGGTTTTTAGCTATACATCTTGTGATAAATTAGCGGAAGGGTTTTCAGGTTATCTTATTTATCCAGCTTCCAGGCCAGGCTAAATATACAGAGCATTTAGTTTGATATTATAGGGGTTTAATGCTGATAAGACATGTACATATTTCTTATCAGAAAAGTCAAGGTAACAACTTTTGCTGTTTCACTGAAGAAATTATTTCAAAACACATTCTTGTAATGCTTTTTTCAATGGTGCTCAACAAGAATTAACTTTGAATTGTTAAGTACTCTCTCCCACCTTTTTAGATTAAAATGTGAAAACAAGTGAAGAATTTCTACTGTAGGGTTGAACTGTCCCTGTGGTTACTTTACAGGTATAAAATAGATGTTCTGCCCTACACACATTTCCTTATATGCCAGGAAATCAGATCTTGAGCTCGGGAGCAAGAATCATGTTTGATCCATGTGCTATGGAAAGGAAATAGAATGTAAACCTGATAGTTTGCCAGAATGTGTTCAGTGTCAATAAAAAGCAGGAAAGCGCACACTGAGAAATGCTGAAAGGAGCTGTACAAGCAAGTTCATGAAAGGCACTAGCCCACAACCATTTTTACTAGCTCAGCTCCAAACTTATAAAAGCTTCCTTTACCTGAAATACTTAATACAGGTAATCAGTCAAATTGCTATTTACAAGCCTGGAGGCAGGAAATGAGCAGATGCTTGAGAAAGGTTGTTTATTATTGTAAGTTGGAGATCTGAATGCTTGTATTTAAAAAAACTGTTTACAAAGAATGTATTGAAACTAAAGGAAATAGAAAATATGACAGACAGAAGAGATCTTTACAATGTTTTTCATGCTTTTTGTTCATTGGCTGTGTGGCACTGCAGCTGCAAACTCTTCTCCACACCCATCCAAATATGTTAATGAGAATATCTGTATAATAACTATGGGGCCTGTTCTATAGTTCTTTTCTACTTTGGGAACTCTATTGCCTATGTATTACCATAGTACATGGTAATAAACAAAAACGGTGTTTCTTTTTTCTCTCCTTAAAGATGGCTACCATTTGCCTCTTGATGTGTTGCCTCCTGTGATGGTAGGCACAAGCCCCAAGACAACAGGGGAAGACCTGCACGGAGAAGACAGGCACTTTCGCTACTGTGGGATCAAAAGCATGGAACTGTCAGACAGTGACCGTCCTGTTAGCTTCAGCTCTACTTCATCGTCAGCATCCTCCCGGGATAGCCACTGTTCCTTTGGTAGCAGAACAACCTTAGTTTCAAACAGTCATCTGGGCTTGTTCAACCAGGATAAAGAAGCAGGGGCCATAAAACTAGAGCTGAGTCCAGCCCAGAGATTTTCCAGCAAAGAACTCAGAAAGAGCAGCCCTATCAAGGAACAACAGGCCTCTGATGGAAGTCTTGGAAGAAGACCAAGTATGCCACGGAAAGCTGAATCAAAGGAAAGCAGCAAAAATTGTGTCATGTCCCTGATTACAGAGCCTACTAGTCCAAAGCTTTTGTATGTGGACAGAGTGGTCCAAGAAATCCTGGAGACTGAACGGACATATGTGCAGGATTTAAAAAGTATTGTGAAGGTAAGTGGATTCTGTCTGTTTCTCTCTCTCTCTCTCTCTCTCACTGTATATACTGCAGGAAAAAATAATAACAATATTAATAATAATAATAATAATAATAATAATAATAATAATAATAAAAAAAATAATAAAAAAATAATAACAAATTGGAGAGAATACCACCAGCAGGTGGCTTTATTGCAAGCTTTGCACTGCATTGGTATGCCGTAGCCAGCACAGGCAGCTTACAGTGTAGAGATGAACAAATGCTGTGTAGTGGTATCTTCTAAGGCAGATGATTCAGATTTCTGGCAACTATAATTAGCTGATGAACTTTTATTGGGACTGTCCTTGTAGGGTTTTTTTTTCTTGTGATCATGGCTTTTCATCTGCTCGTTTTTATGTTATGTAATCTGCATGAAATCTTGTGAATTCCTAGGAATCAATATTGTTTCCCTAAGGGTCTGAATGCATGGGATCTTAACAGCATGGATATCAATTATCAACCACTGTTGTTGCTGTTTTGAAAACTTAAATATCAAGAGTGTGGTGTGTAGATAGTTACTGGCAATGCTGTGCACATACAGAGGAGAGGTATAAATCATATCCGAGGTGGAGTGGCGGCAAAATCGCTCATGCCCATGCTGCAGTTAACTTTAGGAATCAAAAAAAAAACCTTGATTTTAGTACCAATGGGCAGTTTTTCCCTAATGCTACATGTTGCAGTGTGTATGTGTACGCATGTTATGTTGTTAGTGACCATCATCTCTTCTATGTATCTGTTGCTTATTAAAAGATTGACATGATGGTAGCCACACTAATTGTGTTATACATTGAAGAATAACAGGAAGTTGTCCTTCACTACGATCATTCCTAGGGAAGAACTAGGGTGTGTGTCCATGTCTTCTTATTAGGGGGCAACTGGTGAAAGTTACTCTTTGGTCTTTGTACTAGAAGACTCGCATTCCAGCAGCCCTCATCAGCATAACCAAAGATGGGAATTGTGGAAGTTGTAACCAAACACCACCTGGAGTGCTGCATGATTCTTAACCTTGCCCTAGACTGTCTATTACAGCAGGGGTGAGAAATCATTTGTCTAAAAGTCCCACCAGGCTAACTGAAGGATTGTGGGACCCCTACTCCAAACATTCTCCAGCTCTGCAGTACACGACAAACTCAAGATTTGCAGGGGGCAGGTCTGTTCCTTGCTGTCCCAGAGGGTAGATTCTAGGATGAGGTTGAAAATGTGAGTGACCCAAGGAGACAAAATTCTATTATGACTAGAATCATTTTGCTTCTGGTCATAAAGCTTGCTGAGTATTTTTACTGAGCTTATCACATCTCATTCTCTATGCATGACCAGACAAATGAATTGTGGACTTGGAGCCTAGTTTTGTTTTCTCTTTTGATAGAAATTGGAATTCTGAATATATAACTGGTTTTGCCAAATAACTGTTCTTCTGCTCATGTTCCTGTGGGTGGGAGGCTATATTTATCTATTACTTTGTTAGTTACAGCTCTTTGGCCTCCTGTCCAATTTAGACAGAAATCACAGAGACAAAACACATACTCTGGAAATCTTATAATATGTTGCTCTGGGCAATTCTTTGTGTTAAGTACATCACTAATCCGGAAAAGAAAATACTAGTCGGATGATGACACAAAAAAGGCAGACAGCAAGGCAAAAAAGATTATCAAGATTTGATTATACAAAGACACTTTTTTTAAAAAAATTAATCCCCCAAACAAGTATTTTCCTGCACAATTGCATTAGGTTCTTTAACTGCTGGTTTATAATAAAATCATCTGTACAGAGGCATTTCAAAGGTTTCTTTAAAACAGGATTGAAATAAAGTGCTAACGTAGTCATTTCCCCCCCTTATACACAGCATACTTGGCACAAATTGGAGCAGAGTTTAGAAATTTCAGTACAACTATTCATGCGTGCTTCAGTTGTTCATACTCTGGCTCAATAAAAACAGGTGTTCACTGATGAGCATAAAATAACTACAACTATATTTTAACAAAAATCTCAAGTTTCAACTGGAAAAACAAGGACAAAATGTTGAATGAGAACTTTGGTAGCCACCTTGGTGTGACCACTGTGATAAAACTTTTTGAAACGATCCAGATATTATAATCTGTATGTGTTTATGCATATATTTCATATGCTGCCTTTCTCCTGACAAGGAACCCAAGGCAGCTTATAATCATTTTACTAGGAATATATCAAAGCCTCTAAATATTCTTACATTTTAATAAAATAAAATGAATTTAAGAAAAATAAAATTATCATTAAGTTTTATGGACCCTTGAAAGTGATAAAAATTGAAGCAAAGAGATACTTGGTATACTTCAGAGGGATAGTACAAGGGCACAAGAACAGTTTCTAAGCAGTGAGATGATTTCAGGTGGAAAGGAGAAAATGGTTTGGCTAGTAAAGAAATAATACCAAGAAAAAATTATCCTAGCTTCTAGTAGTACAACAGAAAGTGATTAAAGAAGTCTGATGAAATCATGTGTTGTTAATTCCTAAAATCTACTCATACCAGTCTGGAGTCTATTCCTGTGTGGTGTTTTCTATGGCCCTTTCCACACCGGCGTATTAAAACGGCGCAGAGCGACCTCCAACGGAGGTCTTCTGCACTGTAGAGTGGACTGGGGCTAACTACTTTTCATAGTTCCGCACCTCAGTCCGCTCCGGAGCGACCAGAACTGGTTGCGCAGCGTGCTTTTTAAAAACCTCTTTTAAGAGGTTTTTAAAAAGTACCGGAGCACGTGACCCCATGTCGCTCTGTCGCTGTGCTCCGGTGCAGATATGCAGGCACACACTAGTGCATGCCTGCAGATCTGCGGGGGGGGCTTTAGGCTGGCGAGCTTCTCTGGTTGGTGGAGAGCCTCCACCAACTGGAAGCTGCCATTTCGGACACTGGAGCAGTGCGGAGCGACGAGCTCGCACTGCTCCTCGTCAGGATGGACCCAAACAGACCCACCAAAAAGCTGGTGAGTAGTGGGCAGGGAGTGTTTCCCTCGTCGCGTGCGGAAAGAGCCTATGTTTTAGCTTGAGTATGAGCAGAATCATAGAATCATAGCAATGTAGAGTTGGAAGAGACCACAGGTGCCTTCCAGTCCAACCCCCTGCCATGCAGGAACACCCTCAAAGCACTCCCGACAGAAAGGAGATACATGGCAGCAGAACATCAAGTGTTTCTGTTTCCTGCTTGTCTAACAATAGCGACAACTACAGGTATACCTTAGGAAATGAAGTAGATGGGAGCTTGGACATTACTTCTTGAACAGAAAAAAATTGGTACCAGACATTGAAATAACACAAAAGGAATAGGAATAGGTGTTTTCTCTCTCTCTCTCTCTCTCTCTCTCACACACACACACACACACACACACAAGAGCAGTTCAACATGTTTCAGCAAAACTTTTATTCAAGACTAATAGTACAGTAGGACCCCCCTATCCACAGATTCGTTATCACTGATTCAATTATCTGCAGTTGGCCACCATCGGGCCAACCACGGATAACTGGGCCAGGGCCAGGTGGTGGGAGGTGGCAACGGCACGGGATCACGCTCCTCGCCAACTTCCACTGCCCACCTGGGCCCCAATCCAGCAGTGGGTGGTGGGAAAAGAGCGAGAAGTGCAGGATCACACCCTACGCCGACTCCCGCTTCCCGCCCGGGCCCCAATCCCTGTGGCAGATGGCTGGAAAAGAGCAAGGAGAGCAGGATTGCACCCTTCGCCAACTCCCGCCACCCGCCATGGGCCCGGAAAGCAGCGGGAAAAGTGCGAGGATTGCAGGACCACGCCCCTTGCCAAGGGATCCACTCTTTTCCCTCCCACCACAGCTGCGATTGGGCTGGGGCTGGCAGCAAGACAGTCTGTTCCCTACTACCCATGGATTTCAGTATCTGCAGGGCAGGGGACCAATCCCCCATGGATACGGGGGTCCTACTGTATGCACATATGAAATGAAACAACCAGGGCAAATAAGCCTTTCAGAAGTAAATAAAATTATTTTGAACTTTTTATAGAACATTGAAAGCTTCTGCCAAAATGCATCCAGAGATTATTGTGTTTTTTTTACTAGCCTCATTTTTGTTACGATTTCTAGTTTTGTAGCCAAACATAAACATTTATGCTTTTTTAACAGCCTGATCTGCTTTCTCCTTTTCTCTGTTTTCATGCATGCTCAGTAAGGGATTCTAGGGGCAGCTGCTGTTACTTTGCCTGTTGTGGGCAGCTATACACAACTACAGTAGGATCAGATGATGAATACCCCATCCTTTCCCAATTCAAGCTTTATTGTACTGTTTACTGGTGACTTGATGCTGCAAGCCAGCAACTGAAAGTTTATGTTTCCCCAGTTCTCCTTCACCTATCTCTCAATGCCAATGCTTTTTAAAAACTTCCATCTAAACAGAGGAGAGAAGAGGACTGAGCGGGCAGAAAAAGACTTTGTTAAAAGTAGCTCTTCACACTCTATGTGGAACTGCATTTGGAAACTGTTCAAAAACTTCAGCAAATTCAAAGCCAAGCGGATAGAATGCTGACAAGGGTCTGTTACAGGGAGCACATAATAGCTTCATTGGCTGACTGTTCATTTCCAGGCACAATTCAAAGTGATTGTTATGACCTATGAAGCCTTATACGGCTTAGGTCTGGACTATTTGAAAGATTGTTTCTCTTTATACAAAGGAGGGACAAGGGAGTTACCATTTTCCTCATTGGACTGGGCTTCTTGCTTCTAGAGGCCTGTGTGCTGCTTTCATGAGCTTTGGGGAGCTAGCTTGACAGTGACTGAGAAGGTCTGGATCTCTGCTGGATGCATCTTATAAAGAGAATTGCTATCCATACTTGTTAGTCTTTAAGATTAGTCTTCAAGACTCTTTCCTTGAGTATATGTGTGGGGTAATATACTGAAACTGGAGACACAGTGGACGTTATTAAACAATTATTAAGCATCTCTTACAGAAAGCATCATCTTAACAGGTCACAGGAAACAGTCTGGTATTGAATAATATAGAATGGAGTAGTTACTTTCCAGCTGTTTTGGCTAGATCTCTCATCAGTCCTAGGTCAATTGTCAGGGATTATGGTTGTTGTAAGCTTGATGAGGTGCAGGAAAGTTTTTCGTGATGAAAAGTTGTGTCAGCAACTTATAAATTTTCCAGGGACTGAATAGGTGAATGAGGCTGGTAGTGCTCATCCAGTGTGCACACCCATTTACACCCACAACTAAGCACCTTTGCCTGCTTAGGTGAGCAAAGTTAAAGACTGGCCCCATGATTTGTAGTCAAGATCTTTGCTAGAAAAACAGTGATCTTGCTCAAAACCACTGTGAAGGGAGAATTTTGAGCCTCTACCCCCAGTGAATTTCATGCAGGAAAGATTTTTACCCACTGCTATGGACCACTTAGTCACAGTTTTCTCAATGCATGAACCATCGGCCCCTGCCCCCACACCCAAAAGTGTAGTTCTCCCACTCTACCCTTTATTTTATGATCTGTAGCATTGGGGGTGTATAATTGTTGTGACCATGCACTTTTCTCATGAGTGAAATTCTCAAAGCTTAGTGTTAATTAGTAAAAGACTGGATTAACAAGTTAACTCACTAGATTTTCCTAGCTAATTTCCCCCAGCTAACTGGATTCCATATTTAATGCTGAAGTTCAAAATATCCTTTAATGAATTGTGCTGTTAGAATTCATTTGGGTGTCACATTCAGGAATACTGGGAATACTTTCTTGCTGCCTCAACAGAAAAATTGTTACAACTGGAGGAAATGCACCACAGGGTTCTGCAGGCTAATCTGTGTGATCTTTTGGAAGTTAGCAGGGAGAAAAATAGGAGACAGAGAACTCTCTGGAGTCCAAGGAAGAGCAGAAGAACTGGGTTTGTGGAACAAAAGAAGAATTGAGTTTGGGGGAAATGAAAACAATTGAAAGGAATTGGGGTGGAGTGGGGGAAGTGAGTTTTTTGCTTAGTGCAAAACCAACATCTTTATGCAATATTCTAGAATGTCAGGCCTGTTAGGTCTGGAAGCTAAGAGTCCCTCCATCCCTACCCCATGGTTTTGTATGGAAGAAACTCATTAAAATAGGAATGCCTTAGATTGAATTTGGACTCATTTTCTCCTGTGTCAAAACCTGTGCTGTAGCACTGGCCTTTGCACACCAAAGTGGGCGTGGGGAGGCAGAAAGGATAGAGTGATTCAATTGTACAGAAAAATGTTCTTCGTATACTCAGAGACTCTCAGAAATTTCAGATTAATAATTCTCCACTCTTGATTCACTGACTATTCTTTGTAGGTCTGCTTTATAGCTGTACATGTAGTGCATTAGTATACTTTAATTCAAATGAATCACTTCTTATTAAATGTTAACTCCTTATTAAATATATGAAGAATGAGTAACCTGTACATATTGGTGGTTATAGAAAGAAGAGATGCAGGTGAGTGACAGTCTTCATTGAAGAAGTTGGGAGATGAGATCCCATGCTTTGCGACAACTTTTCCTAAACTGACAGTTCCCAGACGGATTCCCAGCATTCCGCAGTTGCAATCAGTTGCTTTATAGTCCATGTAGGAAAAAAATTCTGGGTTGAAGGAAGGCAGTATTAAAAGGACAAAAAACATCGTTTTGGAGGTGCCAGTAACAAAATGTGCTTTCTTATGATCAATGGTGAGAACATCAGTGTCATTCTCTGTAAATTCCATCGTCCATCTGAAACTGACATATTAAACAATGAAGTAATGAACAATCATTTAATCAGTTAAACCATTTGAATTATTAGCATTAATAATAGTGAATTAATGTTCCAATTTCTGACATTTCATACTGTCAAATTAATCTGCGAATCTGATGTGCCACGCTCTGGATCTTCCATTCCAGTAAGTGGTTAGCCTCCAGAGAATGCAAAATGTCGGGCAATTGAGGCTGCCCCTGTGGCAATTGACTTGACAGTTGTCAGAAACAGCCAAAATGTTAAAAAGGCTTTACTTCAGCCTCCTGAGAGGGCAATCATCAACATGCTGAGCTTCATGACTCCAGTATAATCACCCAGCAGGTAATTATAAGTAAAATGGTATTCTCCATGGTGTGATTAAAGTATTTTCATATCACCTGGAAAAATAATGGTTCCTTTTGTGGCCAGTCTCCCAGCTCATGTTTTCTCTTTGAATGAAGACACACACACCCCTCTCAGAATACTAGGCATGTGTTGAATAATGATGCATTTTAAAAGCCATAGGCCATTACAGTATATGCAGGAGAAGGATTATAATTTCCCAAGGGTATATGGCCTCAAAAATACTTGTTGACAAGGTTATAAGAAAAAATTATAGGACAGAGAAACAAAAGCAGCTCAGTAGGTTGAGAATTCGGCATTTAATTTAACTCTTATGTATCAGTTGTGTTTTATCGTTATTGCTATTTGCTCTTATTGCTATTTCTGTCCTTATTGCAGATAAACTTTTATTTATTTATTTGCTTATTTCCTGCTTTTTCCCCCAGTCTGGAACTCAAGGAGGCTAATAAAAGTTAAATAGCTGCAAAATTACTTCATACAAAACTAGAAACATAATTATAAATGAAATTAAAAGTGGGTAAAAGCATAGCCATTAGAAAGAAGAACAGCAAATATAAACGACAGAGCACGTGAAAGGTTCTTTCTTCCTGAGCAGTCTGCCCTCAGACATCTGCCGAAACAAAAAGCTTTGCCTGCTAATGAAAGGATAGCAAGGAGGGGCTAACCTCTCTTGGACAGGAGTTTTAGAGCATAGGAGTAGCCATCAAGAAGGCCCTTTCCCTTATTCCCTCCAAATGTAGCCTGAGTGTGGTGGGGTAGAGAAAAGGGCCTCCTAAGAAGATCTCAGGACATGGATAGGCTCACATAGGGCTAAGAAACTCATGGTTCAGGTGTTTCCTCTCTGCCTGCTGCTAATCACAACAATGACTCGTTCCTAAACAAAATTGCAAAAAGCATCAACATTTGATTTTGAAAACTAGGCTAAGAGTTTGCTCTTGTTAGTGTTACAACTGATGGCAATGTAAATCTTGATCATGCTTTTGCACAAACCATTGTGAAACGGTAGTATACACCAATCACAAAATTGACCATTTTAAACCTGTTAAGCCTATAAAATCAACTAAATTCCAATCAAAACCAATACAATTATTAGTCTTTAATACTAATCTGATTGCCAGTGAGGAATGAGCCATAGGCACCCAATCTCACAGCTGTGGGTACCATTGCAGAAAAGGCTCTCTCCTTTGCTAACTGCTAACCTAACTGATCTCTCTGGAAGGCATATAAGAAGGGCCTGCAAAACTGAGCTGAAAGCATATTTAAACTAGTACAGGTTAAAGTTAAGCTTTAGGTAATCTTGTCCAACCTGTTCAGGGTCTATAGGTCAGCCAAGGAGCTTAAAATTGGTCTATAAACACATTGGCAGTCAGTGGAGCTCATAATAGGGGTGACACATACTGAGATTGTATTCCACCCACCACCACTCATACTTTGGTATTCTGCACTGAACTGCCTTGCGTTGAGTTGATCTAATCTGGATGTCACTAGTACACAGGTAACTAAGGGTAATTTTCCCCTTTCCAGACAGGCTCTCAGCTGATGCACCAGCATAAACTGCTGGGAGGAACTCTTAGTCACCACTGTCACCTGTCCTTCCACAAAGAGTTGCCTTCATCTATCAGGAGGAAAACAGTTTCATCCAGCACTTCTTTCATTCCACTAGTCCACCTCAATCAGTTTTCCTGTCTATAGCACTTCATCATGCATGGATTAAGGTTCAGTTTTCTTTCCCTTGTCCTCTCCAAACAGTCTCCAGATATCAGAATTCCTTGTCCTTACTCAGATAAGAAAATGGTAATGCGATGCAAAGCTTTTTGTTTACATTTTAGTTCAAACCACTTAATGATTTCTCTCAGTGACTCACAGTGTAGCTGCCCTGAAAATCACACTCTCCTTCAGTTACTCTGTTTGGTCTATTTGTAAGAAACACATTTTCTCAGGTCACTATATGACATTCTGAGAGAGGGCTCAGCCCCAAGAATTGATCCAAGCCAATTGTAGGAAGAGGAAAGAAGCTGTACCTCACCAGATCTTCCTTATTGTTCCAATTATCTCTTGGTTGGAACGAGAGGTGCAGAACACTGTGTATGATTGATCTGTGTCATGTCTTTGTTTCTAACAGACACTAAGAGTCATCTCTTTGGCAAGCAGGGTCTTAATTGTGATATTTGGAGAACGTTTGAGGTTGTAATACAGTGGACCCTCCACATTTCTGAGGGTTTGGAATGCAGAACCCTTGTGAAAGAGGAAAAACTATGCATAATTCCCTCCATAATACCCCTCCCATTCTCTTCTGGAGTTCCCCACTCCCATTCCCTTGCCTCTAGCCCCGATGGTCCTGGGAGGAAGAAAAATGACAAGGTAAAAAGATGACTGGTAATTTCCTCTCAGATGGAGAAAAGAGGAGTGCTGAGTTCTGGTGCTATGTAGCTACTTCCAGTCACCATCTTGAGAAAGGAGACTCTTCCTAGAGGGGAGGGACAGGAGCAAAGAGAACACCTGACCAATCAACAGCCATTACACAGCAGAATGTGCAGCCAGTGGTAGAGAGGACATACCTCCAGCCGAGGGAGGAGGTGTTCACCCAAAAACAAAATAAATAAATGTCCATTTTAAACACAAGCCTTGCAAATCTGGTGTGAGGAATGCAAGGGAATGGGAGGAGGAGAAGGGGGGGAAGGCAAGCATGTGCCTTGCAAATAATCAAATTCTTGAGGTCAACCCCACAAATGTGGAGAGAGGACTGTAGTTCAGAGTTGATCTTGAAACCTAGGTAGGATACAAAAGCACAAACTGGGGATCTGTAATATAAATGAATGCTTTGCAGAGCCTCTGTTAATCTTTTTTTTTTTTTTAATACTTTCTGAGTAGAAAGGAGGGTTTGCTGGGACTGTTAGTATATTGAGCTATAGAATTACCCAGAAGATTAGTGCTGTTATACTTGCTGCTCTTTTAGGAGTGAATGGATCACTCAACTAAAACGTCTGCTGACTGAGTAGCAAACATTATTCACTATTTTGAGTAGAAATCAGCACAGATAAAAGAGTGAGAGTTAATCCACTTCAGCTTTTGCAAATCTCCAGTTCTTGTAAGAAAGAAAGGAATCAAATGTCAAATACAACCCATAGCAGACCTGATTTTTCCACTGTAATTATCACTCTAATGTAACTAAATGGAGATGAGCCTAACACCGCTGACAGTTATGATCAAACTGTTTAAGGATCCTACCAGTTAGTACAAGGGACCTACAGGTGAATACAGGGATCTTGGCAGGAAATAATACAAAATAGATGTTCTCTGGTTAAATTCAAGAGACACTTCATCTCTTTTCCGATATTTTTTCTGGGTTGTTCACACTGGTATGCTTTTCTGATGGGCAGGGATATCTTCAGAGGAGATAAAAACATGGTTTTCAATAAAACATAACCTACAGTGTAATGGATTTATTGGTGGGTTTATAGCCTTGCAACCTGAAAGGTGTGTTTTTTGTTAGGAAAAGCTGCAGTATGAATCCCATGAGAAGCCAGAAATCGGGGCTTGTGTGCTTTTCAGACAAAATAGTTTTGTGGATTTCAATCATTCTCTAACCTCACTAATCACCCTGGAAACAAGGTGAAATAATTCAGTATCTTGTTATGTACTGTTTTTATGACTGAGTTGAAAAACAATTGTGACATTTAAAAATAGCTTTAGGACTCTATCTTTTTATTAAAGCCCACAATAAAATCTCATAGGTCTAATCCTAGCTAGTTCTCAGTGACTGAAAAATGCACGGACGTGGTGCAAGGGAGAACTTGTAGAAATAAAATTTTAATGTAAGTAAAAGGACTAGCAGGAATTGTACAAGAATTTTTTGAGGCAGGAGTGGAATTTATATGAGTGTAGAAATGTACTGTAGCAGGGCAGTGGATCAGAGATATCAAAGATCTTGTATTTGTTGACTTGAAAATATGAGCTTCAGAAGCTCATAATACTTGCCTCAAATACACATTTTTAATCTGATCCAGAAACACAGCACAGTCCCTACTGCCCTTTCCCAAGTTGCCCAGACTCCAGACTACCACCCACCAGTAATTTTCCAACTGTGCGCTCAATTTTTCACTGCCTTGGGCATCTAATACTGCTGCTCTGGCAACACATGGGAGGGAAAGGTGTCACATCTTGGTGACAAATAGGGAAAAGTAATTTCCCAAGGGCTGCAACTGTCGCAAGATTGTATTTGCACCCTGGCAGAAATAATTGGAGATTGGCTTTGAAGAAACTATTTCCTGACTCTGACTGTGGAAAAATAGCCTGGGTTGTTGAGAGCCATTCTGACTTCAAACTCCTAAAAATGTGGGCTCTGGTCCTTCAAAAAGGACTTCAGTTTTGTCCCCCAGTTAACATTGCACTAAGCACTGGACGATTTTAAAAGTGTATGAATATTGGCAAAGTTCCACTTTCATTTTTTGTTTTGGATAAAGTGATCAAAAGTGCCCCTATAGCTTGTTGCTAAACCTAAAATAGTACGCCTGTTTCCCAGATGACACCTCTTTATAAAGCAGATCCACGAATAATCTAGTCACTTCCTGTATTCTGTTCCCATACCTGAATTTTCTTTGTTGCTCCACCTTTCAGGAGAGACGTGCAAAACAGACAACAGTCTTTTTAACACGTTTTCTCCTAAGTACCACCCTAGTGTGCTGACAGATGAATAGTGAGAGATCTGACATCCTAGCTATTAAATGGCTGAACAAAATAGCATGGGAAAGCCGCAGTTCTCTTCTCTCACTGATTTTGTTTGGGTATGATTTACATTCCAGGGTGGCACAATGTATGCTTAAGCCTTTCCTCCAAGTAGGCCTTACATCATTGCGTTCAGCTACTTCCATGTCTTTCTGGCCCGTTTGCCTGTGCTGAGGCTTCTCCAAGCAAGTGCAGTTCCTTGGAGAGCTGCAGTGGACAGATCAGATTGTTGATAACTGGTATCTTCACCACTGTTAGGGTGGTTTTCTTCTAGGAACTGACCAGGGACTGGGAATAGAACAACTGGAATACCAGGAGAGAACAGGGGGTATTGCACAGATATATTTAAAATGGCACAATTTGATGATGTAATACAAATTGCACATAAATCTGAAGTTAATAGATTTCTGGCTTAATAATGAATGTTATTCTGACCATATTTCAAGTTTTAAAAGGTTAAAAATGAATTTTTCCTTCAAATAATTATGTTTTTAATTTCTTTAAAAAAGTTCGAATGTGTGAACTAAAACAAAGCAGATGTGTTTTCTATTAATAATATGGGGATGGCATTTAAAATAAGCATTCATATGGTAGCTCACAACTCTGTCCCATGTGCTCTTGTAAACTAGTCGTGTTGATTTTCTATTATTGTTTGTTCTGGCCATAACTATAACTATTAGAGTGGTGACCAATTCAGTATCTGATTTATTTAATTTCCAACACCACAAAATGATAACTAATGGATTTAGTGGAATTTCACAACTAATATTCATAATGGCTAAAAACATTTTCTTTGAGAAGAATGTAATTCCAAGGAAGTACCAACAAACATGAAAGTAATCTCAACTCTTGTCCTTTGTTTCAACAGATGTCACTTTAGATGAGGAATGGCTATGCTTTTGGACTATAGTTCTTATCAGCTGTACTTAGTATAGGGAATGGTAAGGAATGATAGGAATTACAGTCCAACAACATTAGGAAAGTCACACATTTCTAGTCTTTAAACCCCATAGTTGAAAACCCTTTTAATGATTTGTTCTTAAGCTAGTTGCTGCAATGTATTTTGTATTCTATGTAAACATGTATGCCCAATATAATCTTTTTCCTTAAAAGCTGATCTGTTTATTTAAAGGGAGTATACATCTTGCCCACCATTTAATAAATGTCTTGTGAGTTTTAGAATCTCATGTAATGTTATTATTTCTTTAGCCATTTTGCATAATTGGTGGCCATGGTGGCTATTTGTGATGAGAACTGTACTACAAAACATCTTAAAGGCATCATTTCTGGAAAGGCTATAAGCAATGATGTGGCAATGTTCATTTCCTAGCTAGCTTTTAAGTGGCAAATTTTTCTTTTGTCTTCTCCAGTAGAAGCACTTTGGTTGCAATTCAAGGAAAATCACAGGAATTTACTTGGCTCTGACAACAAGTAAATCAATTTTAAGATTCTCTGCTTTGTTTATTACAACATTTCATTAAATCTGTTGCCTGGTGTGCAATTAGGGAGTTTCCAACCTTTCTATTATTGCTTCAGCTTATCACAGCCACAATTAAAATTGTTTTGTGGCATTCATTTTCAGTGACCTGTTGCAGTCAAAGAATTCTTAAACAAACAAACAAAAAATAATGAAAGTTACTAAACTAACTTTGTGTTTAAAGCTTTGATGATTTCCCATCTGAGAGTGAATGAAAGAGCATGTTCATTTTCTAACATACGGTACTCATATTTCCAGGACAAGTTTACTGGTGCAACTTGATGAACTTTTGTTAGTCTGAAGACCCAGATTTTTATTCTATTATATTTTATTGTGGTCCCATGTGCCCAGTTGCACTGCATGAACCTTCAAACGTTGACATCGTTAAGCTGGTTCCATCTTTTTGTCCTTTGTGGACTCTTTATCACCAAGCTAGTAATAGGCCCAGCTAGGAGATCCCAGGGTGGGACTGAAGCTTGATTCTCAGTGGTTCTGTTGCAAAACAGAGGTAGAGACCCACGGATTAAGGAAAATCGTTTATTTGTCTCAGTGGGATCATTCCCAGAAGGCTGAGCCCCGCCCCTTCATATTCACAGCAATTTATACATTTCCAGTGCAATCATCACATGCTCAAGAAAGAAAATAGATCTGTTGTACATAAGTTCCCATCAGTGTCTACAAATGTTGCAAATCTTCTGTAGCGCAGCCAAGGCTAGTGAGTCAAGCCAAACCCATAACATTCCATTATACAAAGTTTTTTTGTCTTTCCTTCAAACACAGAGGGACTTCAATTGCAGACAAAATTAACTGCTTTTCCCTTACACCCAGAGGTCATCTAGACTGACCTGAAACTGTCTCCACCACAGTTCTTTTTTGCTTTGACCCATATAATCTAACCTTATAATTGGCAGGATGGATGAGGAAGGGGAAAAAGCTTCCTTTTGCATGCGGTACTGGGATCACTGCATGTTTAGGGTGGAGCCCTATTTAAACTGATAAATAACCATTCATCCACAGAAGTTCCCAAATTAGCAAGCTGTTCAGCTAGCGAATCAAATTTGGAAAAAAACAAACCCTCAAATTTTAAAATTGCTGCACAAAAACTAATATTTTAGTTCTCACCAAAAAGACAATAATGTCAGCACTGATGGTATCTCCTTTTGGAAGATAATCAGAAGTCAAGATACTGCCAGAGACATTAATCTGAAAAGTTCTTCCAAAGTCCCTTTTTTTAAAATTAATGGCTGTCACTGACTACTCTGGGGCAAAATAAATTGCTGTAGAATACTGTAGAAACACACACACACAATACACACACACACACTTGTACTGGGAGATCTGATGTCTGGTGGAGAACATGCAGGTGCATGCACTGGGATTTTGTATTCCTTATAATTTCTTACAGAATAGATACAATCTGTAAGTAATCTTCTGTCATTCTGTTTGGCAGGTCTTGTTGTATATGATAAGTTTTGGACTGGGGTGTATAGGATTTTTAGAAAGAGCAGCTCCTCCTCCTTTTTAGTAGTCTTGTTAATGCGGTTTTCTCATCCATTCTCTGAACAATATTGGTTTTGCAGTATCTGCAGTTTTCTAAGGAATATTTTGTTCTCTTGTGGAAGCCTTATCTTATGGCTAAGTTGCCTCAAAATTTGAAACATATTTATCTATCAGAATTCAGGATGAATATTTCAGTAACTTCTTGTCCAGACCTTAATCCAAAGATATTTTTGGTTCTGCCAAAATTAAGGATATATTGTTTGACTTTGCTTGTAAAGTTATGTTTTAAGTTATAATTGTTTATCAATCTACTGCTTGCAATACAGATAATGTGTAGAAGAGTGGGAACCCTCCAAAGGTTCAAAAATGCACCTGTGCCAGATTTTAGAGGCTACAAGATCCCCCTTTTCCTAAGTATTTTTTGACTGAAAAAGGCCTCTTGTGCTCAAGTGCAAGAGGGGCACGTTTATGTGAAGGCGGATAAAGTGGGAAGGGAGCGAGTTTGCAGTTTGGGCAATGATCTGATTTCAGTTCAGGGACCTTTTTCAAACTAGGTGTCTGGGTGATTTTTTTTTTCTTTTTTTCCTTTTCTTTTTTTTTAAATGAAGGTGGGTGGGCTGCACTGGGGCTCTGGAGTTTGCATGTGGCGCATGGAGTGCACTTTGCCCACCCCAGTTAGATTGTGATCATTATACTATGTTAATCTTTTTCACATTCAACAAGATTGATCTTACATTGGTCTGAATTATTTCGTTGTACAAAATAGAGTAGACCCATTGACTCAATGGGATTTACATATTGACTTACAATTCAACACCTGATTCAGTGGGTATGCTTTTAGGATTCAGATAGGTGTTTTACATTTGAGTATTGATTTATCAGGGACAGCCCTAATTAATTCTCTAGTGTTCCTCTTTTTCAGCTCCTTTTAAAAATGACCTCATTTCACTCTCTTCCTCCCACTTTCCTCCTTTATCTTCAACTTTGCTTGCTGCAAGCTGAGTTCAAAGTGCAAAAGTACTTAGCATGCAGTTAAATCTACAGAGGGAGATAGGAGGGGGCAGAATCTTGCCCTTCCACATAAGGTCAGGCAAAAGCAAACTGCTGCAGGCTCTTCTACCTTGTATGGTCTTCCTTGTTAATAACTTTTGTCATATTGATGTTGCTTGGCTACATGTGTCCTGGATTTCATGTGTGAAAGGTTGGAAAGTATGTAAGCAAAATATATACACATTTGTGAGCAATGTGAGCAAAGAAGCTGATTTGACTTAAAACTTCATACCCCATGGTAAAGGTCAACCATAAGCACCAGTGGCGGAGCTTGGAGTGTGTGTGGGGGGGCGGGAAGGGTCAGGGCTACAGCGCATGGTGGCATAGTCATTGTGTGCAGGGGCATGGCTGCAGTGCATGGGGTGTGGCCAGGGTGTGTGGGGGCATGGCTACAAGCCGGGACACCCCAGAAACATTCCCGCCTGGGGCAAACTGCCACCCCCACCCCCACATCCCTATGTGACTGATAAGCAAAACACAAAGGCACACAAAATATCTGAAGTCTGTACTTAAGGTTAAGAACTGACTGCATTGACTGAACAGATGCATAACTGGAATCTTTTTCCAGAATTCATAGTGTTATGCAGGAAATCTGATGCTTAGGATCAGGAAATAGGACTGCAAAATAGGATTGTTTCAATGAATTTTGCACATAGCTGGTTCTAAACTATCATGGAATTGGAAAGCAAATTATAAACTATTTTTAAAAGACACAATTTCTGTACAAGTTTTTAACAATGGTTTTGGAATCATGAGATGAGCTCTTTTCATTTTATTGTAAGCAAAACATGTACTAAAATTACAGCTAGAAAGGACCCATTCCTACTCTGTACTCATTTTTCCCCCTCTTTGACCCAGGTTGCTGTCTGTGTAGCAATCTTTTCTGCTTCATGAACTTCTTAAGTCTGTGCTCCAAGGCAGCTGTTGAGTGAAAACAAAAGGTCACCCGCAGTTTCAGGAAGCCCCAGGGACATTGTTGTAAAAATGACTTAATATGCAAACATTTATTAAGAGAACAGACTTTAGGGATGAGGTCATAAGTTAATGGATGTGGAATGGAAAGTAGAAAACTAGGCCCTGTATGCTGGAGAGTATAGATGTCATAGAGCTTTGTTGTTTAAATTGCATTTAAACAAGGTCACATTTTTCCAAGTCAGCTATCTGTTGCTGTTTTTAGTTAAGGGTATGTTTAATTTAGACAACATTCAGTTTTCTTAGGTGGGGAATGTTACCTGTGGGGAAGGCATTTATGTAGAAGTGGTTGGGCCAGGGAACCTTAGTTTGGGAATTTGCTGTCAAGGTTGATGTACGGCTTGGGTGGGTGGGGCTCCAGCCACCTAACCCTCAACACAAACACACCACCCGTAGGATGACACAGAACGTACGTAGATCTTGCAGGGTAGGATAACAAGCTATAAGATATAAGTGGAACCACCTGTGGTTGACCTTGCCCTCTGTTAATCCCACCCCTACCAAACCAAATGAAAGTTACACAAGGAGTGAGTGGTATTGGGCAAATTTAGTTTAAATGTGTGGTAGCCTTGGAAATATGTTCTTAAATGACAAATCCCTTTTCCTTGGAATTAATATGCCTGAGTGCTTACATTTTAAAGTCCCCATATGTGAAGTGGATAAATGAAAAAGAGCAATGGAACTGAATTGTTGCATGAATGGCCAAATACTTTCCTTCACACACAAAAGCCACTGCTGTTGGGATTAAGTCATGCATGCGTTTTTCTAAGCTTTTTGCTACAGCATCTTAAAATGTGGTGAGGATCCAATGATGGATTTCTGTGGGTGGAACTGTAGTGAGAAGGGATGATCTTGCCTTCCCACTGCCAGTTCCCTGTTCCCCAGAAACCTTCTCTAGTGAGCTGGGAAGCTATCTGGAGCCAGATTTGGGTTGGCAAGGAGTGCTGGAAAGAAGGAACTTCTATTATATAGGATTAAATCCACTAATGATATGAGCCCATGCTGCAACTTGCTTTACTTCCTAGTCAACAGTGATAGCTTTATAGTAGTCTTATGGCTAGTTGGTACTTCAGGCTGTTTTAAATGCTCTAATAAAATCATAAAGGTATTCAATTATAGTTTAAACAGGGAAAATATGCTAAGATGGGAAGCTATCATGAACCTTTTTAAGTCAAGCATAGGCCATTTCCGCACGCAGTGAGGGAATCGCTCCCTGCCGCTACTCACCGGATCTTCTTTGGGTCCAGTCCGGTCCGGGGCAAGGAGGAGCAGTGCGTGATCGCAGATCTGCACTGCTCTGGCATCCAAAATAGCAGCTTCCAGTTGGTCGTGGTTCACGACCAACCGCTGAAGTTTGCCAGCCTAAAGCCCGCCCTCTGCAAATCGCAGGCTCACATTGGTGAGAGCCTACGAATCTGCATTGGGGAGCAGGCACACAGTGGCGCGCTGGCATTTTGAAAAACCTGAAAAATCAGGTTTTTCAAAAACACGCTGGAGGACCACTTGGGATCGCTCCAGAGCGGACTGAGGTGTGGATCTACACTAAATAGTCCGGATCCAGTCCGCTCCAAGGTGCAGACGTTCTCCATGGAGGATGCACTGCACTGTTTTTTTTTAACCCGTGCGGAAATGGCCTTTGTTATAGTTAATATAGTTTGCCTTTTTAAATATTCCAGTTGGGATTTTCAGAATATCCAAATGATGTTTACGTTATCCTGGTTCTGGTAATTCCCAGCACAAGCTGCAATGTTCTGTTCTCACTTTGAAGGTGTGTTTATTTGTAATTCCAAATTCATCCAAACAAAAAAGTGTCCTTCGCTTCTATGTTTTAGAGTTATAGTGAATTCATGGATATGAAATGGCGCCTTTTGTCCTATAGCATTATAATTCTAAAAGAGAGGGCGAGAGAGAAGGAGAGAAACCACTTCAGCAAAAGTACATTCAGGTTTTTATAACCCCTTTGAAGAGTTCTAACACAGACAACCCAAAAATGGCAACAAACAGTACCCCCCAGATACTTGAATGAGTGGACGTGGAGGCAAACAACAACCAGCAAAACCCAAGAAGCTTTACTGCAAGAACGCAACATTTCTTCAGACCAGTCTGAAAGAGCCCAGGTTGCGTTTGGCATAAACTTTTGTATTTTCCAGCCAGCTTCATCAGATACATGGAGTGTAGATCCACTTCCATTTTAATTGTGTAATGATTTGCATAGTAGCTTTGCACCCTTTGAGGCTTGGAATCTTTAAGGCCCTCTGGCCCATGTGTGTTAACCCCTACAGCCTTTTTATATCATTATCTCCCTTCCCATCTTTCTCCTATTTGTTTTCCATCATCTGAACAACAGCAACAACAACAATAAGAAAAGCAGAAAAAGATTATGGCTGTACCTCTGGTATGACTCACTTTAGACTGGTGTGAGAACCAGTTCGTGCTCCACCTGCTACAGACAAATTCAATCAGGCTGGTAGCACTTTAGACAAGCTGCTAGTGGTGAAGCGTTGCTGGACATCCAGGCTAAGGCCCAAAGAACCCTGAAACATGGGACCCAAGACATTTTAAAACATGGGACCCAAGACACACTTTTAAAAAACTGTTCTTACTTTCCTCTTCTATGTGGTAATCTATTTTTTTTTTTAATCTAGAAGGAGTTTTGTTAGTTGCCTGGAAGTCAGTTTTTCCAACTTTAAAAGGTCCCAAAACAACACTGAGCAGCTCAAGTCCTAGATTGTCCTTTATGCTGTGGTATGGATACATGAGAGTTTGGGCATACGGTTCAAACTGGCAAGGTCTGTCAGAGATAGATTCTGTTCAAAATTTCCTTGAGTGGGAAGCTTTGAAACCGGGGCATATGGGTGGGGGACTGAAGGTATTGCCTCTCCCATTGAATTCCCAGACATCCAAAGAAGGAAACCATCTCAATCTTTAGGTTTCTAGCATTGTGGTAACTTAAAGCATTTAGAAATAACAATTTAGGCAGCCAAAGAAAAGGGATGAACATAGTTATCAAGGGAATGCAAGCACAGCAGACAAAAGAGTTCTAGGTGTGAATAATTTTCAGTGACTCACATTCTGCAATGCTTGAAATTTGGGGACTAAAGGAAAATTTCATCAGTGGGGAGAATTCCCTCATTGTGCCTCTAGTGATAGAGAGTATAGGGAGTATTCAGCATAGAAGGGAAGCTGACCTGCTGCTTGAAGGGAAAGGGAAACCAAGAACTACCATGTTCTGTACCAATGTTGTGTTTTTTAGAATCATAGTTGGAAGAGGCCTCATGGGCCACTGAGTCCAACCCGCTGCTCAGGCAAGATGTCCTGTTAAAGCATTCCCAGCAGGTAGCTGTCTAGCCTTTTTTTGAAGAAATCCAAAGAAGGAGACCAACTCTCTAGCAATTGGTTCTGTTGCCAGACTGCTCTTACTGTCAAGAAGTTCCTTCTAATGTTCATTAAAAATCCACCATCCTGTATCTTAAAACCATTAGACCTGGCCCTGCCCGGTGGGGCAGCAGAGAACAGGTCTGCTTCCTCCTCCCTGTGGCAGCCCTTGTGGTAGTTAAAGAGTCCAATCATGTCACCTCTCAGTCTCCTCTTCACCAATGAACAAGCCCAGCTCCTTCAACCTTTCCTCATATATTTTCTTCTCCATATCTCTTATCATCTTTGTTGCCCTTATCTGAACCTGCTCCAACTCCAAAGCCTTTGACTTTGCACTGCGCCAACTTGTCTGTATCCTTGTAAAATGAGGTGCCCAGAACTGAATACAATACTCCAGATGAGGCCTGAACGACACAGAATATAGCGCTATATATAGAGTATAGTGGGACTATTACTTCCCTCAACTTGGAAAATATGCCTGTATTAATACAGCCATAATATATCCCTCATCCTATACCTGTGCTGTTGGTTTTTGTGGCCTAAATATATATTTTTGCATTTGTTTCTACTGAATACCATTTCATTAATTTCTTTTCAATTTTCTGGTTTATCTAGGTCCTTTTCAGTTATGTTCCTTTCTTCCACTGTGTTCAGCACCCCTTCTTGTTTTCTGCTGTCTGCAAACTTGATAAATATAACCTCCAGCCCATCCTTTCAAGTTCTAGTGTAACATTCAGACTACTGCACTATGCTGATTCTTAAGATACATTCTTAGGGGTTTTTCCATAGCCTTCCTCTGAAGCCCAGAGAGTGTAAACTGCCCAAAGTAATCAAGTGATGTATACTTGAATGTAGTTGATTACTATTCACTCATCAGCAGAATATCACAGTTATAAAACAAGACAGCTCAGTTATAAATTGTTATAAATCTACTGTGTTCATCTTTTTGTGGTGTTCTTGTGATACATGTTTTGTTTCTAAAAATTACCAAAATACAGATTTGTTTGCAAATATTTTCACTGTTAGCTTATCTTTCATGGTTTTCTTGTATGGACAGTTTATGACTATCTTGTGTAGATTTTAGAATGCATTCTCTGTATTACAAAGAGGCCCTGATGAGTCTTCTGATGTTTTCCAGAGTTCCTTGAATTTACGGCTGTTGCCATTGGTAAAATGCCACTATGTGTTGTCTAAACCCTCAGGCCACAGATCATTTCAGGGTTTTATTAACACAGCTCCAGCTGTTCTTACTCTTACAATATTGTTTTCCTTCCTCCTGCAGCGTTCCTTTATAAATGTTATGGAAATAACACTAGGTTAAGATAGGCAAAGTACAGTTTTCCGACACCTGATATTCCTTACCATGGGATATACTACGTAGAGCTGATGGCAGTTGCAGTCCAGCAACATACAACAGCTTTGCCCAGTTCTGCTGTAAGGGCTAGGTCCAGTTTTAGTTTTAATTAGAACAGATCAACTGAATTAATGGAAACCTTATGTAATGGATTTACTCAAGTAGGGACTGATAATTGGATTTAGCCCCGAGTAGTAGTAGTAACACTAAACAGTAGCCAACCTGGCTAGTATTACGGAGACATGGTTGGATGAAGCTGGAGGGAGAGGTAACCCTTCCCAGTGTTGTCCACTTGGTTTCTCCATGAAGCCACAGGCAAAGCATGGGATGGAGAGGTGGCATTGCTGTGGTCTATCAGGATTCCATCTTCCTCACCAGATGCCCTGTCTCACAGTTTGCTGTGTTTGAATGTTTGTACTTAAAGGTGGGTGGCTGTGACACAATAAGGATTTTGCTGGTGTACTGCCCACTCTGCTGCTCAAACAGTCTGTCTTCCTGAGCTGGCTTTGTTGGTCTCAGTGGCGGTATTGGAGTCCCCTCAGCTAGTTGTGTGTGGGGATTTAACATCCATGGAAAGTCATCTGTTAGGAGCAGCTTCATGACTTCCATGACAACCATGGGTCTGTCCCAAGTATTATTTGGTGCTACCCCTGCTGCAGGACACACGCTGGATTCAGTTTTCTGTGTGAGGCAGGATTATGGTGATCTGGATGTGGAGAAACTTTCTATACTTCCATTATCTTGGACAGATCACTACCTAGAGAATTTAGATCACTAGAACTCACCATCTGCAGGGGTAGAGGCTGATTAAGTTGGACCACCCCAGGAGGATTTTGGATCTGGATGGATACCTGAGAGCACCTGCCTCAGCGACAGGTGATCTTGACAAAGCTTGACTGATCTCTGGAATAGGGAAATGGCCAGGGTGGTGGACACAATCAGCCATAAGTGTCCCTTCCCATAGAGTGGAGCCAAGTGAATATTCTGGTTTACTGTACTGCTGACAGTGATGAAACAACTGGAACAGAGACTAGAGCAATGATGGCCAAGGCCTTGGAGTGAGTCTGACCAAACATGAGCTAGAGGTCATTGGAAAGCCTATGCCATGGTGATTGTGGCAGGAAAAAAAAACAACCCTTCTTCACTATTACCATTGCATCCACACAGTATCATCCAGCTGAGTAGTCTTAAGTGGTTAGGGACCTTTTACATTCTGCCACACAAGAGCACTATATAGACCACTCAGGAGACTGCTGTGAAGAATTTGCACAGCACTTTGCAGATAAAATTGCTCGGATCTGCTCTGACTTGGATGCTGTAGTTGTTACAGGTCCAGTGGCTATAACTTTGGCCCCTACTTGTCCATTGTTACTGGATACATTTTAATTTGTGCAACCTGAGGATGTGAACAGGACCCTTAGAGAGGGGAGAGCCACCATGTGCGTACTGAACTCATGCCTTTCCTGGCTGTTAAAAGCAGTTTAAGGAGGACCGAGAGATTAGGTAAAGGGACTAATGAATGCCACACTACAGCAAAGCATGTTTTCATCTACCCAAAAGAGGCTGAGGTGAGGCCATTATTGAAAAAAATCCTCCAATGACCCCACCGTACTGAGGGACTATCAACTAGTCTCCAATATCCCTTTTCTGAGCAAGATTCTAGAGCACGTGATGGCTTCCCTCCTCCAGGGCTCCCTGGATGAAATCGATTATCTCAGTCTGGCTTCAGGCCTGACTTTGGTCACCTTGGTAATGACCTATGTAGGGAATTAGACAGGAGGAGCATGTCCCTGTTGGTTCTTCTGGATGTCTGAGCAGCTTTCAGTACTAAAAACCACAGTATTCTTCTGGGTTGCCTCTTTGGGATGAGACTTGGGGGCACTGTTTTGTAATGGCTCTGTTTTTTCTTGGAGGGGTGAACTCAGAAGGTGGTGCTGGGGGATGCCTGTTTGACACCCTGGTTAGTAGCCTGTGGTGTTCCTGAAGATTCAGTTCTGTCCGCCATGCTGTCTAGTGAGTACATGAAAATCCTGGGAGAAGTCATGCAGAGTTTTGGGGTTCACAGCTTTTTTTCTTTTTTCCATCTGTACTAAACCAGTTTCTTCTGTCATTAATGGGACTGAATGGGGGTGAACAATCTGAAATTCAACCTGGATGAGACAGAGCTGTTCCTAGTCAGTTGGAAGGCAGATCAGAGAATAGGGATTCAGTCTGTGCTGCAGTGGGTTATACTCCCCCTAAAATCTCAGGTTTGCACTTTGAGAATCTGAGACTTTTAAGCCTGGATGCCCAGGTTTTGGCTGTGGCTAGGAATATATTTGCACAGTTAAAATTAGTGAGCCAGCTGCCCCTGTTCCTTGTGAGGTCAGATCTGGCTAGGTGAAACATGCCTTGATTTGGACTACATTTGGACTCCTGTAACCCATTCTGTGTGGAGCTGCCTGGGGAAACTGGTTGGAGACTGAATGGGTCCAAAATACTGTGACCAGGCTGTTGACCAAGGCTGGTTACAGGGATCATGTGACTCCTCTGTTGAGACAGTTTCATTGGCTACCAGTCTGTTTCTGGGTAGAATTCAGAGTGTGGGTTTTGATCTCTTAAGCCCTATACAGATTGGGTCCGGACCATCTGAAAGACTGTATCTCCTTATACAAGCCAGGTCAAGTTTTAGGATCTGCAGGAGTGGACTTTCTCTCACTGTCACCACTGTCTCAGGTGTTGTCTTCTCCTGGTGCGTCTTTTTCTGGTGAAGGCTATTCCTTCCATGGTTAGTCCAATTGGCCCCTTTTCTACTCTCTTTCCTCTAGCAGATGAAGATGTTTATATTCAGGCAGGCCTTTCAATTTTTATTATGGAGTAATAGTGTGTGTATAAAGTAGTGTGCTGTATTTTTAATCTTTTACTGTAAATTATTTTAAAAATACATTTTAAATGCTTTAAACTGATTTTAATTATGTTTTTGAAGAATAATATTGTCATTTAATTCTCTTTTAACTTTGTGTAAACTAATATTTTGTGTTGTTTCTGTTGTGTACCTTCAAGTCATTTTGGACTTATGGCAACAACCCAAAGTCAAACCTATCATGTGTTTTTCTTGACAAGATTTATTCAGGATGGGGAGTTCCCTTTGCCTCTTTCTGAGGCAGAGAGAATGTGACTTGCTTACAGTCGCCCAGTGGGTTTCCACAGCTGAGTAGAGATCTCCAGAGTACAAACCTCAAACCGCTCCAGCTCACTGGCTTTCAAACTCATGTTTTAACTTAATCTTTTTTAAAAAAATTGTAAGCTGCCTTGAATCCTATCTCAGGAGAAAGGTGGGATATAAACCGAATTAATGAAAGAAAGAAAGAATGAATGAATAAATATTTTAAACTCATCCCGTCTGAGACAGCAAGGCATTGGTTCACACAATCACTGAAGGATTAAAGGATGATTTGCGTATACAGGTAATTGGTCAGAATTTTCGCAGGAAAAATAAAACTTTGATACCATCAGTGCCCTCTGAAGAACAATATTTTACAGTGGAATCAGTTCACATATTCAAATTTTGAGAGATCAAGTGATGTACATACATACATGAGCCAGTCCCTGATTCTTGTAGTTGGGAAAATTTCTGAAGGATGATATTTTCAGTGCAGTACCTGCAAATGCAAAAGCAGTCCTATTCCCTCTCTGGTGTGTATGTGTCTTTGTGTGCCCTTCTTGCAGCCTACACTGTACTCTGCATAGGTGATTTGCATGCAAATTAATATTTTCTGAAATATGTTCCAATACAGCACATGAAAATGATCAGTACTGTACCAGGTGGGCACCTCAAAAGAACAGAGGCATTATTCTTTTCAACTGAGAACTATGGCATTTTTATTACATTGTGCTTTTGGAATTTTAAAAATGCTTTTTCAGTAGTATGTAACATGGTCATTTTCCCTCAAACTTCTGCTTATACTATCTGCTTGAAATCCAGGTGCTTTAATAATAGCTATATTTTTTTTTAAAAAAATCCAGTTTAATATAGGAAGATGTCATTGACTTTATTGAGTAATTAATGGAGATCATTAAGCTGTCACTGTGGGTGAAATCTGAATACATGCAGCTTGAACAACATACAATGTACAGTCTGGGAAGCAAAGGAAAGCATTCAGTCTTTGGGTTTATTCCTTTGGTATTGGTGAACAGATAAGTTTTGTTATCTTCCATAATAGAAGGGCTATTCAGAACAGAGTTCCTGAAAGGATTACAGTAATATAAAGTGAAATGGATCTGGGAGGTGCTCATCTTGCACAATTAAAGATAGTTCCATTTACTGAGGAATAAAAGAACAGCAATGTTTAAGACACCCTTTTCATTTATTTCGTAGGATTACCTTGACTGTATCACTGACCAATCCAAGCTCTCTTTGGGGGCAGAGGAACGATCGGCATTGTTTGGGAACATAAAAGATATCTACCATTTCAATAGGTAAGTAAATATTTGACTTAAGCAAAAGCGTATATGGTGACTACTAATCAAAGTGATTGTTGGGTTTTGCCCCCACTCTGCCACCAGATTAAAGACTGAAGTAAGAAAAGAAAAGAAGGAGTATAATTCTGTTTAGAATATAACAAACAAAAAGTATAAGTTATCTATGGGATTCTACCACAAATCCTATTAACAAAACATTTGGACATCTTAATTTATTTAAAAATATTATTTCTAGGTGGGTGTAGAACAAGCCCTTCTTATATATGAATTTAGACAAACAGGAAACCAAATAGCAAGATTCTGCTGACTATATAAGGGGTCATCTTTTTTCCTTCTTCCCTTGTTATCTTCCTCTATAAAGGGAGAATGACTGGGAACTGATGAAGCTATTGCTAAGTTAAGTAAATGATTTACTTTCTCCAGGCCTCTGAATACAGGGGTGGGCAGCCTGATACCCTCCAAATATTTCTTATAAGCCCCAGCCAGCATGGCCAATGGTGAAGACCTGTGTAATAGAAAACATCTAGAAAACCCCAGGTTGCTGATAACATCCTGCAGAACATGATAGCAATGGAAGGAGCCTCAAAATGCTGTATGCTCTACAGCCAGGAAGTGTGCTTCTTTCAAAAGGCCTTTTTTGTACTTCTGTTTCTTTCTCTCCCTCTTTGAGGTGTTGATTTTTATCAAAGCTGCAAGGACCATTGCATTTATTGTTGTTGGCAGATAAACATTTGTATGATCAAGACAGAACAAACGTAAATACCATTTGTCACATCTTCAGACTCTACATAGCCATTTGTCACCTCCTCAGAAGAAAATGGCATGCATGTACACACGCTTTGTACTTTGTTGCCAAAACAATTCAGTGCGTACACTTAAAATTGTACACAATATTCCTCTAATCCAGAGATTAAGCCCTGGATTAACTCTCTACTGAAGGATGACTCCACATACATATTTAGCTTAAGTAATTAAAGGGTGTTGGAAGATGGAATCAAATATCTCATACTGGCTTTAATGCAAAGTACTGCTGTCTTGGCAACAGCCCCCAATTGGTGGGCATCTGTTTCTGTTCCATCCCCCACTTTTTTTTTAAAGGCGTGTACTTGATGGATCACAACAGCTATTTCTGTATATTGAGTGATTTTTCTTTTCTTTCTTTTTTATTTTTTTAAATGAAAGATCTTTTGGATTAATATCAAGAGAAGCTTTTTTAAAGGAACTCCAGGGGAAGCATATAAACACAAGATTTGTATTTAAAGATATGTGAAAGAATCTTCCATGAGTGGTTAAGGGTCCTAAACTTTCATACTTTTTTCCCTTTCTAATTTTTGGGAGCCTGACATTTTCAAGGCTCAGTGCCTTGCTAACTGAGAAACAGAAGCTCAAACTGGAGTACAGTCTTCCCTCCACGTTCATGGGTTTGACTTTCACAAATTTGATTATTCACAAGGTGCCTGTTTGCCTCCCCCTCATTCTCTCCTACCCATTCCCTGGCCTTTTGCTCAGGCATAAGGCAAGGCATGCAGGCAACAGGCAAGAGAATGGGAGGGTGAGTCATTCACCCTCTGTTTGCCTGCCTGTTGCCCACGTGTTCAGAAAGAAGGAAGGGTACATGGGCAACAGGCCACCAAATGGAGCAGAGGAGCCCCAGGGAGGGGAGGGGAAGGGGAACACTCACTTGGGTAGAGGGGAGTTATTCACGTTTTTTTATATTTTCAGGAGGGGTCTATATCTTGAACCCTTGCGAAACTTGAGAGGCCACTGTATGTTAATTTATTCAAGCTGTTTGCTATTTCCATTTTTGTCCACAAAATTAACACTCTGTATATACTCTTCCATAATGGGTTGGTCGTACTGGGACATAAATAAAAGCTAATGATAAAAAATGCTTCTTCATAATTATACTATGCTACACAATTGTGTCAGAGAGACAGTGCTGAGTAGTGGTTTAAGTGTTAGACTAGGGCACTGGGAGCCCAGGGTTTGAATTCCCACTTTGGCTTGGAAACCCACTGGGTGACCTTGCACTCTCTCAGCTTCAGAGGAAGTCAATGACTATCCCCCTCTGAACAAATCTCATTGGTGGTTCTTTGCCCATGTCTATGCCCCATGTTTTACCCAAGTGGTGCTAAGTGAAATTGAGAATCAGTTTTCGATAACCCCAATACCAGTGCCTTCCGCCATCTTGCAAAACTGCAAGCTAATACAGAAAACTCATAAGAATTTAAGCAATTAAGGATGGTGGGAGAATGATACCATGTGCCTTTATCTCAATCTGTCCTTCATGTACCAGTGAATAAATAGCAAATTACCAGTTGTGTTCCACCTACCTTAACCATCTATCTAAGTCTTTGCTTCTACAGGGGCCCCTCTACTTTTGCAAGGGCTCAGGGTGCAGAACCCTTGCAAAAGTGGAAAAAATGTGAATAACTCCTCCCTGTTACCCCCCCTCCCATTTCCTTGCCTTTTGCCTCTCACTGCTGGGGCCAGAGGTGAGGGAATGGGAAAGGGATCTCTGGAGGGGAGAAGGAAGGTGTATGTCTGTCTCCTCCCCTCAGTTCCTTTTGTCTTTTGTCTGGACGCTTGCCTTTCTTCTCCGCAAAACACAAGGGAATGGGAGGAGGAGAATAGAGGAGAGGCACATGAACTCCTCACGAATAATCAAATTCGCGAAGGTTAAACCTGTGAATGTGCACAGAGGACTGTACTCCCAGCTTACTTGCCAGCAAGCCTAAGTAAGTCTGATGGGATTATTTTTGCTTATGATCAGAGTGTGAGGGCCAGACCAAACAATATAGCACATTTTAAAAAATGAAAAAAACAAAACAAAACCCAGCCTGAGAACAAAAGATAAGTACATTAGAGGAGGGCTGCTTCATCTTTTTTCCTTCTGGTTCTTTCTCTGTTCAGAGCTATCCCTTCCAGCTGCTTTTCTGCTTGGGGTGAAGAAGATGTGGGACCCTGTAATATTTTCTCTCCTATTGTGAAAAAACATCTAAGGAGTTTTGGGCAAAGATTGATGAAAGGGGTATAGGTTAAGCACATCCTCTTCTACTGCTGCTTTACTTTCCATCACAGATCTCTGAACTGGTTTTCATTTAAGCACAGTCAAAAACCCAAACAGCTATGAAAGAGAAACTCGGCTACATATACCATGTCTAATTAAACTGGAGGCTGCAAATGTGCACATGCTTTGTAAAAAAAAGTAAGACCCATTGATTTTTTGTTGTTTAGTGCTGTCACGTCATCTTCAACCTCTGGTGACCCCATGAATGAGAGATCGCCAAGTCAGTTTGTCATCAACAGCCTTCATCAGCTCTGGCAGACTCAGGGCTGTGGCCTCCTTGATTGAGTCTATCCACCTGTAATTCTGTCTTCCTCTTTTCCTACTGCCTTCTCCCTTGCCAAGCATCAGTGTCTTTTCTACTGAGTCATGTCATGAATCATGAGTCATGTCTTTTTGTGATATGTCCAAAGTATGACAGTCTCAGTTTAGCCGTCTTGGTTTCTCTGGATTGCTCAGGCCTGATTTGCTCTAGGACCCATTTGTCTGGCAGACCAGGGTATCCACAGGACTCTTTCTAGCACCACATTGCAGATGAATTGATTCTCTTCCTATCAGCTTTCTTCTCTGCCCAGGTTTCACAACCATACCTAGAAACTGGAAATAAAATGGCATGGGCAATCCTAACTTTGGAATTCAGTGATATATCTTTATACTTGAGGAGCTTACCTAGTTCCATCATAGCTGCTCTCCCAAGTCCTACTTTTATTTCATGACTGCAGACTCCATTCTGATTAATGATTGAGCCAAGATTTAGGAAATCTTTGTGTATCTCAATGTCTTCACTGTTTGCTTTAAAGTTACGTAAATCATTGTGATTATTATTTTGTTTTCTTAATGTTCAGCCATAAACCCACCAGTGGGTTTTCTGGCGAACACAGGCAAGATTGGGTGATAAGTATGAGTTCAATTCCTCAGGGAGTTGTGTGGAGAGGAAATATCAAAAGGCTGTAGCAATCATAATTATCATTGATAATCTGCTGTAAAGTTCACCTTGTGCTGCAAAATATCCAGTCTTTTGTTTGAAAATTAATGTGCATCTACTTAACAGAAACGATTAATGACAACATCTATTTGGTTACCCCTCCAGTACATCAAAGTTAAATAAACAGCCAACACATGAAAGCTTGTTTATAAACTCAACAAAGCAAAGTTGTAAAAATAAAATTATAGAGCCTGGTGCAGGAAAACATGTGGTTTTTACATAGCGCGGCCTCCAGAGTGGATTTTCCTTTATTGTAATGAAAAATATTTGGCATAGCTTGGTCTTGAATGAGCAGTTAAGACCTGTTAGTTTTACAAAAGCCTCCTCATAATGGGGATGGAGAAACTGCTAGAACTAGTTGGTTGATATGGCTCAATACAGATGCTGGCACTTTTGGCCTCTCCTTGAGAGGCATAGCTTATGGGGACTGACATGACAAGATCCTGCATTTTGAACTTTACCACTGTACCACTGAACAGCATGATGAGTGCAACATGCATAAAATGTTCTACCTGACAGTAGTTGTTTCTCCCATTATTACATATGTGGAAGGGATTTACATAGAAATATTTTGGAAAACAGTAGCACTGTGGAGATATAGATGTGATATGCCTCCATGTTCTTGTAGCCAATAGGAATGAGACCTAATAAACTAATCATTCTAATGCAATGGAAGATAGAAATGTTAATTTTGGCCAGCATAGGGTGTAGAATGGTGGAAGCAAGGTGAAAAGACATAGGTAAGTGGTGCATAATTTGTTCATGTTACTATCATAAGTATGAAACGAAATATTAGAATAATAATAACAAAAAAGCTAATGACATTGTATCCCTATAGCAGAAAATAATATTAATAAGTCTCCTTTATTGTAACTTAGATTCATAGTGCTACATTTCAATAATTGTAGATAGTATATGTTCATACATAGGCTTCTGTTTAGAAAAAAAATATACTAGCTATTTTCCCTTTTTTATTTGTATGAACTAGTGAACTTTTGCAAGATTTGGAAAACTGTGAAAATGACCCTGTAGCTATAGCAGAATGTTTTGTATCTAAGGTAAGTGATATTATTTTCTTGTTGAGATTAGTCTGAGCTGTATTTCATTGCAGCCTCTTTGTATATCAGACTTCCAGAGAATGACATGAGTTCTCATGAGTTCTCCAGCCTACAGCTGATAAATGATTTTGCAAATGTAATCACGCAAATGCCAAATAGTTTTGTAGTTTAGCCTGGGTGAATGCTCAACATTTAGTTAAGTTCAGATCTATATTTCATATCTAAATAGCAAATTAAAATTCAGGTCTATTTATAAATTTGTGGTTGCTTTTCAAAAATAGCAAAAGTTCTGATGTGGTTAATGTTGACTTCAACTCTTTGGCTCTACGCTGAGGACACCCTCTTATTTTCCTTTTGCTGAAGCTGCCTAAGACATCTGTAGGTATGGTGACCAAAAATGTGTGATGGGAAATTTTTGATTCTGAGTTCTTATTCCAAAGTAGTTTGTAGCTTGGATATATTCTACTTAAGAAGGATGGAAATTCTTTTCTTAACCCAGTTGATCACCAGAAGGAGAACACAGAAGGCAGGTGAAGTGCAGTTTGGTTAGTCATCTGTCCAGAATCTTCTACCCCTGACATTCATCCTTTCTCCGTTCTTGTTTCGTTCAACAAAAGTGATATTTTAGTCATCATGTCAAACTTCACATGGTGGTATCATCTGGAAGAAAGTATTTCTGTCTTAAAGTAAATGTATATGTATTTATACTTGGGAGTTTTCTTTCTTTTAAGTCATGCAGGATGTTAACATTTGCATGGATTTATGACTGCCTGTCTGCTGGCCACTATCCATGTTGTTCAGTTCTCATTGAACATCAAAAGATCCTTCTCCACTTGCCAGAATATATGGCGATACCTAAGACAAGAAATGCAAGTTTGATGGAACTATAAATAACTGAAGGATTTTAAAAAAAAATACTGGCCAAGATCCTAGAGCAGGAGAAGCACAAGCAAAAACTATAAAATATCTCCCCCTGCCCCATTCCTCCTAAGCCGACCTTTCAACTAGTGCAGGTCCCCACCAGCACCACCAATTTACTGGCTAGTGGAAAGAGAGGGAGCAGTACAGAAGTGTCCTGCTATGTTCCTATACCTGGATGCACAGCGGTGAAGCATCCTCTGGGACCTCCAAGTTATTCTCCAGAGGACCAGGAGAGCAACCTCAGTGTTATATGTCTGATTGTAGGAATATAGCTGGATGCTTCTCTGATGCTCTCCTGTTCTCCAATGGCTAGTAAATTGGTGGGGCTTTTTTGGGGGGGTAGGCGGTAAATAAAGGTGGGTTTGGGGTGCGGTTTGCTCATTGTGCAAGGTCAGTGGAAAATTCCAATCTCTACAGTGACATGAAAACATGAATACTAACTGCCAGGGGCTATGTCCTAAACTGGATTTGGGGGCTCTGAAATGTACAAACAAAGCCACAGCCTGCTTGGAGGAAATCCATGGAGGAAGGTCCCATTTCAGTGGTACAGTGATGCAGCTTAGGGTTCCAGTCCACACTGAGTTACTCAAGGTGCTGAACCTAGCTTGGGAACAGGGTTCAGCAATTTGGATAGTTCCTTCAAAGTTCACATTAAAATCCAGAAAGGTTTCATTGTTGCATTAATATGAGAGCCACCAGCCACTACTGGAGAAAACACTAGCACAATGAAATACAGTCATATAGTCAGTACCAATTATGCCTATGGCCTATGGCCAGAATGCCGTTGGTGATTTACAGTTAGAATAGATCCATTGAATCAATTATTGAATGTTGAGTAAAACACTTAAGTCATCCCAATTGATTGAATGAGTGTGCTTTACTCATGACTAACAATAGGATTTAAACCCATATATCCATAGATCACATAAGAATGGAAACAATCTGAACATGGAGAAGTTAGTGTGCTGGACTACAGCTCCCAGAATCACCCCAGCTAGCATGACCAGAGAACCTGAGAGTGAGGAGGAGTCTAAGAGTTGTAGTCCAGAACATGCTTTTGGGATAACAGACAATGAGTAGACAATGTACTAAACAAAGGCCCCATGCAGCAAACAACAGACTTTCACAGGTCACAAAAGGTTTACAAGCAAATATGAAAGCTAGGCCTTTTTGACATTACTTATGGATTTTATGGACATTTTAAAACATAACTTTATGCATGAACACAAGGCAACATCAACTGAACAACTGCAACAATTGAAGTATAGAGTTGGCTGCCTAGATATTTTACAAAGGAATTGTAAAAATAAGAAGTTGTAATAATAAGCTCTTTTTACAAGCACCAGAGTGGACAGTGAGGGCAGAATACATTCATCTTCCACACGTGCATTCCACAGTGCAACTCCAGATCTGTTCTGGTGGATATCAGGACCCTTCAGAGCAGATACTGGAATATGCTAGGACCTGCAGCGAGGGAGGGAAGGAGTGGGAAGTGCTATTGAGCAAGTGAAAGTCACACATGCAACACTGGATGTTGCCCATCATCTTTATAATTTGATTGGTTTTTGACTGGGTCTTATGATAACTGCCTACTTCAGTTCATTTTCTCATCCTAGTTTTTCATAACAGCAAGGCAGAAGAAAATGTGCTGAAAAACAACAGAAAGCATACAATTCTTAGGATAACAGGCTCAAAAACCAGTTCATTTGCAGGACAGTGTTTCTTAGTTGCATGATGTTATGATTAACTAATCATGGAAGTTTTAACAGTTGTAGTGAGCTATATAACTCTGTTATGTTTTTTCTAAATGGTAAATTTGTATTTACCATTTGGATGTAACTTTAATACTGAACTTTGCATTTAAAAGTGGCGGCCCCCACTTCTGTCAACAGTGAGAACTAGAATGTGAATTTACTCCAGTGGATAATTATAGACTGTAATGCTTTTGCAGCAGATTGTGGTTGACTTTATTATTAGTTCCTTGCAGGGGTAGATTTCAGCTATAGCTCTAAATTTAAAATGTATGCATCTAATAGACTGTGGTTCAAGGTTATTGTTTTTTATGTCCATGAAGACTACTGCATGTGTTCAAATCTGATATGTAAGCATAAAGTATCAGCAAAGGATCAATTGAAGTTGTCTGTAATTACTGGGTTGACTATCACTGTCTCGTGATAAGGCAGTCTTTTAAGTAGAATGGAGAGTTTGACTAATCCTTCTTTTTTTTTAAATCAGGTACACTATGCTTCTCAGATGTCCTTGTGCACTCTGAAATATGGCATAAATCCTCCTCCCCTGATTTGCACACCCTTGACTTAGATGTGTGAGGCCAGGATGGAAGGATTGTATTAACTGACCTTTTTTTAAAGAAAGCAGATTTATCCAATTCATTGTCTGCAAAACTATTAGCAAAAATATGTGTGCATGTCCTTTGGCTTCTCATGACTAGCAAAATAACTGTGGGCCCACTTTCCAATAACCATTATATGTAATTTTTCAGATTGAAAACTAGAGAGGGCTTCTGTCCCTTTAAGGGCTGTGTTGAAAAGGGAATTTCAGCAGCTTGTTTTATAGAAGACAAACCAGACTCAGCTCTGCAGGCTACTTAGTTTTGCCTGAACCTTTGCTTTCTTTTTAGCTAATCAGAAATGAATACATTGTAGAAAAGAAATTCCTTATTTCTGAAAATTATAAAGGAATAAACAACAAGACCTAGATCCAGTTGCTAGAGTGAGATACAGTAGGCCCATTGAATCAATCTCTGAATAGTAAGTTTTGTTGTTCTTGTGTGCCTTCTGATTTATGGTGACTCTAAGACAAACCTATGAGAGTCAGTGTGGTGTAGTGATTTGAGTACTGGGCTATGACCCTGGAGAACAAAGTTTGTTTTCCCACTTCGGTATGAAAACCCATTGGGGGACCTTGGGCGCATCACACACTCTTGGCCCCAGAAAACCTCATGATAGGTTCATCTTGGGGCTGCCATAAGTTGGAAATGTCTTGAAAGCACACAAGAGAACAACAACAAGAAGGCAAACCTATCATGGGGGTTTCTGAGACTACTAAGATAGTGTATAAATCTTATAGGATCAGTGGATCTGTAGTACTTGGGACTAGCAATTGGATTTATGGGAGATATTCCACAATGAGCTATAGGGACAGCAATGTGAGTCTACCTAAAAAAAAAAAAATCTAAATAGGACTTGTGGTAACTGAGGTTTGCCTGTAGGTAAATGGATGGGAAAACTTGGCACATATTGCTGTTGTTGTTTTTTTGGTGGGGGACAGGGGGAGGTGGTTATTAGATGACTACTATAAATATTAGTAAAGAAGTGGAGCTGTTAATCTGGTGGTAAGTAATGTTGACTTCTTTGCAAGATGGCTTCTACATAAGGATTGATTTCAAAGTTTCTATTGAGCTGTGATAAAACCAAGATACTAAATGAATCCTTTTTCCTTCTGATCCTTGCATACAGAGTGAAGCTTTCCACGTATACACACAGTATTGCACCAATTATCCAAGGTAGGAGTGTCTTCTTTTGCGGGTTTTCTTTTGAAAGTTGATAAAAAGAAATACAAGGTTTAAAAATGACCATTCAGTCAAAAATATATGACTGTGTTTAAGGAAGGTAAATAACAAGAAAAAGATAAACAAGAGAATGCATATTTCTTTGGATAGTGCCTATAGGAAACTTCAGGTAAGTTATTACAGTTATTGCAGACTAATGACTTTGTTTGAAAATAGAATAAATATTTCATTTTCCATTTCATGGGGTAACCACTGAATGTGCACTGAAATGTAATACATATAATGAAGCGGAAGTTTGAGTTCCTTGAAAATAACATTGACTTTCGATATTTTGTTTTGTTAAGCTACACTTACAGCGCACAGCACTGTGAAACCTTTGTATCCAGTCAGCCATTTTGTAGGGTTCCTCTATTTTTTTATTTTTTCATTAAATAGATATAAAAGAGACAAAAACAGAACATAACATATAAGAAAACAAACAATAACCAAACAAAGCACACAAAAAACATATTTTAAATTAAACTATATAACTTATACTACCTAAAAAGTCTTAGTATAACTAACAAATCCATCTAATCTAAATAAACAATTAACTCAAAATACAAACAATAACACATAATTAAAAAGTGGTTTCCACCCCAGCATCAACTACTAATAGTAAATTATGCAAGCGCTAGCATAATAAAGTTAGTATAACTAAAATTAACATTTGCTGATTAATCTTATTCTTATAGTAAAAATTAATAGGTGATAACACATTCTTTATATATATATATATATATATGAACTATATCTATACCATAACATTATTAAGCATAAATTAATTATGATGCATCCACAAAGAAAAAAAAATCTATAATTTTCTTTAACTCCTTTGCATGATATGAAATTTTAACATATTTTATTTATAACAAAACAAAATAACAACAGCAAATTCAGAACCCCAAAATCACAATTGCACTCTCATTTTCTCTCAAGTATTCAATCAATAATTGCTGGTTTTTAACAAAACCTTGCTCTGGAACATCTTTTAACCTATCTGGCAATTTATCCATTTCCACAATTGTCATCAGCCTACTGAGCCATTTATTTACTGTTGGGATTTCTTTTTCCAATATTTTTCATAATAGGTAGAAGAATTTATGTGGAGTAGGGCAGGAGTAGGGTTGTTAAGAGTAGATTTAGGCCCTGGTGATCTTTTTTTGCGGGGGTGGTGGCGGCGGCGGCAGCAGCATCCAGCTAGGGTTGCCAGAGTGAAAACTGGACAAGGTTCCCACCCATTTAGTTGTTATCCTAAATAGAGAATTTGAGCAGGTGTTACTTGTTATTTGGTTATGTGACAACCAACACATGCTGAAATCCCTTCTCTACACATCTAATTAAAGGTACAGGAGCCCTCTCCAGTTTTCAGTCTGGCACTCTATACCCAGCAAGTGTTGCCAGCTTTTTCAAATAGCAAAACAAGCTGTTGACAGGCCAGCTCAAGACTTGCTGGTACATGTGAGGTTCAAGGTCTCTTGGGAGCCTGGAACTCTTGTGCGAAACCTTCCTCTCACAACATTTGAGGGAAATTTTATATAGGCCTGCCTCATGTACTACTCAATTGTTATCTGACCCTGTAAAGTTGAAAGCAAAATGACTGGGTGCCAATCATGCTCAAAACAAATGGACCTCCAAAGCATTTGGTACATAATTGGAGGTCTGTTTGCTGCATACGAAGCACCTGGAAGTCATTCTATAGTGCATGCTCTCACTGGAATAATAATTAATAATAATAATAATAATAATAATAATAATAATAATAATAATAATAATAATAGCAGCAACAATAATAGAAAATAGAAGAGCTGTTCTTCCCAAAGATAAAAACATATGCATCTGGGGCTCCTTCTGGACCACTAGGCCCCAAGAATTTGTACAACTTTCTGTCCTGTTCTGTGACATCTGTGATGCAGGAGCACTCTCAGCACTTTTAAAGACACCTTTGTTTCCCAAAGTTCTCTTACAACAGAAAGCACTGTGATGGAGAAAATCTTCTTTAGACCATAGGCAAACTCAGTCATGACAAATTGTAGACTGTACAGTTGCCAAAAGCAATAATTGTAAGTGTATTGCTTGAAGTGGTCTTGTGGAGGTAATCAGTAATCTCAGTGTTGTGCTATGGTTTTCTGTACATTTAATGTATGATTACATAATGAGTGTCATTTATATCATTTACAGGTCAGTGGCTGTACTAACAGAATGCATGAGGAACAAGTCCCTGGCCAAATTTTTCAGAGAGAGACAAGAGGCTTTACAGCATTCTCTGCCCTTGGGGTCCTATCTCTTAAAGCCTGTCCAGAGAATACTCAAGTATCACCTGCTTTTACATGTATGTTGTTATTTCTCTTCTTTGGATGTTTGCCTGAATTGTACAGCTCCAAACTGTAAAGGCTAAATTGCATGTTTTTTTTTAATTTGCTTGTTATTTGTAAAATGTATAAATTAGACACTTTTATTGGAAGCAAAACACACCTTTAGTGACCTGATCCAAAATGTGCAGATCAGAAGCCCTGCGCCTGTTGAAAAGTCCCTCTCCACCCAATATTTGTTCACCCACTACAGGTATTGTTTACTGCAAGGTCCACTTTTTGGTTAAAATAGAAACCAGAGAGAAAGAGAGATTCAGCAGGAATCAGGAACAGACATCTATCCAGATCAGAAGAATGGCTTGGGTTTTTTTTCCTTCACTCAGAGCATCAATAATGCAATGTATACTTTGGCCCTTATTTTACAAAAAACTCAGACCTAGATTTGAGGGATTGAAAGATTTTGTGTCAGACTGAGTATATGAGGGTCTGTTTCTCTTCATTTTATTTGTTCCATTCTGCTTGGCAAAACACTGTTGCATGGTTGTAGTGAAATAGCATTTCCTAAAGAGGCCTTGATGCCATAGAGGGTTTTAGATGCCATAGAGTTTGAAGGAATTATTACAAGAGTTTCTATTAATCTTTGGAAAGATTCTCTCATGCTACTTTTTTAAAACTATCTATGGATATATTGGGACAAATGTCTAGTAGGTTTGGTAGAAGGACTCTTTAGCTTTCACTATGCTATATATAAGAAATTCTCATAATGCAGTTCTCTCACTTGCACTCCAAAGCAGTGAGGGTTACGTTGCATAGCTTTCCTGATCAGTGCTGTAGTGAAATACCTGCAAAGATGACTTTTTCTCCTCTTCGTCCCATCTCTTCATTTGCTGCCTTTCTTCTCCTCCATTGTTGCCTTTGTCCTTGTTCCCACATTTTCATCTACTCTGTTGTTCCATTTTTGTCCCTCTTTTCTTCACCCTTTTGGTCTTCTTTCTACATCTTTCTCTTCATCCTGCCCACACATAATTGGATCCTTTATACTGTGCCTCTTTTAGAAAATATGTAGCACAATCCTGTTCATGTCTGTATGGAAGTAAGCCCCACTTACATGTTCAGTGGGATTTATTCACTAGTAAGTGTGGTTTAAGAGTGAGCTCTGTCCTAGGCAGCTGGGGAGGAGACTAACACTATAATGAAGAACTCAACAAAGACATTGAGAAATTCTACAGCAAAAGAAAATAGTCATCTATGGTGAAAAAGTGGTAGATATTTTGGATGCAAAAGTTCTGTGATTTTAGATTTTAGATTTAATTAGATCAATTTTATTCCATCCTTAGATTTTATTTCATACTGTTTCTCTGCTATTTTTTGGGAGAGTCTTGGTGAAGGGCTGTGCATAAAATAGTATAAGAGAATATTTCTTTTCACTTAATTATGTAGACAGGATGCTTGAATGGAAACCAAGCATCGTTTTTGTATGTATGGTGATAGGGAAATAAAATACATTAGGCCCTCGGTATCCACTAGGGTTTGGTTCTAGGAATCCTAGTAGATGCTAAAATTCGTGCATGATCAAGTCCCATTATGTACAGTGGTGTAGTAAAATGCCCCCCCCATGTTAAATGGCAAAATCAAAGTTTGCTATTTGGAATTTTTTTCTTTTCAGAATATTTTCAACCTGTGGTTGATTGAATCCATGGATACAGAATCTGTGGATATGTAGGGCTGACAGTAGTTCTCATTCCTTTTGTATTCCATTTTAACATTTGCAGAAACTCTGTTTTCTTTTTAATAATTTTTATCATGTACTTTCCATTTGAAAGTCATATTCTAGTGCTATTTTCCTTCCAGTTTGATCAAACAGTTATGCTAAGTGTAAGTATCACACTGAGGCTTTGTGACCAAATTAAATGAAAGAGAAGTACATTCAGATATCAAATGACCAGCTCATTTCTGTATCAAATGCTAATAAATTCTGCCTTAGTGGGCACTACTGTAACACAGCTGTTCAAAGTCATGGGTAGGGAATGTAAGGTTCCCTAGGTGTTGTAGGACTGCAAGTCCACCATCACTAACCAGCACAGCCGACTATGAAGGTAGACAAAACTGGAATCCAAACAATGGCTGGCATTCAGCATCACACTTATTAATTTGTAACCTTGAGTTACGCATCCATAACTGCTTTGTATTCATTATCCCTACATAGTCATACTTGTGGCACTATTATTACAATCATAACTGACCTCCCAAACTTACTTTATCTGAAATAAAGGACCTCATTCCAATTCTTTGCTGTAGCTTTGCTCACTGGTGAGAGTGAGGTGGAAACATCATCTACCCGTGTCCCATTCATAAGCAAAATGGACCTCCTTCTCTCAGAACAGCTGCTGCTTTGTTAATTTTTTTTTGGGGGGGAAGCAATTACTGGCCAATATCTGGAGACCCACATGTTCCCCATCCTGGCTTTAAGGCATATCTATGTAACTTATGACACATCAAACAAAATATGATCTACTAATAATTTACAACGACAAAGGCTCAGTAAGCCTCCTGGTTTTACTGCTTGCCAGGGATTATATTGTGAAATGCCAAAATGTCAGACCCTGGCATCCCATAACATCTGTTTTCTCCTATCTATTCAGTGTGTTTTTCTAGTTTATGTACTGCTTACCGTATCTAAAATGATATTTCAAAGTGGTGTCAATGACTGAAAGTTGTAGTTCAAAATATGGCTATTGGACTATGTTGATCTTGGTAGATTACAAGTTGTACATATTTGCAATAAGAAGTTGACACAAACAGTCTTGTCTTACCTACCATGATTATGGAAGAAGTTATATTGCATCCAAATGACTTTTGGTGCTAACCAAAAAGTAAATGATAACCAAAAAGAGTCACAAATGATTCGAAAGTCTTGTGTGATTGAGAGTGTAGTGTTTTCTATAGCTTCTTCTCAGCCAATTCCCACAGCAAATCTCACTGTACATTCTAAGTAGGAACCATGTTTGGTGATAAAGTGTACATGTATAGGATGCCCCAGTATAACACAAAACAAGTCCCTTAGAATTTGAGGAGAAGGGAACTGGGAGGAATGAAGAGAAAGAAGAGAAAAGAAACATGTGCAGTTAGTTGATTGGCAGTGATAGTGTGGGGCTGAAGGAGAACTTTGCACATACTGGGGCAGGAGGAGTTCTGTGTTGTTGGAACAGGCTTATGTGTGGGCACGCATTCACAGTATTTTGTGGGTTTGCCAGCTTTGATCTAGAGAACCCAAAGAGAGGGGCTGCAACTAGAAATGTGCTGAGGATCAGATTATTAATTATGATCTACTAGCCTAATGTAGGTTTTATTTTGTCTTCATTCCCTCCTTTACTAGGAGATAGAAAACCATCTTGACAAGGACACTGAAGGTTATGATGTGGTTTTAGATGCCATAGATACAATGCAGAGAGTGGCATGGCATATTAATGACATGAAGAGAAAACATGAACATGCTATCCGGCTGCAGGTAAGACCAAAAAAAAATACTTCCCAGAATCATTAAAATTATTCTATTTTGACATAAATTGAATCTGATCTTTCTGTATTTTGATCACAAGATTTACTTAGCAAAATGATTCTCAAGCAATATGCCTTCCCCCACACACTTAGCCAAGTGGGAACTGTAGCAATGAGGTTTTCCAGTACCTGGGATGGGCTGGGCTGTGTGAGAAAAGGCAGGGGGTCTCTCATGATTTCCAGTGGGCCTTAAATAGGCTTACACCTTTTTGTCCAGTCTCTTATCATACCAGATGCAAAGGATGCCCCTTTCCTCTGTATTTAGGATCTCTCCAGCTGTTAGTTGGGGCTACGAAGGTTTTGGGGTTTTTTTTCTATACAGTTGTGGCATGCTGTTCACTTTCTCTGGGTTTATATATGCTAAACTTTCTATATGTATATTCACCTTTTACAAAGCTGTTGATGTTAAGTAGTTGCAGCTGTTCATCAGAGCTGGTGGGAATTAAGGTGGGAGAGGAAAACCCCAAACAACAAAAGGGACGGAGATATAGGCCTAATAGGAGGAGAAGGTACCTCTGAATGACCCACCTTCTAGATTTGGGCAACGGTGGGGATGGTACTTCAAGACTGCCTCCTCTTTGTACTTCGTCAATTGGGCATAATTCAGCTCAGGCTCAGTTTATTTAAAAAAAAAAAAACACCTTGATGTATCACATGGCAAAACCTTTAGGCTATAGCATCTAGACCTAAAACCAATTGCTAGAACAGACCTGTTGGATGAATTACTGCATAATAAGTCTACACATATGCAAATCCCATTAATTCAGTAGTTTCCTCCAGTTGTGACTAGCAGTTGGATTTAAGACACACTGGCAGAAATGTGTATGTAATTGCTATTCACATAAACAATTTTTTTCCATGCTTTTGACTATAGAATGGCCTGAGTTTAAGTAGTTGTTGCTGTTTAAAAACATTGAGAAGCAATGATTTTTTGTCTTGGTTACACCCTTCCTGACTTCTCTCTCTTTCAGGAGATACAAAGTTTACTGACTAATTGGAAAGGACCAGACCTTGCTAGTTATGGGGAGCTGGTTTTAGAAGGAACATTTCGCATCCAGAGAGCCAAAAATGAACGCACTTTGTTCCTCTTTGACAAACTGCTGCTTATTACTAAGAAGAGAGAAGAAATGTTTGCCTACAAAGCTCATATCTTGGTATGTCTGGTTTTACTTACTGGGGTGCAGGCTAAGGGAATAAGCAATCCATATGCTGCAAAGGAGGGGAAATGAAATATTTTTAGCTCAGAATATAAATAATTTTTAATAAACCTCCCACATTTTCTATAGTAATCTCCTTCTAACTGATAAACTTTTCTTTCTGTTACAGTGTGGCAATCTCATGCTGGTGGAAGTAATACCAAAGGAACCCCTTAGTTTTAGTGTTTTCCACTACAAAAATCCCAAGATGCAGCATACTGTTCAGGTATTTAAAGGCCACAATATGGCAAATGCATTCTGCAGCATGACATTAAGGGTATATACTTCTCATGATACGTATTTCATGAACTGTAATACCAGTGTCAAACACATCACTTGTACTCCACTTTAGGTTTGTGTAGGAAAATGGGTCCTTATTTCTAGAGCCTGGAAAAGTTACCTTTTTGGACTGCAGCTCCCAGAACTCCTAGCTAGAGGGAGTTGCAGTTCAAAAAAGTAATCCCTCCCCCCGCCCCCGCAAACTCTAGGCATGATCCAGCCCTACCCTATTGTATTTCACCTGCCACTTACTGGAGAAAAAATGGTTCTAAATTAATGCAATAACATGGTAAGAACTGGCTTTTTAAGAAGATTTGAGCTTTTTCTTGCCCCTTGAATATTAGAAAAATATTTTTTAGAAAATGGATTTGGAAAGCTATTCTTTTGCTTGCACTGGAGTTTAATCTGCTGGAAATCTATTATTTCACTTCATTTTTCAATAATCCATCTCAGTTCTGATATTAGTTAATTTGGCGGGGGGAACTAAGGCAGGAAATAGATCAATTTGGTAATATCATGTTGAAGTCTAGAGAATCAAATGCTTAATTTGATGGGTGTGGTGAAAAGGTAGAGAATTGAGACCTTGCAGGGAAAATCTTTGGAGAATAGTTTTTTTTTTCTTTTATACATTAAGGCAATATTTAATGTTAGCTTTCTAGAAGTTGCTGTGGTTGAATAATTAAACATTCAATTATGACTTTGATTTCCTGCTGTATTCTGTACAGTCAATTTTGCCCACTGCTGATTGGAAAGACTTCCTTCCTTTCATTTCAGGCAGCTGAATGTAATCTTACCTGCGAGCAGATTTATTTAAGGGATATTGATTAGTGAGTTAGTTTGAAGATCTGTACCTCACCTTTCAACCAAATTATTCCCATGCCTTATACAACATGCTGTATTGGTTGTGTGTAATTCTTACGTGTTTATGTGTAATTCAAGTAATTTCTTGTTCCACTCTAATTCCCCCTCTGTAAAAGAATGGCAGAAGACCATTGCAGAGACAGAAGGGACAAAAAGGGACAGCTTTCTCAGAAAGCTGCGAAACACAAAATGCAAACACAAAGCACATTTTTGCAAGGCTTGAAAATTTAATTTGTTGCCTAATCCTTGTTGTGTTAGTTGTGTTTAGATTGTTACTGTTTTGTGAACTGTAGTAAAATGTTATGAGCTGCTTTGAAAGGCCCCTCTGATGGTAGACAAGCAGCATACGAATTAGAGGAACAATAGGCAAAGAATAGTATTCAGAAAGAAATATTGTAAAAGTACTAGCTTAATTGGGGGTTGAGGGGTAAGGGCATCACGAAGGGCATTCTGATCCTTTTGAAATGGAAGCACCATCTTTTCCCTGGGAAGTCAAGTTCTTCTCAATACTGGCAGATTTCTTTTCCAGTTTTCCTTCTCTTTGCACTTCATCTAACTGTAACCACAACTATGTTGCTTTTTCTTTTTCTCATTTTTTATGTGTGTTCTTGTAATCTTGCAACAGGCTAAATCACAGCAAGACAAGCGCCTTTGGATTCTTCATTTGAAGAGATTAATCCTAGAAAACCACCCTGCCAAAATCCCAGCTAAGGTAAAATAACTAAAAACTTCCTTTCGGTGAGCTCTTGCTCAGTCTTTCTTTCTCTTCCAATTTCTGCTTTTCACTTTTTCCTCTTTTCTGATAGCAACACCTGTGTAGTCACATCATGACCAATGGCATATGGATGCAGTTCAGTTAAATCATTTTTTGTTTGTTTGTTTGTTTGTTTGTTTTTTGGAACCAGCCTTGCCTTCCAGGTTTTAGACAATTATTCTCACAAGCTAGTCTGTCTGTCCACTAGATGAGCAAAACATAAAAGGCTCTTAGAATACTTATTCTGGCAAGTCAGTTGTTATAAGAGCAGAGGAAGGCAGCTCCCTCAACTGACTCAGACTGTTGGGTCTATGCAGCTTAGTTCTGTGTACACTGACGGGCAGTAACTCTCTAGAGCTTCAGACAAGACTCTTCCCCACAAATAACTGGAGGTGCTGGGAACTGAATCTGGGGCTGTTTGCATACAAAAGATGTTCTTATACCACTGACCTTTCCCCAGGCTATTTTTTTCAGCACCATTGTGGAAGGAGCCTGGGGTCCTATAGCACACTAATTAAAACTAGTGAACATTAAATACTAAATCAGTGTCTTGTCATAGTGGCAGGGAGTATGTTTTTCTATTTTTCCATGTCGGGATTCTTTATAACTAAAGAAGGATGTTAGCATCTCTTCCATCCATGCATGTGATATTATCCTGCTTCCCATTTATGGTGCCTGCTATATATCCATACTTTCAGTCTGGCATTCAGCCCTGTGAAAAATGGCAACAGCAATTTCTTTTGAGCATGTCTGTAGGCTTGCCATGCACATCATCTACACTGAGTGAATACAATCAAAGTTAAAATGTTCATTTCTGAGTATTTTTATTCTATGTGAGCCTGTGTGCTTTAGTGGTTTGAATGTTGGAGTATGACTCTGGAGACCAGGGTTTGAAACCCTGCTCAGCCATGGAAATGCACTGGGTGTCCTTAGGCCAGTCACACTCTCTTAGCCTCAAAGGAGAACAGAGTCACCTCCCTTGACAGTTCTTAAAAAAAAATTGTGATAGAGTCACCGTAAGTTGGAAATGACTTGAAGGCACACACAAATTTTTATCCTGCTTTTCTATTCTGGAGAAATACTTCAACCAGTTAAGAAGAAAAATAAATAAAGCTATGATTATGTGAGGTGCAAGGTCTATTTTTCTTGGTAAGACTGGTTCCTAGTAGTGAAAGAACTGAACTTCTGCAATCTAGGCACAAATGGAAGTTTCTGTCAAGTCCAAATCTCTGGACCAAAGTGGTGCAAAGGATTATCTTTTTTTTTAAAGCACCACATTGATATTGGCATCAATTTGCTGTACTTCTACAGCTCATATCTCAGCCCTCTATGTTTCTATCAAAAATAGTTTTTTGGGGTATGTGTGTGCACAGCATTTTTATTGATTCTCACAACTCCTTTGGGAACAGCCATGGTTGTACAGTACTTATCAAGATGGGAGAACGGAGTTAAAAATAAACTGAATCCATAGCTGAACTAGGATTTGACTCCGCACTGGTAGATAGTAAATGCTTTTCTGGTCCTTAGTCTTTATTTTTAGATGTCCATTTTCAGATGCACCTGTGTGACACCTAGTGGAAAATCAATGAGCCACCGCTCTTAACCATGCAGGCTTATTATTCATTATTTTGTTTTTTGCCTTGTTATAAGGCAAGTCTATATGTATGGTCTGAAGTTTTTCCTTTATTTCTATAAATATACTGCAAAATACTAGTAAACAGGGAAATTCTTTACTTTTACTTTACTTTTGAAGAGATTAATCCTAGAAAACCACCCTGCCAAAATCCATCCAAAATATATCCATCAGAGCTCGCACAGCAGAATCCACTGCAATGGCAAAGGAGTGTGGATTTCCCTTTGCCACTCTAGCCCCCTTTGCACCCCAAAAACCTGTTCCAGAAGGCTAAGACACCACCTGGAGCCATTCTGCGGGAGGCCTTGAGGGCTGCAAGGGTGGAGAGAGAAGTGCCAGTATTATATGTATTTAGGTTCTGGGTATCACATTACCTTTGTGCTGTAGATCGGTGATACTTGAAATGGTTGTCCCTGGATTGTTGCCAGTCCCTGAGCCATTGGCTTCTGGTCTCTGGTGAGTTTCCAGAAAAGAAAGAAAGAAATAATTGCGGGCAATAGGCACAAATATGACATGTTGGGAAATAAGAATTGCCAGGCCCCACACTTCACTGTGTAAGAAAGCTGAGTTATTTCTGTGATCCTGGAATCTTATTTCTGCTTTTAAAAATAAAGTGAGAGTTGGATATAGGACTTAAGGTGAAACTGTGTTATAAGTCAAAGAGGAGGCTCCCAGCCTTGTATTTCCTTGGCAATGCTGCTGTATGTGCTGAGGTGAGAGATAAGAGGATGATTACTGTATACACAAGTTGACGTCATGTGTAACTTGAGGGCAGGTTTTAGGGCCAAAATTATGGATTTTGATAAGCTGTGGATAAGCTGAGGTCATTCCACAGAGAGGGAACATGCCAGTGCCACCACCACCACTGCCATTTTCCCACCCAGGCATTCAAATAAATCTTTCACCATTCTGCTCAGAGAAGGGGATGGTACTTTTTGTGATCAAAGTTAAGTTACAGCATTAATTGTTATCAAAAAAGGAACCATCCTCTTCCTTGAGTAGAAAGACGAGAGCTTAGTCTATCCCAGGAGAACCTAAAAGAAGTACCAACCCACTCTACTCTCTTGGCATTCCTTTGAGAAGAAGTGCCATTTTCCTATCCATGCATTCAAAAAGGCCACCACAGGAGAGAGAATTGGTGCTTCTTTTAGGTTTTTCCAGAATGGAAGCTCTCACCTTTTGCCACTCTACTCACAGAAGGGGATGGTTCCTTTTTTTTTTTTTTATAAAAGAATTAAGGTGCAATACTGACATTGACTTGTGGATAAGTTGACTCAGGTTTTTGGGTCAAATTTTTGGCTAAAATTTCTAGACCTACACATGAATATATACAATATATACAAGATTCAACTGTCTCTCCACTCTGCTGCTTCCCCACAGCAAATGCTCCTCACATTAGTTTTTTTTAATTTCATAGCCATAAATCCGCCTGACTCAATAGAAAAATGCGATAGATTGGCTACGCAGAGCCCCTTTACAAGTTCAAAAATGATCTCTGTTTCTACCTAGAGTGAAAGAAATTAATTCTGCAATTGATGATTTGCATCACATCTTTGGACTTCATATAATTATCATATATAATTATATAATTATTACATTTGTTTTTCAGGCTAAGCAAGCAATTCTTGAAATGGATGCTATCCGTAAGTATGTTTTGTTTACACAATTGGCCTTTTAAATTTTTTTACAGGTGAATGATAAATAATATGAGAGGAAAATATGTAGCAGTCATCAAGATGCACTAATATTAGCTGTCAACCTCAAAATGACTGGGTAGTCATAACCATGATACAGTCCCATAGCATTCAGTCAGTGGCAACCAACATTCAGTCAGTGGCAACCTTTTTATGTCATGATAGTAACATTTGAGTTGCCTTAGATTATTTCCTTTTTCCAGGCCCTATTTCATGTGGTCTCTGCTAGTAGCTGCTCAATGTGTGTTTTAAGACATAGTTGCAGAGCATCAATGCAGTTTGGGATATAATTTATCAGGAGCAGGGAGAACCACTGAAATGTGTGACAGTGCTTGATAATGAAAAGAACAGAAGAAATACATCATAGGACATCATTGTCTATTCGTGCTACTCTGGAACAAATAGTTCCTACATAACTATTACAGTGTGACTACTATAGACACCATCATCCCCAGACCTGAATTAGGTTTTACAATATCTGTAACTTTTGCTTTTGTTCCTTTCGCTTAGAACTTCTTTGCTCAGAACTGTGAAAAGGGAGGAACTATTATTAAGCTGTACTTTTCTCAGCATCCACACAAGTAGGAATGCTAGAAATATGTTGACAATGTAAAGTAAACACATAAAGCAAGAGAATGATAAGCATTTTTCCTATTTCAAAACAGATGCTTCTTTTATTAGAATATTGCAAGAGGTTAAACCTGTTAAGAAGGCCCTTCTCAAAGTGGTGCCCTTAACGCACATATTAGAGTTATATGGGAAAATAAGTTATATACACCTGCCACAGGGTGTAACTTTTGTTCATTGGCTTTATACAATTCTGTATTTGTGTTATTTGAATAGTTATTTCATTCCCACACATTAGAATAGAAACCTGAGCCCCATTTCCTAAATTTATTTCTTCACCATTGTGTACATAAGCCTCACTGTTTATTTATGATTAATACTGTTGGCATTCGTTCTATTTGGCAAAGTAAACACTTCTTAAAGCTAATATTGATAATATACCAAACACTATTAGTCATAAGAAGCCAATGGAACTAAGAGCAAATGGTGTTTAGTTACCAGGTTTGCTACAGAGATACTCCTTGTGATGCTAGCAAATTATGCCTAGCAGGCTAGCTGTGCCCTTCAGTAACTGGGTGAGAGCTTTTTTTTTATCAAAACCATCATCATGGGTTTTGCCTTGTTCTTCTTTTCATTATGTCCCATCTTACAAGGACACACTGCACCATTATGATGTCAACATGATCTGCGGTGCTATTATTATGTAGTTGCGTCATCATGTTGTACTGAACATGAATGACTAACTGCAGCATTGTAGCTAAAGTAAAAGAGAACTTCATTTTTTTAAAAAACGTCTTTAAAACAGTATTCGTTAACATTATTGAAAACTAGTAAACTTGTATGATAAGGATGTGCACAACAAAGGAAGGAGATAATTTTTGTAATATAGGAACGCATTGCCAGGAAGAATTAGATTTTCTTATAAGAACTGTAAAATAAGAATTGCCAGGGATGGCTTTGGCTGAGCCTGGTGTAGTGGTTTGAGTGCTGGACTGTGACTTTGGCAAACAGGATTCAAATCCCTGTTTAGCCATGGAAACCCACTGGTTGACATTGGGCAAGTCAACTCTCTCAGCCTCAGAGGAGGGCAAAGGCAAACTCCCTCTGAACAAATTCTGTCAAGAAAAGTTATGATAGGTTCACCTTAGGGTAGCCATAAGTCAGAAATGACATGAAGGCACACAACAACAACAACAACAACAGCAACAAGATGAACAATAACAACACAAGTGTACATGATGGTTTGGGCCACCACATCTTGCTCTGTGTGTTTGTGTGAAAGAGAGAGAGAATGAGAGAGGGAATGAGAGAGATGTGAATGGCAATCTCAAGCTGGAACACAAATTCTGGTTACCCACAGTTATAAGTCATTGTAAGTTAAGTGAATATGGTAGTCTATTACTGCAATTTCATTTTTAATGTCACACAGTCAGTGAGCTGCTAACTTGTCCAGAAGTCTATGGGCATTTGTATAGAGACCATTTACTTAGCTGAGGGAGGCCTCTCTGGAGTTTTGGTACTCTAAGCAGCTGCTGAGTTTTTAAATGTTTAGATCATTTGATATGAGCAAAAATCAAAGAGTGCTTTGGAGGAACAGTAGGAGGGCAAGCTGAATCTGTTCCCAGATGATCTCAGTCATCACTAACCAAGCCTGCTCTAGTCTGTATAGACACAGGCTGAGTTTTGTTTTCTGTAAATGCTTCACTATGAAAAAAAAAAACCAATTTGGGAAATATAACATAAAAATCCTAAGTCTTTTTCCAAGTGGCTGACCCAATGTGTCAAGTAATACTTAAATATAGTATGGGTTTTTTTTAATAGATCACCCAGGATTCCATTATACTCCAGAAGAACTGAAAGCATCAAGTAATTCTAAAGAAGGGATCACCCAGCAGAGAGTGAGAAGGAAATCAGGTAATAAAACTTCTTACTGTTAATATGTTATGATTATAAACCAGGATGAGTAAATGTGGACCTCTAGATGCTTTTCACTAAAGCTCTTATAATTGTTCACCTTTTGCTCTGCTGACTAGCAATGATGGCAATTGTAGGCCAAAACCATCTGGAGGCCCGTCCCTTGCAGCCAGCCCTGTTTGCCTGGCACAGACTTGATCATACACATTTCAGTGCTGACAGTTCAAGGCTTTTCATGGAGGGTTGGATTTGGAGGATTGCTTCAGAGACTGCAGAATTTCAGGTTACTGTTTTTGTGCCAGCTATTTGTTGTAGGGGGCTTACATACCTAAAGAGGTAATCATATGGCTCTCAAGATGTTGCTGGGCTGCAATTCCCAGCATTTTTCACTTTTGACTTGGGCTGCTGGAACTTGAAGAGATCTAATCTAGAGGGCTACCCAGTTCCAAGCTCTCATTTATGCTGATGTATGGATGGGCAACTTCACTTTTCCCCATATTTGAATTTTGCAAATTTTGGATAATGCTTTTTAAAAATTGAACTGAACTGCCATGCTCACACATTCCTAACATGAAGGACGAATCTGTTATTTTCTCTTTTTCCTATATTCAGACTTGTTCATTTTGGTGAATTTGGTGAATTTGATTGAAAAATGAACTGGACTGAAGTATTAACCAACCCCTATGCTATATAATGTTTTCTATTATTTATTATATTTAATTATATTTGCATTATGTTTTTATTGTATTATATGTCATATTTCAGTATACAGACAGTATATAAATTATACTAAATAAAAACTATATGTTCTCCCCTTAGAACCTTCATCCAGATCACATAAAATCATAAAATCAAGTGGTAAGTTAATAACAAAATACAGAACACTTAATTGACAATAAGAATCATGTGGCAGATTTATGTGTAATATTATATCCATGTTGTTAAAAAGCAAACCATGGAAGAAATGGCTAACCATGTAACTTCTGTTGTGATGAATGTTGGTCAGATTTGTCTTTGATGTGACATAAAATGATAAAATTAAAAAATTAGTAGAAGGTCATGTCTGTCTCTCACGACAGTTTTCATTACAATATATCCTCCAAAATATTTTAGAGGAATGCTCTAGCATCACTCTGCTCAATTAGAATTTCTTTACAAATTTGGTTTTGTTGAATTTGGATACCGTCGGAAATTCAGACCTAGTATAGATTAATAACAATTAATAGTCGTTCACATTACAGAAGAAAAATACCCCATTTCCCTCCAGATTCAACTGTGTTTATTTTTACCTTTTGTAAGCCAGCTGGAGTCCCAGTACTGGGGGAAAGGTGGGATTTAAATGAAATAACAACAGCAACCACAATAGTGGTGGTGCAGGGCTGGGAAATCTTGTGGCCCATCAGATGATCTCAGTCTCTAGCTCCAGTAAGCTCCATCTATCCTGGCCAGTGGGGAGGAGTCAGGGAAGTATGAGTTTTTCAGTATCTGCAGACCACAGTTTTGCCAGCCTTTTTTCTAAATGTTATTGGAGATCAGTGACTGTCTGCCCTACTGCCCCCTCAAACCCCATTCCCTGGTGAGCTGTGCTTCTTTCTGATGTAGCTTTCTGCCTCACCTACCTATCCCAGTGCAAAATTACCACACGTTGAGAGAAAAGCTAGGAAAATTTTTCACAGAGCTTCCCCCATCCCCAATACATACTTCAGCCTTAGACTTTAAGTATGCTTAATTATCATTTAATAATAATTATTTTATTGTACCCATGTCAAATGGTGCACATTAAATATTAATTGTAAGGTAAGCAGCCCACCAAGGTTAAATGTGAGTTTCAAACTTCATGAAGCAATTATTCATAATGTCAGTCTACTTGAAGAGTATTGTATTTGTACTAAATGACAGCTAAGAGTATTTTTTTCCCCTTTTAAATTTCAGAAATGGATCTAGACATACAAAAGGTAAACTATATCACTCTGTCTCATAGTGCTTTAAAAATAGATTTGGAATAGTGAATACTACTAACAATTTTAAAATTTACTTTGGGTTTTCCATTAACAATTCCTATCTGTGACTGCCACCTGGTAGCTTTCATGTTCTTGCCTTTTTTTTCTCCTGCTGTGGAACATATATGGAAATAACAACTAAAGGGGTGACATAAAATATTTTGATGCTTAAGGCAAAAAATATGAATCAGAGATAGCCCATGCATGCACACACAGCACACTATTACTCTCTTGTGCATACCCCAAGAAAATAAAAGTTTCAGTGTAAGAACACAGTAGACCATGCGCCCTTGGTTGATTATTTCAGCTGGCCCAAAGCTGTAAGCTAAGGCATACTGCTGTTTATCTCCTCCTGCCTCTAAGCTTTGTCATTTCAGGTGATGTTATGAGTCCAAAGCCCCGATACCTGATATCATTTTGGGGCTTGCAATTTCATGAAAAACAAACTCTTATTAGAACAAGTACATACATCTTCTAATTAATTTGATTGAGCTGGTAGTGGTGAAGAGAGAAGTGATTTTTTTTAAGATTAGATCTCTGAGACATCTGGGCTCAGGATTTGAGAAGTAGTATGAGAGAGAAACATGATTGGTGTTATGTTTTTAATTTTATTTAATTGTATTGTGGTTTTCTATCAAAAATGGCACTCAAAACTGCTACTTCATATACATGTAAGGGATGCCTGAAAATGGCAGATCGGGATTAAAGCTGGGGTAGACAGCTGTTGAGGGGGCAGAAGCCATTTCTTTTTTACACCTGCATCCCCAAGGCAGGGGGTGCTCAGGGATGTTTGACACAACTGGAAGTCACATTTGCCTCACTTCTTTTGTTTTTGCCTCATTTGTGGTTTTTAAAAAGTTTTGGAGCTACATGGGTATCTTGGGGCCTTGTGGGGGTAGAATTGCCTCATTTTTCCAATAGTTTTGGCTATGGGGGTCACCTGTAATTTTTTTTAAAATGTACTGGCATTTGGTGCAGCTTCAGGGGTCACAAAATAGGGCCCCACAGGCTGCATGTGGTCCACCTTCCCCCCGCTTCCCTTAAAGTGAGATCTAATCTTCTGAATAATACAGTCCATGAATGTACCATATTTATATTTCCTTTCTAGCGGATCAGCATAGAAGGAGCCCTGATATCTCAGGCTGAAGCTCTCCTCAGTCCGAGGAAAAAGGGCTCATTGAATCACAAAGGCCTGGATTCCAAAGAAGTGCCCTATAGTAGTGATCAGGAGGATAATTCCCCCACCGTTACTACAGATCAAACAGATGCTGATGATGAGGAAGAGACTGAACAGGTATGCTGGTTTTGTGGGAAAGAGAGATATGTAAACTGATCTGTACATTTGTATCTGGGTACAGTGTGAGTGTGTCAAATTTACCTACATAAAACATATTTAATTAGTATTTTTATTCTAGCTTCCAATGACCCTGATCATTATCAGGGATGATGAATATTTTCTGTTTAACAAACATTCTGAGTCTTATTTCTAAAGTTCAGTACTTTAATTGAGTTACTTGAAGGCACACAATGGGGATATCTGAGGATCTTCTATTATTAGAGTCCCTTGTCCTCTTCCAAACCAAAACCTCCCAAACTTGCCTGAGCAGTTGGGCCTTCCACAAGAGGGTCTTTCAGCAAGAGAAGAGGAGTCTTTTGAAAACAATTCTTGACACTCTCTGAAAAAGGAGGAGGTAGCCACTCAGGTGACAACATGCAGGGGACAAAGAGTAGAAGCATAAGGAGGAGAAAGGGCAAGAACAGAAGTAGGGAGAGAAGGAAAGGTGAGGAGTGGGAATGGAGAAAACAGGAGAAAAAAAGACTTAGAGAGAGAAGGGAAAAGCTTGGTGTTCCCTCTTCCCTGTTCTCCTACCAAAAAATATTGAGTTACCTCTTACATATATTTGCATATAATTAGTATTTTCTATATCAACCTTTGAAAAACTCCTGAGCTACTTTATGGTTTAGTAAGTAAGTACGGTTTAGTATTTGGATCCATTCTTCTTTTCCCCTTTTGATTTAAGGCACCCTCCTTAGGAGACATGTAAGTAACATTACCAAATAAATTAAGGCCCTTTCCACACGCGGAGGAAGAAATGGGCGAAAACACGCTAGGACGGACCTTACCTGCAACCGTGGAGCAGCGCATTTTCGCTGCTCCACACTCGTCGGCGTCCTGCGGCGTCCAAAATGGTGACTTACAACTGGCCGAGGCTCTCCATCAACCGGAGAAGCTCGCCAGCCGGAAGCTCACCCCCTGGCAGGTCTGCAGGCGCACCCTTGCGCGCGCCTGCAAATCTACACCGGGTGCTGCGACACGGCTGCACGCGGCTGCACACCCCGTGCCTTTTAAAAACCTCATGAAAAGTGGTTTTTAAAAAGCACATGGTGCCACCACTTCCAGTCACCCTAGTGCAGATTGGGTGTGGAATTACACAAAGTAGTCCGCCCCAATCCATTTTACGGTGTAAACGACCTCTGTCAGAGGTTGCGCTACACCGTTTTATTACCCCCATGTGGAAAGGGCCAAAGACTGTCCTGTCTCTACCATTTGAGATTTTAGAACAGCCTTCTTCAAACTAGTGGCCTCCAGAGCCTGTGTCAATCCCTGCTAGGGTTGCAAGGTTAGGATTATCCCCGCTCATGAGATTTCAGCACCAAAAGCTAACACCTAGGAAAGACTTCTTGTGATAACACAGGGGGAAAACCCTGGTGATATCATTAAACATGATGCATTAAGCATTGAGCACTAATGTGCAGTGTACGCCATTCAAATGAAAACGCACCAAGCCTAGTAAAAGATAAAATATATATAGACACACACTTTTCAGGACAGTTTTCTTGCACTGAAATCCCTCCCCTCACTCTAGGGATTAGAAAAGAGGGATCAGGACCTGAGACCTGACAACCCTGTTAGAAAAACATGCCCTTCAGAGTACTCTTCCCTCGGCCAGCAATCTACCCTGCACTAACTTCTCTATCTTGTGTGACTTGTATGCTGGTGTTGCCTTTTGCTGACCTCTGTCAGTTTAGGAGACACCACAAGTGTTTTTCGCTGTAAATCATAATACAGTATCTACTTGTTCAACTCTGATATTTTTCAGACTTGGCTTTGGCTGAGGCCCTTTCTTTTTTAGAGGCCTGTGTGTCACTGTCTAACCATTTCTCCCCCAGTGCATGCAACAAAATTCGCAGCAGAAACAAAAAGGAGGCCGCAAAAGACTGAACAGCCAAGTTGTTGAAAATTTTGAGAAACGAAGAAGTGTTAATCTCAGCAAATGTGAAATTCAGGTAATTACAAAAATTATACAGTCATTATGAAGGACTGATTTTTGACACTGGAGTTGCATTCACCGAGAGATCAAATAAATACCAAAGAAGAAAATGATGATAGGTTTCAGTACCACAAGACTTAAGCAAAAGGGAGGCAAAAGACTGTCTAGACCAGGGATAGGCAACTGTGACAGATAGGTGGGGGGGCAGTTTTATCCCTCTGGGATTGTCTGGGGCAGCACAGTTTTTGTTTTGTTTTTTAAAAAGAAGCACTTTGCAAAACTTTTTCTGGTTTTGAAAAATGTGGATTTTAAAGTGTTAAACAGTGGCAGGGAAGGGGCGGTTTGCAACTTATTTAAGAGTTGAGTTGCTACTCTTGCAAACTTCCAAGAGGGACATTTTGGCCCCCATTTCCGGTCAGAGAAAGGGCAGTCTGGGACACTTGGAGAGGCTGAGATTGCGCAAACAACCTTGTAGCCACAGGCCTGCACTTGGCCCATCTCTGGTCTATATAGTGATGTACATACAGTTGACTAAGTCATGTCCAGCTCAGCCATTTCCTACAACAGTTATGGACTACTGACATCCTATAGCTTGCAGATGTGGGAAGAAGGACAGATGTGCCCATCAGGAGGAAAGTAAGAGGGTTGTGTGTAACTTTCTGCAGTGACCAACACACACACCCTTGCAGATGTAAAGCTGACCTCCAGAAATTGTATTCTGAAGAAGGCCATTAGCCTTAGTAGGTTTATATAGAAGGAGGCATTCAACATGATGAATGGCTTCAGCTCCCATTCCTACAGTTGTATTCTGTAAGCCAATACATCCCAAACTTTGTGTTTGAGCAAGTTAGACACAGGTGACAAAATCTTGCTGTTTCCAGTAGCCCTGTGCAGCTATACCCTCTTCTTGAGTTCCATAACCCCCCAATGTCCTCCCTCACCTCAATCAGGCAGCTTTGTCCTTATTTGCCGTTCCAGGCTCTCTCCCCCATGACATTTTTTTTTTTTGTAGTTCTGCAACCCCCCATGCCTTCTGTTACCTCCTTTTTGTGCACAGATGTTGCTGTTTTGGTTTCATAAAAGCCAAGCACTGAGAGAAACAAGATCATTTTCATTATATGTGCCTCCAGAACATGCTCTGTCTTAATTTGGCTGCTCCATTTCTTCTTCATTTCTTCTGCAAACTCTGGGTTACATTGATCCTACTGGTGCCTCCCTCTTATGCATGAATAATACTATTTTGAGTACATAAGGAAGGGTACTTGGGGACCTGAGTTTGCTGTTAGTCATTTTGGTGATGATTCTGCAGATTGGTTAGACCACAGACTAATAATACATTCCATTTCAAAATCTCATAGAAATCCCAGGAACCTGCAGATGAAGCATCTTCCCAGGTGAACACAAGATTATCATTCTCCTGTAGTGCAGCTGATCAGTCATCTCAACAGCTGATACCACAAACCAGTTCATTCATGGAAAATATCTTTGGGAGGACAGCTGCAGTGAGAAACATATGGACGGACCACCAGATTCGGCAGGCCTTGTTTCCAAGCAGACACCCTCTGCAAGAGAACGTGGAGGATGAGGATGATTATCAGATGTTTGTGCCATCTGAATCAACATCCAATTTAGCTACTATTGCATGTGAAGAAAGGATCTCTTCAGGCCGCCCTTGCAGCTGGCATGTAGGACTAAGCCACCAAAGTGATGTTTCCAGTTCTACTTCTCACAGGATTGTGAGACGGGCCAGCAGTGCTGGTGAAAGTAAAACTTCTCTATCTAGTTCAAGATATAGGAGAAGTGACCTTGATCAAAACGCTTCTTGGCATGAAATGAAAAGTTCTAGGAGTGACATGGATAATCTGCAGGTTTACCCAGAATCTTCAGAAGAGCTGACTATTGATGACATAGATCATGTCTATGACAATATAAGCTTTGAAGATTTGAAACTAATGGGCTTGGCTCGGAGGGAGGAGTCTGATCGTGCTCCACAAGGGTCAGCTAAAGACTCGCTTTATGAGACACAAGACCAAGAAATTAATTTCATGAAAAGACACACACCTCAAAACAAGACCTCTATTCCTACTAAGAGAAATGAAACAATTCCCAGGAGGGGCACTCCACCCATAAGCTCTCATGATCTAAGGATCAGTGAAGAGAATGTCTATGATACCATAGTCCTCCCTGAGCAATCTCTGCTGGATTTCAAGTGTAATCGTTTGAAGTGCTCCAAAAAACGTAGCTTTCTGGGTCTGGAAACAGATTTTGCATGCTGTGACCACCTCCAAAAATTTGTTTCTGAAGAAAGCCTCCAGTTCAGTGAAGATGAAAATCCATATCATTATGTTCCTTTAGATCATGACTATTTGAGTTTGGTGGATAGCTCCTCAAACTCTGATTCCCACTCTCACAAGTCTGTTGCAGATAAATTATCAGAAGAAGTAGATGAAATCTGGAATGACCTGGAGAATTACATCAAGAAGAATGAAGAAAAGACACGTGATCATGTCCTTGCAGCTTTTCCTGTCTGCAAAGATGACATTGATAATAACACATCCACTGAAGCTACTTGTGAATTAAATAAAAATGGGAAGTATTCACTGACAGACACACCTGTTTTCTCCAAAATGTTGCCCAACAAGGTTGCCAGGTTAAGCGATGCCAATCTTATGTCTGAAGAGGCAGCATCATGTAAAGTAAACTCAAGGATGAGTCTGAACAGCTCTTCACTCTCTGAGATAGCTTTTGTAGATAGCCTTTATGAAACGGCCAATAGCATTCTGTGTGGTGCAAATGTAGAGAATGTTGACGATGAAATGGATGCTGTGGATAAGACAAAGAATCGGGTCTTCATGATGGCAAGACAATATAGCCAAAAAATTAAGAAGGCAAACCAGCTTTTGAAAGTAAAAAGCCCAGAGCAAGAGCAATTTCTAACCCGGCAACAGAAATCAAAACACAAAGACCTAGCAGCTATTTTGGAAGAGAATAAGCAAGGTGGCCCTGCCATTGGTATGTTCACAATGTTTTTATTTTCATCTATAGAAATAAGCATATTGAATACTTTGGTTCCAACTTCTGTCCATATTTCATCCACCAAAAGATCAATATTTTCTTAAATTAGTCTAAATAAAATAAGTACATACAACTTTGTTCTTTTATTAGGAGTAAAATCTATCTCATACTGGATTGATTACACATGACTATGTAAAGAAATGGCTCTTAAGCTAGTCCTTAACTGTAGCTACTGATAATACTGTGGAAAAAGCATAGTTACCTCAGGTGTAATCACAGCAAATGTCTATCCAGTTTAAAGCAGAGAAAGTGTAACTGTTCAAACCAATTCTCTCTCAAGCTAGTCCTTAACTGTAGCTATAGATAATACCATGGAAAATGCAATACTTAACATACTTAACGCAATACTTAACACTTAACACAATAGGAAAGTCCTGTCCAATTTAAAGTGGAATGGTGTAACTGGGTATCTACATTTGAGAACCAGTTTATACTCTGATTATATTTATACCTCTCCTCCCTCCTCATGTGATTAACACATCACATCTTGGAAGGCCAAAGAAGTCAGGAATGCCACTGTTTTGCTCATATTTACACAAAGTAAAGCTATGAATGATCAATAGCCCATATTTGGTTTCTACCTCATATTCTGCAAGTAGCTCAGGAAATACAACTTTGGAAAAATGGAATATAAATGAAGTGTTTCTACTTAGTGGAGGCAACCTCAGCCTCATAACAGCTTCCTACCCTTAGCTATGCAAAGTTTTAGAAGCACGGAGGTGCTTCTAGATTAGGTGAGTGTCTTAACATTCTTTGTATGCCAATGGCCATGATGGAGAGCTGTTTGATTGCTATAAGCCTAGACACATGTGTTAAGGTAAGAAATAAAAGATGACAGAAAAGTTCTCATGATTTTTAATTAAATGGAGTTCTCATGAATTTTAATTGTATGGAGAAAATTTTAAAAATTACTAGGGCTTCTATAGAGGAAAATAGTAGAAACAAGAAGCCATTGTAGAAAGTAGTGGTCATAGTAGAAGCTGCAACTCTGACTGTACTTATTTGGCAGCAGGGCCTATTAAGCTGGATTTACTTCTGAGTAAATATTAATAGGATTGTATCTGAAGGCATTCTCAATAGCCTCCACATTTAGTTTTCATGTTGTAGTTTCTTTTATTACACTCAATACATTTTTAAAAAAATCAGTCATACCTTTCTTTTTCTCTCAGGTGCCAGAATTGCAGAGTATTCCCAACTCTATGATCAGATTGTTTTCCGTGAAACTTCACCCAAAACACAAAAGATCAGTTCTCAGGAACAACCAACCATTAGATATTCCTCACCAGTGTCAACATCTCAGTTAGCTGCTGAACACTCAAGAGCAGAAGACTGGCTGTTGCACTCCACTTACAGTAATGAAGAACTCTCTGATTTTTCTCCCTGGCTGGAAGTTCCTCGCCTGAAATCCAAAAGTTCCCCTTCAGAGATGAGCTCCCCAAAACAGAACACAAGGTATTTGCCAGCAGCCTGTTCAGTGCCTTCCCTTCAGTGTCCTTTCCAACCCACTGTTCCTGCACAAAGATGGAGTGCTATTATAAGTCAGCCCAACAAAGAGAACTTGCACCACAGCCATATTTATAACTCTTTGGGGAGGAGAGAAAACAGCACCAAGTCACAGATGTACAGCAGGTCACAGTCATCATCTTCAATTGTGTTCACTAAGTGTGGGGACTCCATAAATTTTCTGCCTGAGATGGAAAAGAAGGAACTGCATTCAAACAGAAAATCTCTTTCTGAACACCGGCAAGAATCAGTGTTGGGTGCCGCTGTGGGACTTTCCTCACATGATGGGATAAAACAGACCCCTGAGAACTTTTCAGAAATGATTCTGCAGGACTCCCAAAAAGTTTTAAGGGTTAATAGAAACTTGCTTTCAAATGCACAAATAGCCACACAGAACTATTTTTCTAATTTCAAAGATATTGATGATGGGGAAGGGGATGATGACGACTATGTTGAAATCAAATCTGAAGATGAGGGATCTGATTTAGAGATGTTCCAGAACCAAACAAAACTTTTAGATCCAAAGATAAATGCATATTCCTCTCCTTCAGAAACTCAGAGTGCTAAAAATATATCCCAACCTCCTACTAAGTCATCAGACTCCTTTGTGAACACATGTGGTGATTCAGATAAATTGAATGACTACCTATGGAGAGTGCCATCTCCAAACCAGCAAAACATTGTTCAGTCCTTAAGGGAAAAATTTCAGTGTCTTAGCTCAAGTAGCTTTGCTTGATAGACAGATATAAATATATTTTAAAAAGTCCAATTGTTTTGCCTTAATGCTGACAAATGTTATAGTATGACAACCAATACTTGTAAAGCATATTGTAGCATATATTGTTGCTGTTGCTTTGAACTACCATCTGTTGAAAAAGTTAAAGTGACCTGGTTTTGCACTCTCAGGTAACTGAATAGGTTTGTCCTGCAGGCAGATGTCTGGCTTTTTGTTGCATCCATTTTTGTCACACTCAGCAGGCCAGAATTTTGATTTTTTTTTTTTTTCAAATGGGATAAGTACGACACATGCTGCAAAATCTTCAGTGATTAATCCATAGCAGTTGCACAAAATACTCAGGTTTACTTTCTTAAAAACCACACCTTTTTTTTATATAAATGACGTGTAAAACACTGTCTGGATTGAATCTCACTGGTATGTTGCCATTTGGCTCCTCTGAGCTTAATACTGTCTTTCTGATGTTTCTGCAAATGATGTTTCCAAGTAGCTTTGAAAAGTACATGTGCGTGGTACAGACCAAAAATGGAAATTATGGGATCAACCAGGAAAACCTTTCAAAAGCACCTTTTTTTGTCTGATTCAAGCTTATAAGAATAGCTGATATGTCCTATTTGGGAAATGACCTGCAGCTATTGGTAATTTAAACCTAGAGTTTATTAACACCATTTAGAAATTTCTAGCCATGTTAGTTTTTTTTTAAAAAAGTTTTATTTCAATATGATACATTCCATTTTTTTATTTTTGAGATCTTACATCTTTTATTTATCACATGGACATGTATAGTCAGCTACCCTTTTTACATATTCTGTACTGGTAAGTAGTAGAAAGGGACAACCAAGCATTGCGGGGGGGGGAATCACCCTCTCCCTTAAATGCTATTGTAAATATTGTTCAACCCTGCAGCTGGCATGACTGACAAGGGTTAGTTGTCTCTGGAGAGGGAACCCTACCTGTGTATGTACTCCCTTCCATAAGCACCCTTCAAACTTGTGCCAGTTGCATTGTGTTGGAAGGTGTGTCCAGCACGTACGTATGATATCTAGGGGCAGAGGTTTTTTTCCTGCATTTGGTATCCATGGGTGCCAAGCAGCAGAAAATTGGTGACTGCAATCAGCAGCACAGTTTAACTCAAACGGCTCAATATAGGGAGGGGGGGTCTTCTTCCAGTCTTCTGCTGTAAGACATTATCTCTGTCACATCGTTTTGTCTTGGTTTAATTGAAACAATAGTATGTCTAACATAATACTGTATAACCTGTTTTCAGATGAACAGTACTCATGGTGATACATAAATACAAAAGTGAAATGGTTTTTAACAAGCAGAAGAATTCTTAAGCATCATTTCTACTTTCAGTACACTTCACTGAAACCCAAAACACAGCTCTCATAAGTTTTAACATATCAACAGTTGCTTTTATGAATGGTTTTAATGTAGTCCTTCAACTGACAGATGTACAGTCCATTTTACTAAAATGAATACTGAAGGATTCATGACTGCTGAATTACTCTGCATACTACAAAGCATTCAATTTCTTTCTGTTATGCCATGAACTCTACATTTCTTATGTATAAGTCTGGTTATATCAGAGAAACTGACAGCAATTCAACCTGTGTCTAGTAATAACTGATAAGGAATATCTTAAGTATATATGAAATGAGCAAATAGCAACTTTTATTTAATTAAAATGTGTACAGTAAGGTAAATAATAGTAATTTGAGTGCATCAATAGTAGGGGCATTTAGGCTTCTTCCTACTGGTAGCATAATTTTTGTTAATATGATAAAACAGAGGTGTAATCAATGGAGACCAGTGGAATAAAAATTAATAACATGTAGCAATGTAAGAAACAAGTATCTGATGTAGGTTTTGGGTACTTTTCACCTTGCAAGGGAGGAAGGAATTGAAATTCACTAAGAGCCAAGCCCAGCAAATTGTTTCTGTAAGATTAAAGGGAATAACAGTTTTCAAAGGTTGATGGGCAAACTAGGTGTTATAAGAAACAAACATGGCATCTAGCTCATGCTACAAAACCACAACCAGTTAGAAAGGAAACTACATTTAACAAAAACAAAAACAAAATCCAGATCTTCTTAAACTTGTAGCCAAACAATGTTAGTGTTCCTTGGATTTGACATTTATACATTTACTTGGTAGATAAATCATTGGAGATCTAAAATTGTTTTATGAATATTTGCTCTCATTGTACTCTGTTTCAGAAGGTTAAATTTATCTGGTGTGCAGCCTCCTCAAAGATAACAGTCTTATTTTTTATTACTTAATAAATTCACCCTATATGAATAGAATAGAATCAAAATTAACTGTCTCTTGATATATAAATGGTGGGTTTGGGTGCTTTTTAAGACTCATATTGTAAGTGAACAGATCCATTTTACCATTTGAGTGCTCCTTAGCACATTACTCAAGTCTTTGCACTGGGCAGCACAAAAAGAATGTGGGGTCATAGCAGGGGAAAGGGCAGCTAATGCTCGAGCAACTGGGCCAGATAATAAGGCTGCAGTAGAGGGAATGTTATGATGTGCCCTGCCAACAGTTTGGATCATAACACTCCTGTCATTATCCTATTACATGTTTTTATGGTGTCTCTCTTTTCTTTTGAGGATTTATATTTTCTCTTTATAGCTTTTTATAAACAACAGTTGCAAAAAGGCTTACTGGAACTATCTAATATTGTTAAATTACTCTGATTTTAATGTATTTACTTCTGCATTTTTTAGTAGTACCTGCACTACAGTACTGTACAGGGTTCAAAATGAAGTCACTTATTCAGGATGGATTGACATTCTGTGTTTCCTAATTTCTGCATATCATTTGTTAGCATTTTATTCTATCAGTAAGAGACAGAATCTCTAAGTTGCACTTTTTCATGACTCATGTGTAAGGAATATGTAAAAATGTATGTACATGTAGAAGACTTCTTAAGTAAAGCTCTTCTCATTTTGTTATGCTTAAAAGCAGAGTTTAAAGCATGCCAGTTCTGACAAAATCTAAGTACCTGCTGCTTAGGAATAAATTTTTTTTTTGCAGCAAGTAATTTGTAAACTGCCATATCTTTTAATGAAGTACTTTTATTTTGTAACACCAGAAGGATTCACTAGTGTGTTGTTCTTTTTTTCTTACTATTGGATCAAAGTTTTTGCTCTGCCTCAGTGAACACATTAACAACTTATGATATGGATTCAAAACAAGACCTAGTGGACCTAGATCCAAATTTCCCCTTATGAATTAACGGTAGACATGAATATCAATGTTCAAATCAAGCAACTACCAACAAGTCAGCCTGCTTACCAGGAAAAGCTCTAGAACGGATAATTACAGCTAATTTGTGAGAAACGTGTGATGTGATTATTAAATCAAGCAGTGATTTCTCAAAAACAACTCATGCCAGGTTAATCTTACTTCATTTTCTGACAGATTTACAAGCTTGTGGATATGGGGAATGCCAAGGATGTAGTAGATCTTTTCAGTAAGAATAAGGCTTTTTACAAACCCAACTGTGATATTCTTGCAGAAAATGTAGTAAAAATGTGGGCTAGATAATGCTACTGTTGGGTAGATTTTTAACTGGTTGACAGACCAAACCCAAAGAGTGTTCATCCAGGCTTCCTTTCTATCATGGGGAGAGCTGACTACCGGGGTGTCTCAGGATTTTGACTGAGCCCAGTGTTGTTCAACATCTTTTATAAATGACATGAATGATGGAATAAAAGGTATGCTTATTAAATTAACAGACAATTAGGAGGGGTAGCTAATACACTGGATGTCAGAATCAGGATTCAGAATGATCTAAAACAGATTGGACAGCTGAGACAAAAGTAACATGTACATTTAAGATTATTTACATTTAGGCAACAAAAAAGAAGTGTACAAATATTAGATGGGCAACCCCTGGCTTGACAACAGGCTTGTTGAAAAGAATCCAGGGGTCTTACTACAACACAAGCTAAATATAAGTCAACAATGTGCTCTGACAGCCAAAAAGCCAATGCATTTCTAGGCCAGAGTAAGGAAAATAGTGTCACGTTATTCTGCTTTGGTTGGACCTCACCTGGAATAATGTGCACCACAGTTCAGGAAGGGTATTAACAAACTGGAGCATGTCCAGAGGTGACTGACTATGACAAAAGGTCTGGAAACCAGTTCCTATGGGAAGGAGCTTAGAGACCTGGGTATCTGTAGCTTGGGAGAAGAGAAGACTGAGAGGCAATATGATACTCATTTTTAAATATCTGAATGGATCTCATGTAGAAGACAGGGTGAGCTTGTATTCCACTGCTCCAGAGACTAGGACAGAACAATGGATTCAAGCTGCAAGAACAAGGCAAGGATGGAAAACCAGCATGGGGTAGTGTTTTGGGCACTGGAATATGATTGGAGACCAGGGTTGAAATTGTTGCTCAGCCATGGAAAGTCTCTGGGTGACCTGGAGCAAGTCACATTCCCTCTCAGCCTGAGAGGAAGACAAAGATAACCCCTCCACCAAACAAATCTTTCCAGGGAACCCCTATGATAGGTTTGTCTTACATTCGCCATACGTCAGAAGTAACTTAAAGGCACACAACAATGGAGAGGCAGCCAAATAACGTAATGGGGTAGACCTGGATGAGAACTGCGCTACAATTGTTTCTTGGGTGAGAAAATAATCATAAAACAAAAACAACAAAACCTAGCCCTCTTAGGGAGAGTGCACTGACTTCATCTAAATCAGGCAAGAATCAAGCAACTTTCCAAAGATATTGGGAATTCAGCTCTCGGCATTTCTTACTACTAACTATACTGACTAGAAGTGCTGGGACTTGCAGTCCAACAGCATCTGGAGGTGGAGGTCCATATGGAGGTTCCACCCCTGATCTAAATGGCCAGGTATGAACTCGCACAGCACCCATTTAATAGGAGTGAGGAGAACTAGAGAAGGGGTAAGTCATGTTCATGAAGCATCATAATGGGCAAGGATAAAATTATACAGCAGGCCCAGCATCTGGGATTTTTGTGCACAGGCCCTGTTGACATTATTGAGCCAAATGGGAAGAATTAGTAAGAGCTGTAGAAAACTCTAGGCCAGCTGCTTAGTTTACATAGAGCAGAAAAGTCTCAAGCAATGTTAATCAAGAAGTACCAGCCATTTCTACGGAGCCCTGGTGGCGCAGTGGTTAAATGCTAGTACTGCAACCACAAGGTTGTGAGTTTGATCCTGCTGGGCTCCAAGGTTGACTCATCCTTCCGCAGGTCGGTAAAATGAGTACCTAGCTTGTTGGGGGCAATTAGCTAAAATACATTGTAGAATAACACTTAGTTCATAAGCGGTATAGAAATAAATGCTATTGCTATATTGCTATTCTTGTGGCATTTTCTCAAAGCATGTTTTTTTAAAAAGTGCAGCTATACTCTTGGCCAGTGGCACACTTAAGAGCCAGTGTGGTATAGTGGTTTGAGTGCTGGATTACAACCCTGGAGGCCAGGGTTCCATTCTCCACATGGGTATGGAAATCCTGGGAGCATCACACATTCTCAGCCCCAGAAAATGCTGTGATACCTTTGCCTTAGAGTTGCCATAAGTTGGAAATGACTTGATGGTACACAACATCTGACACCTATTTAGGGGCTCTATATTAAGTAGCAATTTGCTTCAACCAACTATTTAAAAATTTTCCCATATATTTTCTATGGAATGTTTCATAGGAGAAATCCAAATTGACAACTTGTTGTCAGCCAACACAGGTGGGGCTCACGCAAACTAGGACTGTGCAAAGAAGTATCAGGCAAGATGCGCCATTTATGATCTTCCTCTGAAGTAATGCTGTTCCTCTCAATGGCCTAAATCCAACCCTAGAAATGCAGTGACTACAGTCCTCCCTCCACATTTGCTAGGATTAGGGGCACAGGACCCCCGTGAAAGTGGAAAAACCACGAATAACTCTAGGCCCTCCCAAACCATATTTAATACACACAAAAAGTATGATCACCCTATTCAGCCTATGGTGGGTTCCTTCCCAAGGCAGAAGTGGGTGGCTGGTGGGCCTTCCTGCCACGTCCACTGCTGCCCCATGACATTTTTAATAGGGAGTTACAAGCCTTGTTCGCAGTTTCTCAGTCTCATGAAGTTTGGGGGCCCTATTGAAAATGGCACAGGGAGGCAGCAGAGGCGACAGCAAATAATCCACAATCAAATCCGCCAAAGTGAAACCGGCAAATGTGGAGGGTTGTCTGTACTGGGTTAGCAAACGTTTATACGATTTAGACGGTGAGCTGAAGTAGGGCGTTTCCGCACTAGGCTGTTATAGCGCGATGATTCCACTTTCAGCCTCCTCTGGAATCCTGGGGTTTGCAGTTCCGGGAGGGGCCGGACGGCCCCTCCCGGAACTGCAAACCCTAGGATTCCAGAGGAGGCTGAAAGTGGAATCATCGCGCTATAACAGCCTAGTGCGGAAATGGTCGCAGATTGCAGCAGATGGCAACCACTCAACCCTTCCCGTCCGCCCAAGGGGCCTCCGGGGACGCCTCGGGGCCAGGGGCGCAACGTGGAGCGGCGAAAGGGAGGCCCCGGCCGCCCGAGCCCCGCCCTCGCCGGCCTCTTGCTCCTCCGAGTCACCTGAGGTCCGTCCCCCGGGCGCCCCTACCCCGCCCTCCCGCCACGTCCCTGCCCAGAACACAGCCGCCGCTCCTCCTCTCCTGCCCGGGACGCAGCCCCAGTCGCAGCGGCGCCCTCTCCCCTCCTTCCGCGATGAGGCTTTCGGTGCTACGCCGCCTCAGCTGGAGACCAGCAAGCCCGGCGGCCAGGCGGGCCGAAAGGAGGCCGAGGGCGGGCGGCTCCCCGAGGTTCCTGCGCCCCGCTCCTGCGCCCGGCCACCCCGCCGCCCTCCGGCCCCACCGCGGGGTCTGCAGCACGTGGCGCCGCTGGGCGAAGCAGGAGGGCGCCGGCGGCGGGGCGGCTCAGGGCTCGGCAGCCAGGTAGGCGGACGCGGGCGGGCGGCCGTCCCTCCTTCCGCGAGGGCAGCGGAGAGCCGGGGTGGCCGTCTGCCCGCCCAGCCTTTGCTCGTCTCGGGCGGCTCCACGTGGGAGGGTTCCGCCTCTGCGCTGTCCCCGCCTGATGCAACGAGGCGGCGGAAGCGGAAGCCCTGGGAGCCAATCGGGGCGAAAGACGGGGCGTTCCCTTGGCCACGTGACAGGCGGCTCCTCCCCACCCCCTCCTCCTCAGTCCTATACTGGCTAATGGGGGCAAAGCGCTGGCTGAGCGGCAGACTTGTGGCGCCTTTCCGTGGGCTGCCAAGTCTGCAGTCTCGGGTGCGACGAGGCTCTTTGTGCAACAGACTAGTACAGGCCATTTCCGCACTAGCCTGTTATAGCGCGATGATTCCACTTTCAACCTCCTCTGGAATCCTGGGGTTTGCAGTTTCGGGGGGGGCCGGCCGGCCCCTCCCGAAACTGCAAACCCCAGGATTCCAGAGGAGGTTGAAAGTGGAATCATCGCGCTATAACAGGCTAGTGCGGAAATGGCCACAGTTTCCTTTCTGGAAATTACTACAAACCAAAGGCTCGCCTTATAGAGAGGGCAGTGCGGCTTATTTTGGCTTTTTGTTGCCTCTGCCGTAGAGCAAACGTTCCGGGTTGTACAAAGGCTCCGTTTTTCCTTAAGAGAAGCGCATTAGGTGGCAGTGAGCCTTTCTGCACCACATTGTTATAGTGCTATTATTCCACTTTCAACATCCTGTGGAATCCTGGGGTTTGCAGTTTAGGGAGGGGTATCTCAGCCAGAGAGCTCTTTGGCCTCCATCAACTACAAACCCCAAAATTCCCCAGAATATTGAAAGTGGAATAATAGCACTATAACAGGGTAGTGCAGAAAGGCCCAGTGAAAGCAGTGAAGGTTTTCTGCCTAAATTTTTTCCTGAAATGTTAATCTTCAAAATAAATACTGAGCTCTAGCATTTCGCTGCTACAAGCTGTCGCTTACGGACAATTAGTTTGCAGCTCTCACATCTTTCTCCCTGTGGAGCAAGGAAAAAAAAAAAGGTCCAAACTGGAAAGATTTTGGAATTCATGTGTGTGTGGATGGTTTGTCCCTAATTAATGTATGCGTTTTATTTTGCTCATAGAAACCTGAATGTATTTTTTTTTTAAAAAAAAATGCTATAGTGTACTATATAATTTATGAAGAACAACTCTGAGAGACCCAGGCCATTTCTGCACTAGACTGTTATAGCACTATTATTCCACTTTCAACATCCTATGGAATCCTGGGGTTTGCAGTTTCGGCCCCTCCTGAAACTGCAAACCCCAGGATTCCATAGGATGTTGAAAGTGGAATAATATCGCTATAACAGTCTAGTGCAGAAATGGTTCCAGTGGGTTGTAAATTGCAAGATGGCTTTTTGCAGGCAGAAGCTGCCTGTTTAATCATGTTTGATTTTTGAAGAAGGGCTACTTACATATATTTTGGTCTTGGCAATTCCTCTTACTACAGGTGCCAGCAAGTGAAACGGCCCCATCGTAAAGGTTTTGTACAGTTCACTGAACGAGTGAACTTCTAAAATACTGGTATAGAATTAATTACAAGGAAAACTCCTGGTCCTGCTTAAATTAATGTACTGCCGATCCGAAGTGGTTTGATGTAGTAAGAAACGTGGCAAATTCTCTGCTACGTGAAAAGGCCTGTTTAGCCTCATGCAAGCCAGGGCAAGTGTGCATGTCTGTAGGATAATAGTCTTGACAGTGCTTATAGGGGAAAATTAACTATCTGGTTTCTAGACTGGGGTGACTAAGGGACCAGCTTCAGACATGTCTCAGGAGAATGGAAAGGCCTTGGATCCAACAGCGGAAATACAACCTCCAACTACTCCTAGAACGTCTTGCATTGGTTCTTGCTATAGGTGGTTTTAGTTCATGGAGCTTTCCAGGTCAGTTGTAGAGGCTACAAGCTGGCTCATGGTATTTATGGTGAAAATGAGCAGTTTTGATTGTGGAGACCTATGAAGATCATATGCTACTTGGCAAGATGCATGATAAAGAGTCGTTGTTTCATGTGTCAACACTGATGACAATAATGGTGATTTTATTTTTAGGGAAATCATTGAGAACTCAAGGAAAGCCCTGAATTTATTGCAGTTAGAACATCCTGCACTGAAGCCAACACTCTCGGTTGTCCAGGTAAAAGAAACAAACACCAACAAAATTGAGCTTCCCGGAGCAATGACCTTGTGCTTTGTCTCTGAAAGCAGGGAAAGCTATAGCTAATAATGACATGAGTAATAGTAGTAGTGAAGTAAAAATCTTACTTTAAGATTCAACGTGATAAACAGCTAAAACACAGTATGTCAGACATATGGTTGAGAAAAATGAAGTTCAGATTATAGATTTGGCAATTCCTCTGGAACTGACAAATAGAAGCACTGGTTATGAAATATTGAGATAATACAAATAGACGTCCAGCACCTCTGGGAAAAGGAAACGTGTGGTTCCAGCGATGGCAAGTGATCTGGAATCACTCCCAAATGGACTGACAGAACACCATAGAAAGGATCACAACAGCACAACTACAAAAAATGACACTACTTGGAATGTTCTAAATTATTTGGGAATACCTTATTGATTTCTAGGTTCTCGGGCAGAGCAGAATTATTGACATTCCAAAATTCTAGTCAGAAACATCTGGCAAACTGTGAAAGCAAGAATAATTTGTTACTATTGTTGCTACTACTGCCTCTACAACTATGGTGTTTGAATCCTAGTTTTAAGAGAAAGGCAACATAAAAATCAGATAAATAAATGAAATATAGGGCCATCATGCTGACCCACCCCCTTTTCCTCTCCTTTCTCTGACCTGGTTTGGCCCCCGAGTGTCTGCTGTCCCCAACATGTTTCAGCCTCCTTTTCACAGAAACACAGTTTTTCCATTTTTGTGGGGGTCCTGTGCCCCTAGCCCTAGTGAATGTGGAGGGCTGATTGTAGTTTGCTTTTTCTTCAATGTGGCATACCTGGGCATATCTCATTCCTCTATTACCAGTACCCCCATCTGAAGCAGTTTTGGCTGAGAATGTAAGATTGGCCTAACATAACCAACTGAGCCAACTGACTGGACCTGGATTTGAACTCAGGTCTCTGCTAGAGATTAGTGGTGCCTGTGTCAGTGGAGTGGTGAATCCACCTGGCATTTTGTCTGAACTTTGAAAGAGCTGCCCAAGATACTGAACTCTGTCATAAAATCAGTTCAGTGCATTGGATAGCTCCTTTAAAGTCTAAAATCCAGAGCTAATTCATTCCCGCAAAGACAAGGAGCCACCAGCTGCCATTGCCCCAGTTCACTGCCTAACATTCTGTTCTCCACAGTACACTGGCTCCTACTCTTTAGTCTTTCATATTAGCCTACAATCTATGTGTTAGCTTTTTGCAGCAAGATTTCCGTTCTGGGACCCTGGGATTGTTTTTAAGGCTGAGGAGAGATTTTCAACATTGACAGACAGCTCCTTATTATTGTGACTTCCTGCAAGTATGTTTTTACAAAACAATGAAAATAAAATGCATCACATTTAAAATGATAATCACTGTCATCTTCATCATTATCTGAGTACCATGAAAACAATAACAAAATGACAATTTAGAACACTTCTGATGGATAGTTCCTGAGGGGACCAGAAGTCCTGAAGGGTCTTGGTGGCCCAATTTTGCCTGGTCATTTGTGAGGGAACCCCACAAGTTATGGGAGGGTTTGAGCACCCTGTTCTAGGGTCTATGCTGTTAGTATTTTGAGAACAACTCGAAGGCCATAAACTGCTTCAATCTTATCATTTTTCTGTGGAATGCTCTTGAAAACCATGCTAGTATGTTTCCATTTGTATCTTGTCATGGCTTGCCTTGCTTCTGTATAACTATAAGAATGTGCAAACATCAGCCTTGTTAAAAAAGAAAAAGAAAAACCAGCTGGGAACTGGGCTTGTGAAGCCAAGCTCCTCAATGCCACAGAGTGGCCTGAAGCTACCTGAAGGTGCATGATGGTACAACACACTCCTCCTCCTTCCTGCTTAATGATTAAAGAACAGAAGAAACTCCCATTCAGTTTAGTCAGTCAGTCAGATTTATTTGCTAAAAAAGCCCATAGTCATCATAAACATGTAGTATAATCAAGGTGAAGCATACATTTTGAAACAGACAGTCCCCACAATACTGAACTCTATTTTGTGTAAGAAAGCTAGTGTATATTATCCAAGGGGCACAAGTGAAAGAACAGAAACCTAACATGTAGCATAGTCACTTCTGTCATCTGATACATAACAAAACATCTCCCTACTCTTCAGAAAACAAACTCCTTTGAGCATTTCTTTAAAAAAAATCGCTAGGGGATTTCTAGATAGAGCAATATTATATATCAGAGATAGAATCATAGGGTTGCCAGGGATTATAAGGGCCATCTAGTCCAATCCCCTGCCATGCAGGAATTTACAACTATAATACTCCTGGGAGATGGCCATCCAACCTCTTTTTAAAGGCCTCCAAGAAAGGAGAGGTAGGGAATGTGTAGCCCTGGGACTGCATGCAATCCTCACAAGACTATTTTTGTAGCCCTACTGCCCTTTTTCAGCCTTCCAGAAGTAAATTGCCTTTCTTGGAAACCTCCTGAAGTGGTAATTATCTTTTTAAAAGGTTGCACAGGCCCCTTACACTATTAAACATTAAAGATTACCCATTTTCAAAACCAGATGTTGAGTTCTATCTTCCAGTTTTCAATTGTTGTTATTGATGATGATGATGATGATGTCATTATTGGTGGTGGTGGTGGTGGGAGCAGTAGGACATGAAATTGACCACTCAACTCTACTACAGTTGTTTATCTCTGCAATACATAATAGTAGGATCTTCCCTCTATTCCTAGCCATAGACACATACACAGCAGTTAATCATTTATTTTATTTATTTTTATTTACTTATTTTTATCCCGCCTCTCCATATGGATCGAGGCGGTGAACAACTTACAAATAGCATGTATTTTGAAACATTTCTATACATGCCACCAACAAGCTGGGTACTCATTTTACTGACCTGCGAAAGGATGGAAGGCTGAGTCAACCTTGGAGCCCAGCAGGATCGAACTCACAACCTTGTGGCTTGCAGTACTGGCATTTAACCACTGCTCCACCAAGGCATGTCTCTCTCGCAGATATCTGATCTAGGGTTGCTTGCCAATTGTTAATGAGCTATAGATTACTTGCATTCATATTTTTTCCTGAAGCTTTTACTCAGTCTGTTATACTTCTTTTTACTGCCTCTTCTCCTTTTCATCCTTTCAAGGTTGGTGATGATGATTTGGGTCAAGAAATGATCAGAAATGTTGCTGAAGAGGTGAGAATATGCAGACATGATTCCACTCCCTGCTCCCTCCATCAACTGAAAGATGGTTAATTTTGTGGCAAATCATATATTTCTTTTTCCTTGCAGATTGGCTTGAATGTTGTACATGTTTGTCTTCCTCCTGACTGTAGTGAAATGGAGGTAAATGTTTTTATGAATTGAGTTCTTCACTTTTATTTTATTGTTGGGCTGATGCAGTCTTCATCTGTGTCGTTTTTCTAACCATTGTGATCTAAATATAGTGTAATGATTTCAGATGGCTTAAACTTTTTTTTTTGGTTGGCTCAAGATATATGTTTATTCACCAACCTAACAGTACGATTGAAAATGCGTGGGCCTGGAAATTTTGGTTTTTGAATTTTGAAAGATTTAATTATGTGCTTGCTCAGAAATAATTATGCAGAATTCAACAGGGCTTACTTTATGGTAGGAGCAAATAGGGTTACATTTTTGGAAGGCAATCCTAACTGCCCAACATGACTCAGGCTATCTGAGACAACACAAGGCTAGCAGGAGCTGTGCTGGATCCCAGCCCCTTCCAACTTACGAATGTTAGTAGGTATGACTAGCCTGGCTGTGTGCCAGAATAGTGGCTGTGCCCCTGGACTGATGCAACATGTCTCCTTCCTCACTCTGCCCCTTCACTCCATTTTGGCTCTTCTGCCAACTGGTCTCAACTAGCAGAGCAGTTATATTGGTTGATCAGCCAGTAGAAGAACGTTATAACAGCAGAAGGCCAGTTTAGCCAACAGAAGAAGTCTTTCCTATTCCTGACTCTCTACAAGGATTTCTGATTTAGGATTGTAGTGTTGCTTGTGGATAAATGCACTTAAGATTGTAAATACAAAGTCCAATCTGAACCAAGTCTGATACAAGTCTGCCTGAGTAACTATGCACGTATTCTATTTTTTGTTCCACTGAAGTAGCTAAACTTGTGACTCAATTTATTAAGACTGAGGACTGTAGTGAATGTGCTTTAACTCTCTAAAAATAACCAAGGAACTCAAATGTAAGACTGATAGCCTTGAGTCCTCACTTCACCTCAACAGCATATTGTTTATTCCATTTCCCTACATCGTCTCATAAAACTGGAGGTGCATACTGTTTGGGCCTGTATGCCAGTACTGTGCCTGTGAAAAATCTGCATTTCAGTACAGTGAACTATATTGTACATCAGGGCCATTACTAGCATGTTATTGATAAAGATGACTTTTACTCTGCAGTTGTTTGTTCCTGACTAAATCACTGTCATAAATTATTGTAACTCTAACCAGATAACCATTAAGAGGAATGTGAACCTTTACAGAAACAGATAAAGAAAGTGTTAATTTAAGACGCATTTGAAACTCCCTTCTTTTTGTTTATTTTGATATTTAAATGATGCCACCCTAGCATACTCTCTGGGCCCTATATCACTACATAGTGATTCCACTTTAGCTGCATCCTGTGGAATCTTGGGGGATCCTGTGGAATCCCTGTGTGACACTAGAGGAGCTGTGGCTGAAAATTCTAAATGCCCTTCCCTCAGCTGCCAATTGCCATGGCAATTAAGGTGCAATCATAATGCTATAACTGTAGTATGAAAGGATCTTTGTCCTCCTCCCCATGTAATTTTTGCTTAGAAGCTTTACAGCAAGTGTGACTATGAAGAAGATTACCTATATGGCTTGTATCCAAATTTTTCTTTGTGCAAGAGGAAAATATTTCTGTGGGCAGATCACTAGGTCACTGGTTTCCTCACAGTGAATCACACGCTTCTCCCAGATATTCCCTTGATCTTTGAGGATGACTTTATGGGGAATATCTCAGAAAAAGAAAGTGGTATCTGCCCACGTGCTGACGTGCTTCCTACTGGCACACGGAGATCTTTGGATCCAGGTTTATGCTTTGACAATGAAATTAGGAATATTCTAAAAATAGTTGCAATCCCATACCACTATTAGAACCAGTGGAACTTATTTCTGAAGAAATGTATATAGGAATCTGCTGAGCATAAGAAACGCTATATCGGATCAGTCCCAAAGGGCGGTCTTTGTATTCTCCTCTCACAGTGGCCACCCTATTGTCCAGGGGGAGCCTACCAGCAGTATATGAGTGTAATTGGATGCTTTGTCTCATATTTCCCAATAACTAGCACACATAGATATATTGCTATCCCAGCTAGTAGCCATTAATTGATATAAACTCAATTGATATAAACAATCCCCTTTTAAAGCTAACCAAGTTGGTGGCCTTTTCCATGGCACCATTATCTCAGTACTCTAAATTAAATTTAGATATTTTAAAAGAAAAAGAAAATCAGCAGTGGTGACCTTATTTTTTTTTAAAAAAAAACACAACAACAACCTAATACTAAGGATTGTTTTCCAATTTTCACTACTTTCTAGAAAGCCTAAATAATTAGTTTCTGGCATATGGTTTCCTAAAAATATTTCACTGATGAAATCACCAAAGAACAGCCATGAAAAGCAGTTTAGTTTTGTCCTGAATATCTTACCATGCAACACAGTGGATAAAATATTTCAGCCTGCTATGGTTTGTTCGAATGCTTTGCACTCTCAGCATTGAATTAGATATACTGTTGCACTCCTGGAAAGCTTAAGTTGGAGTTCTAGCATGCCTAAATACAGAACTCTTTCAAAGCTGGCTCTTATTAAGTAGCGCAGGAAAGTTAGTACTGTATAAATTACCTCAAACTTATACATATAGTTATGGAATATGCTTGTTTTGTAGTTTGTTAAATAATTTAGTGAAGAGCATCCTGGCACAGGGCTTTTCAACCAGGATTCTGTGAAATCCTGTTTCTCTGAGAGGTTGCTGGATCGTGAAGGAAAAAAAAAACTTTTCTTTGAGCTATAGATAGAATAACTGTAGCACAGTGGTTCCCTGAGACCTCAAAATTATTTCAAGGATTCTTCCAGGGTAAAAAAGTTGAGAAAGGCTGTTCTGGTAGGTGAAATGTCAGGTATGAAAAGATGAATTGGCTTGTGCATAATTCCTTAGAAATTTAGACAGGTGGCATCCAGTTCTCATTGCAGTTTTCTCTAAATTAGGTGTTGGAATAGTGTGGCCCACAGGCTTCATTTGGTCCCCAAGGCTGTTTGTATGGGTCCAAAAAGTTTACATGTTTACACCCCCCCCAATCCCTCTAGAATTGGGAGTTGGGTTTTTCTTCTTCAAGTGGCCAGAAGCACCTCCACACACAGATGCTGGGACTGGGTTACTATTGGCCATTTCACTATTATTGGCAGCAATCTTTTAATTTGTTGTAACTTCAGTGGCATTTTAATGTCATCCTTCCTCCTCAACTGTTTGCAGTTTTTCAGCTAGAACTGAGGAATATGCTTTTGCTTCAGAGCAAAAGAAAAATAGATTTAGTTTTCTTAATGGCTACGCATGATCAGGACTTGGAAATTTTTCTACAGCACCCAGAATCTCCCAGCCAGTTGGAAAAGACACGGCTGTGGTTCATGGAACAAGCAGGGACAGGGTGACTAATCTCACAGAACTGGGATGATGACCACTATCTGTTCAGATTATGGACTACAATAGAATGAGATTAGTCCTCCCTCCTCCCTAGCTTGGCTCCCATCTGAGGGCATAGTATCAGAAGCAGCCATTCTCTTTCCTGGAGATGACTCCATGGGCTTCCTGTCAGTAGATGAATTCAAATGCAAAATAAATAAATAAATAAATAAATAAATAAATAAATATCCACATACACAAGGAATAATAACAATTGTTACAAATAACCTACCTCTGTTATGATTGTAATCCCATGTTTGGAACCATTGTGTGCTTTTCATTCTTCTGTGCTACAATTATGCTTTTTTGGGTGTTTTTTAAAAGCAGTATTTCCTTCTTTCCCCTAAATAGATGGCATTTTCTTGATTGTAACTTTGAAGTTTGATACTATCGTATCCTTCCCTTAGACCAGAGCTTTCCAAACTTTTCATGTTGGTAACATACTTTTTGGACATGTATCATTTAGCGACTGAGTAATTCAGTTTTACTAGCAAACCAGATGTTAAACAGTGGAAAAGGCAGTTTCCCCACCCGATCCGGGCTCACTTTCCTTGCCAAGGAAAGACCCAGTGAGGGTGGCAGTAGTGGAAAAGGCAGCCCCCCACCTCATTCTGGCCTGCCGCTGTCACCCTCTCTGAGGAAGGACCCCAAGGAAAGATGCCCTCACCAAGAAAAGACCCTAGTGAGGGCAGCAGCAGCAGGGAAGGCAGCCCCCCTACCTGATCCTGGCCCACTGTGGTGGTGGTGGCAGCAGCGGGAGAGGCTCAGGTGGGGGGGTCTTTCTCAGCCCAGGGAGGCAACACACCTATACACTTCAGGCGACATACTAACATGTTGCGACACACCATTTGGAAAGCCCTCGCTTAGACTCTCTGCTCATCTGCATTGCTTTGTTTAATGGTCAAACTGATGGAGACAAAGGCTGTTTCTGCACTACACTTTTATAATGCTATTATTCCACTTTCAACATCCTGTGGAATTCTGGGGTTTATAGTTTATTGAGGCCAAAGAGCTCTCTGGATGAGAATTCTAAATGCCCCTCCCTGCAAAGCCTAGGATTCCATAGGCTGTTGAAAGAGGAATAATAGCACTTTAACAGTGTAGTGCGGAAACCGCCATAGTTTAGCTCTAACTATACATTAGGGAGGGACTAATTATGTCTGGTTATGCAACTTTTAACCTTTTAAAACAGTGATGGGTATTGTGCAGATTAGAGCTTTCCAAACTTTTCATGTTGGTGACACACTTTTTAGACATGCATCATTTTGCGACACAGTAATTCAGTAAGTAATTCAGTAAGTGGAGGCAGCCCTTCCATGCCAGGCTGGCCCACCCCTGCCCTCGCGGGGGTCTTCTTCAGCCCAGGGTAGTGGTGGTGGCAGCAGGAGAGGCATAGAATCATAGGATCACAGAATCATAGAGTTGGAAGAGACCCCAGGGGCCATCCAGTCCAACCCTCTGCTATGCAGAAACACACATCAAAGCATTCCCAACAGATGGCCATCCAGCCTCTGATTAAAAACCTCCAAAGAAGGAGACTCTACCACACTCTGAGGCAGCATATTGCACTGCTGGACAGCTCTGACCATCAGGAAGTTCTTCCTGAGGTTCAGGTGGAATCTCCTTTCTTGCAGCTTGAATCCATTGCTCCTTGTCCTAGTCTCTGGAACAACAGAAAACAAGTCTGCTCCCTCCTCAACATGACATCCCTTCAAATATTTAAACTTGGCTATCATGTCCCCTCTTAACCTCCTCTTCTGTAGACTAAACATACCCAGTTCCCTAAGCAGTTCTTCATAGGGCATGGCTTCCAGACTCTTCACCATTTTGTTCGCTCTCTTCTGGACATGTTCCAGCTTGTCAATATCCTTCTTGAATTGAGGTGCCCAGAACTGGACACAGTATTCCAAATGAGGCCTAACCAATGCAGAATAGAGTGATACCATTACCTCCCTTGATCTAGACACCATTGCTCCTATTGATACAACCAAGAATCACATTGGCTTTCTTGGCTGGTACATCACACTGCTGACTCATATTCAGCTTGTGATCTACCAAGACTCCTAGATCCCTTTCACATGTACTTCTATCCAGCCACGCATCCACCGTCCTATATTTGTGCATTCCATTTTTTCTGCCTAAATGTAGGGCCTTACATTTGTTTCTGTTGAAATTCATTTTGTTAGCTTTGGCTCAGCTCTCCAATCTGTCAAGATCTTTCAAGGTCATTTTGAAATTTTATCTTGTCTTGTGGCGTATTAGCAACCCCTCCCAATTTGATGTCATCTGCAGCTCCCCCACCTGGACCTGGCCCACCACCACCACCCTCGCTGGGGTCTTCTTTGGCTCTGAGCAGCAGCAGCGAGAGAGGTAGCCCTTCCACCCAGGCCTGGCCTGCTGCCACTATCCTCACCAGGGTCTTCCTCAGCCTGGGGCAGCTGTGCTGAGAGAGGCAGCCCCTCCACCCATTACATTTGCGTGACCACCCACACACTGCAGTCAACACACTAATGTATCATGACACACAGTTTGGAAAGCTCTGGTGTAGACCCTGGGCCACACATATGGCCTCAACACATGTATTTGTGGCCTCCACAGCTGCTCTTCTCCTGAAAAAAAAAAGTTTAAAAAATGGAAAATTCTGCTCCTGGACACCTCCAGGAGCCACAAACTTATCGTGGAATTGCACTGTGTGGATGCTACATCTTTAAGTGAAAGAGAACGTCATAACTGAAAGTGGACCGTTTACCCCATGTGAGTTTATTAGAAGATGCTAATATGGCCCATGGTGAGTGCCAGGGAGGCAAAATTGCCTGTATTTGTTTAACAAGCAGAGGTTTATTCTGTTCCATTTCTTCTTCAGTTTGTGAAATTTTGTAATAAAAAGTCTGCATGAAAATGTGTGTACATTTTGGTATGCTTTAACATGTGCATTACTTCTCTTAGAAGAGAAATCTAAAAATGATATAAATTAGCCAAAATACATATTAGAATCTATACATTGGAAGGAACATACATTTTATCCAAATATCTGCATTTTTCTGCACATTTTGCACAAAATTCAAAGAAGTGCAGAAACAGAAGGAAAATTTATTTTAGTTTTAGAAGTGCAGATTAGCCTTTTGGTATCAGAGTGCTGATCAAACAAATTTCTGCCCCATCGCCATGCTTCTGCTTAACCTGTTGTTATCTGGCATCATCCTTAATGTGACATTTAAAAATTTGTAATGTAATACCATCTCACATTTTTCCTATGGAATTTTGAAGTTAGTGCAAATTATTTCTTATATCTTTTTCTAAACAGACTGTACAAGTGTGGACATGCCCCTAGGTGGGTGTACTCACCTGTGTGTGATTACAGTTGTGTATTCCTACCATGTCCTTCAAATTTTTCAAATAAAAAAAAAAGTCTGATCCCATAGGTAAACTGTTTGTATGTCAGACCTCCAATCTCTTCGTTTTTTTTTTTTTTTACTATGCTCTAATACTGAAGGGTCTTTTAAAAACCTGATTTTAAATCATCTTCTAGGTCATAGATGAAATCATGAAGCTCAACGAGAACCCTGAAATCCATGGCCTTCTCCTTCGCCTTGGCAGAAAGCCTCACACAAGCAAAATAGTGAATGCCGTGAAACCAGAGAAAGATGTAAATGGGTAGGTTTCACACAATACAAAAGCCACTGTAGAAATTCAAATTGTATGACCTAGCTTTGAAAGTGCCATTAGTAAGACCAAATATATCAGCAAAAAAATGACAAAGCAAAAATGTTTTTAAGAAAGCAGGTACAAACAAATCTTCTGTTCAGCCCTAGACCCCTTTTTTTTAAAAAAAATAAAAAATACTGATTTTTTTTCACCATCCTGGGATGTTTTATGCCCAGAAAGTAAACCAGATGTTGACTAGAGAAAATTTTTAAGACTTTTTTTAAAAAACTGAAAAAAACTGAGAGGTTGAGAGGAGTAAGGCAGCCTTCCTACATCTCACAGGAGGCCAATGTAGCACTCCCCACCACTGGCCTATAGAATTTTTCGTACCTTCCCCTCTGAGGCTAGAGGAAGATCCAGCTTACCAGCTTCCTCTGTGAGGTTACAGGAAGGTCTGCAAACCATGCTTCTCAGGTATAGCATGGAAGTAATTCCTTAAAGTAATAACATCCCTTGTTATATTCCCACTGTTACTTTAAGTATTATAACAAAAGCAGCATTAATATCTTGAGTAACAAACAACGTTGCTGTTGTTACATGAACACATTTGTTTGTGCAGGAGGACAACAGTGGACATATTTACATGTTATATATATCTCACCTTTCTTGCTTGTTTTTTCAAAATGAGTTTTCAGATGCCAGAATTCTTGAGGGGTATCATAGGGACATGGGAAATAACCCTACATTGGGTCAGAGCACTGCTCCATCTAGCCCAGTGAAGCTGGGTTTTTTTCCAGCCCTAAGAGAGATTCAAAGGGTTGAAAGTAGGACTTCTGCATGCAAAGCAGGTGCTCTGTCACTCAGCTATGACCCTTCCCCAAAGGAAGACATTCTGTTTTCATGTCGGGGAGGGCTATGGATGGGGATATGCCCCAAACATCTTCTTGGAATGGGAGAAGAACTGTGCCTGTTCTGGAACTGGAACAAATCATGATGCTTGATCAGTAAGAAAGAAATGTTGGTTGTAGTTGTGATCTTGGTGGTAATGATGATCATGGCAGTCAAATTTGGCCAAAGTAAAAGGAAAGACTTGCCTCCACCAGAAGTTTGACTTTGCCTGTATATGATGACAGAACCTTGGAACTGGCACTTCTTGTGCTTCAGTTCCTCTCTGTACTTTGTCCAGCAGGACTACTCTGCCAGTGTATGAACCAACTTCTAATATTCTCCAGGGGACATCTAGCCCTTTCCGAGGTGTCATTCTGTTTCCAATAACAATGAAAAAGGGTGATTTGAAGCTTATTTTGTGACTTTGGATCTCCAAATCCAATGGCAGTGCAACTGTGCCTAACTCATGATGCAGTTCCAAAATGAAACAGAAACAAGCTAGTGTCCCCCTAAAGATTAAGAAATTTTATTTGGCACAAGTGTTTATTGATCTTTAAGGTTCCACTAGACTTGTTTTTGTTGCGACAAAGTATCATGGTTCCCCCTGCCTTCCAGAAGAAATAAAGCAGAAGCATTTTGACACATTTATACTGTATACCAGGGCTCTTGATGTTATTGGATTGCAGTGTCTATCCTTGCCAGTGTAGTCAGTGAGGAAGAATGATGCTGTGAGGAAGAATGCATTGCTGTTTACCAGTCTCTAGATTGCCACACATTCTCTGTTCCTGATATAAGCAGTAGGTGGAGGTTTAACATAATAAAGAGAAGAGTCAAAATGAGTTGGTAAATTATGGATCTTCATCAAGACTAAATTGTTAATATCTCAACATTGTACTTTTATATTCTTACACTAACTTTCTGGTGTCTTTTTTTGTCTCTTTCTCATTTTGTAAATTCCAGAGTAACAGATTTTAACTTGGCAAGGTTAGTTCGTGGAGACAGGCAAGATTGGATAGTTCCCCCTGCTGCTAGTGCTGTGATCAAGATTCTGGAAAAACTAGGTAAAACACAGTTACTTATTATTATTATGCCACATAGATTAAGACCCAAAGGTTTGTTTAAATAAAAAAGTATTTGCTATTAGGAAGAAGAGAGCAGAGAGGGGGGCCAAATGAACCTCCCTTGGGAGGGAGTTACACAGCCAGGGAGCAGCCACTGAGAAGGCTCCCTCCTATGTCCTCACCAACCATGCCTATGATGGTAATGGGACCAAGAGAAGGCCCCCCCCCAAAGATCCTTTGCACAGTTTGGACCCAAACCATGCCATAAAAGTCATAACTAGCACTTGGACTTCTGCCTGGAAACACCCTGGTAGCCACTGAAAATAGTTCAACAGTGGGCTATATGTTTCTTGTAATTAGCCCCAGCTAGCAGCTTGGGCACAGAATTTTGAATCTGCTGAAGCACCCAGTGGGCTTCTCGAGTTAAAATTAACAAAGCATTAAGAGAGCCATGTGTTTGCCTTATCTCCATGAACGTGCAGAAATGCCACAGAAAGAGCTGCTTTGAGAGAAGATAAGCTAGGAACACTGGCTTATCATTAATGAATACTGTGCTAGGGCACACTGCTTGATCATAGAAGCAGTCAAAGTTGGCCCTAGGACCACTTGTGACCCCAAGCTGTTTTGCAGCACTTAACCCTTCCAGACTTCATGTAATGCTCCTTTTTCTGATCACAAATAAATGGGGATAAATTGCATCTCCCAGAGGCAGCCTGCTGCTCTACTCAGCAGGAAATAATATTGGCTGGAATTTACACTATTGTGAACCTATTTACAATTGTGCAGTTTATTACTGCAGCATTACACAACAGCCATATTCCCGGGTGTTGTCATAGAAGCACCATTGAGACTGTCTTGCACAGTGCCCTGTTATTTATCATTGCAACTCTCTAACATAACTGGCACATTGTGGCAGTGATGTGGCTCTGTTATCATAAACTTACCCATCAGAATGTGGGATCTCAGAATGCAGGATCTCAGCCATCAATTTTTCAAACCTGGTAGTGAATTTCTGGCCACTTCCCATTTTGTTTTTGTTTTTTGGAGGACATTTTTTTTTACAGTTTCTGTGGCACACAAGCAGTCCCATGGGCAGAAAATCCCACCCCCAACTTATCACACCTTCCAGCTCCTAAGCTAAACAAACCATTTAGGTTTGCTAAACGAGTAAAGCCGTTCAGTTTATAGGTCATCCAAACACTGAGACTTTCCTTCTCTAATGTGTTTCTCTCCCAATAAACCTGACACAAAATGCAAAGTTTGTTTTAGATTTATTTTTCTGCTTTGCTGGGAGAGAAACAAACCACAGTAAAAAAAAAAAACCCTCATTCAGACAATTTTATATATATTTATATAAATTATATATGTACGTATGTATATAGGATCAAAGCTCTGTGGTTTGTTTTGCTCCTCCTATTGCAAGCAGCTTGCATATAATATCCCTGACCTTCCTTGACTTATCATGTTATCTGGTTTCAAAGAATTCATGCTAAGCCATGCTTTGTGCACACTTTGGTGCGAACTGTGGGACACCATCATAGGAACAGAAGTGGGTAAATAGTGCATAAACATGAAGTGAAATAAGCCATTTCCTCTTTGTGCTTTCAACTTGCCTTTGAACTGCCTTTCATTCAGCATCTTTATGTCTTCCATATGGATAATGAATTTAATAGTGAGTTAATAAGAATACATCTTATTGGACTCAGTGGGACACAGTTCTCAGAAGGCATGTGTAGGATTGCTATGTTAAAATTTCATTCATTATAGAGCTTTACATAGATTATGAAACCAGATGAAAGCTTTATTGGAGATCAGTGCTACTCAAAGTGGTGGTCCCTGGACCAGTGCTAGTCTGCAAGCTATTGGCTGCTCTGTGGAATTTTCTATGAAAACTAAAAATGGTTGTATGGGTACAATTATGGTAATAGTCCCTGGCACAAAAACTGCCAATCCTCCACATCAGGCAGCCTGGAAGCATTGGTGTGGATGACCATTACTGAGGGGTGGACACCTCAGAGTGTACTTGCTTACATTTGTGTGGAGCTGGATTGATGAAAGATAAAATGAGTTGCTGAATGGTGTCCACATGCAATTGGAAAAGGAGACTATTACATTTTCTCACTAGGATTGTGGGATTATGGGATTTTAAAGACATTCCAGAATGATCTCAGATTTTCTTATTTTTCTGAATTAAAATATGTCTTAAGTTTCAATGCTATACACATTAACTTGGTCTTAGGTCCGGTGGGATTTACTGTCTGTATGATTCCACTGTTAAGGCAAGGTATCTAATGGAAGAAATCTCAAACATATCTGAATTTGTGTGGAGCTGGATTTAATTATAACTGGATAAATTAGCAACATGTGCAAGTAAAAATATGTATCAGATTTAATTTAGCAAGATGTCATTAATGTATCTGCTACTCAAGCCAAGACTGCTTTTCCTTATGTAAATAGACAAAAAACATACTTCTGCCTATTAATCTGTCAGAGTTGATCAGATGTCTCCTTGTCCTGCTACATGGTGATCTTGGTCATTTGAGAAATTCATGGAGCATAATGCTGGCCTATTTTGACTTTTTTTAAAATTGTAACTTTTTTTCATATGAGAGATAAGGGTATGGTGAAATAAGGAGGGGAAACTCAAGCTTTCACACTATTGTCTGTGGTTTTACTGTTCATTGTATTTAGCTAGTACAGTCTGTTAATAATTAGAAGAATTGCTATTTTCTGCTATCCAGCACATACTACCTTAGATGGCAAAAAGGTGTTACTTTTGGGAGTTCAAGGACCTTTGGAAATCTCCTTGCAATGCCTTCTTCGAAGAAAAGGAGTCACGACTATCAGCTGCCCATGGGAAATGAAGCAACTTCAGTCTCTGGTGAATAATATATCAACTATTAAATGCTTTTCTTCCTTCCTTTTATGTTTAGCAAGATCATGAATTCATTCATTTTTCATATATTCCAAGAACCATTGTCCAGTCAGTGAAGTCAAGTCATTGTTAGTTTATTTTTCTGTCCTTCTTTTAGCTGTTTCTATTCTTCTTTCTACATAGTTGGATCATGAACAAGCTTCAGGTGCATTTGCCATTTCTCATCCTGCCCCTTCCTTCCCTTATATTGTAGCCCTGTTCAGGGACTCCCTTGAACATGCGTAGGGCTAAAACTGGAGATAGGAACATGAGCATGCACATAAACTCCATTCTCGACTTCACAAGCACATGGAGGTAATATATATGTGTATGTGCAGGGCAGGGCTTTCATATGTATTCAAGTCACGTATTGACTTATGGCAATTCCATGAATTTTGTGGGGTTTTCTTAGGCAAGGAATACTCGGAGGTGATTTCACCAGCTCCTTCCTCTGAAACATAGCCTACAGAATCCGGCATTCATAGGCAGTCTCCCATCCAAGTACTTACCAGAGCTGGACCTGCTTAGTTTTCAGGATCAGATGAGATTTGGTGCCTTTTGGGGTATTTAAGCTCCTCCCCAATGGCAAGGGTAACATTTGTTCATAAATGCCTGAACGGAGCTTGTGCTAAAGATAACAAGTGATCCAATGAACATTTGACCATGGGATCTCCATTGGTGAAGGTACAGTGGGCAAAAATGAGGCACTGATCCCCTACATAAGACTTCTGTGAAATTTTCATTCAGTCCTGAAATGTCCAGTATTACAGTAATTTACAACTCAGTTGAGCATTTAGAAATATAGTTTGTCTGCCTCTTTTCTCTGGATGACTAAAGTTACCATGGGAAAGCAAACACAGCAAATGTAAGAGTTCTAAGTATAACCTGTTTTTGTTGTCTCACTCTGCCTAGCTAGACATTTGAAGACTCAAGGAAAAAGGGTGGGGGGAATCTTATTTTCCTGGGCGGGGCTTTCATTTTGTCCCCCTCTCACCATGATTATACCCTTGAGGTATTAAAACTATGGGAGGATGGAGTTTCAATATCCTGTCTCAGTTGCTCTAGTTTATTCATAATGGAAGAAACAAGGCAAGACCAGATTGGCAGATTTGCCCTTCATGTCACTCTTTTTAGAAAGAAATGGAACAGATGATGCAGGAAAGAATATCACAAGAGGGCTTATAGATAGAAGCATTTTTTCCTCTAACCTCTTTTACATGACACAATTACAGCTCTATGATCCCATGCCATGGTTCTCTCCTATGGAATCCTGGAGGTTATAGTTTTGTGAGGCACTAAAGGAGCTCTCTGGCTGGGAATTTTAACTGCTCCTCAATGAACAGCTGATCCCAGGATTCCTTAGGAGAGTTAAAGTAGAATCATAGAGCCAGAGTTGTGTAGCTAGAACAGGCCTCTCATGAATGGAATTCCATTGACAATGGAACTGGTTCAGGGAATTGAAGACATTGATTTTCAAGCATTACCAGCATTGTTACTGAGTTTGAGAATGGTCAAAAAACCCCAGAACCCTGGTGGTGCCTGCAAATTTCAAATTAGACTACTGGCTTTTATTCTTTTATGTCTTTATGCTATAGCTTTCAATGTGTTCTTAATGAGTTATTTTAATTTTGCCAATTCCAGGATTTGTGTAAGATTTTGAGTATTTTTTTTAAAAAAAGGCATTTAAATTTGATAGCTGCCTTGAATGACCTGTAAGAAAGTCATGATGAAAATATTGCGAAATTTAAGGCAGCTATCAAAATTAGCAAGTGAGTTTTGGTCACCAGGTGAGTTGGAGTCAGAAGCTAGAAGGAATACATTTCACACCTGCCCCATTGGGAAAGATCTGCAAGTAGACTATAGGAGTACGCATGCATGACAAGAGAAAGATGGCCGTAGAAATAGTTTACAAGCATAAAGAACTGAAAAGGGATAATTCTAGCATCTAAACCTGGCTCATGAATTTTAACCAGTTTTTTTGTGAATACTGCTATTACTAATTGTTGTTGTTTTGTTTGTTGTTTCATTCATTTATATCCCACCTTTCCCCTAATGCTGGGACTCAAAGCGCCTTACAAATTATTAAAATGAGTACAGATTGAAAACATACAAAATATGTTAGTAAATATACTGGTATGCTTGTTACTTTTTTAAAAAAAATCTTTAAAACATTCAAGTTTAAACCATCTAACATTCACTAAAAGACAGACCATAAACAGCATTATGGAACATCATATCATTAGAAGCCTATTGCAGTCATTTCTCAAAAAGCCTGATAGGATAGGAAAGTTTTCACTTGCCATCCCAGAGATAAAGCCATACTAGCCTCTCTAGGAGCCGTGTTACTAATGTTGTGTCTAACAGCAATAACAATAGACCTGGCTTCAAGGGAATGCCTACTAGTGAGTTTACCTGGCATCTCAGAAACCACAAACTATTTAAATTCACCACTGTGTCAGGAGATTTAAATTGTAAGCAAATTATCAGCAAGATCAATTGGAAATACCCTATAGTTGCCTTATTCTGAGGACAAGTAATTACAAAAATAAACTTGGTACTAGAAAGTAAGTAAGTAAGGCCCTTTTGCATTGAGGCTTCTCGCGCGAGCGGGGGAGGGTGGCTCGCACGAGAAGGCTCCTCCGGGAGGCTGCTGTTTCCCCGCTCCTTCCTTCCGCAGGCGAAGGAACTGGGGGAAGCGGCAGCCTCGCGCGAGCCGCCCTCCCTCCCGGGCGAAGCAGGAGGCTGTGTGTCCGTCCCCCCCCGCCCGCGCGAAGCAGGAGGCTGTCGCGTCCGTTGCGCTAGTGCCCCGCCCCTTCCTTCCGCAGGGGCGGAGGGAAGGAAGCACAACCCGGCCGCCTCCCCGACGCTCTGCACAGGAGGTAAGTGCGCCTGGGCGCCGGGAGCGTTGCGTGAGCGCGGGTGATTTTCGCTTTGAGGCGAAAATAAAAAAACCCGCGATCACGCCGCTGCAGCCCCATGAGCGCGGCGGAAGTGGGAGTGCGTCGTACAGAGCGACGCCCCCACTCCCGCGAGGCTCACGGGGCTGTTGCGCGACAGAAAGCCCGTGCGAAAAGGGCATAAATAAATAAATAAATTCTTCACTGTGTCTCTTAGTGATGCTGCACTGGGTATTATGGAGGACTGTGGGAAAGTTTAAATTATGAGTAAATTGTCAGACTGAGTTACTTTCATCAGGTAAATCCAACCCAAGGAAAAGGCCAGCAAGAAGGCCAAAGTAGGTATCAGTGCCAAAGAAGCCAAGTCAGGCATCCCTATGACAGATCCTCTTTGGACTTAGACTGCAGCAGTTGGTCTGTGTGCTGATGGTAGCTCTGACATGGACCAAAGGGGAAAGAAAATTCTATAACTTTGCTGGCTTATTTAGAATCATGTACTGTTTGTGTTGTAGTGGTTTGAACATTGGACTATGACTCTTGAGACCAGGATTCAAATTCCTGCTCAGCCATGGAAACCCACTGGACAAGTCACACTCAGCCTTAGAGGGGAGCAAAGGCAACCCCCCTCTGAACAAATCTAGCCAAGAAAACCCCATGATAGGTTTCATAGGTTTCCATAAGTCAGAAATGCGTTAAAGGCACGCAACAGCAACAGCTATATGTTGGAATTAAAATTTCCCCGGTATTTCATTGAGATTCCCAGAAGGGGGCAACCAAATCAAAAAGTTACAGAGGGAAGTCAGTCTTTTCCATTCTGTATTCAGGTCTTGGAAAGCAAAGTGTTTTCCCCAGCCTGAGCAGCTGGGACACTAAGACATTTCTCCTTTGGCAAAAAACTGTTTTTACAGCTGCTGATGTTACTGTAACATTTTGTGTGCTTTGTGATGGACAGAAGTTTGAAAAAAATGCAGTTGTCATCTCTGTGGCAAAACAGACTCTGTGAAGTTTAAATTCTTGAGTTCATCATGCCTAATTTTTTTGTTACACTGTCACAATCTACAGCAATTTTATTTTTCAGTGTTATTACCTTTTTTTGGTGGAACTGTATGTAAACAGAGAGCAGCCGGGTCATAACTCAGATCAGTGGTGAGCAAACTGTATCTCTTGAGTTATCTTTGTTTTGCAGCTCTCATTGCTTCTAACTGGCCTAGCCATTAACGAGAGGGGATGGGAGTTGTGGTATAACAGTACTTAGAGGGATCCAAATGATTCACCCCAGATGTATAGAAACTCTCACTAATTCAAACAAACCATTCAGAGGATAAGTTTAAAAAATGCTCCCTTCATCTTCATTACTATTTCTGTTTTTACTGTAATGATAATTAAACATATATTTTCTTCAGTCTAGATAATATGAAATAATCACAGTCAGTGTTCAGAAATGCCCTGTAGCTGAATGTGTATGCTGAAAAAGCATACAAAGACAGCCCTGTAGTGTAATTCGCAGTAGGAAGTCAGGATTCAAAAACAGATGCTTAAAGTTACGTGACCTGCCACTTAATTGTGAGTCTTATCACCAACATAGTATCTGCCTTTGGAATCTGGGCATTGTCCTGCCAAACTTGAATATGGATAAAATTGGTTTCATATGCTGAAGTTTGATTGCTAAGAAATAATATACCTTGTTTTTAAAACATAGTTCATTGCCAAGCAGATAATATACCCCAAATTCTCAAAAACAGATTGCTTGCATTTTGGAATAGTGCCATTCTTTTTCAATATAGTGCAGTATCACTCCTATAGCAGGCCTGTTGGAGGCCCAAAACATTTGAAATACCAAAAGACCAAGTAAACTGTAATAATGTTTTACGTATATAGAGAGAAAATGAGTGTAACTCCAGTCTGGATTGTAGTACTGCTAGCATGTTGGTAGGACTTCTGAAAGTTTGGTGTTACTAGCTGTATCACATGTCAGTCCAGCACTCTGAGCAACACAAGAAAGTTGCAGGAATTCACTGCCTAGCAACTATGGTTTGCATTAAACATATCTAGTGCCACATTTGTTCTGGAAGGCTTGAACACCTGGGATGGTGGATTGTGTGATCTTGTCAATATGAGTTACCAGAAATATCCAATGTCTGTTGACCTCTGTGGACAGAGCAAGAATAAAATTCCCTAAGAAAGTTTGTTTGACCAATGTTCATCTCCAAAATAGCTAAATTATAATCAAATCCCTGACCTCAACAGAAAAGCAGTCTTTGGAGGGATGAGTAGAATTTAGATTAGGAGAATTGTCCAGGAAAACTCAGATACATTTTTCTTTCTCTGATCAAATTCAGAGGTCTCTGCACTTGCATTAAAGAAAAACAAACACAAAAAGAAATTCTGTGCAGATCTCCCACGCACTGTGTAGCTTGGCTAGCTTTCAGTTGTAGCCATTCCCCTTTCTATCTCATCCCCTTTCATTTCCTTTGATTTGGTAGAGTGGACATTAAGTTGTATTTCTGTAACTTAGAGGTCAGCTTGATTTTAGTTACAACCATTTGTCTTGGCACATTTAAATTAGTCCTGCATAGTTGTGAAACTGCTGAGGAATATGGCAATATTTCTAGAACTGTTACATAATCAGAGATGGTTAAACAGAAACTGTTTTGTTTTGTGCCAACTCATCATAAATGTGGTTATGGTTTTAAAAAGGGCAAAATCTAATAGTGAAGGTTTTAGATAAAGTATGTATGCTTGTTATCTCTTTCTTAAAATTAATCTGAAAAAGCATACAAACACAGCTCTGTTTGGAAAACGTTTGGTTTCCAGACACTCCAATAATGTAACTTCAAGGAATATTTCAATTTGTGTTTCCTGTGTCAATATATATATATATATATATATATATATATATATATTTGGCTGATATGAATGGTAAACAGAAATGAGAATGGATCGAATTCCTGATGAAAATAGATTTTCTAATAATATTAGATAAAAATATTGTACCATATGCACTTATGAGAACCATATGTAAAATAACTAAGACACATTTTTCGGCTTCCCTGCATGTCAGCTGATTTTTATTTTTTAAAAAAATCTAAAATATATTCACTTTAAAAGCTGAATATAAAAGGTATATAAGAAAGTGCTGGAAGGCTATAGGGACTCTAGCTCAACGGGAGAACCCATGCTTTGCATGCAGGAGATTTCAGAAAGATTTTTTTTCCTCAACTGCATTTCATGTTTTAGGCCAGGATCCTGTTGGGTTTCTGTGCTGACCAGAAAAGCATATTAGTGGATCTCAGACGAGCTGTTTTTTTTCCATTTCACGCAATCCCTGCGTGCCCTCAATGAGATGGTTACTTTTTCTCTTCTGCCCCCACCCCTGACCTCTTTGTCATTCAGAATTACGCTCTGATGGGTTTCTTAGCCCTCTGACAGAGACTCCTCAGAAGGGAGGAGGGCTCTGCCTTCTCCGTCCCACCTTCATTCTCAGAAGGAAGGAGGGCTTTGCATTCTCCCTCCTCCCTCAACTTTTGAACAACTGTGTCCTGCTTTTCCACTTAACTGCTAGAAAATGGGACGAGCCCATTTTCTTGTGAACTTTTGACCCACCTGGAATAACAGCAGCCTCTAAAATGGTGATGGTGATGATGAGGATGAGGATGATGATAATAATAATAATAAGCCATTTCAGATTCCCCAGTGCTGGAAAAACTGGATAAAATGTTCCTTCCTTCACAGCTAAGATTATAGTGCAATCTATAATCTTGGCTCAGTGCTCATATATCAGTTATTGACCATTTCAATACTGATAACTCTTCATACAATTCCTATACCGTGTTTGGTAACTTTTAGCCTAGTTGAGATCCAAGCATAGCCAGTTCAGCTTCAGTCTGTTTTTTATTCTGTGCAGTATGATGTTATTAATGTTTGGTTTTAAAAGGACAGCTTTAATGCAGAGAGCCTCATAGACAGAATGTACTGAGCACTTACTGGTAAGCGTTGTAGATTGCCCAGCATAATGTAAGCTGATACAGGTCCATGTAGCCAGACACTGCTCCAATCCTTTCTGCTCTCCACCAGTGGTGGAATGGCCAAGTGTATGTTAAGGGCTCTCACAATACAATGGTGAGTTGAGAAGGTGGGCCTTTGGTCAGTGCAGTGTGTGGAAGAGAATGTCAACCTCTGCAATGACTCCTCTCAAAAAAGCCATACATAGGTGTAAGGTGCAATTATATTGGCATATGCCAAGAACAGGATGTCACCCATTGTGTGCTTGTTATATTTTATGTCCACCCTTCCCCAGGTTTGAGGTGACATGTGTGGCACTCTCCCCTCCCTCCCTGCCTTTATCCTTACAAAAAGTTTCTAAGATATACGAGACAGAAAATAGCAAATGCTCCAAGATCACGTGAATTTGTTAGATTTCATGTGAACATTTGGGAGAGGAATTCTTCTTTTGGGGGAGTTTTGTGCAATATCTTTGATTCTGCACCCACAAACATTCCTGTGGACATGGGACATTTTTATAGTCCACAACACACAGGACTTGAGGTCAGAAAATACCCATGCAAGTTTTTAAAAGATCTGCTCAGATAATTGCTGACATGTACAAGGTTATCTAAAGCCACGTGAGATCATCTTGCAAAAATAAGTTCACTGGCACTGGCAGCTCTGGGACATACGCTGAAAGGCATGACAGAAACCCTATCTGGATTTACCTCCTTGCCTCCGTGGTGTCTGCTGTTAAGATTCACACTTGCTGGTTTGGCATTAATGGGTTTAGGAATATGTAAGCTGATAGAGGAAACACATCTTGCCATTTTCTACTGATGCCCAGAGTCAGATAGATATGCATTTCTGAGAGATAACTTTCAAGTTTAATGAAAATGATATTATTAACTTTAATCTCTTGTTGATTTTATATTAGTGAAACTTTGATCTCTTATTGATTTTATATTAGTGAAAAATCTCTGATGTGCCATGAATTTTATTGGTCATGACACATGAGTTATTGAGATATTGCAAGCATTTCAAGCAGATGGGCAATAGCAGTGAAGTGGGGAGTGGGGAGTGATTTCCTTGCAACCAACAATTATTCTCTGCAGGCTGCCACCTCCTTTGCAGTACTTGACTCTGCCTCCTTTTTTTTGCCAATATCTTGACCAAACTTATGACTGGAAGTGATGCTGCATTGCTGTCCATTGCTATTTCGGCCAGGGTATGGCTGAAAAAGTAGGGGTTAGGGAGGGTGTTATAATTTTTTATGCTTTGGGGGGTTGATGGGTGTTTTTGGTGCAAACTTTGCCCCATCCCCAAAAAATAAAAACAAAAAAGGAATGGAGTGGGGATGAGAGCCTTGGGAAACTGGCAGGTGATTCTGGAAACTGCTAAGGTGGGATCCAGGGACCTTAATAGAGGCCAGAGGTTGCATTTTCCCCTCGCTATCATTAAACATATACCATTACTTTGACAGAATAAAAATTTGATTCTTATTAAATGTGGCACCTGTTGAAAAATCCTCAGTGGGTACCATGTCATTTCTGGGCACAATTCAAAATTCTGGTTTTGACCTTTAAAGTCCTACACAGCTTGGGTCCAGACTATCTGAAAAACTGTATCAGTTTTGAGATCCACAGGGGAGGGCTTTCTCTTGGTTCCCCCACCTTTACAGGCATGTTTGGTGATGACACAGGCGAGGGCCTTCTCCATGACTACTTTCAGGATGTGGAACAACTTCCAGTTTAGCCCCTTCTTTCTGCTGGCAGATGAAGACTCATTATTATAATATTATGAAGTTCAGGCAGATCTTAGAGTTGTAAATTATATAGCAGTACTGTGTGTGAGAAGTGGTGCATTTTATTTTATTTTATCTTATTTCTTAAACCTTTTATTAGTAATCATGTTTTAAATCTGTTTTTAACTGTTTTAACCTTTTTAAGAACAATATTGTTAATTCTTAATTCATAACAATTCTTAATTCTTAACAATTCTTAATTGTTAATTCTTAATTCTTTAATTGTTTTAAATTTTTTGTACAGGTAAAATAAAGTTTTAATTTAAATTCATTTTAAACTCCTGAAAACTGCCTTGGATCTCATCCTGGAAAAAAAGGCAAAATGTAAATTCAATCAATCAATCAATAAATAAATAAATAAATAAATAAATAAATAAAAATATTATGAATGCCAGTGTATCCAGTCGTGACATTGCACAAATAGAAAGCACGTATGTTTATATAAAGTGGGAAGCTGACTTTTTGTCAGTCCAGTCCATCTACTGCAGCCCCATGTGCCATACAGTATGACCCCTGTATCTGTGGGGGATTGGTTCTGGGGGCCCCTGCAGATACGGAAATCCACAGATAGTACTGATCGCAGTGGGTCCTGAGCCTGTGGCTGGAGGCGAGAAAACAGTGGGGAGCATGATCCCGCACTGCCCACTGTTTTCCCGCTGGGCGCCACAGTGATCAAGCCCTGGGCCTATGACTGGAGGCGGGAAAACAGTGGGGAATGCAATCCTGCGCTGGCCGCTGTTTTCCTGCCAGGCGTTGCAGCAGTCGGGCCTTGGGCCTGTGGCTGGAAGATCAACCGTGGATAACTGAATCAAATATGGGGGACATACTGTATTCCATATTGTTCCAGAGGTCCTCTAACCTTGTGCTACTCAAAGTGATAGTCTCAGACCGGTGCTGAGCCATTGGCTGCTGGTCCCTGGTGAGTTTTCAGGGGGATAAAAACCAGACAGTTAAATAGCCAATGGGCACAAATATAGTGCTGGTCCTTGCCACATTGGACAAAAACAATTGTTGTTTCCCCAGATCATATATGCTGAGAAGCACTGTTTTAATCTTCAGGAATAACTGGAAGCAGAGCTATGGAAGAGGGTTGCAGAGATTAGGGAGAATTGGTAAAATTTATGTTCCAGGTTTGTATGAGTAGAACTGCTTTCCAATACTAGAAAGCTATTGCCGCATATACAGTCAGCACTCCGTAGCCACGGATTCCATATCCACAGATTCAACCAACCACGGCTTGAAAATATTCCAAAAAAATAAAATTCCTAAAAGCAAACTTTGATTTTGCCATTATATATAATAGAGACCACATTACTTCACTATTGTACAGAATGGGACTTGAGCATCCACCTATTTTGATATCCATAGGGGGTCCTTGAACCAAACCCTACCAGATTCCAAGAGGCCACTGTAACTATATAATAATATTTTCCTGAGTTTTAAAGCAAGTGCTGCTGTCTCTGACTACAAAACAAAACAAAAACTCACACACAATTTCTGCAGAGGTTAAAGCAAGTGTTTATTGTGGAAGAAAATGAAATTACGTTCAGGAAAATTTAACTCGGAATGTGGAACTTCAGTATTTACCATGAATGTACTTTTCTCCCTCCACTGCATTTGAATGTTATCCTTTACTAATATTTTTCAACATCCTGTATATATTCATTTAATTAAAATATTCCCAGTCTTTACAAAAACATGGCCTCATTGTACTCATTAATATCTTAACTTTAAACACTGAGGCTTTTTAATTTGATCATAGGCTTTCATAATGGCATTTTAAGTAACTGATTCCAACTGCCAGGGAAAGTAATATTTATGCAGCTCTCTTGGTAAGCAGGCTTTCCAGTTATGTGAAATATATAGTTACACTGTGTCATTATCATTATATATTTGACTTATAGTGCCTGTATTACTATTATTTTAGTGCTTAGTCTTTCATCTTGGGACTGGGTGGTTCTTTTAAGCCCATTTCAATATAAATCTCACGGGAGTTAACTTTGTGTGCTGCTGTGAGCTAAAGTTTCAACATACTGGCATTAATCTTCCCCAGATTGATGGAAGAAAATGACAGTGAGAACGGCCCACATGTTTAACAGCCAGCCTGTTCATCAGATGTTGCTTAGGAGGCTGTTGAATGTGATGCTTTTTCATTCTTTGCAGTGTGATCTCATTAATGGATGCTAAAACATTTTACAATGTGCAACTCGTTATCCTTTGGATGCATGTTAACACTTTCCTGTATCTTCTATAGCATTTGGTTGCAATTATATATAGCATCTGTTTTCAATCAGGTTCACTATCTGTTTGGACATCATATGGTATGTTTGCCAGGAGATGAACCTGATTATTTAATGGGTCTTTCCACCTCTAACTAGTTTTACATTTCATTAATGAGTGTACCAATTACCCCTTTCCAATAATGCACTCAAATGTGCCTACTTTGAAATAAGTCCCATTGAATTCACAGGACTTTACTCCTCGGTAAATGTGTACAGATTTCTACACATTTAATTGTACATCTTTCTTCTTTTTATTATGTAACAATGGGATCTGGACTTGAAGGAACAGAAACACTTTTGGAAAGGGTGGGGGGAATAAAAGTCCATAGAAGTGAATAGGAGTTGCTCAGGAGAATTCCCCATTAAATTCTACAGATGCTGAAAAATGTTACTGATCAGAGCTTGTACTAGGAACCTTTCCTCTGATATCTGTTCTTGTGGTGCAAGTTTCACTGATATATGCTTTCAGATAAGCAATACCTGCCACATGAAAGCTAATGCATTGGCTATATGAGAAGAAATTATAAAATACCGGTGCTTTGTTTCAGCAAATAAAGGAACAGGCAAAGTAACACAAACTGCTAGAACAGAATTTTAAAACTACACCATTTCATTACTCTGACACGACATACTGAGATGATATGCAAATCTTTTTCAACATTACACTGATCAATTTTCCCAATATTACACTGTATGCATTGCTCCTTCTAGGTATGCACAAGTTAACTTTTTAAAAAGTTGGTGTATAACTGTCAGTATTTTACATTATATAATGAAGTCCACAGTCCTTTTTGTTATCTTAAGTTCTGAAAAAATAATTTAATAAATGAGAAGAAAATTCTCTGACTAGAATTCTTTGCAGAGTAGTGCCCAAATGCATATTGATTTCTTATGTATGCAATCACTAGGTTTTCTGATTACTGAATTAAGCATAGCATCAAGACTGTGTATTTTGTGTTCATCTGGGAACAAAGTCAAGTACATTTTCTCTTTAGTTAATCCAGTGTGTGATTTTTCCCTCTTAGCTTCGTGATACTGATATGTTGGTTGTGGGCAGCACCAAACCTAAAGAGATTCCAGTTACTTGGATGAATCCTGACATAACCACTGTGGATTGTTCGCATGACATTTTGTGGGGTGAGTATACACTAACAGATATATTTCTGCATACTCGCGTTAGCCATTTTGATTTCCTCATCACTTTGTTCCAGCTGCTTTCCCATTGATACAGAGCATCTAAGGACGTAGGCATGCAAGTCCTGTTCTAGTCTTTCCCTAAATTTTAATAGTCTTTAGAATCATATTTATAGGGTATAGGAACAGGCACAGCAATCCCTGCTATGGCAGTGCTGTGTGACCCTGCCGTTAATATGTAAAATGTTCTCCAACAGATTGCAGTGCCAGACCATATCAAATTGTTGTTTTTTTAAGATTCACAAGTTTGTAATAAGAGAAATCTGTTTTGTTTATGGCCTGCACAATATCCACATGCCTTCCTACATATGTTTTTGTAATAGCCTGTCTCTTGGAATAAGCTAAAAAGAACAGCAGAAACATTCTCTTTTGCTGTTGTTAGATATGTATATATGTGTGTCTGTGTCTGTATATATTGTTTCATGAGGAAACTATGTATATTAAATGTGTACATCTGTATTAAACACATACCCCACTCAGAAAGAATGCACTTAGCTTAATTGCATTATATTTATTGATACACCTATTACCTTTGTATGATGTGAACCATAGCATCAAGAGAAGCTTTCAGTTCACTTTCATTTTTTGAAATATTGATATTATATCAAAGTTTTGTTTATTTCACACTTCACTCACACACACACACACAGAGACATTATCTGGCGTTACCTAAGTGTTTAAGAATGCCCTGCTTGCTTAGTATCTGTGAGGTCACAACAAGAAAAAAATCTGTTTCTTATCAGCAATGACTGTTGAACAATTCTGTCATTTCTTTTTCTTGGCGTCTCCTGTTTCACTTGATGTACAGGTGATATACTAATGTATTTATTTCTATCAAGAATGGTAATAGCCATAAAATGTGTACTGCTTTGACAATATAAAACAACTGAATTCTCTTTGCATGAATGAGAATGCTTCAGTGGCTTACTCTCAAATAGGGCAATCCTGTAATGTAAATGTAGATCTCATTGTTCAAGTGGTCTCAACTCTTGAGTAAGAGGGTATAAGGTTGTATTATTTTGCTGCACAGTAATCCAGGACATTTGTTTCATGGCTTAGTGAAGTAAATGGAGGTTTAATGTAAAGGGCAGTGCAAATGAAGATCTGCACACTGAATTTTGAATGAGGAAAAAGAATGAATTCATCATTATCCGTGCTCAGGAATATTGTTCACCTGTTCCAAGTACCCTGTTAATGGTTACTGATAAAGCCCAAGTATGTTTTGAGTCTTGTTCTCTCTTCTGTATCTTTCTCAGACTTAAGACAGGAGTTACTGTATAAGAAGTACATTGTAGATTCTCCTTAACAGTGGTGTTTGGGTGGATTTTGAAGGATTCCTAGTATTCCATTTTATAATCATGATATGTGTTGGGGATGTGATTCAATGTAATGGATTGTAGATATACTAGCTGGTGAAGAAACCTAGTTTCTCAAAGAACTAGTTCCCACAAACACACATATCCTCCATCACTTGAATTCTGCGAAGTCAGTGATAACTTGTATGTATGAACAAATGAATGGACATTGAATTTTAATGTGACCGAGTGAAGTTTCTGACACAATGCTCTTCAGTGGACTCTGTTCATGCAGTCAACGACATAAATTCTCTATTCTAGGAATCTCCCAGATTGGTGTAAAGTGTGTGAGTCTGTGTTCACTCTTTCCATTGTGGAGGGAGGGCTACTTGAATCAGTGCCATGGCTCCTCCAAAAGTGTTTGTTTTTTTTAAAGTAGGGCATGATTTACTGAGCTGGTTCTGTGGCTTGAAGGGGAAATCCTCACCTGTTTTCTTTTTCTAAAAAAATCTTATTGTTTTATGGTGTAAAAGTGCCATTTCATTGATTAGACTATTGTAATGAGTTCTGTGTAAGACTGTTCTGCGAAGTTTTGAAAGCTGCAGATAATACAAAATGTTGCAGCCAGACTGTTATCAGATATGCATATTAGACATATAGTAGTTTGTTTTAAAGGAGACTTAGTGGGCTAAGAGGTGATATGTAAAGACCATAAACAAAGAAACAAATTCTATAAATAAATAAAGAGAGAGAGGGAGGGAGGAAGGAAGCAAAGAAGGAAGGGAGGAAGGAGGTTTCTTTTTATTCCATATGTCTCAGAATGAAAAAAAAAAAAAATTCCGTAGTGCATATAAAATGTTGCAGCTGGTTGCAGAAATTGCCAGAATTAGTCTGGGACAACAGAAACTTCATTTGAATGTTGTTGTTATTATCTTTAAATTATGAAAACTACACTAATAAATACTGGAACTTCCTGACACACTTGCCCTGTCAGGAAGAGCCCCTGATCACTTCTAGCAATGACTGTTCGCCCTTCTGTAGACTAGCTCAATCTCCTGTTAATCCGTTACTTGAAAGGTCTCTGAAAATCCATCTCATACCATATACATGATGAATAAAATATATAAACCCAAATCAAATAGGCGGAAGAAGCCGTGGTTTGAGAGGAAAAAGAAAGGAAAGGGCAATCCAGTTTGGCCTCTCCTCTTTCATATTGTTCTGGCTGAGATCCCAGCACGCCCTCTATGTGGCTGCAGTTGATTTATGGCTGTGGTACACTGTGTTTTAACTTCCAGTAGAGCACTCCGAATTCTAATCGAAATTGAAATTTTCCAGAAGACTGGGTTTGAAGTATGAAGTATGAACACAATTGAAAGAACTTTGATTTTTTTTTAATTGTATGGTTAGTTTTTGCTATGTAATCTCTTTTTAATGGCTTGATAATCTTTGCTACCAAAAGTTAAGAAATGTGGTCCAGTACTATTTAAGAAGCATTAGAGGATGATTAAGGCTAAAAATCCATACATACCCAATCAGTTTCTAACATGAGGAATTAAACATATATATGTATGTATATATATGTGTGTGTGTGTGTGTGTGTGTATATATTTCAGTGAGCATGGACCATTGCCCTGGTATAGTGGTTTGAGTGTTGGACTAGGATTCAGGAAACCAAAATTCAAGTCTCTGCTGTACCATGGAAACCCACTGGGCAACCTTGGGCAAGTCACTCTCTGTTAACTTCGGAGAAAGGCAATGGCAAGCCTCCTCTAAATAAATCTTACCAAGTTTTGCCACAAGTTGGAGTGGACTCAAAGGCTCATAGTGACAATAACAAGTTTTATTCTGATGACAGTTGTTTGGACCACAGGCGTTTGAGCTCAAATGGCCATCATTTATCATGCCTTTCTATTACTTCCACCATCAGTATTCCTACAATATCATTTGTTGAGACATAGGAATTTGTAGGGTGCTATTGTGCTCGTCTTGTGATGTGAGCAGACCAGAGAAGTCCTTGCCATGTTTATTTGAGACATACGTTCAAGCAGGGACACACTAGTATTTGGAGAAAAAGTGGAATAGGTCTGTACATTTCTTCTTGTAGATTTCCTGGCCTTAAGCAGGGAGACATCTAGTTATGAGCTCACATTAAGAGAGAAGTTCTGCTTTGCAGATTTCCACACAATATCTCTTATTCTGCTTGGCAATAAATGATAATGGGAAATGATAGGTTTTAAAGGACAATGATGTATGTGTTCCTCCAGTGGAGATTATTAGTACCGAACCTTGAAGCAGCTAGTGAGTATTCATATGAATGATTTCCATGCCGTGAGTTGGTAGGGACAGTCCTGATTAATCTCCTGTTGCCTCACTTTTTAACATGCTTTTTAAAAATTCCCTTTTCTCTTTTCTCCTTCCACTTTTGCTTTCATCCTCAGCTTAGGTCAGTTGCTACAAGCTGAGTTAAAAGTGCAAAAGTAGTTTCCACTGTATTAACTTAGTAGTTGGGAGAAGAGAAGAGAGGGTGGAATCTTGCCCTTCCCAGTAGGCTCAGACAAAGGCAAACTGCTGCTGCTTCCCTTAGCTTGTGTGTTCTTTGTCCTTAATAACTTGTGTTGTCTTGACCACACTCTGATGTTGCTTGGCCATATGTGTCCTGGTTTTCATCTGTGCAGTGTTGAAGGGTATGGATTGTAGTGCAGAACTTAAAGGCAGTCTCTCTGGCTATATGGATGCAGAATAGGACATGATATTAAAACAGACTCTGGCCATGTGGATTGCCCACTTAATGAATCTTACCAAAAAAAGAGTAAACTGTAAGCATGATAACTCATCCTTTAATCATTTATAAATCTATAGTTTTTGTTCAGCTTTGCAGAATGTTTTTCATTTGCCCTTGCAACAGTTCTTTGAGGTAGCTTTGTATAAGATGTATTACCCAGCCATCCAGTTATCTTTCAGGCATAAAAATGAGATTTGAACTGTGGCCTTCTCATGCATATTCCATAATGGACGCTCTTAACAACATGAGTTTTTCAAAGAGCCCAAAGGCTTCTGATTTCCTGATTAGGGAAAGGAACTTTGCAGAATGTCTAGTGGCACTCTTTAGTTTTCTAATCAGAAAGTGGTTAGAAAGGAGGATGTGTTAGAAAAAATGATTTGCTGGTTTCATTAAAGTTTCTAAAGTTTAGAGATGTAAAATACATTTCCAGAACTTTAATATAGCCTGAAATGTATAGCTTATATTGAGATGGTAGTTACACTTTGTTTGTAAACTAGAACCAGGCGGCTCTGTTCCATCACTGAGCAAATAGATGGTAGAGAGAGAATGAAAGAAAAGTTCTGTGTGTTATAACTCATGTCCATAGCAGCACTAGGAAGAGGATTTTTTTTAGGTACGTCCAGGAACTCTCAAAGGGTCCTGTGATTTTTTTTTCTCTTTGAGCCACAAATTGTGTGCCACAAATTGTTATTGAAGCTTTCTTGGAATTTCAGATGTAATTTGTCGTGGCTGGGCAACATGAAAACATAACAAAAGCTATGCTGGATCAGATCAAAGGCCTATCTAGTCCAGTGTTATGTTGGTACAGTTGTCAGCCTGTTGTTTATGGGAAGCCCAGAAGCATACAAGGAGCTCTGTGTCATCAGGCTCAACTCTGTTGTGCTTCATCTAGACCCAGCTTTCATGAACTCCACTTTCCACAGGGCACGTTCATCTCCTTCCAGGCATGCTGTAAGGGCAAGAGAGTGTCCATTTCCACCCTGAGCAGGTGGATCAAATCTACATTGCAGCCTGCTATGAGACTCTAAAGATTCCACCAGCAGAGGGCATGCTGGCACACTCTATCAGGAGTGCAGCTGCAATGGCAGCTCTGCCCACCAGCACCCACTTAGTGGAGATCTGCAGAGTGGCCACATGGAAGTCACTGTCCATGTTTATTAGACATTATAAGCTAGACATCGTTAAGTTGGCTGAGGCTGTCTTTGGGAGGATGGTTTTACGGCAAGTGGTTTATATTTAGGATGAGATGCCAGCATGAGCCACCCTAATTAGAGAGCTCTGGCAAGGGATGTTCCTCTCTTTGCTGGAAAAAGGAATGTTGGTCTCATCTGTGATATGTTCATTTCTAGCAGATAAAGGACAATTATCCTCCTCACTCTTCGGGCCATGGATGCATGTAGATGCCAGAATGCATGTGGTTCTCCTCTAGGGAGGCCAGATTATGTTGCAAATTGTTGATCTGTGTATGGTTTTCTGCAATGTTAATAATTGTTAATAATGTGTTAATAAATTATTAAAGACTGTTCTCTCTCTGGAGCACTCGTCTCTTCAGCTAAGTTAATGACTAAACTCCTAGGAGGTGCTCCCCAATGTGGGGACACTGATAAGATCTTTTCTTTTTTCCTGCCTATTGGAGCAAGTAGGAGGAGCAACCCAAACATTCAGGATGTTCATCCCTTATCTGCTGGAAATGAATATATCACAGGTAAGACCAACATTCCTTTTCCCCCCAGTCACAGGGAAAAACTTTGATTTAGTGAAGCAGGTATGGGCATGTTGAGCCTTACTCACGTTTCTGGGGGATATTTAGATTGTATCCTTTGGAGCAACACAGACTATCAAGCAGCATGTCTGAAGCGCCTCTGTAGCAATGCTCACATGCACAATTTATGAAAATGTGATATCCCTAGATGTATTTTCAAGACTCAGCTAGTGAAACCAAGATCATCAATCCTTGAGAGCGTAACCATTTTGAGAGTGTCCAGTAGTGACGTGCTTGGATTTAGCGGTTGTGTACCACCTAAATTTTCAGAAGTGCATATATGTAAGGGTGCCTGTAACTGTTAGGGGGGAAAAAGCCAAATTACAGTAAAAGGTCTGAGGTATAAAAGCCATCATGATGGTGGTGGGAATTTGGACTTGGGACTCTAAGGTGGATTTACATGTTTCCCAGTGCCAGCTCCTTGATGCATCTGTCCCTCCCCCACATGCACATTCTTAAGACTACATACTTCTTAATAAGTATCTGAATCTTTCAAACTTTATTTTCCAAGTCATGTATTCAGGGAGCTTTACCTCTGTAAATGTCTTCCAATATGTGGATTTCGCACTACAGTATGGTTTCTTATCAGTGTTACTTGGATGAAAGACATTTGGAAGCCAGTTGATATTACGGAGCTGTTCAGTAGTTTGCATCCATTCCCCACTGCTCTTAGACAATATGCTTTTCTCACACAATTTTACACAAGTTGACCTCTGTAGTTGAGCTCCTTTTCATTTATCTGGGCATTTCTTTGTGAGCTTAGATGCACCTGTGCGTTCTTCCTATAATACTTATAAATTATGTGGCATGCCTTCCCATACACTTAGAAGTAATAGTGGTAAGGGTGCCAGTTTTCTTCTTGTAGCACAGCTCCAACTGTCTTTCCTAATTTGGCCTGTGTGATTTTATTTCATGTTATAGGACAGAATGGTTCTGGCGAACATCCCACAAAGCCCAACAGCCACACTTCAAGTGAGGCTGTAGGTCAGCTGGCAATGGCCATATGTATGCAGGTAAGTGAGACCACCTTGTTTTTCTTGAAGTACAGGAAATAGAACAGAAAGCAGCCCTGAATGCAATCCATCATAACATTAAAAGAAGGGATCAAGATTTTCATGTGAAGGCTAAATTCTCCCTGTCTGAATTTCTATGTTGGTTGGTACTGCCTTAGGGTTTGAGAACTGCTGCACATGTTCAATTTAGTGCAGTGTTCAGTTTGCATTGATTGTTCATACAGGCTACCAGCTGCATAATTGCATCATGATTCCTTCTTGTGCTATTATTTAATCAGGATGCAAATGCGCAAGTGTACTTCGGTCATCTGTAAGAAAAAGAAGTTATAAACTGAAGACTAACTGAAATGGTCTTGAAAGTGTGAACAAGAGAATATTTTACTGAATATATTATGGCCATGCTTTTTCTTTTCTGTTCCTAAAAGAACTTGATAAAGGTCACTGAGCAATGGATCGAAGACCAGCGGTATAAGCAGTGGAATCTCCGTTGCTTGAAACTACAACCCCTTTCACCTGTCCCCAGGTAGGAAGCTTGAAAAACACTCTCTATATAATATGCTTCAGATTTTAAGCTAGGGCATGTCATATCTGTCTCAGAAGTATTTCAGAGATAAATTGTCTCAGAAGTTAATATTTTTAAGACATAGATAGGTAGACAGACAGTGAAATAGATAGACAAGATTGTTTTCCCCCCCCCCTTAAGGGAAAAAAGAAGTCCTATTACATGTTAAATGTCCACTGTGCTTTTTTTATTATTAATTCATCCCATTTTTTTTATGTACCCTTCCTACTAAGGGGCTCAGGTGGGCTTCATTCTGCCAAGTGCAAAACCTTTGTTCAATAAAGGGTTCACAAGGTGACCTTAAACAAGTCACGAGTTGGCCACAGAATTAAAGGAAGGGGTAACAATGTTAACATTATGTGAAGACTAGAGATACAAATTAGATTCTCCCTATCTGAATTTCTCTGTTAGTTGGTGCTGCCACAGTCTCTGAGTGGAAAAGTTTAGTTTAGTGTAGTTTTGGTTTTTTGGTCATTGTTGTTGTTTTATATGTGGATTTGGATAAAAGGGAGAAATGTGCTGTAGAAAAGAATTGAATTTTTTTCAATAAGCAGTTATAGCAGTTTTGTTATAAGTTTATTTTAGTATAAAGTTTGAAACAGGAATACAGTTCATGCCAATCAGATCATATAATACAAAGGAAATCCAAGTAGGCTTACTTGTTCATGGAGGCCACTAAGGTTCATTTGTCCTTCTAGATGTTTACAGATTATCTCCCAGAACACTTGACTGTTGGATGTTCTGACTGGCATTTCTAGGAATAGAAGCTTAGACCAGAGGTTAAGCACCACGCATTTAGGTCCATACTTTTTAAAGCATGGACTAGGCTTCCTAGGCAGAGAGATGATGACATTTGTTAGGAATTCCTCCCATGTTGTTCATGGTCAGCACAGAGCAATGTGTGAATATGTGGGTGTCTCAGGTGGTTTGGTCAAGTGGGTGCAGCTAGGGTCATGTTGGATTGAAGGGCTTTGGAAATCTCAAAACTGACAAGTTTCTCCAAAAAGATCTGGAACTGTACTACTCTTAGGCTTTTTCTGCCTTCCTGAGGATCAGAATCTTTTGTGGGTTAGCCCTCTGGACTTTTGCAATATTACTTCTGTTAACTGCTTCCTTTCATGTTGCCTATGCTGGTGAAGAAACAAGAAGAAATTTAAGAAGTGGCCCAGGGTGTCCCACTTTAGGCCATTGGCTGACAGAGTCTAGTTCTGATTTGGAGGTCTGATTCTGGGTTCAGCATCTCCATGGCTTCCACTACAAGTCTTCCTGATGGAGTTGAACCCTTCCCTTTCTGTTTCAAAGTCCCAGGTACTTCTCAGAGCCAGGATCTTGAGACAAGTAGTGATTTTAGTTGGTCAGGGAAACAGATTAATGATTCACTGGTGCCCTTCCCAACACATAGATGTATACTGAGGGCTCACAGTGCACTTAAGTCCTTAATTCTTTCTTAAATTTGTTTCTCTGAGGTTAGGATAGTAAAGAGTTGTCAGCTGAAATATTCCTTTTTTAAATTTCATTTCAGAATAAGTTTGGAACTAAATCATCTTGCTAGATACATAGTTCCCTTTCAGAGATCAGGTCTAATTTCTAGGAAGCTTAAAATTGTGGTGCCAGTGACAATGATGGGTTGAGGAAGCAAGAGCACTATTCCAAACACAACACCTTTGTTGGTGTAAGGCCAAGGAGTGAAGCCATTAAAAAACAGGTCATCTGCCTGTACACACAGGATTCATATGGCCTTCTTCTGTCCTTTTTGAGGTGAAAAATTCTTCCAATTATCTCTGAGTATGGTTGTATCATGAACCACATTGAAGGTGTGGTGGGAGCATGAGAATGTTCACAATTCTACAGAAGAGCTATATATGAACCAGGCTGGAGAGAATATTATTTTATTGAGACAGAAGATTATTTCCCTGACACAGTAACTTAGTATAAGACAGAGAAAGTTAGACAGTTTCTTCAGAAAGATGGTCAAATCTTTTTTTCTTAACGTATCTTTAAAATATTATAATTTGAATTCTAGTGTTAAAATTTTTAATAAGATGTACATTTCCAGATGGTTATAGGAAAGAGAATAGGTGTCTTGAAATTTATACTGATCCAATACTTTCATTCCCAAGTGCGTGGGAATAGAAAGCATAACAATTTTAAAATGCACTTAAACTAAGCCAACCTGTATATTGTGTTATGAGATTAGATTAAAATATATGTAAATATTTTACTTGTGGTAGAATTTCTGTTTGGCTATTGGAGCTTCACAATTGTCTGCTTTATTCAGAAATGAAACATTGATGGCCAGATGGAAGATATAAAGTATCCTTATTCAATAATATGCAGTATAATAGTGAAAAAAAAGAGCCATTCATTGAACAGTGGTGAGAAAACAGCATATAAACTGAAACTATGAACATCTGCTTTAGGCTCTCTGTGAACTCTGAGTGTTAATTAGAGTCATTCCCAAAGACATTGTAGTAACATCTGCATGATTTCATTCCCCAAAGACCTAGTAGTAAAATGTCCAAATCAATGCAGGATTTTCCTTACCCTCTCACTAATTTGAAAATAGTTATTTATCATACTTCTGTAACACTGTTGCATTGAGTTTCCAGTGTTCATCCATGATTTTTATACCCATTTGGTTTGTTTAATTCTGTAGCATCATTTACTTCCAGACTTTCCCTCATTATTAAATGCTCCTAGTCTATTATGACAAAGTCTTACATACATATAACTGATGATGTGGGCTGGGGGATTCTGGTAATTGTAATCAAAAAAATATTTTTCCATGCTCAGGGCATGATTCTGATCAAGACTTCCATAGGAGAAAAAAAATCTTTACTGATAACACAGTAAATGAACCAGTGGATGTGACTCAGTATATCCTTCCACATTTCTCTTTCTTACACATACATACCAAGTTTCTTTTGCATGTCCACATAAGATAGTAACTTTTTCATGCAAAACATATGGTCTACTACTAAGCTGTGGTCCTTTCTTTAAAAATTAGATTGGTTTTACCCATCTATACCTATTGATTATACAGGCCTTATTTTAATGATCTTGGAAAACTCTAGCCATTCTGCAGTTCTGTACAAGCTGAGGTAGGAATAAGATCCATTCAACTGAATGAGGATTACTAAGCATGTCTAGGAATGCATTGTAATTTGGGAGTAGAAGAGAAGACCATGATCTGTGTGTAGAAACATACTATTTTCAGAGTTGAGAAGGATGATTGCTGTTGCTTGCCTCCTTGTGTTTGACCACCTAAGCTGAGAGAGGTTTTCTGGCTCCAATTTGTTTTCTTTTGCAGCGATATTGAGATTTCCCGAGGACAGAGTCCAAAAGCCATTGATGTACTTGCCAGGGAGGTAGGATTGCTCACAGATGAAATTGAAGTCTACGGCCAAACCAAAGCCAAAGTACGCTTGTCCCTACTGGAAAGGTTGAAAGATCAGCCTGATGGAAAATATGTGTTGGTTGCTGGGTAAGAAGTATTTTATTTCATTATTCTCTCTTACATAACTCAAGCACAGCTTGTGTTTTCATTTGTTTAAGAGGATTCCTTCCAAATTTTAGTCCACACATTCACAAAGGTGTTTCCCTCATGCTCTCTTCTTATTTGTCTTTCCTTTTTGGCTCCAGTTGTTGATGTTTGCTGCCTGGAATAGATTTGTTGCATTTCCCTCGTTAATCTTTCTTTTGAGTCTGATCTTATCAAGTATGACGCTTAAGGACTTTAAATGAAAATTAGATGTGGAGCTGCACTGGAAGAAACAATCTGGCACAGCCTTAACTCTTTCTTTGCCTTACATTGTTCCTTACCTTTAGAAGTTTTTCCAAATATGTGTCTATGAGCACAGAATGAAGTAGTGTAATGGCTGGTGGGAAAAGAACCTAACTACCTCATCTAACTCCATATTTCCCTGCTCTAGATCAGTCTCAACCAAAACAGTTTCCTCTTTTTTTAAGCCAAAGGTGCTGTTGTGGTTCCATTACCCACAATTGCATATGACATATATGTAGTGCTTGATCATGTCACATTAGCTGTTCTTCTAAAAGCATGTCATGTATTGATTAATATGCTGTTGTGATGATGGTGTAAGCATTCATTTTATGTTTAAACACTTCAGTGTTTCTCTGCGATCTCAATATCTTGTTTTGACAGAGCCAGTGTGGTGCAGTGGTTTGAGTATTAGACTCTGGAAAGCTGGGATGCAAATCATATTCTCTCAGGCCATTTCCGCACTAGACTGTTATAGTGCTATTATTCCACTTTCAACATCCTCAAAGGCCCCTCCCTAAACTACAAACCCCAGGATTCCATAGGATGTTGAAAGTGGAATAATAATACTATAACAGTCTAGTGCGGAAATGGTCTTAGTCTTAGAGGAAGGGAGTGGCAAAACTTCTCTAAATAAATTTGCCAGGAAAACCTATGGAAGAGTCACTGTAAATCAGAATCAACTTGAAGGCATGTAACAACAACACTATTGTGTTGCTTTACTGATTACTGTAAACTGTCTTGAAAAGCAGTTTAAAAACCCATTATTAAGTCAAAATGCTCTCTGAAGATTTACCTATGTTATCAACTTAACATTTATCTACTGCTTGCCCATCTCTTTTGTTGGTCGTAGCTTCCAGTCACCGCACACATGATAGCTGAGAGAAAGCTGGAGATAATACCTTGCTGGCTACCTCAGCAATAGAGGCTAAGAAGCATTCGGACAATAAAGCTAAACTGCCCATACAGTTTGTGCAAAATCTTGTTACTATTATTGTTCTTATGTGCTTTCAAGTCAACTCTGACTTACTGATGACACTCTTAAAATGAGGACCATATATTTATTTATCTACTTACTATAATGTTGATATTCATGTAAACAGTTACTTATATCTGGATTATAATGGGTTCAAGTTGCAGGAAAAGAGATTCCGTCTGAACATCAGGAAAAACTTCCTGATGGTTAGAGCTGCCTGGCAGTGGAATATGCTGCCTTGGTGTGTGGTAGAGTCTCCTTCTTTGGAGGTTTTTGAGCAGAGGCTGGATGGACATCTGTTGGGAATGCTTTGGTGGGTGTTCTTGCATGGCAGGGGATTGGACTTGATGGCTGTTGTGGTCTCTTCCAACTCTATGATTCTATGATCTTACTGTCTTGTTTATAATAATTAATATAAAACTCAGTTTGTTATTGTTGTTATTGCTATATGCCATCAAGTCTATGCCAACATATGGCACCCGTGACATACGGTTTTCTTGGCAAGATTTACTCAATTTGGCATTGCCTTCCTCTTAATCTGAGAGCATGTGATTTACCCAATGCCATGCTGTGGGTTTCCATGGCTTAGCAAGGTTTTGAATGCTGGTCTCCCATAATCTTAGCCCAGCATTCAAACCACTATACCATGCTGGCTATCATGCAAAATAGTTTAATACTGATTTTAAATGGGAGAGAGAGAGAGAAGCAAATGTAAATGCTTCTGTTAAATTAAATGGGTCTCAAACGTCCCAAATATTCTCCAAGGACAAGCTAAGCATATACTACCATTCTGTCTTACTTCATAAAGATAGACCAGAGCACAATCTGATATGAAAAGATAACTTCTGTAAGTAAAAGTCCCTATACAAGGCATTTGTTTGTGCCTGCATTCCATACAAAAATTCTTGGTACCTCTACTGCATCTAGGCAGAGAGTAGAAATGTTACTTCTTCTTCGTGGTCTCTGTGCCTTCATACACTAGGAGCTTTAGCGCCTGCGCGGTAGCGTTCGGAAACTTCTAGAGCTTGTTCGCTTGGCGGGAACCCCTCCCCCACGCCGGTACTGCGCATGCTCCTCCCGCCGAGCAACGGTCTCTCCTCAGTTCTTTCTCGTCCGCCGCCGCGTACGGAAGGTTCTTTAGTTTGTTCCTCTCACGTCGTGCTTGGCTTGCTGTTTTTTCACGGTTTTACGGACTTTCGGACTGTCTTTGACCTCTCTTTCGGACTCCCCCTTCGGCTTTCGTCTTTTTTGGATTTCGGAGTTTGGCGTTTCTTCGTCTTATGTCCGCGCTCTTTAAGAAGTGCGTGTCCTGCGGCCGCAAGGTTGCCCTCAACGACGGCCATAAGGAGTGTCTCTTCTGTTTGGGCGAGTCCCACAATATCCGGACTTGCCAAATTTGTAGGGATTTTACTCCCCAAACTCTTCGCAACCGCTCCGCGAGACTCAAATCTTTTTGTTGGGAGCAGTCTCTGCGGGCGATAGACGAGACCTCCACTTCCAAGATGGCCGACAAGAAGACGACCACGCCATCGACGGTATCGGCGGCTGCCGTCCGTCCACCTCGTCGGTATCGGGCTCGGTACCGGCGAAACGCCGATCTCGGCGTTACCGAGGATCCCGAAGCTGTCGGCGGCTGCCAAGTCAGCTAAAGGATCCTCGACGGCGAGGAAGGCTGAGGCTCCCCTTACGGAGACGCCTGCAAAAAAGCGCCCTGCTCCGGACGGAGGCAAGGGCAAGGAGAAGGAGAAGAAGAAGAAGAAGAAGGAAAAGAAACGCTCCCCGGCTGGGGACGCTCAACCTCCTACTCCTCCTCCTACTCAGCAGCCTTCCAAAGGGCGAGGCGAGTCCGTCGACCTCTCGGAGGATGAGATCGAGGACGTTCCCCAACAGCGCCCGGACTCGCCTGTGGCAGACCCTCCAACCCTGGTGGAGGAGCGCCACCGCCCTCTTAGCCGTCGCAGGTCGGCCGACCTGCAGCAGAGAGAGCCCTCTGCTTCTCCGGAGCGGCGTTCGACCTCCTTCAGGTCCCGGTCCCGCTCTTCTGAGCGTCCGGTGGCCTCGCCGCCTCCGAGGGAGACAAGAGAGGAACAACCTCGCTCGTCTGCCTCCAGATACACCTCGGCGTCCTACGTGGCCAGGTACGCGAGGGAATCTGAGTGGAGAGAGCGCCCGGCCTCCTATCGGTCGCATTCGCCATCGTACCGGGATCGGTACCATCGTGGCCCGAGTCGCTGGGAGACCTTCCGGAGGTCCCGGTCACCTCGTCGACAGCGCGAATCGCGCTCGCCTAGAGGGGACGAGGCTCGGTACCGTCGACGCCGAAGCCGATCTCCGTCGGACCGCCGCTCCTTCAGCCGCTCTCCCTCCCCTCGATATCATAGGGCGAGGGAGCCTTCACCACGGTATCGGGCGATATCGCCACCTCCTAGGGTCACGGCAACGGCGACGCGCCCTACGGAGTCGGTGGTGACTGAGCGGGCTACGACGACGTCAGCCTGCCAGACTACCCCGGTCACCACCAAGAGGGTGAAGTCCGTGGTCAGCCATCCCAAGCGGGACGCTGCTGCTACCACCGCCCCGGCTGCGGAGAAGCCTAGGAAGGCAACACCTGCGGCGACTACGAAGGAGCCGGAGAGCGAGCGGCGAGAGGACTCACCGAGCTCGGAGTCGTACGACTCGAGTGCGGAGTCTGAGGTGTCTGAGGCGGCCTCCCAGGAGTCTCCTCCGTTGGGATTCGGGGACCCGATCCCAGATTCTGCTCCAGAGGACGTCCACCAGTTCTCTGCGATGCTGCTCCGCATGGCCACTACCCTCGGCCTTAAGATCGCCGATGCGGAGCCGGAGGATGACGATCCAGCCTTCTCCGTTTTCGAGGAGAAGCGACCTTCCGCGGCCCCGCTGCCTCTCCTGCCCCGGGTATCCAGACTGGTGAAGGCCGCCTGGGATAGACCGGCCTCGGCTCAGCCGATACCGCAGCGGTTAGAACACCTCTACAGGGTGCAGAAGGATAACGCCGGTTATCTATTTAATCACCCTGCACTGAACTCTGTGGTCGTCGAGTCCGCGCAGACGAAAGGCTCCGGCAGGCAACACACCACCCCGCCGGACAAAGAGGGCAGGAAGTTGGACGCCTACGCAAGGAGGTTCTATTCGGCTGCCTCCTTGCAGATCAGGCTGTCCAACACTCAGGCTTGCCTCGCGGCATACCTGAAGAAGGTGCTCGATCGCCTGCAACCAGCGATGGAAGCGGTACCGGAGGACATCCGCCAAGCCTCCTCCGTGATCTTCAATGAGGCTATCTCCATCGCTCGGCACCAGATGGCCTCCTCCCGGCACGCAGTGGAGATCGCCTCCCGGGTCATGGCGGGATCCGTCGGCCTCCGCCGCCATGCTTGGCTTCGACCGGCCGACATCCAGGAGGACACCAGAAGGAGGATTGAAGATCTCCCCTTCGACGGTGAAGGCCTATTCAATTCGTCCACAGACGAAGCTTTGGACAATCTCGTCAAGGCGAGACTGACCGCAAAAAAGATTGGGCTGCAGCCGGCCACGCAGACCCGCAGGGCCTCCACCTTCCGACCATCCTGGCGACGATCTTCCACCTCGTCGTTCCAGCGTTCGGCCCAGTCTGGACAGTCGAGACCGTCCTCCGGCTCATCGGCCAGACGCACGATTAGGCGGCGCCCGCCTTCGTCGAAGAAGTCCTCCTCCGAGACAAAGTCTCGGTTTTGACGTGTCTGGCAGGACCCACCAATACCCACTCTTCAGCCTACCATCAGCGCTCGGAGACCGACCGACTCTCGCTCGACACCTAGCGGAGTGGCAGTATGTCACTACGGACTCTTGGGTACTTTCCATCGTCCGTCTTGGCTACGCCATCGAGTTTCTCGATATTCCTCCTCGCGGCGTTTATTACTCCACGCCGTCGAGTCCGGCCCTCCTGGAAGAGATACAATCCCTCCTCCAGAAAGGGGCGATCGAGCGGCTCCCGCAAGAGGCCAAGACCACCGGCTTCTTCTCCAGGTACTTCACGGTACCGAAAGCCGACGGTACCCTCCGGCCGATCCTAGACCTCAGAGGGGTGAACTACTACATCCGCCCCAAAAGGTTCAAGATGGTCACGATACCGTCGATCCTACCCTTCCTACATCGAGGGGACTGGTTCGCCTCCATCGATCTCCGAGACGCATACTTCCATATCGCCATTCGCCCGCAGCACAGACGGTACCTCCGCTTCGCAGTCGACGACACCTGTTACCAGTACAAGGTGCTGCCGTTCGGACTCTCGACTGCCCCAAGGGTCTTCACCAAGTGCATGGCCCCGGTGGTATCCTACCTGCGGACGAAGGGCGCTTCCGTCTTCCCCTACCTCGACGATTGGCTGTTGGTGGCGTCCTGCAAACAGAGACTTTACCACGACGTCCACGTGACGTTGTCACTCCTGACCCGCCTTGGTCTACGAGTGAATCCGAAGAAGTCCCACCTCGAGCCGGCGAGGGTCTTGGACTTCATCGGGGCGACGCTCGACTCGACCTCCGCCAGGGCGTACCTACCAGACTCTCGAGCACAAACCTTGATCCGGGCCGCCGCTCACGCTCGTACGGCCCCGACGTTATCTGCGAGAAGCGTCCAGCAGCTCTTGGGCTACATGGCTGCGACGACCGCTGTGACATATCTCGCCAGGCTGAGAGCAAGACCTCTTCAACACTGGTTCGTCCGCATATTCGACCCCCTGCGAGACGAACAGACACTCCGATTGCAGCTGCCGGGAGACGTCCGCTCATCCCTCCGATGGTGGCAGTCGCGACGCAATCTCATGTCAGGGATGCCTTTCCAACAGCCGACACCGAAGGTGACGGTAACGACCGACGCCTCCCTGTATGGATGGGGTGCCCACTGCGGCGATCTCAGAGTCCGCGACAGATGGACCGACGACGAGACCGCTCTCCATATCAACGCGCTGGAGCTGCTCGCCGTCTGGAAAGCCCTACGGGCGTTCCGCCATGCCGTGGCGGGGCGCACGGTCCTGATTCTGACGGACAACACCACCGCCGTCTGCTACATCAACAGACAAGGTGGGACTCATTCCACGACCCTGCTCGACATCGCGCTCGGCCTGTGGGAATGGTGCATTCGCCTGCACACGCATCCCGTGGCGGTTCACCTGGCCGGGCAGGAGAACACCACGGCAGATGCCCTCAGCAGAGACACCTCATCCCATCACGAATGGTCTCTCTCCGGAGAGGCGTTCAGACTGATTCGGGACCGCTGGGGCGAACCATCGATCGACCTCTTCGCGACCAGGGAAAACGCGAAGTGTCGCCGATTCTGTTCCAGAGCGGGCCACGATCGTGCCTCCATCGGGGACGCTTTCCAGTTTCCGTGGACCGGGGAACTCCTCTACGCGTTCCCGCCGTTCCCGCTGCTCGGCCGGACGATATCGAAGATCCTCGCCGACCGAGCCGACGCGATCCTGGTAGCCCCGTACTGGCCGAGGCAACATTGGTTCGCACCCCTGCTACGAGCCGTGCGAGACGACCTGCTCCGGTTGCCACCGACACCGGACCTGCTCTCCCACTCCGGCGGCCGAGTCCTCCATCCGGACCTGCCACGCCTGGCCCTCCATGCCTGGAGGATATCGCACTAGACGATCCCGTGCTCGGTACCGTCCTCGTCGCGGCCAGGAAGGAATCCACCCGTCGCAACTATCAATACAAGTGGCGACGCTTCCTGACCTTCGCTAACGAGAGGAGTGAGCCGGTATCGCCCGCGGGGCTCTCGACCGTCCTGCACTTCCTCCTGCACCTCCGGCAACAGGGCCTGGCGTTTCCATCCCTGAAGGTGTATCTCTCCGCGATCGTGGCATACCAACCGCCACGATCTGCTGCCTCGGCCTTCTTCAGGAACGATACCGTTAAGCGGTTCCTGAAGGGACTTCACCATCTCTACCCGCCGGTATCGCCGCCGCTACCGCCGTGGTCCCTCTCGCTGGTGCTCTCGCAGTTGACGAAGCCGCCCTTCGAGCCGATGGCGACCTCGGATGACAGGCTCCTGACAATGAAAACCGCCTTCCTGGTAGCGGTGACCTCAGCGAGGCGAGCGGGTGAGATCACAGCTCTTCGTTCCGATGAGCCCTTCATGGTCTTCCACAGGGACAAGGTGGTCCTGAGACCTGACATCTCGTTCCTGCCAAAGGTGGTGTCCAGTTTCCATCTCAACCAGGACATCATCCTGCCTGCCTTCTTCCCGAACCCGACGACACCGTTGGAGCGGTCCCTCCACTCCCTGGACGTGCGTCGGGCATTGGCTTTCTACAAGGACAGGACTGCTTCCTTCCGACAGACGCCGCATCTCTTTGTTTGCTATGGGCGACGTCGGAGGGGCCTAAAAGTGTCCACCCAGCGCTTCTCCAAGTGGGTGGTAAGGACTATTGAACTGGCGTATGAGCTCGCGAGGAAGCCTCCGCCAGTCCTGCTTCGAGCCCACTCCACCAGAGCTGTGGCTACTTCTGCGGCCCTCCTGCGAGGAGTTGACCTGCATGAACTCTGCCGTGTGGCGACCTGGTCCCAACCATCGACCTTCGTGCGCCACTACAGGCTCGACTGCCGGTCGCGCAGAGATGCCCGGTTTGGACGTGAGGTGTTGGCTTCCGTGCTGTAGGACCTGACCCGCCGTCCGACCGGTAAGCTACACAGTCTCCTAGTGTATGAAGGCACAGAGACCACGAAGAAGAAGAACAGGTTGCTTACCTGTAACTGTGGTTCTTCGAGTGGTCATCTGTGCCATCATACACACCCGCCCTTCCTCCCCTCTTTCTCAGGTCCCTGTAGGTTCTACGGCGGACGACAGAACTGAGGAGAGACCGTTGCTCGGCGGGAGGAGCATGCGCAGTACCGGCGTGGGGGAGGGGTTCCCGCCAAGCGAACAAGCTCTAGAAGTTTCCGAACGCTACCGCGCAGGCGCTAAAGCTCCTAGTGTATGATGGCACAGATGACCACTCGAAGAACCACAGTTACAGGTAAGCAACCTGTTCTTTCTGGACTACAGCACCCAGAATCTCTCCTGCCAGTGTCCATGCTCCACATGTGGCATCTGGAGGATGTGAGTGCAGGATGAAAATTAGCTGTTTTCCACTTGTTTTAGAGACAGAAATAAAAGTTTGATCCCACAGGGCTAGCTAAGTAAGACAGCTGCCTAGGGGAACAACATTTGTGTCCCATGAAAATGCAAAAAATGGTTTGTTGTATTTCTGCTGTCAGATTCACGGGGATGCAGGTAGAATCTTGGCTGGCTTTGGGTACTCTACCCTTCATCAGATGGTGTTTATGTTTTGGGAGAGGTCCTTCTGTTGGTGGGTGGCAAAATGTCATAGATCAGTCCTGCAGCCTAGACATTCTCTCAGAGAAGATAATTCTTCTAAGCTTGGTTTTAAAACGAAAACAAAAACCTGAAATCTTCTAGGATACTTATCTTGTATGAATTGTGGGGAAATACTGGCCAAAGGCTAAGTTTAGCTGGCTTGTCCATTATTAGAAAGAACATCTTTGGAATTGAATGTTGTGCTTTGCTACTCTGGGAAGATGTTACAGTTTTACACATGTTCAGGGTACTCATTTATGTTTTCTTTTGAAGTGTACTAATAGATTCAAAATGCATCTAAAAAGATTATATTTATAATTCTCCACTGGCTTGTAGCAAGAGATCATCATTTCCCTGGTGAAATGGGAGGATGCCCATGACACTGGGATGTCTATTGTTTCCATGTGTGACTATGAACAGCTATGGTAAACCCAAATGTGCTTTTTCACAGAGAGAAAACAGAGGTCAATAGCAAACAGAGATTGGTAACAGCTCACATTGCTAGACAGCTTAGAGCCAATGATACTGCAGAAACTCAATATTAATTCATTGGGAAGACAAATCTAATATGTTAGCAATTCTTAAATTATGACAAGCCGTTCAGTCCAAAAACTGGTTCACTTCAGTAATGAAAACTGACATTAATAGCATAATTGATATGTCCTATCTGTGCATGTACAGTTTGCATGATTAGTATGACTTACTGGTCAAATTCTAACATCTTGGCACATGCTGAGCTGCTTATTGATATAGCCCTTCAGTTATAAAAGAAGTGAAAAAAGCTCTGTATTGCAATAAACATGCACAGAATGAAATGGTTTTAACCGAATAGTTTGCTTAGGTTCAAGATCTGCCACAGTTCTGACTCCTGACAATGGCCAGAATGCAGCGACATGCTTTCGCCAATGGAAGTATGACAGACAAGTCCTCTCTCCCCAGAAAATCATTTGAAGCAACTTTCCAGGGTCACAGAAGACTGTAATGGGGAAGCAAAAGGAGTTCCCAGCATTACTGAAAGTGTAGCATTAGATCTATCCCAGTGACACTCCTTTTTAAATTTGTATAAGGACTTGATAAGAATGTTGGTCAATCTGCTTAGGACTCTTGATTATAATGTTTATGTCTTCAAATTTTATGTGTCTGAGAACTTGCATTCTGCTGCTTTCATAACAAATACCACTGATGGGAAGCATGGCATCATGCTTCATAGTGATTCAGGGCAAAATGCTCCATTTTTAAAAAGATGGTGATCTGTAACAGGTCTGTTTCAGAGTGGAGCTCTCACCAAAATTGAATGTTGTATGCAAAGGACAGCTGGACTTTTTGCATAGTTTCTAAAGTCGAAGAAAAGATGTTTCTAATTAGAGGTGGATTTCTTGCTAGAGTTTTCAGGAGGTCATGCTTATAGGAGTTACCCCTTTTGGCTAGCATATGCATGAATGCTTGTATATCCCTGGGAATGAAAATGTAATCCTTAATGTCACATACCTTAAATAAACTACTTATTTCACTGCATGTACTAAAGTATCACAGATTTAAACAGTTAAGTGGAGCATATCTTGGCAAAGTTTTCCTTTAGACATTGAGTGGGAGTGATGTGAATGAAAATGTAGTCTTGTTTTGTTTTCTTATGTTTTTTAACTTGAATTTTTTCTACTTGTTGAAGGAGATTCCCCAAATGAATTGTCTAAGTGCTTTTTAAATCTCAACAGAGGCATAATAATTTATAATACGTAGGTGTGGGTATGCATTTTTGCTTTTAAACCAGGATAAAATTGGAAGATAGAATAGGCTCTAATTTAATATAATTTAAAGTTTTACGAAGAATATTGATCTCTCAAGTTGTAGTGCAACATCTTTTGATACAAGTCATAATCATATGTTTGAAGTCATGTGTATCAGAAATAATTTGATTTAAACTGTTAAAATACTGATTGAGGGATACTGTGGAGAGTGATGAAAAAGATAGATTTCTCTTTCTAAGATGCAGTGTGATCATATTTCATTTCCTTCTGTAAGATCTGGTGTCAGAATATATGGAAGGGCAGTGAGCCTGTCTCCTGCTCTCAGGTATGAGAGGGGACTCTGGAGATCATCTAGCTGCCACCACTCACTCATTTAACCCCCCGTGACCCAGTAACTCAATGGTGGGTTACGAGGGAACTCAACTTACACTTTCTCCAGCTCTGGCTCTTCAGAGACTTTACTTTACTCCTCTCCATGGCAGATGAGAATCCTATATGCCTACACACACACACACATACACACACAGAGCAAGATATGTGAAGAGAGTGTAGAGAAGAGGAGGTTTTTAAAAAGGAAAGCTTTTATTCCAAGCAAGCAATTTACATTAGCAAAAAGGTGTCTTATACATGAAAGGCACCTTCCTTCATGCATTACTTAGGAAAAGTTGCAAAGTTACAGACACAGCCTAAGTCACACTCAGCCAAGGTTAAAAAGAACATAAGCTCTAATGAGACTAGTTAAACATTCCTATTCCACTCACAATACAGGTAGAGTTCTTGGTTTGAGTGCTGATGGGAAGCTGGGTGTCTGGGCCCCCTTGGTCCAGCCTATGGCCTTTTCCTCACGGGGCGAGGGAATCGCCTCATGCCGGTACTCACTGGACCTGTGTGCTCCACCTGCGGGTCCAGGCTGGTCCGGAGCAGTCTGTGGCTGCCGCTCTGCACTGTTCCAGGGATGAAAATGGCGGCTTCCAGTTGGTGGAGGCTCTTCACCAACCGGTGAAGTTTGCCAGCCTAAAGCCCACCCCAGGCAGATCTGCAGGCTCGCACTGGTACGAGCCTGCAAATCTGCACCGGAGCATGGCCACGGAGTGGTGCACTCCATGCTTTTGAAAGACCTGTTTTAAGCAGTCTTTCAAAAGCACGCTGAACGACCACTTTGGGTTGTTCCGGAGCAGGCTGAGGTCCAGAACTACACAAAGTAGTCCGGACCCAGTCCGCTCCCAGGTGCAGTTGTCCTCCCTGGAGGATGCTCTGCACCATTTTAAAAGCCCCATGCGGAAAAGGCCTATGATCAAGTTTCCTAGGTGAGGCAGGCAGCACTCCCTCACCTCTCTGATTTGAGCATTGGGCTACAACTCTGGAGATAAGGGATCAGTTCCCCACACAGCCATGGAAACCCACTGCGTGACCTTGGGTGCATCACATACTCTCAGCCCCAGAAAACTCAGTGATAGGTTCACCATAAACTGGAAACAATTTGAAGGTACAAAATGATAACAACAGGAAGCACTTTTGCAAGATTGGGACCTCCAGAACCTCCACCCTGAGTACATGTGATTATCTGTAAAGAGGATTTGAACCTATTTACAATTTATAAGATATAAAAAAGTGATCACTAGAAGTGTTTTTGACGTACAGTGACCCCCCCACTTTTCTGAGGGTTCGAGTGGAGAAACTTTGCAAAAGTTGAAAAACCACAAATAACTCTGCCTGCCACCTGAATGGGCAAGCAAGGGAATGCACGTGCATGCCTTTCCTGCCCACACTCCCCCTCCTATTCCCTTCTGGGGTTCCCCCTTCCCATTCACTTGCCTTTTGCCTAAGTGCATGTGCTTTCCTTCCACGCCCCTGTGCAAAAAGCAAGCAAAGGGAGCGAGCAGCCCCACAGGTGGAGAAGGTACGTGCAGCCCCCCCGACATTCTCCTATTCCCGTTCTTTTGTCTTTTGCCCAAGCATGCATGCCATCCTGTCACACATCTGAGCAAAAGGCAAGATGATGGAAGGGGAAGGATGAGGGGATAAGGGATGCGTGCATCTTGCAAATAATCAAATTCACAAAGGTCAAACCTGCAAATGCGAAGGGAGGACTGTATACCTTTTTTTGCATTTTAATCTTCTTGTGAACTTTAATCTCGCTCATCTCTAAGAACATTTCTCCATCCATCAACTAGAAAACTGTATATAGATGTTTAAGTAGAGTTGCCATACATTTGAAAAGCAAAGTACTTTCTATGTACTTCAAACTACCAATCAGTATGACAACTCTCACTTTAACTGGCCCTACTATAATAAGCTGTGATAATTGTTAGTAGAAACATTCCTAACCTTTGTTGTATTTAGATTTTGCCTTCCTTTTCCCTCTTTCTTGCCTCTTCCGGCAGCCGCCTTACCCACTCTACCAACTTTCCCTTTTCCATTGCCCCCACACAGCTGGAGTCTCCCTCAGCCACCTTGCTCAGCTAGCTGTCCTTCCTCCTCCAAGTCTGTCTGTCTGTCTGCTGTCTGTATGTTCTCTCTCTGTCTCTCTCTCTCTCTCTCATCAGGCTAGCATCCATCTCTTTTCCTAGCCGAGCTCTTGATGGAGACAGACAGTTTTAAAATCTGCCAGGACAGATATTTTCCTTCTTAAAAAGCAAATATATCTAGGAAAAGGAGAATGTATGCTAACCCTACATTTAAAGTGTACACATTTCTCTCAGTTGAATATTGAACCAGTATCATCATCACTCCCAGATCATTATAAATTTCTGAATTGAATATAAAAATTCATTGATATATTAGTCTGTCCTTGTCTATAATGACTGTTTAAGTGCTTTAGGAAGACATATATCTAGGTGGATTTATATTTGATATTGCTTGACATTCTTGAACAGAACTGCTACGAAGGATCTATGTACCTTTTGAAATGTCAGAAGCATTGTTTCATGAAACAACAGTGCTTTCCATTCCCATTGTCAAAGCTGGTAGGTCAGATGTTGTTTTCTGCTTTGTTCACTCCCACCAAAGTTGTCCCAGATGGAGGGGGATTTAGAGGGCTCCTTTGCCATTGTCTCATCAATATAATTGAGAGAGAAGAATTTTAATATGTCAGCCCTGATTAGTCCATATTCAGGATTGGAGTGGCTGTAGAAATTGAACAATAATGGACTTCCAACTACTTGTTTTAAGCAAGGGTGGACTACTTGTGGCCCTTCAGATGTTGCTGAATTGCAACTTCTATTAGTCATAGCCGGCATAGCAAATAATGGGGGATGATGGGAAATGCAATCCAAATCCAGCTGGAGGAACCCAGGTTCTCTTCCACTGTTTGTAAAGTACCTTTGTGTATTTGCAGTTGTACCGCCACTCTTATTAGGATTTCCAGCTTAGATATAGGATTGTAACTTTAGTCCGTAATAGATCTTGGAACAAGATGAGGTACCATAAATCTTGGTCAAGCAGGACAAAGATACTTGCCCTTTCCCATCTTCTCAACCCCAACTTTCAAGTACAACTGTCCCCTCTGAATATGGCTTTTGCCTATCTGTGAAGAATGGAGAAGAAGGTGTGGATAAACAGCCACCTCTGTCCTTATTACCAGCACCTTCACATCCCTTTCTCCCACTTCCACTGGTGAGGCAGGAGCCATCTTCAGAGGGGACAGCTGTGACTGCAGTTTGGGTTTTGAAACTGAGGAACACTAGGTACCTTCATTCTACTTGATGGAGCTCTATCGTACCTTGTCCTTCTCCAAGATCTGTTAAGGGTTAAAGTTATACCTGCCCTGTATCCAGGTAGGCAATACTATACTAATTGCTACGAACAGGGGTTTGGAGGATGTATAAATACTTTCTTTCTTTCTTTCTTTCTTTCTTTCTTTCTTTTTTTCTTTAAAAACAGAGCAATTATAGTTGAAGAATGGTGTGGTTGCATTACTCAAAGAAGCAAGATGGTCTTATACAGAAAACATACTTTTCCCATTCATACTTGGAGCAGTTAGGAGATAATGGCTCCCACGGTACACTAAATAAGACCATTCATTATATGTTCTTTAAGTTTTGAGAAATGACTTTTCAAGAAAGTTTTGAGGTTGTATCTTGAATGTAAATCTATATAGAGTGCAGTGCATCTTCCAAGTCTCCAGAGCAGCTGCCAAAATTATTGATTATTTTCCTACTGCTTAAGTCAGCTATTTAAACAGATGAGGGATAAATACTGCCAGTGGAGGTACCATATGTGTGAATGTGATGGCTTTACCAATTTTGTTATAGCATAATCATGTTGAAATTAATTGTATTTTTAAATGTTTTGGCTCAGCTCATTGACTTTCATATCCTTTGTTAGACAAATCTATTGACTGAATGCATTTAACTTTCCTTTGTTGTTAGGATTACACCAACCCCTCTTGGAGAAGGGAAGAGCACTGTGACAATTGGTTTGGTTCAAGCTCTAACAGCCCACCTTAAAGTAAATTCCTTTGCCTGCCTAAGGCAACCTTCTCAGGGACCTACATTTGGTGTTAAAGGTACTCATAACTGCATACAATATAACATACTGATGACCATATGAGTTAAAAGAAACCTGTGATCCAGAAGTGAGTTTAAGAAGGAATTTTTTTTTCCTAAAAGATATCCCAAAATGATGGGATATGGGGGTCCAAATTGTCCAAATTCAAGGCTGTCAATTCTACCATACTGACTGGCATAACAATATATTACTCATAAAATACAAAGCAGTGACAGTTCAACTGTATAATCTAGTGCCATTTAACTGTTGATTCTTATTGATTTCTGAATGATTTTTGTAAATTAAAGAATCCAAATTTCTTACTGCCATTTTGCTAATTATGTGATTTATTCTTGCCTTCCTTTGGATTGTTGTTGAGTTGTTGCTACTGCTGCTGTTCTTAATATTGCGTGAGCATATAAAACATCTTCTTAATATATACATTTCCTCTGTTTTTTTATAGGTGGAGCAGCAGGGGGTGGGTATGCTCAAGTCATACCAATGGAAGAGGTACGCCTTCCAAAATTAAAGAAAAAGTCTCTTGATCCTCACTACGTTGAGCTAAAATAAATATACAAACAAGCTTCAGTCTCTTCAATCAGTTGCTTGTCTTTAGTCCATAAAGTATTTTTATCAGAGATGGCAGAATGCATTTTGATGCTGAAGCAAAATATATTTAATGGGAGAGCTAATCCTGAATTATATTATATTAATTTTATCATACATTCTGGGATGGTTTTGAAAAGTTATGTCCAGCTGTATTGAGAAAATAGATCATTAGAATGTAAGAAGACTTTGCATCCAACATTCTGTTTCTAATAAAAGTTGCGAATAATTCACACAACTGTTTTGAAGTACACACTATTTTTGTCTCTCAGTATTCACATTGTTAAACTTTAAAAAATTTCTAAATCCACCTGTATGAATCAAATCACAGGTTGCCACATCCTGAAAAATGCTTCTTTTCCAATTTGCCTTCATACATCTATGCTTAGGTAATTCTGGCTTTAAGCTATCACATGCTGAACTGAGACCATCTATCTCATATTAAATCTCTTCAGACACAATGATGATGATTTAATATTATTTCCACAACATATTAAAAGTTGTTCATCCGAGCTGTTAATCCCACAAGTGAAAGAGCTTGGATGGGTTTCACGAACTGATACTTATTAATGGAGTGTCAGAATGAATGTCTTTCTCATTTTTCGTTCATCTGTAGTTCAACCTTCACTTAACTGGTGATATTCATGCCATTACTGCAGCAAATAACTTGCTGGCTGCTGCCATAGATGCTAGGATTTTGCATGAAAACACCCAGTCTGATAAGGTAAGGGCATCATTTCCACCATTATTATTTTTTTGCAAATGTTTCTGTGAGTGTTTTGTTTTCTAAAGCACAATGGTTAAAAACCTTTCACATATTTCATTATTGACCATGTGTGAATATATATGAACATATATGTGTCTTCAAGTCACCTGTTGACTTGTCACGTCAACCACATGAATTTCATGGGGTCGTCTTAGGCAAGGAATACGCAGAGGTGGTTTTACCAGTTCCTTCCTCTGAGATAAAATCTACGGCACTTGGTATTCACCGGCAGTCTCCCATCCAAGTACTGACCAGGGCTGTCCCTGCTTAGCTTCTAAAATCAGATGGGTTCGGATGCCTTTAGGGTATTTGGGTCCTTGACCATATATGACTATATGTGAGTTTTGTATGCAGACAGCCTTTGCAATAAACAAGCCCTCCTTCTTTTGTCTTCAAGCATTTTGCTAGGTTGACAATAGTTTGTTTTGTACCCATAGTTTTTCTTTCAGTAGGAAAGTCTCAGAAGCTATAGCAAAAGGAGTCAAATTTGGAATAGCCTGGGAATATGCATGCAAAGTTTGCATGCTGTTTATTAAGAGAATCAGGAATGCATTCTAACAGAAACAATGTATAATCTTTGATGGAGGCTCATAGTTTTCTTACAGTTTTTATTGTATGATCTTAACAGGCCTTATATAATAGATTGGTTCCATTAGTTCATGGAGAGAGGAAATTTTCAGCTATACAGCTTGCACGCTTAAAAGTAAGTTGCTTTTAAAATCTTCAACAATATTTCATGCATTCCTTCAGAACTCTTTTTTTGTTTCTTTTGATCAAGCCCTAATGAATTTAAGCTGGCTTGGGTTTTAATGAGGTTTTCTTATTTTTAAACTAATAAGGACAGACAGTCCCCAAGCAAGGTTCAACAAGGTTATTTATCCTATCACATACTGATTTCTACAGTCAAATAGAATTGTGTAGTCATAAGCCCTCTTGAAGTTACTTCTGAATAAATAACTTTTGCTTTGGAATTGTTCACAGATCTGGAAACCTAAAAATAAAAAAAAACATTTAGTGTCAGGACTGAATGGCTATTTTTAGAACCCCTTCCCCCACCTCTATTATTATAGCAATTGGGTCTCTCAGTGCAAGAAATAGATTGGAAATGTTGCATTTCATACTTGATCAATTCACATGTTGTTCATAAAGTCACAGTTAAGTGTCTAGGTAGAATAAGATTAAGATTTATTGACCATAATTCTTATATTCTGGTGGATAAAGAGATATTTAGATTATATATTTGTATGTTTATTTTTTACAATTAAATTGAATGTTCCACCGTAAATTATTGTCAGTTGCATGGAGTAGTGATAAAGAGACATCATCAGAATATGGCAGCCCGATCTAGAATAGAAATATATGAAAGATTAAAAGAAGCATGCATTGGTTAGGAACATCTAGATCTTGATCAAGCAGTAATTAACTTTAATCATAGATTGTCAGTTTGGATGGTGAGACAGCCATGGTGCAGCAGAATGAAAAGCTTCCACAATTCTTGCGGCCAGGTCATGGGCAGACATGAGCCCAAGGCTTTCTGCATTTCTGTTGATTCATTAACATCAAGTACAGTTTAGCATGATATTTGGACATTGCCATACAGTTGTGAAAATTACTTTTCAGATTTAATTTATGATCTAGTTAGTGTCTTTGATAACCACCGGGTGGCAATGGGTAGCTGCAAAAAACTCACGAAGCCTAGTTTTTTTTTTGGGGGGGGGTTGTACTTATTTATTTATAAATCAAAGAAACTATATTTTTAAAATCTATATTTTAAATGATGATTATTTCTATATTTATGATCGTTTCTATATTTATCTCTGTGGTAAAGTGGTTCTTATAGCAAATTGAACCCTTGCTTGGAATGAGCTATTAGAAAATGTTTTCTAATGTTTCATTCAAGTTAATGAAGTGTCCTGGAGGAGAGACAAGCTGATACTTGATAATAAAGCTTTAAATATCCATTCTGTGGTGATATTTCTCTTTATCACGTTTCTTTCTGCTAGTTTAAATTTGGGGTGTCTAAAAAGGGAAGGCCATACTAGCTGGAATTTTTACTATGTTAACGTTCAGGCTTGTAAATCAGGTAGAAAATGTCATGGGTTCTTCCATCACCCAGAGGACAGGGAGATATCCTTTTGCTGACTGAAGAATTTTGGAGGGGATAAAAATGGGGCTCATGAGGATTTGTACTAGAAAACACGTTATCCTGGAATTCAATCCACAATTACGTAACCCCTTTGCACCTGAAAATTGGGATAGAAGTTGAATTTAGCCACTATAGGCGAGAAGATATGTATCCCAAGAGCCCAAATCTATTACCTGCTGTTGTCTGTTTTTCTATTTCTGTTGATCTGTTTTGTTTCTTTCTTTTTCTTAAGTAGTTATTTTAAACTGAATGAATAAGTTTCATTGAGGGGTGTTGGAGTGGAAAGTGGAATCAGTGTCAAAGGACAACTATAGCGACACCTTTCCTTGGGATCCGTTCTGTGACAACGTCTTCTTTTTCACCATAAAGGAGATGTGTTGCTCAGTGGCTCTAGGAAATTAGGAGAATAAGGACACTGACAAGGCCAGCGTTGTATCCCAAGCACTCTTGGGGCACAAGAAGGTTCAGTAATCCTGCCAGACAATCCTGCTGGTTGTTTTGAACTGAAGGCCATCAAGCTATGCTTCTGTCTTTTGAGCAACACAAATAGCAACTTCTTGGTAGTATCTACTTTAAAATGACAGAACAAAAACTGTGTTCACCCACTGCACGTTCTCAGAGTTTGAGTTCAGTGCCTCTCAAGTTGTCTTCTCAATCAGATCTTTTTGGTGGTGAAAGATTCACATGCCCTAGCCATTGGACATGATATCTGGCATGATGAGAATTGCAGTTCAACACTTCTGAGGGGCGCTGGGTTGAAGAAGACTGGGCTATAGCATATATTGTGATGGGTTCTATAACTGAATTGTGCTTATGTTTCTGCAAGTGGCTAAGCAACAACCCTCAGTTATCTCTTGCTTGTCTTTGCTTTGTCTTTCCAGAGGTTGGGAATAACCAAAATGGATCCTAACACATTAACTGAAGAAGAAATTAACAGATTTGTCCGCCTTGACATAGATACCGCAACAATAACATGGCAAAGAGGTAGGCATTCAAACATAAGATGATCTTCTTAAATCAAACCGTAAGCATGTTGTTTCCTACAGTGGCTAGCCAAATAGCGATAACAGCTGTTTATTTGGTATTCTGCCTTCTATCTATTTGTAGGTCCATTGAATCAAAGGAAATTAAATATGTGTTGATTCACTAATTTCCCATTGTTTTAATGAGCCTACTGTAGTTAGGACTAACAATTGGATTTAGGACCTTAATAATTGTTACCAAGGAACCTTAACATAGCATATATTTTATACCAGGCAAATTATAGACAAGAACTCTTTTAGAAGAGTTTATTTGTGAATCCTTGTAAGGATTTGGAGCTTCCTTAGATATTAGATAAATATATCTCCTTTTAAAAGAAAATCTCTCCATTTTTAAAAACATTTTCAAATAATACCAATAGACTTCATTTCCATATAGGAGTCAGTTCTGATGTATATAATAGAGCTTTAGGAATTTACACAGATGCATATGCATGGAAATGTATTTTATTTTATTTTATCCCACCTTTCTCCTGGCACAGTACCCAAAATGGCTTACAACAATTTAAACAAAGTTCAGGTAAACTCTATTTTATAAAAGTTAAAAAATAAACAAAATATTCTGTTTTAAAGAGTACATCATTAAAACAATTTTAAGCACATTTAAAATTCAATTAAACACATAAGAGATAAAAGCACAGCACACCACATTGAAAACATCCATCTGCCAAATGATTTAAGAACTGAAAGTCCATCTAAATAAAAAAAAGTTTTTGCCTGATGGTGGAAAGATAGCAGAGTGGGACAACTGAACTTCCCAAGTCAGGGAGGTCCACAGCCTTGGAGCAGCCACTGAGAAGACTCTCGTATCCTCACCAAATATGCCTCTGTGATGGCTGTAGGACTTCCCCAAAGATCTTACATCTTTGTCAGGTTCATATAGGAAGATACAGTTTTTCAGATAATCTGTCCTCAAGTCATGTAGGCTTTAAAGATTGTAACCAACATTTTTAATTCCCCTGGAAACATACCAGTAGCTAGAGAAGTTGTTTTAAGAAGATAATTATGTGCCTCCTGTAACAAGCTTCCAATCAGTATTTTGAACCTCATGAACTTCAAGTTTAGGAATGGGGAAAATTTGGCTTCCAGATGTTTTGGCCTATAACTCCCAACAGCTCCACTTTGCATGGTGAATGATAAAGGATCATGAGAGCTGTAGCCAAAATAACCAGAGGGCCAAAGAGTCTGCACTGTAAATGAACTTTGATCCAAAAACAACTTTTTGTGTGAGTTGTCTGCACTTGACACTTTCCAACAAAAAATCTTCATCCATGTGCATTTGCCATAATAATTCCTGTAGCCAGTTCATGAATGCCAGCGTTCAACTGTTCCGCTTACCTAGTTCCCAGTGCTTAACTATCATGCCCGATGTATACTGCTCTAACAGTCTACACAGAGTTGAGGCCTATGCACAATTCCAAACACTCCCAGAAGCTTCTTGCCTTATTTTTGCAAATGGTATTGTCAGTTCTGTTGTTTCCATACCTAATCAGGATATGAGAATTGACAGTGGTCTTATGAAAGTCAGTTTAGCCTTTCACTGGCAGTAATGTACAGAGATTTGTGTAGCTTTTAGCAGATTGCATCTGAAAAAAATCAACTGCAGCTCTCTAGGATGACTTTTATATCCAGTTTCTTACAGAGATTTTTTTAAAAAATTGATTATGTTCAGTCAGTGAGGAGAGAAAAATCTTTATCTTCTGTTGATTAATGTCTTCGGAGTGAGCCTTGTAGAGAAACAAGATCTGGTGATGTCCTTATTGGCCAAGTAGAACATGTGGAGAGTTCCCAAGAATGCAACTTTTTTTTTTAAAGTTTGGTCATGATTTTGCTATATGTTCTTTTTCTGTGGAGGGCGGAAGCACAATTGTTAGTTATATCAAATCAGACTCTCATCTCCAATGATTTTTTTTATGATTTATGAGATGTAGGTGGTGTCTTACACAAAGAATATAAAAATACTGTTTCTTCCCCTTCTTCCATGTTCTCTGTAATTTACAGAGATCTTCCAAAATATAAGCAAGAGGCAGAAAAACTGCCATCTTTGTTCACCTAGTAATTGCCCAAGCAACTAGACAAGGAGAAGGATGGCAACTACCACAGTGGGTTACTAGTAACCCAAACCAAAATTTGTAGACTCCAAAAATCCCTCCAGAGCTACCCAACATCCAGTAAATGTGTGATCACACCTGCCTGCTGAGAGAGGAGTTCCTTACAGTACCCACTGGCAACCATGTGTTTGGTAGCGAGGTGAATAAAGATAAAGATGGAAATGTATAGGCCTATTCTGTGCAAGCAGGAAAATCCTGCTGATTTGTGTTTGTCTAGAAAAGGCCTGCACACATACACGCACATGAGTATGGGCTAGAGTTGCCAGAATAGAAACTGTAGACAGCTCTTGTCCCTTTAATGGTGGTGCAGAAGAAGGAATGCCAGCAGGTGTTGGCTTATTATCTAGTTGTGTGACAAGCAGCACCTGCTAAAATTTCCGCTTTGCTCCCTACCGCTAAAGATACAGGAGCCCTCTCCAGTTTTCACTCTGGCATTCAAGTTAAAAGGAAAACAGTTCTAAACTTAAACAGTAGGGGAGAACTTATTTACTGTAAGAACTGTTTGACAGTGGAATGCACTGCCTCAGAAGATGGTAAACTCTGTTTCTTCAAAGAGTTTTAGCAGAGATTGTATGGGCATCTTTCAGGAGTGCTTTAGTTGTTTATTCTTGCATGACAGGGTGTTGGACTAACTGGCCCTTGTGGTCCCTTCGAACTCTTTACGATTTTATGAGTGTAACCATAATATAGCCTCCCTTCTTGTTGCTCTCAAAAGTGCACCTCTCAAAAGTGTGCTCTGTAGAGTACGGGGGCAAAATCCCACACTGCTCCCACAGGTTCCTCAAAGAGGAAAGGACGCTGGTACATGCACAACAGCCAGAGAGAAGGAAAGCTACGTCAGCCATATATTTTAAATCAGAGTTAAATTGTGCATGCCCATAGCTTTCCAAACTGTATTCAGCTTGCCCTCACCTTGGATGTAGTATAATTACCCTCTGTAAATTGGTTGCTAACAATACGGGTTTTTTTAGAAAAATGGCATACAGTTTTCTTCCTTGTGAGATAAAATCAAATACTTTACTTCAGCATGATACAAAATGAACAGCACAAATATGGAACAATTAAGGAAGTCTGTGCTCATTAATGTGTGGTGAAAGTCTGATTTCGTGTAGCCCATTTGAACTATGTAACTAGGAATATGCTTGCCTTTCTCCCCCATGGCATTCGTCTCAGATGTTGTATAACATCTTTTAAAGAAAGTTTCTCCTTTTCAGTTATTGGCTTTTAAGTAGCAGTGGAACTCTTGTTGCATCCTTTTAACTAGATAAAACATACATTTCTTTCAACATCCTTTAAGCCCTTTACATTTTTCCTTTCATCTGGTACATTTACAGTTGTTTAAGTACTTAAGATTATATACATTCTCATCATTTCTTGCATCTGGAAACAAAAATAATCAGCATTATTCTGTTGATATATGCCTAATACAATATTCAGGAGAGAAGTGATAAAAAAGCTAGTGTTTAAATCTCCTGGGTTTTATCTTAACTTGTATGCCATGTTCTCCATTGAATAAAAAATAAGAGTAAAGAATACATAGAGTTTACTGACAGGATTTGGATAGAATATTACATAAAGTTTTGTTTCATGTGTCAGTTATCCAATTTTATAGAGTTGATCTTTCTGAAGCATCTTCTGGATTTATATTTTTAGAATATTGTCAACTTGTTTTCAGAAAAGCTCTGTCAGAATGGACCATGATATTGTGATACCATCATTATCTAAGTCCTGCCTTTAATTTTTTAACAAAAGTTAGATGTCAATCAAGGATGCTGTACCTAGGGTCTCCTGCCTAGACAGAGACTTGGATTAAATGACCTTTGGGATTCTTCCCAGGTCCACAATCCTATAACTGTGTACTTCAGAATTTCCTGTTCTGTCCCACCACAATGCTGAGACTCTCATGTCTTACAGAGAAGCCCTATAATTATTAGATAGCTTGAAATACATACATTGTAAAGAGGAAGGGTTTACATATTGGAGGATGAGGTCAAGACATGGTTTCTATTAACTTTAAGTTCAATAGGAGTTTCTAATCCCCCTTTTTAATGCAAATGTTTATTCTTTGTCTCTCTTTCAGTGGTGGACACAAATGATAGATTCCTTAGGAAAATAACAATTGGGCAAGCAAGTACTGAGAAAGGATTTTCTCGTCAGGTAAACAAACTTCTATCAGCCTTTTAATATAATAATACTTATTTATTTGTATCCTGCCTCTCCACATGGATCGAGGCAGCGAACAACATGAAATACATTACACATTACAAATAGCATGTATTTCTATACGGTTTACAATGTGTTTTTTAGCTAATTGCTCCCAACAAGATGGGTACTCATTTTACCAACCTGCGGAAGGATGAGTCAACCTGGAGCCCGGCAGGATCAAACTCACAACCTTGTGGTTTGCAGTACTGGCATTTAACCACTGCGCCACCAGGGCTCACATTTTCTTCCTGATATTTTTTTCAGTAATATGTTGAAAAACTGATTTCACTAAGGCAGTAGAGATAAGCAAACTTGTGTCTTGCTTTTGGTTCAGTTTACTGGTTTATTGCAGCAGTTTCCATAATGTGTTCAGCTTAAGTAGCAATCAGCAATGTGCTGTTGTATAAGTAAAATACATGAAGCACAGTGCTATGTCTGCTTATTAAGAGGTCTCATTGTAGCGAATCATGCAACAACAAAAACGTTTATTAAGTTTATTTATGGATCGAAGCAGCAACAAATAGTCACATAACACAGTTAAAAAGCACAAACAGCAACAAATACAGCAACAAATAGTCACATAAAACAGTTAAAAAGCACAGATGCAAATTAAAAATACATTATCAATTAAAAGAGCATAAGCTAAGTTAGAAAGAAATACATATGAAAAAATCAGTTCACAATTTAAAATCCATAATTTAAAAACCATCTGGATAGGCCTGCCAGAAGAGATTTGTCTTTAATTCTGGTTTAAATTTGGACAGCATTTCTAACTAGCAAATCTCTTTTGGCAGGTCATTCTACAATTAAGGGGTGGCTTTTTTTAAAAAAAAAAAAAGGCCTCTGGGTAATAGTTGCCAGTGTAGTCCTGGCTGATTGAAGCAAATGTTCCTCAGAAGACCTCAGTGTATGGGGTGGATTATACAGGAGAAGGTGATCCTGTAAGTAACTGGGACATAAACCATGTGGGGCTTACAACCAACACTTTGTACCTTGCCTGGAAACTAACTGGCAGCCAGTGGATTGATTTTAATATAGGTATGATATGATCATCCGTAGATGTACCAGTAACCAGTCTGACAAAACCAATGTTTTGCACTAATTAAAGTTTCCAAATTGATACAGAGGTAGTCAAATGGACAGCACACTGCAGACATCCAGCATTGAAATTACCAGTCCATGCACTACCATTTATACATCTTCCAGTTGTAGGAAGGAGCACAACCGATGTATCAGCCAAGACTGATAGTAGGCTCTCTTGGCCATTGTATGTAGCTGGGCTGTCATTTGGAGTGATGGATCCAGAAGCAGTCCCAAGCTGCAAACCGTCTTTCATGAGGGGTGTAACCCAATTCAGGACTGGTTGACACACCTCCAACCCCAGATTAGCACCCTTAACAGTAAGCACCTCCTTATTATCTGGATTCTGTTCAGTTTGTTTTTATTTATACAGCCCATCACCTCCTCCAGACATTCTTTCAGAGGGGTAACACTAGCCTTAGCTGATGCTATTTTTGAAGGCATGGAGAAGTGTATCCAATGTCATCAGCATACTGATAGTACCCTGCCCCTGCCTCGAGAAGGTCTCTCCCAACAGTTTCATGTAGATGTTAAACAGCACTGAGGGTAGAATGACACCTTGTGATATGCCATATAACAGCTTCTTTTTTGAGGAACAGCTATCACAAAGCACCATCATCTTGAATCTACCCAAGCAATAGGACTGGAACCACTGAAAGACAGTGTCTCCAGTTCCCAAACCCCGCAGGAGTTTCAAATGGGTACCGTGATTAGTGGTATCAAAATGACTGAGAGGTCCAAAGGCACCAACAGGCATCAACAATACCCCCCTTGTTGATGCTTAGGTAAAGATCATCCACTAAGATAATCATAGCAGTCTCAACTGCTTAGCGCAGATTTGCTCTGAAGCTGGTTTGAAATGGATCATGAATATCTATATCATCCATGGCTGTCTGGAGTTGGAAGGCAAGTGCCCTCTCAATCATCAATTCTGGTCTATAGTTGTGTAAGTCCAGAGGGTCATACCACTGCTTTTGTTAAACAAGATGGATAGTTTCCCTCCCTGAGAGATGCATTAATAATACATTGCAGCTGAGATCTAACTGCATCTCCTCCATAGATGACCATCCAAAAAGGAGAGAGATCAAGGGGACAGGTTGTTCTCCTTACTCATGCTAGGAGTTTGTCTACAACTCCGGTACTCACCAACTAAAAATGATCCAGTATAATCTTACTTGTAGAGCTGCTGGATGCTCTGTGTTGCTGGACATTGTCAGCTTCTGCTATAAGGAGAGCATCTAAGTTGGCTCTTATCCAAGAGATTTAAGCAGTGAAATAACTGTTAAAAACATCTGGGTGAACTGCAGAAGGCTCTGGAATTAAATTTGAGGGGAAGGTACCTGAGTTGGATCTCTCACCACACTGAATATTTCAGCTGTATATGAATTTTCAATTGCAATGCATGCAGAGAAGGCTTTCCTAAGTATATAGTGGTGCACATCCTGAAAAAGAAATAGATTTTATAGAATGAGTGAGTTTGCAGATCAATGAAATATCAGTGTATATTGTTGACATGCATTTACTCAGAAGTCAGCTGCATGGAATTCAGAAGGATAGATGAGTGTACATGGAATAGCACTGTTAGTTTGAAAAGTGTATATTATCACTATTTAGTTTGGGGCATGCTATCTCAATTGAAGCCCCAGTATACTCTTGTGAACCAATGTTCACAAAAGTATACTGGGGCTTCAACTGAGATAGCATGTCCCAAACAAAACAGTGATAATATACACTTTTCAAACTAACAGTCCTATTCCATGTACACTCATCTATCCTTCTGAATTTGACAAGTCTAAGCAGTACCCAGATGTAATACTGTCAGGTAACAATTATTCAGAGTGAAGTGGCACAAAAGAGGACCCAGGTCTTTATGTACTCATAGGCCATTTCTGCACTACACTGTTATAGTGATATTGTTCCACTTTCAGCATCCTATGGAATTGCAGGGTTTGCAGTTTAGGAATGGATCTTTAGAATTTTCAGCCAGGGAGCTCTTTGGCCTCAGAATTCCACAGGATGTTGAAAGTGGAACAATAGCGTTATAACAGTGTAGTGCGGAAATGGCCTCAGTATTCCAAGGAGGTGTTGAAGGTTTAAGTACATGGGCTGAGTCTGTAGAATATACCTCCCTTTATGAGCCTGTTACAGCTCTGAGATCTTCTGGAGATGCCCTTCTCTCTGTCTCACCACCTTCTCAGGCTTGGGAACAAATGAGAGGTACTTCTTGGTGACTTCTTCTAGAGTTTAGAACTCCCTCCCTAGAAAAACCATCCTTGCTATCCTTCTGAGAACAGTTAAAGAATTGTGATGCCAGGCTTTTGGAAACTGACTGGGGAGGGCTTTTATTGCTGTTTTGAAGTTTGTATGTAGTCTTTTAATGGATTTTAATATTTTTTTGTTAATATTTTAATCGTATAAGTTGTGTTCAAATAACTTTTATATTTATATTGTTACTGAAGCTTTTGTATAGTTTTAATCTGTATTATTTTAAATATGTTGTTAGCTGCCTTGAGTTCCATTACTGGGAGAAATGTGATATAAATTAATAAAGTAACAACAATAACAAAAGCAGATGAAGTGGGGAATTTTTGACCCTCTGAACATTTGGTATACAAGTCTAATCAACTCTAACTGATGCAATTTATAGTAAGGGACTATGGGAATTGTAGTCCAAAACATTTGGAGGGTCACCCTCCCCCCTTCTGTAGATAACAGTCTTTCTATAGAGTTACTGGCATTAGGTCAGTTTCCTGTCTTGGCAGGGTGTGCATCCAGATATTAGTTTCCTCTGTTTTTGCTCAATGCCTCACTGATGTTTGTTAGCTCTGCAGGTTGGTAGGAACAGTATATGTGATCTTGTTTTGTTTATTGCCACTTTTCTCCATGACACATTTTCTGAAGAGGCAGTTCATTTTTTTTTATTTTTTTATTTTTTTTGCCACAAATTGGGGAGTCTGAAGAAGTCAATTGTCACAAAAACAGCTTTGGAGAGGGGTCTGCATGTGACCCCAGGGCAACACTTTCCCCATCCCATCATATAAGGTGGTACATGCAAAGTTCCCAGGCTTCAAGTGTTTCTGTCTTATATACACCTTTTCTACTTTTTTCTTTGCAGACTCAGTTTGACATAGCGGTTGCAAGTGAAATCATGGCAATCTTAGCATTGACCAGTGGCCTATCTGATATGAAGGAGAGACTGGGGAGAATTGTGGTTGCTAACAACAAACAAGGGCAACCAGTAACAGCAGAAGACTTGGTATGGATCATGTAACATTTCTTGACAGTACTTTCCTTTTTAAGGCACAGTGAGCCTTTTTAAAACATAAGGGACATCCAGCTAATTTTGTGGTTGTTCTTTTTTTCCTAGTTATTTTTCCAGTTATTGGAAAATCAAATGGGAAGACTTGTTTTGTTTAAAACTTCTGATTATGGAAATTTGTGTTTCTAAAATCCCTTATTACCTAGCTTAGTGGTGTCCTAAACCAGATCTTAGATTGTTACGTTTAAAAGGTAGTTTTTATATAACTTGCTGTGAGGCACTTCTCCTCAGTATCTAGTTAACATCACTTACTCTGCAGGTCATTACTTTTGTGTTCTTTTGCGGGGACAAGGAGTAGGGAGAGAAATCCATCTAAAAATTAAAGTAAATAGCCCAAAACTTGAAAGATTTTGGAAAAAGGAGTTAATTGCTCCTAAAAAGTGTCCAAATAAATGAATAGTCTAATAAAGCATTTGGAACGTGCTGTTTTATAGGCATATGTTCATATTCTATATAGTGAAGAACTTTGTGTTTTAGCAAGTCTAGTTGCTGTATGAGTTTTATGTAATATTTTATTGCAGTATCTCCCTCTTTTTATTATAGCGATTATAATTTTCTTATCTATGAACCTCAGAATCAGATCTACTACATAGGATAAAATTAAAATAAAAGAAGAATTGGGAGTATAACTCATAATTAATGTTTAAGAACAGTATCATACTTCCATTGACATTTAGGATCTGTTTGAAAATAGTCATATTTTTAGCATTGCCTAGTTTTTTGTATATTTTCATGTACAACATATTGTACATTTTTACCTTAATATAGTGTATACTGTATGTTTTATATATCTTGTATATTGCATATTTTACATATTTTGACTAATATTTGACAGGTAGTTTTAAATTAATTGCTTAATATTCACCCTAAACCACTAATTCCTTCTCTTTTTCACTTGTTTCGGATGTGAATAATGTTTAATATGCCCTGCAAATATGCAATTGCTCTTAATTTCAGGGTGCTATACCACATTTTCACAGTAGTGTAATGAAATCTAAAATACACACAGGCTGATGAGAAACAGATGCTTGAAGGGCTGAGGGTGGGAGAAAGCAGAGAAGAAAAGATAAATTGAATGTTTCATAAATTCAGAGGCTCCTTTCACAAGTGTAATGAGTTTAAAAAACCAGCATCTGTAATAAAACTAAAAAATTTCTTGCCAAAATGTGGTGTTCATTGAGTAGACATCTGAAAGCTAGATTGCAGTTTGGCTGCTGCATTATAGCAAAAAGTTTGATGGACAGATGCCATATCTCCATGGTAAATTAAACTGGCATGCTTAAGATTAGTATTTCAGCAGCCATGAGGAATTTTAAATAAATACGTAGTTATTTGTATAGCAAGGAAGCATCTTAAGTTACTGTGCAAGGGATTTTTTAAAAAAAATGTTGAAGTCCAGTTACTTCTGCACTCATTTTATAAGTAGTATATAATAGAAGATATTGTTTTCAAATTTAAAGCTTTGCCTTTTTTTGTGTTGACTTTATATTATCAAAATGTGCATCCTAATTCTTTATACATTTTCAATGATAATCAGTGTCCTAAGATGCTTTATTTCAAACCTGATCAAGCAAAATAACCACGCAGATTCAATCTATTTTGAGGGGGGGGGGATGCCAAATTTTTTTTTCTTTTTTTCCCTTTTCTTTTCTTTTAACAGTTTATTTGGTTAAACACATATACTTTTTTAAAAAATACATGTACATAAAATATATATCATTTTAACAGTCTAACAACAAACAATTCCAGAACATCTTTGTCCCTACCCTTCCCTTCCCAACATTCTTAACCCTCCCACCCTCCTCCCTTCTTTTACACCCTATAATATCTATTAATTCCACCACCAAATTCCAAACATATATTCCCCTACAAAACCTATCTTCTAAAAAACTACCAACCCCTCAATCTATTTTGATGTCAAATATTTCAGTGAAAAACTGGAGTCAATCTTTAGTTGCTAAAATCAGCTTTTGGCTTTGCTCCCTTAAAGAAGAGAGTGCATTGTCAGAGAAATGCCTGCGAAGGAACAGAGAAATTTCTACTAAGGAACAGGGACATGGATTAGGAGTGACCATAGTAAGGAAGATTGGAGGCTGGCCATAGCTTTTCAAAGGGTAGACAATAAAGTGATGTGTGCCACTTTTCTCAACAACCTGGTTTTCTTGTTGCAGCTGCATGCATACTGTACAGCTGTCAGTGGAAAGGGGCTATGTGTCACAGGGTCCTAAAATTGGTGGTATCTCAACTTACCATCTTGAATTAAGACCTGCTAGATCAGATTAAGGATCCATTTACCCAGCATCCATTTCCAACCTTCTTCAGCCTCAGGAAGTATGTCAAAAAGTAGAATAACGCAATTTCCTTCTGCTGTTGATATTCCAAAAGTTGATGTTAACAGTCATACTATCTCTAGTACTGGAACTTGGATATAACAATCAGGACTAGCCAGAGTTACTGTTTTGGACTATGGGACTCAGAATTCCTCAACCACTGGCTGTATCAACAGTGTAGCAGCTGCCACCAGGGTTTTGCACTTCTCTGAGCTGCATGAGACACTTTTTTAAATGTAAAAATAGAACAAAGCACACAGCCTGGCTACCTTGTATGTTTAAGTTTAGCAGCAGTACTACCCACCAATCTTGAGTTAGATTATAACATTTAATATGTAATATGTAACATGACATCACTTTTTAAAAAAGTAATAACACTAACAGTATGAAGTTAGTTTTTGGGCAATCGAAGTGAGTAACTCGGTAAATTAATTTTAATTAAGATTCCAAAATTTTAGAAATTATTTATTCAATCAGTTTGTGTTGTTGTTGTTGTTGTTGTGTACTTTCAAGTTGTTTCTGACTTACGGTGACCCTAAGGTGAACATCTCATAAGGTTTTCTGGGCAGAGAGTGTGGGATGTGCCCAAGGTCACCCAGTAGGTTTATATGGCCAAGTTGAGTGGTGAATGCAACCCACCACACTAGCTCTCTAGTCAGCTTCTGTACCAGCTCTCATTCATGTGTGTGTGTGTGTGTGTGTATGAGCTGGTACAGAAGCAGTTATCAGTAAAATATATCTGTGTGTGTGTGTGTGTTTCAATATGGACTGGTATATTTTACTAATAGCTGCTTTGATATATGATTATATACATGAAGTACAGAATCAGCTTCTGTAGTACTTCACATATATAATAATATATCGAAGCAGTATATCAGTTAAGTGTATTCGTTTGTATTGAAAGTAATGAAAGCATATCAAGATAGAAACCACTAAATTATAAAGTAAAGTATTTCAAATCAGAGACTCAAAATAGTTTTCAAAGTTGGCAGCACATTCAGGGTGAACAGGTAGGTCTTTAGCAGTCACATAAAGCATGCTACTGTTGGCACATCCTGAATTCCAGGGAGAAGACCATTCCAAAAGTTAGGAACCATTATGAAGGAGGCCCACATACAGGTTATCGGTGAATCACTTAATCTTGTTTAGGTTTAAATGTGTGTGTGTGTGTGTGTGTGTGAGTCCACCTATCAGATCACCAATGGTGACCATGTAGCATCCTGCCAAAATTTTGGATCCAGAATGACGAATCATACCATCAGAAACTTATGTATGTACAATTTGCCATTTTGATGTAATTTCCATCCCTCAGCTTTGTTCTAGTCCAAAAGAAACACAAAGAATGAAAAAGCATTTTAGAGACTAGACATGATGTTATCAAACAAACAAACAAACAGGTGAGGGTGAAATTACAAACCTGCCAAGGCCCAGGGATGAGCAAAAAATGGCTCCCAGGCCCTTGGAGATTGCTCACCATTGTTCTAGTGTTCATACAATCTCTTCATTGTCACTGGGGAATAGGATTCCTGATCTTAGACCTAGCCCAGACTCTAGAGCAAGTAGGTGTGAGAACTGTCTTGAAAAGTGTGTGTGTATATATTTTCCTCCTTTCTTAACCTTGATGGAGGTTTCTGTGCAGCTGTGGTTGATTCTTAATGTACTGTGATTAATGACATTACTGGGGCCCCTTATAATTGCACCAGGGCCTACCTCCTTGGGACATCTCAAGGGATCAAAGGTTTTGGATTCAAATATTTGGGTTTGTGATAGAGCTGCTGTTGGCGGTATTATTAAAGGGACTCATTTATGGCCCAAGACCTTTAGTGCTTTTTTGGTTTCTGGGGAGGAAAAAAAAGAGGCAGCCCAAAGTTCTCTGAAATATGCAGACGTCTTGAGGATGGAGAAGTACTGGTGGCAACCATGACTGATGGTAGGCTCCAAAAAGATAGTTTATTGACCTTTCTTCCTATAAATCTTTCCAAGCGGTTTGGTGCTGAATTTTCAGAGGCTTCTTTTTTAAGAATTTATGGAAATATAGGCCATATTTCTTGTCTTTTCCCATCGCTCTGTGAAAAGAAATGTTATTAATATTTGCACATTGGTTTATAGGTAAACAATTTGATTCAATAAACTAGTTTACACAAACCTCTCACTTTCAGTGAAAATTACCCTGAAAACTAAAGTTGAACTAAAAGTCTTTGTCATTTTTAGGGAGTAACTGGCGCTCTGGCTGTCCTGATGAAGGATGCAATTAAGCCAACTTTGATGCAGACCTTAGAGGTGAGTCCAGTCCTGTATAACCCCAGCTTTTTCATTTCATTTATTTTAAGACTGTATCTAATATGCAAAAGAATATGCTTATAAAAGACATAAAAATTATCAGTTGTGTCTGGTGTCTTTGTCCACCCCCATCTACTGGCATGGGGATGGACAAAATAGGTCATCCCCATATACGTATATGTGTGTGTGTGTGTGTGTGTGTGTATGACCACTCACCCCTACATGGTTGTAGACACCAATCTCACCAAAGAAATACTGCCAATTTTTGAAAAAAAAAACCCTCTCTTGGGCCTAAAGAGGGAAATGTTCAGCCCTTGGGTGGCAGGTGGAGTAGTGTGGCCATTTTTAAAGCCACAGAGCACCCTAAATGTTTGAAGTCATTCTGAGGTTGTTGGTTTAAAAAAAAAAAAACAGATTGAAAAGGATAGGGAGACAAGTGATATCTTCCAAGGTTCTGCAGGGTCAGCTCTTTCCCATTTCTGATCTAAATGCTAACTGCCATTTAAAAACAAAAAAAAACAAAAAACACAAGTATGTTCTATTTTTACTTGCATAAAAACTCTATATAATGCTGTATGAGGATTTGGAATGCTACTTTAAAAAAAAAGTATTGGCAAACACTGCCATTTTATATGACAATCCAAATACATGTTCTCAGAAAGATCTAGGAGTGACTTCAGAAATGTGGGTGTAACAATTGCTCAGGGTTAAGCAAGAAGCTTTTGCCCCTAAAATGACCAAAAAAGGGGGGAGAGAAACTGTATCAGACTGAATCCAGAGATCCTGAGAGTCCCTTAACCTTATTGTCACCTTATTAAAACTTTTCTGAAAGATTGGATAACTATCTAGTACACCATGAGAAATGCTGCAAGAAGAAAGATGCTGGTGAAGATCTTCTCAAGAAGGAGTTCTTCCATTTGTGAAAGAGCTATTCTTGTTCCAAGCCTTTTGTTTTCAAATCTTTTCTCAGAGAATTTTAGTGGAATATATGTACATTTAAAAATGTTTGTATATTATGGGCTTGTTGAAAACCTTCTTGCAATATCACATTCCTTGTATATAAATGGCTTACATTTATGTGGTAGTTTTTATTATAACCAGCTTTCTCTAGGGCCTGATTTTTGGTTGGTTTTGCCAGCCATTCTTTTATGTGGCCAAATAGGATGTGCATATGGGTGCTTCAGTAATATTTCAGTATGACATTCAATTAAATAAAAACCTAAGGACATAGCAATGATGAAGAACATTGCTGAAATACTCAGTGTCCCAGATTACTATAGTAGGTTGAGCATGCATTGTGCACAAAATAGCTATCAGAAGGTATTCATTATTCAAGAGCTATTGTGCTCACTGTAAAAAACACAACTATAAATGCCATTTAATTAATAAATGTTATGTATGGAAGAAACACTAGCATTTCTGCCAGGGTTTTTCCAGAGGCCTATGCTATATCTTAAGATGTATCTATTACTATGTTTTGATACTTATTCACCTACTGCAAAGTATTCTGCAATTACTGCTGCCAATAGACTTCTGTACAATATTTTAAAGCTTCATGTATCTTGTGTGAATAATACAAATACTAACTTGTAGGTGAGGATCTGGCACATTCTTCTTCTAAATCTGAACAGCTTGCTGGCTGATTGAATGAGACCTGTACACTACTGTATTAAAATTATTTTCCTGGTGAAAAAGATCAACAGTCTAGGATTATGAGAAGAATTAGCATAAATAGTAGTGTGCTTTTTTGCTCTTTCCTCTGTTTTTCAAGGCACATGGCTAGGGATTAGACAAATCCAGAATTTTCCGAATCCGGATCTGAATCCCTGGAAGGTTCTGGGAATCCATGAATCTCCCATATGTCAAATCTTTTGGATTTTTTTTTTTGAAAAAAGGTTTAAAAAGCAAGGGAAAGAAGGATAATCTTGGGCAAGACACACTCTCTCAGCCTTAGCAAAAACTCAGGCAAGGGCAAACCTCCCTCTGAAGGAAACTGGCCAGTTGTCATAGTTTTGCCTCAGGGTCTCCCCGGATTGAAAATGACATGAAGACCCTTTCTACACAGGCAAGAAAATATGGATTAATCCCACATTTTCCTGCCTGTGTAAACAAGGCCATATACTACAGTACAGAGCAATCCAGGCCAAAACTGGATTTTCTTTGCATAACTCCTTATGGCATCTTGGGGTTTGCAGTTTGATGATGCACCAGCACACTTTGGCAGAGAAGGCTGGGACACCTTGTAATACTCCAAATCCCAGAATTGTGTCTGAAAGAGCAAGGGAGCTATGCAAAGGAATCTTTCAGCTGTCCTTGAAATCTCAAGAAGACTGTACTTTGCAGCCAATCAGGCCTTTGGCGGGTCCCGGAGGCACCAATTTTTAATAACAATTTTTCCTTTCTGCTACATGTTTGTCATGAAGCTCATGAGAAACCATGAGAGACATTTCACTTATCCTATTCTAGCTATAGGTTTACAACCAGGCACTGGTCTTTTTTTTTTTTTTTTATCAAATCACTGATGTTTTTATTTTTTTTACTGTACCTTTTAACATCTGTTTCTTTTTTTTTTTACAAGCCCTGTTTCTTTCTTTCTTTCTTTATTTATTTATTTATTTTACACAAAAACAAACGAAAAATAAAACACCATGTGTTATACATAATGGTGAGTTAGAAAACAAACAAACAAACCAAACAAAACAAAAAAATTTTTTCCTTCTTTTAAACAATGCAAACTGATATTATTGTTTTTCCCTTCCCCTAAAATCATAAACTTGTTCAGCTTGTTCCGTTCATACAACTTATACATTTTTGTTATGTATCTTCAATTCTTATTTTCATTATATTCATTTTTATTATTATACTTTCACTCTTAATTCAATATTTTTCACTCCCATTTAATCTCTTACTATTATTAATTATAAACTTATTACTTAATATCTCTAAAAATAACCTCTCTCTAAAACCAATTACCTTTTAACTTTTCCCCCCCTTTTAAACATTGAACATCACATATCAAATTCCATCTATAAATCACAAGTTTAACACACACAGATAATAAACAATATAAAAATACAAAATACAAAATAAAAGTAATAATAAAAAAAACCCACCCCCCAGAGCCAACTTTTTATTTAATCCACTTTCCAAAATTGCCATTCTTCTTTTAACAGGGTAGCATTACCATCTCTTTTCAAAACTTTTTCTAAAAATATTTTCCAAATTTCTTCAAAATCATTTGTTTTTGCCAAACCTTTCATAAACCTAATTCTACATGTTAGTTTATCATTGATTGCAATTTTCCACACTTCTTTATACCATTCTTCTATTTGAAATTTTTCATTTGTCTTCCATTTTTTTGCTATTATTAATCTCGCTGCAGTTAACAAATTTGTTATTAATTCTTTCTTTGCCTGAGTACACTCTAGCTTATTATATATGGACAACAACGCTATATTTGGACATACTGGTATTTCTAATCCTATAATCTCTTTTATCTCTTTAAAAACCTTTTGCCAAAATTCCTTTATCTTGTTGCAATTCCACCACATATGCATATATGTACCAATTTCTTGACATCCTCTCCAACACAATCTTGAATATTTCTCATCTATTTGATTTAATTTCACTGGAGTCAAGTACCATTTCCAAACTATTTTATAATAATTCTCTTTTATTCTTATTGATAATTTTTTTAAATGGCGTTGTTCCCAAATTTTTCTCCATTCTTGTAAATCTATAGTTTGTACTGTCTCTTCCTCCCATATTTTTCTAAGATAATCCTCTTCTTGTTCTTTTGCTAATATTTTATATATTTCACTTGTACTACCTTTTAATATTTCATTTTCTTGCATATTTTCTCTTTGAATAATAATTTGTTCAAATTTAGTATATTCTTTAAAATCCTTAACATATCTTTTCATACTCTTTGTCCATTGCTCTAATTGTATATAATTTAACCAAGATATCTTAGTTTCCTGCAATCTCTCTTTCATTCTTTCTTTATTTATCATTATTTTCATCCAATCTTTTAATCTATATATTTTTTGTTTTTTTATTTCTTTCTCTATTATTTCTCTTAAATTTATTGGAAATTTTTCCATCATTACTATCGGAGTTAATATTGATATATTCACCAGGCACTGGTCTTGTGGGAAGAGGTACACTGGCCTACCTGTGGCAATCACTGGATGAGACTGTGTGACCTTGCTCTCTGTCTCATTACTTCTGATAGGTTTCAGGCCCACTGATCCCAGCATTGATACATGCCGTTGATTTTCAGCACAGAAAATAGTGCTGAACTTAAATACTAAATGTTCGATTTAAATATATTAGAATACAACCTCAGATGTAATTTGAGAAATTGTTAGCAAAGGCTATTATTACTCCAAGGGAAAAATTCACCTTCTTGCCATCTCCCTCTGTGTATCTAATCTCCCAGATTTTCAGGCATCCTAGTCTCCCAGGTTTTCAGGCGTCCCAGTTTCCAACAAACTATTTGGTTGGTGGATTTGAAAGATTCGGTTTGCCTATTTTAGCAGAAGGATTCGGATTTGAGGATTTGGTTGGCCTATCCCTACACATGGCTATGAAATCTTTGACATAAAAGTTAATTTATGCTACACTGTTGTGAACACTGGCTATATTGGCTGGCTAGGTATTTTAGTCCAAAAAGGTTTAGTCTGCAAAGTTCTAAATATAAATTACTAGCATATATACCTGGTGTTGCCTGGGATTTTATTTTCTCATAGGTGATACTTATTAGAAAGATTAGAGATCCTGTGTCTCTAATTCCCCAGGCTGTCTTGTCGTAATACCTGTAATTTTCCCCCATAGGCCCTTTTCACACGCGGGCGGCGAAATGGGGAAAGCCACGCCAAAACGGGGCTTACCTTGTTCCGTCGCCACGCAGAGCATAGTGTTTCACTGCTCCACACGCTCGCAGCATCCGACGGCGTCTGCGGCGCTCGGCAGCGGCCAAAATGGCCGATTTTGACTGGCGGAGCCTCTCCACCAATCGGAGAAGCTCTCCAGCTGGAAATCCCGCCCCCCGCCGAATTTGCAGGGACGCCCTTTCTCATGTCCGCAAATCCACACGGGTGCTATGACGGGGCTGGACGGGGCTGCACGCCCCGCGCTTTTTGAAAACCGCTTGAGAAGTGGTTTTCAAAAAGCACGCGGCACTGGCACTTCCACTCGCCCCAGGGTGGATTGGGGTGTGGAACTACACAAAAGTAGCCCGCCCCAATCCATGCTATGGTATAGACGACCTCCGTTAGAGGTCGCTCTACACCACTTTTTTTACCCCGTGTGAAAAGGGCCATATTCTCCAATCCAATCTGTATTCAGAGTTATTAACATACAGAGGTTGGGTTCCTGAGGGAATACACTGCCCTCTTCCTTGCTGCTAGGCCTTGCTTCCATAGCAGCTGGCCTATTCAAGACAGACACAGTTGAGTGAGGCCCATGAGCTCTCTGACTGAGAATTCTAAAGGTCCCTCCCTAAACTGCAAGCCCCTGGATTCCATAGAATCTTCTTAGGCAGCCAATCATATGAGGTTTTCGTCTGACACAGACAAACGAACTTCGACTTTTATATATATAGATGAACAAGATGCCTAGCCTTTTTTAATTTCCTTCTCTAATAGTGTTTTTGCTTATCATTTGCTACTTCTAGGGTACTCCAGTTTTTGTACATGCTGGACCTTTTGCAAATATTGCTCATGGCAATTCATCAGTTTTGGCAGACAAAATTGCCCTGAAACTAGTTGGCAAAGAAGGCTATGTAGGTGAGTATAAACTCATTTTGTTATGGTACATTCATTTGTTGTTGCTGTGTGCTTCAAGTTGTTTCCAACCAGATTATAGTGGCTCTGTGTTCATTTAGAGCTGGAATATTTTTGTTTGAAAATGCCAAAGTATTGCGTTTTATGTAGCATTACTTCAGATCAGATCAATTTATTGAATTAATTTACTGACTATTACAAACAATGTAGAATTGCTTAAGCATGTGATATGGGTACCTTCTTGATGAAGAGATATTCCTAACCAGTTTTTTTTTTTAAAAAAAAAAATTGGGATTCCATATTTGCATATGCCTCTTGAACAGATTTCCATTTAAAGCAGAAAAGTTTGTCTCCATTTTCACGGTAGGTGATATGAGTCATATGGGTATTTTAAACTGATCTTTTTCCTTCCTTCCTTCCTTCCTTCCTTCCTATATAAGAACTTCTGTCCCACCCTTTATCTCAGAGTGGCATACAACATAAACAATTTAAAACATTTTCAGATCAAAAATGTAAATAATTTGAGCAAGATAAAACATATTAAACATACAAAACATATTAAACATAGCAACACTTATTAGCACTTTAAAAACAATAGTTTAAATGCTTTTAAAATGTCAACAGTTTAAAAATATGTATAGGTGTACTGAAATCCCCAAAGGCTATAATAAAAAGCTATTTTTTGTCTTGATACCAAAGAGAAACAAATGTTGCCACCAGTTGGACCTCCCAAGTAGAAGGCATTCTGCAGTCAGGACACCACATCTGAGAAGGCCCTCTTCAATGACCTTCTGTTTCAAATATCCTCTACTGTTGGGACACAAAGGAGGGCCCTTCCTTTAGACTTCAGTTCTTAGTCAGACATGTAGAATATGGGGCATGCCTTCAGATACTGAGGTCCCAAACAGTTTAGGGCTTTGGATGTCATCACCAGCACCTTGAATTCAAACTACAAGTAAATCAGAAGCATCCAGCACAACTCCTTTAGGCCAGGAATTTTATGTTATCTATATAGCACTCCAGCATCAATCTTGCTGCTGCAATGTAGACTGCATTGCAGTAATCAGATCAAGAAGTTATTAGTGCATGGACTAAGTTGTCCCTGTCTGGGAAAGGCCATAGTTGATGCAGCAGTCTGAGCTGGTGCTAAGCACTCTGTGCCATGAAGTCCACTTGGGCCTCTAATGACAAAGATGGATCTAGGAGTACTTCCAAGCTATACATCTTCTCCTTCAAGAAGAGTGCACCCTCATCCAGAGTATGGGTGATTTCCCAATACCTGCACTTGAATATTGAGCTGTTAGTATGGTGTCATCCGCTTATATTAAATTGTTGATGTTCTTTTCTCCAGTTTTCATGCCTCCTTTCTCCAAGTCCAATTTAGCTTTACATATTCAGCATACAAGTTAAATGGATAGAGTGATAAAATACAGCCTTGCCTGGGTTCTGCCCTTGCCAGTTTAGCTTTATTCTAATTTATGATATTAGCTATCCAGGCTGCCACAATCTGCTCCTGGTCTTGTTTTCATAAAGAAAATGAGACCTCTCCATCTTCTGCTTCCAACAGCGTTATCTATTTGATTTTTATATTGGCCATCAGGTGATGTTCATGTATATACTCTCCTCTTTGGTTGCCTGAAGAATGTGTTTCCTATAAACAAACTGTTGGCTTCACAAAATTCAGTCAGTCACTCTCTTGCTTCATATCTTGATCCTAGGCCAAATGCTCCTGCAATGTTTCCTACTTGTGTTGCAGTCAACTATGATTACCTAAATGTCCTGTTTTGGTGGATGATCAATTTCATCCTGGACTCCAGCATAGAATCTTTGGATTTCTTCTCTTCTGGCTCTGTAGTTGGAGCGTAAACTTGGATAATGGTTACATTGATAGATTTTGAAGTCCTATCGATATTATTCAGTCAGACTTTGTATTATATCTCCTGACCGTTTTTGCTACATATTTCCTCCCTATTAGTGACAACCTATTTCTTCCTAGATTTTAATTTCCTGATAACCATCCCTGCAACCCTTTATTCTAAGGGTCCTTCCTTTCTTTCTTTCTTTCTTTCTTTCTTTCTTTCTTTCTTTCTTTCCTTAGCAGATAATTAACCAAACTTTGACAGTTATAATGAGTGTTGTAACCCTAAGCAGAAGTAAGTTTTAATGAACTGTCAAAATATTTTAACCTTGCTTATCTTACAAATATTTGCTAGCAGTAGTTGCTAAGTTATCTGTGTAGCATATACACAGTTATATTTAAATAATGTTTGATATACAGCCATGCTCAAAAGTGTTTAAGGAAAGGTCTATAAATCACATTGTAAAAACAGTGCAGCGTATATATTTAAAATAGGACATGAGTGGAGCCCAATACTTGATAGGACAGGTGGTCATTTACATGGAGAAAGTTCTTTCCTACTCGGAAAGAATGCAAACCCTGATTTGGGGACATTTTGAGGTGTCAGTAAACATTGTGATATACTGATGCTTGTCTTCCTCTTGTCTTCACCACTTGGTAGTGTGAGAAAGGTCCAAAAATCACGAATCTTGATATAAGGTTGATGAACAACTAGGCATGTGGCTATTAGTCATGGTGGCTGTCTTGCGCACATGCTCTTAATGTGAGTCAGAACTGTAAACAGCAGGAAGAAAGTTAAGGCACAGAAGTCTAAAAAGGCATTATTGTCATACTTTTCTCTGCATTCCAGCTATTTCTCAGACTGGAAGCATGATCTTAAGTCACCTGAAGGCTATGGGGCAACCTACTAGAAGTAATACAATGCCAAAACAAAGTAGGACTAGATAGGAGGAGGCAGCATCTACCAAATTTTATCTGAAGACTCTCAAGCCATTGCTCATACAGATGCTGGTTTTATTTTTCCTCTCTTTCCTTTTCATCCCCTCCCCAGTAAAGCAAGAGCAAATGTCTGCAAATAATTAGGTCTTGTGGGAAATAAGCTTTTCAGTGCAAGGGAGTATCATTTGAAATTGCATCATATTTTGAAAGAAGAATGCTCCAAGTGGGCTGGCTTCACTGTATCCAGCTGCGTCTCTTGTGAAACCAAACAATAAAGAGAGGTGGATGAGTACTAGATGTTAGTAACAGAGGTTATTGATGGATATAGTGATGATATGAAGAGATGAAAAGGGAAAAAAACAACAGCTTAATGCTTTCTTCAGGAAAGCCTAAAATGGATTGTTATTGCTAAATAATAACTTACTGCATGAATCAGCTTCCAAAAAAGTAGGTCTGGCAATCAACAAACACACTTTTTGGTATGTCCTTCAAACTAGAATGCTACTACTAGCTCAAAACTACTTTATTATATATAAAACTACTCTATTATATATGGCATTTTTATAATAAAACAACTTCTTGGTTGTTTTATTATAAAAATGCCATATTTAATAAAGTAGATGCATCCACACTGCCCTTTGCATTGCCCTGGTCTTGTTCCTGGGGGAGTCATATTCATAACAAAGGGATCAATACTAGTAACATAAACACGTGGAAGATCTTTGAACCATTCTGGATATGTATCTAATCCAGTAGTCTGTCAACTTTGTAAGAAGCTAAACAAATTTAAAATTAAAAGTGTAGGCTTAGTGTTATAACAAAGAGCTGAAATTAGTCATACAACCTTGGGGAGGGTATGTCATACCTTGATTTTTGTGTTTAGGTCATGTTCTTGTGTGCCTTCAAGTCATTTCTGGCTCATGGTGGTCCTGAAGCAAACCTGTCAGGGTTTTCTCAGCAAGATTTGTTCAAGGGGGGGATGTCTTTGCCTTCCTCTGAAGCTGAAAGAATGTGACTTGCTCAAGGTCACCCAGTGGGTTTCCATGGCTGAGCGGGGATTTGAAATCTAGTCTCCCAGAATCCTAGTTCAGCACTGAAATCACTGACCCATGCTGACGCTGGCCATTTCCGCACTAGACTGTTACAGCGCTATTATTTCACTTGCAACATCCTATGGAATCCTGGGATTTGCAGTTTTGGGAGGGGCCACTTGGCCCCTCCCGAAACTGCAAATCCCAGGATTCCATAGGATGCTGCAAGTGGAATAATAGCACTATAACAGTCTAGTGTGAAAATGGCCTCTGTTTTAGGTGCATAAGCAAATGATTAAAATCTGCACTTTCATTCTAGCCCTATTTGGGAGTTCTCATTCAAGGTACTACTGTTCTCTGGACCCATCAGCCACTTCCCTGTTATTGAGGGAATGGCCTAAGGTCTAACACCTGCTTTATATGAGTAGGCTGCCACATGTTTTAAAACTTTGATTGGGAAGGATTCTAGAGGATGTGGAAGAGGCTTGTGCAAATAGAGCCACATTCCCACTTCCAGGTTTCCCTCACAGTGCACATGTAAAGGGGGTAATAGTTAAAAAAGGGTGTGTGGGATTGTTGTTGCTGTTATATTCATTTATCTTCTGCTTTTCTCTCAATAATGAGACTCGGGGCGGCTAGCAAAATGTTTAAAAACAATGCAGATTGAAACTACACAAAAGCTTCAATAATAGTATAAATATAAAAGTTATTTGACAACAATTAAATGATTTACAAACTTAAAAACATTAAACATTAAAATTAATTAATGGTTACTTTAAAAAAAACTTAAAAACAGCACCTCAGGCTATTAACAGGCTACTCAGTTTCTAAAGGCCTAATATTTTCAAAATGTTTATACTTGCTTACAAAGGAGGGCAAGGATGGGGCTGTTCTGGCCTCCCCAGGGAAGGAAACCCAACATTTAGGAGCAGGTACCAGGAAAGCTTTCTCCCTTGTTCCCACCAAACAAGCCTGGGAATGTGGTGGGACAAAGAGAATGGCTTCTCCAAAAGATCATAGATCTCTAATGGGCTCATAAATGGAGATATGATCTTTCAAAAGGCCAGGCCCAAGCTATATAGAGGTTGATATATCATCACCAGCTATTTGAGTTGTGCCTGGAAACAGATCAGCAACAAGCAGAGCAGTTGCAGCAAAGGAGTTGTGTGCTTCCCATTTAGCAATCTGGCTACAGCTCTCTGGACCAATTAAAATTTCTGAACCTTTTTCAAAGGCAGACCTACACAAAACATATCACAATAATCCAAACAGCATGAAACCAAGGCATGTGTTATAATGGGATGGAGTTGCAAACCCACTGACATATGTCTGTCATTGATGCAGGCCTCTTCCTATGTGAGGATGTTTGCAGAACTTGGAAATGTTACTTTTTTGGCGTGCAGTTCCTATAATCCATCCAGGATGAACCGGCATGGCCAATGGCTCTGGAATTGCCTGAATATGAATTTCACACTAGGGCTTCTGCGCAAAGCAGGTGTCTTCCACTGATGTTTAGTGATGTTCAGTGGCTGGCTTTGCTGTTCACCATTTGAAAACTGGTATTTTTAGGACCTGAGGCAGTTGGTGAGAGGGAACAGTCTTGGGTAGAGAGATACTACTGGGCATTATCAGTATGCAGTTGTTTACGGAATGCTGTGGGGACTGATTAGGCTTCACAAGGACAGTGAGGGGAGAGGGATGGGGGGGGAGAGAGAAAGAAATAGGGTCCTGAGAACAGAATCAAATACAAGCACAGAAACAGACCTTTCCCTCATAACCACCTGCCTCTGCAGGTGGAGGAGGAGGAGGCACCTGAAGACTTGTCCTAGAAATGATCTCAGCTGCCCAGCAGATTTACACCTGAGGAGTCAATCCTTTGTATTCTGTGTTTCTAGGCTGTACTTTCTGGATAAAGGCCACTCCTTTGATTTATTCCCAGAAACAAAGTGAGCTTGATTGTGGAAGTTCACTGGTAGTAAGAACACTATTGTTAATAAGAACACTACAATCATTACTGGAGTTTTGTTTGTATGTTTGTTTGTCTTACAGTTCAGTTTTCTGTGAGGTTTTACAAAATGTGTAGTGACAGCTGCTGTGTCACTGCTTCATCACTTGCAAAAAGGCAATCAAGCAAAGCTAGACACAAGAAGAGATGGAGACAGAGCCATTCCATTCCCTATTGGGTCATCGGACCTCACCAACCAGAGTCGGGAACCTTGGCCCTTCAGGTGTTTGAATGACAACTCCCACAACCTCTTACCATCAACCATGCTGGCTAGCATTTCCGGGAGTTGAAGTCCTAAATGTCTAGGGGGCCAAGGTCTCTCCCCTTCCCAGTAGTTGAGGATCCCATGTTCTATTATATGAAAATTTATTTTCTTGTTTCAGGTAGAACTAAAATGGACCCAAACAGAGGCATTAGTTTCCTTTTTAACCATTGTTTTCACTAGTGTCTTTACAAAACTGGTGTATACTATCTTGCAGATAATTGAAATATTCTGTTCATTAGAGCCCTGCTAACATCCCTCATTATAATTTATAGACCTAATATAAGCCATTTCAGCAGATTTTCCCCTGACTCCAAAATACAGCTAACACAAGGAAATTCTTTGTCTCCCACAGGCAAAAATTACTAGAGGTCATTCTTTTTCTTGCTCTTTTTTTTTAAGGATTCATAAATCAAATCCAGCAACACTGTCAGAGGTACTGCTTCTCATAACTCACTCCTATCAATTCGGAAAATAACGGGGTTCTCCAGTTCCAATTAGATATGCATGCTTCACCCCCTCTGCATTTCTGCAATTTATCTTCATATGAACAGAACTGAGCAATAGACACTCCAAAAGCACATCAGCTGTTTAGTAGTGGGAACAGGTCTTTTATTAGAGAAAAAGACTGAAGCCAGACTAAAATAGTGTATGTTGTTGTTGTACGCCTTCAAATCATTTCTTACTAAATAGTGAGCCTAAAGCGAAGCTATCACTGTATTTTCTGGGGCTGAGAGTGTGTGATGTTCCCAGTGGGTTTCCATGGCCGAGCAGGGAATCAAACTCTGGTCCATAGCGTCGTAGTCAAATGTTCAAAGCACTGCACCCCAAGTTTCACACATACTTGAAACCCCTACACAGGCCATTGAAGGGGGGCAAAAAGAGGCAGCCCCCTCCCCCACTACATCAGTCCCAGTCATCCCTTCCTAACATGGCTTTTTATTTACAAAAAAGGGCAACTAGGCTACTGTTACTTAATTTCTGTGTTGTGTGTAATTTGGTCCTCTGTGATAAAATTTTCTCCCTTTCAAAACACAAGTCAGATCTACTGGTTATAGCATCTAATTTCAGAACCACCATGGAGAACTAGAATTTTCCAGTTTTACCATGTCTTTTTTGTTCTGCTCCTCAACTGTCTTTTATCATGTTGGAAAGATACTAATCCAGGTCAACATACTACCGTAGAAATTGTAAGAAACTGTAAGGAAAGGAGAATGAAAATTGCTTTCACACCATCCTTTATATTATATGAGTTTTTGTTGAGCAGTAAAGAGGGAGCATTACTGGAACATGATGAGAGCCTCCCTTATTATATGTAGATATGAACTATATGTAGATATTTATGGATTATCGATACAGATGTCAGTACATTTATATTGTAGAGACTTAGACATAGGTTATACAGCTATAAATGTATGGTATATAAAAACACGATGAGAGAAATATATTGTTGGAGGAAGAAGCAGTCATTAAATGAATATTTTAGCCACTCAGCAGCCTGAAGCAGCCTGTGAATGGAACTGGGATGTAGCTTTCCGCTATTGTGATGAATGACTTAAAACTTGTTGTATCCTGGATGATTGCACAGAGTGATAGAGACATTGATCATTCGGATTCAACTCTGCCTTCAGTGGTGTGGCATCTGCTGTTATCTCTGTGAACAGCATTTTGAATATGCATTACTCTGTGTTAGAGAGAGAGAGAAAGACGAAGAGAGAGAGAGAGAGAAGATATTTTAACTCTTCCTTTTTCCAAGAGTTTCTCACTTCAAAAGAGTACATCCTGGCATTCAGCTGATTAGATACAGTGACCTTCAGGGGGAGGCTGGTTATTAGTACTTTCTAACTTAACTCATTGCTCATTATTTACACATTTGCTGCAAAACTATTTATCACTCATGTGAGTTTCTTCCCCAGAAGGTTTCTTTATCTATTCTGTTCAGGGGCTGACCCTAAAAAGAAAGAGAGGAGAGGAGATAGAGAGAGCACAAAATGGCAGAGCTTAGGACTTCATGCAAACGATGCACATTGATCTGGAAGCCATATCGTTAGGGTTAAATCACAGAAGCACAGGAGTCAGCTGGGTCTGCTTTGAGAGCCAATGTGATGTAGTGGTTAGGATTAGATCTGAACTGATGAGGCTCTAATTTAAACACCCACTCAATACCGAAAAACTGGTTGACCTAGGACCAGACTCTTCATCTGACCCTTTCTTCACAGGGTTGCTGTGAGAATAAGGGAGTGGGGTAGTATGAGTTTCCATGTATGCTGCTTCTGGGGAGGATGGATTAGATAAAAATCTAAATAACAATAACATAACATTTTGTAGCTAGCCAAAGACATATTACTTATTCTTCTAGAAATTATTTCCTGAGATACTTTTGTTGTCTGTTTTCTTTCCCCCAAAAGGAGTCATTTAGTCTTGCATATCTCAGTCTGTGTGCTGCATAACTGTTTGAAACAACTTCAGCAGGTCAGGGGGTGGGGGCCATTCTCCCCAACCCCTGAATCTTGGCAAGCCATTACCTACCTGTTTTCCAAAACTCTGATGTGCTACACTGAGTTTTTTTCCCCCGCCTGAAAATGTCTAATCACAGCTCCCAAGCCTCCAAGGAAGGCCATAGATGATTTAAAAATCCCCCCAACTGGATTTTTAAACCTGAAATACCTTTTAAAAAATACAGGTCTGGGAAGTAGACATATTAAATGGTCACTAAAACACCTCAGATGTTGCAGGGGATGTGACTGGCCATCATCATCATCACCATCATCACCATCTAGTGTGGAAGAATATTAGAGAGCCAGTGGGCCACACTTTAGCCTCTGGACTCTACTTTCTGGATTTAGGACATTTGTATATGTTTCCCCAGTATAAAGAAACTGAAACACTGGTTCCTGGTCAAATCAAGCAAGTAAATAGAAATAGATGTGTGTGGGGGAATTGTACATCTGAGTTTATACAATCCTGAATACAGGTATCTGTAGCATATGATGGTATCAAGTCTAATCAGAAGAAACTTCATTCACGCAACCTGGTCATCTAACATGTGGCAAATGACAAGGCCATCCTTCCCATGTCTCCTTTACCTTATAGTTTAGAGGTTTGGCACAATTTGGTAAAATTGGTGTTTGGTTTATGAACTAGCAGCATCTGCATGTAAACAGATGCCTGTATTCACTCTTTGTATAATGGGTTTTCATATAATGTTGAAGAGTTGTCTGCTTTTATGGAAGGATAATGGTGTGTGAGTGCTTAATAATGTTCAGCATTGGATTTCTAGTATTTACATTGTTAAATTGGTTTTTGGATTTTAATGCACTTGTGATTGTAATATGCAAAAATGACAGTCCCTTGGCCAATATTTTTACCAATTTTGCCTGTACAGAAAGTGCTGCGTATATTAATGTGTAAGCCTAGAAATTTTAGTCAAAGATTGACCTCAAAAACCTTGGTCAACAAATCCACTGGTCAATGTACGTACTCAACCTTGGTTGGTGTTATGTGCCTTCAAGTTGTTTCTGAGTTGCAGTGACCCTAAGGTGAACCTATCATGCAGTGTTCTCAAAGTTGAGAGTGTATAACACGCCCAAGGTCACCCAGTAGGCTTCCATGGGCAAATGGGGAGTTGAACTCTAGTCTCCAGGGTTGTAATCTAGCTCTCAAACTATTACACCACACTAGCTCTCACACTGAACTTTAACTCTTGTTTTGTTTTGTTTTTAAAAAGGAGGGGAACTATCCCCTTCTATGAGTGGAGTGGCAAGAGGTAAGAGTTTAGTCCATTCTGAGAGAACCTAAGAAAAAGCACTGATCCCCCCCCGCCACTCTCTCCACCATCATGAGTTTCTGGCCTTTTTGAATGTTTGGGGGGGTGGCAAGCTGGGGCCACTGGCCCCCAAGGCAGGCTGGCGCTTTCACCTCTGCTTGAAATGGTCCTCAGCTTATCTACCAGTCAGATCAAAAACCATAATTTTGGTCCTAAAATCTGCCCTTGACTTATACCTGAGGCTGACAAACATGAATGCAGTACCCCCACCACCACTTTTACAGGAGTTCAAGATGCAGAACCCTCATGAAAATGGGAAATCCATGATTAACTCCTTGCCCAGCTCCCTCTCCCATCCCCTTCTGGGGCTCCCTCCTTCTCCTTCCCATGCAAAGTGGAATGGAATGGAATGGTGGGGAAAGGGAAGACTTGCACAAGCCTTCCTTTCCTCTGGAGATCCCCCTGCCATTCCTATACAGTTTGCCCCAGCTCTCATACAAGACCTCCCCAACCTCCCTCCCTCCTCATTTTGCATGGGAACAGGAAGAAGGGAGCTCCATAGGGGGAAAGGAAGGCACACAGGAGCCTTCCTCCATCTCCCATCCCCTTCCATTTTGCCTTGCCATGAGTTGCCTGTACCAGGGCAAAATGCATGGGAATGGGAGGAGGAGAATGAAGGGAGAAGGTACAGATACACATGAATAATCAAATTCATGGAGGTCAAATCCACAAATGTGCAGGGAGGACTGTGTGCATGGTGATATTATATTTTCATAGGAAGACTGTCCCATAATGCTTGTTTGGGTAGTGCATCTGCTAAAACAAGTTCTGAATAATGACCAGGTACGTTATCTATTTAGTTCTGGATGCCAGGTCTCTGGATGTAATAATCAGCATTTTGGAAAATTTTGCCTTAAGTACTGCAAGGTAAATTCTGCTACACCATATGGCATTGACAAAGAAAGTAGTCTGAGAGTGGTTGGATGTGATGAACAGTCATGCATTTCCAGAGTGCCTTTGTGACTTGACAAATGCTGAAGTTCACTCCAAATAAAAATCTAGATAGGGCAAAACTAAACATATCTAGGTCTAGATTTGTCTTTATAGTATTTGGTATTTACGTTAGCATTTATACCACACACAGATATGTGACAATATCACTGCTGTTCATCCATGAACCTTTCGCACTACACTGTTATAGCGCTATTATTCACTTTCAGCCTCCTATGGAATCCTGGGGTTTGCAGCCCCTCCCGTAACTGCAAACCCCAGGATTCCATAGGATTTTGAAAATAGAATAATAGCGCTATAACAGTATAGTGCAGAAAGGCTCCATGACTCCTCTCAGCACTTCATCTTTGGTTTGCCTTTAGTTTTTTGTTGAGAAAGTGAAAAAATTAGCAAATCATTTTGAATATTTGGAAAGAGCTGGGAGCATTAAGTTCCATAATTCATCCATAAGAGACTGTTTTGGTGTCATGTTGAACAAACAGCTCATCCATTCACCCTTTGCTATAGTAACCGTGCACAAAGAAAATTGTGTCGTTTCAGATGAATCATGATCCATCCTGGTTTATTTTGGCAGCTGCACAGTTTGGTGCTTTGCTGCTTACAGCAAGCGTCAACCATTGCTTCCCGACCAAAATGCCTTGGATCCAGGAGGTTAGAGGTCATGTGCTTCTCTGACTTTGAACTCTTCCTTTCCACAGATTTCTTGCTGACAGTTTCACCAGGATAGATATGTTTACATCATGGAAGTAGATGGCAGCTAGCAATTCAGAATTTCCATTTCCTTTTGCATTGTTCTGGAATTTGGCCTCCGCAGTCTCATGTCCTGAAACTTAGCCTAGTGTGCATGTTTCTCAGTAGGGTCTTCCAGCGTATTTTCTTTGTTTTGATTTAGATCTGTTGATAGCAGATGCTGACCGCATGAAGCATAGTTTCATTAAAATCCACCTCTGTTTACAAGGAATTTTATTATGGGGTAAACTGAATTTTCTTATCACAATTCCATTTGTGTCCTTACAAACTGAAACTTATGCTCCCCTTCTGTAAACTCCCCTACATGTCAGACTCCACAGTTGTATTCAAGGCTAGTACAAAGCTACTTTAATCTGCAGCATAATAAACATATTTGCTGCTGCTGCCTTTTTTTCAAAGGCTGAGAAACCTGATCAGCTGTCTGAACCAGTGCACCCTTTGTGTTCAATAAATCTATTTCCTTAGGGCATATTGCATGTTAACAACTGTACTGAGAGACTGGAAGATATAAACTGTAAATGCTGAATCTCTAGAACAGTTTTTTTTAACTTGCCAGAAAGCAAAGATGGAATTATATTCATGGATATAGAGCATCTACTTTAATTACAGAATACAAAAATAAATAAAAAATTAATGGTGTTCGCTTTAATGTAATTTTCATTGTTCCTCTCATGCATTAATCTTTTTTACATCTTTTTTCCTGCCATGTATAATCTGAGTTCAATTTGCTTTCTTGGCTTTATTCTTGAAAAACTCACTTTAAATGTAACAGTACTTACATTTCTGTTCTTTTGTTAGCAATTTTCCTCAAAATATTTACACTTGTGGGATACTCAAGGTTAGAAGAATAAAATAATTAACTGAATTAAGAAGTAAATAGCTCATAAGATGGTCAGGATGCTATTTTATTGTTTTCTTATATTACATATTAAGTGGTATATTTATGGTGTTTTAATTGATATTTATGATATACCTCAGTATGTAGCATGTTAATGACAGATGTTCAAAAGAGACAGATACACACCAGTCAGAGAACTGGGACTGGCAGTGGGCCTTTATTAATTGTATGTACTCTGTGAGAAGCCCAGACTGGTGACTATATGGTGGGTGAAACTGCAATAGGATTCCCTTTAACCTACCCTAAGGATTGAGACTGGAGTTCAATAGGCCATGAAGCTGCCATCCACATGCTGAGTGACATAGTTTAATAGTTAAGCAAGGAATCTAATTCTGGAGCTTCTGCTAATGGGTCGTGTTCTGTGAAATGTCCCAAGATTGTCTCTTGATACATCCAGCAGTAAAATACTGCACTAGATTATTTTGAACTACTTGTATTAAATGGTATTGCAAACTACAACAGTAGCAACTAGAAATCTGATGAAGCGATAACCTTTTCTGCCACTTGTGTCATTAGAACCAATACACTTCATCATTTAAAGGGGGGAGGTTATGAGGCCATTTTAAGTCAAGGGTCTAAAATTAACTAACTGCACCATTGGTTAAGGAGGTTCTTGAGTCTTTCTTACACACACTGAAATGACTTTCAGACATCACTTTACAATACTTTTACTCTGAACTTTGTCCTGCATTTACATAAGTTCAGCATTTGTTCTGATGAAACCATAATTGTTTGGAAAACCATGTTCAAAGGGCTGTCATCAGTGGCAGTGCTTCAGACTGGAAGAGGTCTCAAGTGGAGTGCCACAGGGTTCTGTCCTGGGGCTGATGCTCTTCAGTATTTTTATCAATGATTTAGATCGGTGATTCTTAACCTGGGGTTCCCCAGGGGTCCACGATGCCCTCATAGGGGATCCGTGAAAGATTTGAAGGGCCCCTTCCAGCTCTGTGATTCTGTGATTTATAGCCTTTGTTTAACCCCTTGTTTTGTCTGTGAGAAAAGGCAGGGCCTCAAGAGCACAAGTGTGTGTTTGGATCCTTGGCACCAAGCAAGTTGTCATCTTAGTTATAACTGCATAAATAATCATTCTAATCACATAATTGTTGAACTAAGTCTAGCGTGAATCTTCTTTGCCCTAGTGGCTTCCGCTTGCTTATGTTTTCATTGGCACTCTGATTCACAGGCAGGAAATAATACAAAAGTGATTGTGCTGGATATTTGAACACAAACAGGTTTCAAAGTACGTGGCTTTGGCACATTATTTTATCTTCACGTTTACTCTCTGTTTTGCTTCCTTTACAGTCGGAAGACTTCATCCTAGCAACTTTTATACTGCATCCTGTTTCCTTTCTCTTTCAGAAGTTTGGAGTGCTGGCCCACTGGATTCTTTAGAATAAGAAATTCAGTTAACTTTTGAGATAAAACATCCTCCTCTTCTTTTACAAAATGTAGAGTGAAAGAAGAATCATTTGTTGCTTCTGATCTCTTGTCCATAGCAGCGTTTTCTCAGCTGTGTCCCAAAGTAGGTCAGAAACAGAAAGTGGATGATGTTGTAAGGAAAAGGTTCAAATCTGGACCACTTGTCTGCTTTATCAGCAGTGTGGTATCATTTTTGATAGTGGTGTTTGGGTTGTTGTAAATCCATGTGTTTCTCGGAGTTCCATGTCTCAGTGTTTCTTTAAAGATCAGGTAGATCCAAGTTTTTTTGAAAGATTCTCAAGTTCTAGTTGAGCTCAATCCCTGCTGGTGAACTTAACATGAATGGGAGAGGCAACATTCTGATGACCTATCCAGTTGTGGAGAGTGGAGCTCTGTCCATACACTAGCTAACCTTGGAGCTGGTCCATGGCATTGTGGGTAAATGGGAGTCCAGTTGAAGGAAATTTTTAAAAACTTTTAAGGTTTGTGAATGGAATCAACCCAACAGTTTATTTAAGCCCAGGTGGTCTCTGGCTTGGTAGCCCAGGGTTTCCCACTGAAGAAGCACTTAAACCAACTTTATATATATAAACCAACAAAAACATGAAATGGCAGCAATGAGCAACAAAAGGTTATGACATACATATAAGCTCATCAATAGGTGCAAGCGCTCTTTGCAAAGTAGGCATGTCACACTTGTTCTTTATTTTTTACTCTGATGTTCTACATATTATCATATCAGAGGAATGTGTCAGAATGCTTTGGAACATAGTTCTGTTTGTTTTGTATATGTTAACTTGAAATCACCCAGGAACTTACAACATTTTTTGTGTTAGAGCAATCTGCTTGCTTCAGAGTCTCTACCTCGTTTAGGCCTTACCGTCACGTTCTGATTTTTCCCCTTCACACTTATGTAATATTAGATACTGGACACTTCCCTATTCAAACATTACAAAGTACAATTATTGCTGTAATCAGGAGCTGCACTAGCAAAGGTTGAGTAGGATGTATATGACAGTTAAATCAGTATATGACAGTTAAATCTGTTGGTGGTGCAGCTGGCATAATGGGCTTCAGCAGAGGAACCTTGACATGATATAGCAGTTCTTCATTGCTGGAAGCCATCAGGAACACTTGCCGGATTCTTCAGATGGCAAGCCACTCTAAAAAGATTTATACATTGGATTGGATCCAGACATAGTCATACTTAGAGAAGGCCTTATTAAATCAATATGAATTAGGTTATGGTAACTGAAAGGTCATTCAACTCAGTGGGTCTCCTTTAAGTACAGCCAATGCTGGTTCCAAGCTATTACATTTTTTTTTGCAATTCTCAGCAAGGGCAGCCAGTGGAACTGCTGCTGCAAGGATGGTGAATCTACTCCTAAATTTACCAGCATGTCTACTGTAGCTGCTCTGAGCTGTATGGGAAGACTGCCAATGCTGGACCCTATTCCTTCAGAGCTTTGCACCAGCAGACTCCCATATACCTGTAGGAGGACCAGTGCTAAAATTAAGAATGGTATTGCAAATCTACTGGCCTCTCCTGATTCTTACAAGAGCTATTCAGTAATATTATCTCCATGTTGCAGATCAAGTACTAAGGTGTAGCAGGGACATTGAATTCGGATTTGGAAAATTCTGGATTCGGCCCATCTCTAAACATTAATGAGCTTTCAGAACAAAACAACATAGAGATTAAACCTGTGAAATGTCGTCTATTATCCATTGGTGTGTTCTGTTAAAGATTAATTAATTGTTTGTGCCTAGCAATGGATGCTTATTTATTGTGATCATTTTACCCAGTGATAGAAGAGAGGAAAGAAGTCCCAGCACACATGGAGTTCTCTCTCTCTCTTCTCCATGCCCTTCTCTCCCATGCTCAGCTGTGATTACAAAGAAATGGAAACTTTTCCTTGACTGTCTGATTCCCACTTAACTTAAATTAATCCTTTATTCCTAACAGTAACTGAAGCCGGTTTTGGTGCTGATATTGGGATGGAGAAATTCTTCAACATCAAATGCAGAGCTTCTGGCTTGGTTCCCAGTGTGGTTGTACTTGTTGCTACAGTGAGAGCTTTGAAGATGCATGGAGGTGGGCCAAATGTAAGTTTCTGTACCTATCTAATAAAACAAATGATAAATCTTTGGGACTCCCTAGAGTTTTAAAAAGAAAGCTCTTATCATTTGAAATATGTATAAACATTTTAATTTCAAAATTGTTGGAATAGCTCTCGGGGCATTGCAAACCGATTAACAGAGACTCTCATTGCACTGTCTTTCATCACACAGATGTGGGATTATTGCTGGAGATTATATGGTTTAAGCTGTATTTAAGTAGATGGCTCTAGAAATGTTTAAACTTTAGGAAAGGGAATTAAGTTTGTCGCATTTTTTCCCTCCTTCCTCTCCATCTTACAATTGAGCATTGCTCTTTCACTGCCATGGATAAACTCATTGTATTCCTTACAGTCTAAAGTAGCACCCACTGCTACCTCTTAACTGTCTGCTATTACCTAAGGTCCATTATTGCACTGCTATGCAGAGCCATGTTCCAGTCAAACTTTGTGTACTTTAAGACCCACTAAATTCAATGGAAAGGAGTTACTAAAATTTGTGGAATTCAGAAGTACTTAATTTGATTGGATTGTTCTCTCATTGCCTTCTTTGATCTGAGTCATTGCGGTACTCTGGATAGATTATTAAAACCAGATCTCTTTCTTGCCTCTAAAGTTATTTTGGTATTTTCCTCTCCCTCAGCCTGTCACACAGGCATGCAGTCTGGCTTTCATCTTTGATTCCTCACTTCCTCCCCTCCCCTCTTCAAAAAAACAACATTTAATTTCTTGCTAGAGTCTCTCTTTCTCTCTCTCTCTCTCTCTCTCTCTCTCTCTCTCTCTCTCACACACACACACACACACCACTTTTGCAGCCTTCCTTGCCACTGGTCATTACTTGCTTACAATCATCTGCTGTTCCATTTCCTTTCCTCAGTATAGTATTTTGCTTCCAAGACTGTATGCTTAGCCATGTGGATCACTTTCAGCCAATGTGCAGTTACTTTCAGTGAATCCCTTGCTTTTGTTGCATCTACCACACATTTCTTATCTTCACCTTTACTTCTTTTCATTTTCCATGCGCATTCCTGCAGTCTTCATTCTTAAAGTTGTAGATAATACAGTTTTGTGCTAATAGTGATGCTTCATATTCTCACTGAAACTTCCTCACAAAATACATGCTGTCTTTGTTCCATCCCCACCTTTAAAATGCTTCTGCAAGGTGGTTTTTCTACATAATCCTTTGCTAACACATTTGCATTGATCTCAGTCTACCACTCTGTGATTATGTTTTGGAATGCCCCTGTAATATTAGTTGTTATCCCCCTCGAGCCCTACAGGAGCAGAGAATTGAGACACTTGATAGAAACAATCACTTCTTTTGCTCCAAATAACAATGGTCTTCCACTTCACTGCCAAAACTGGGGAAATGAATTTCTTTTCTAGAGACCTTAGCAGGAGTAAGGTGGCTTTTTCCAAAAGACCGGGTGCACACTGAATAGAACTACTGGAATCTTTACAGTTACTTTGGCTTCTTTGCCTAGCTAGATGAGGCATTCAGTCCAAGCAAGAAAAGCAACTATCCCTACGATACATAGGTTAGAATGTACGCAGGTCCCTTCATTTCAGCTCTTCTAGTTCAGTTTTCTTCATCCTTTTTTCCAACTAAGATAGGCCATGCTGCTAGCATTTACTTTCAGTCTACGCTCCCTCTTTTATGCTTTCTGATTTCACTAGGAAGAATGCCAAATGTAGCTTAACAGATTTATACTTATTAGTAAATATTGTTCAGAGGAACAAGATCTTGCAGTGGGAGGCCAGCAGTTAGATTTCTTTATGGCTTTTGTTCAGCAAGCTGTTAGAGACAGCAGCCTCCATAAAACCTCCATCTTACACCTCTCTGTGTGGTTTTCTAGCAGCCTTCATCCAGCCTTCAGTGCACTCCTGCTTCCTTCCATTCATCATTCTCTCAACCTGTCAGCTCTCTTGATCACATTACCAACAAAGTCCAAGGCCCTTTTCGCACGGGCTTTCTCTCCCAAAATAGCCCTGTGAGCCTTGCGGGAGTGGGAGCGTTGCTCTGCACGACGCACTCCCACTTCCATGGCGCTCACGGGGCTGAAGCGGCACGAGCACGGATTTTTTTATTTTCGGCTTGAAGCGAAAATAAACGGCGCTCGCGCAAGGCTTCCAGCAGCATCCCGCACTTACCAGAGCGCGGAGCGCCGTCGCAGGCGGGCCTGTCGCGCTTCCTCCCCGCTTCTGCCCCCCGCGGCGCCTGCAGCTCCCAGGGGGCACTGCGGAAGCTGGGGGTGTGGCTGAAGAGCGCCCGTCGTGCAAGAAGACTCCACGTGCAGTAAGGAGGCGGGGAGAAGCGGCGGCATTGCGGGAGAGGGTTCTCGCGTGAGCCGCCCTCCTCCGTCACGCAAGCGCCGGTGCTGCGAAATGGGCCCAAGTCTTCTACATTCCCTGCCTGGCTACTGACACATATTCCACATTCTAGAAATCAGCAACATCTACCTGTCAGGTGTTAGCAGGGAGAAAGCAGCAGAAAGAAGAGGAAAATGAGCAGTGTGAATCAATGTTCTGAAGAAGAGTATGTAGAGATACAAAATGGCAATTAGCACTGGTGGGTACACTGCTGCATTCTTCAGACCCCATCTGGCAATGAGGCATTAATTGGCACAAATCATTACATTGTAAAGAGTGGCTGAATTACATTTAATTTGGACACCAGAATTATCTCCTAACCATACTCATGGTTTTATGAAAGCTTAACATTCAGTATGGAAAAGGGAATACTTAAATATATTCTGGACTGCCAAAATTATGTGAACATAAAGCAGGAAACTTTAATACTCCCTATTATTTGCTGTTCTTCCCCTACAGTGGGCCAGTTGTCTCTATTAGCCTACCAGGAGACCTTGGTAGGTGACATCCCTGTCACCCCTAAAACAAACAGACAAACAAATAAACAAAACCATCCAGATTTGTTTAACTCCAAACGATCTCTAGGAAGAACAAAGGCCTTTTTGCCATGTTTTTAGGTCCCTTGCACCATTTTAAGCCCAAGAGAGGCCTTGGGTTTTTTGTTTGTTTGTTTTTGTTTTTTTACAGCAGGAACTGATTTCCTGTTCACTTCTTGTTTCAAGAAAAAGTCTTCTCCTAGTTCTAAAATAGTTGGGGCAGGGCATATGACAAAAATGCCCCCATGACCCTGAGGACATTTTGTGAGGAAATCTGCATTGTTAGACATAATATTGATTACATAGCTGGATTATCATCGTTACATCTGACAATGATTCCCACAAAGACTACTTTTTCAGTTTGGCAGCCCCTCCACTCAAGAGTTTCCAAGATGCTGAAAATCAGGGCACTAGGACATGACACGTGTAGTGTTTTCCTAGTCACAGAAAGCACTGAGAACAGGCAACTGGGGTGATACCTTGGGGTCCTGCTGCAACTGCTTCTCTCAGTGTGCCCCACAACTGGGTGAACACTCCAGATACCATCTTCCACTGTCTTGATCTGCAGTGCCTTGAAAACCCTTCATTTAGGACACAACCAGGCTGATGGTAGGTTTTCATAATCACCTTCAGTTGTTAACAACTGTAGATGTAATTCCTACTATCAACAAGATGGCAAGATACCAGCCACAGTTTCTGAAAACTCTCATAGTCTAGAAAACATGGAGCAACCTTCAGGGAAGTATATCTAAATTATATTGCTGTTTAACTTATGTTTGTGATTTCAGGTAACAGCTGGTGCCCCTCTTAAGAAAGAATATACAGAAGAGGTAAGAACAGTTACTGCCAAGTGTAAAACTAATTATTCCCATCAGTATTCTTGCATTCCTCACAGAGCTCAGAAATAATTGGTTACACATTAGTTATGCATACTTATATTTGCAGTTTGTCCCTATTTTCCAACACTGAAAAGTCTTAACAGTATAAATACATTAGGTAATGATTCATCACTTGTTTTATGATTAACTGTAATGTTTTAGTTACTATCATATTTATGGGGCTGAGGCATCACAAAGTGTGACACGTTTTTCAAGTGCTAGCTTATCTCAAGCCTCTTTTAGTAACTTCTGGGGAAAAAAGAGCAAAATTAGTAACTGTCTACTTTTGGGGACTCTGGAACTGTAATTGTAACGTTACTTGTAAAAAGTAACTTCCCATGCTCTAACTTTGCTGGCTATAAAGCAAGAGTGGGCGGCCATATTAGGGATGGGAATCTCCTTTTCCTGACACGCATCGTTTCCCCAGCATTCTGTACTGGTACATCATGGGTGACCCAGAAGTGACTGGAAATCATTTCCAGTTTTGTTTACCTGTATTTTTGTAAGTGAAGACAGAATTTCAGTCTGATACCAGCAAAAACTAGACTCTTGAAGAGAGAACTCAATAACATTGCATTGCTATATAATTAATTGTTTTATCATTTTATGTTTGTAGTGTTTCTGTGGCTATCAACTTGCTTCTGAGCATTTTTGCTGGGTTCTAAATGAAGGATAGAAATGATAATATAAATGAAATAAATATGATTATATAAATAAATAAAAATCAGTTAAGCCAAATACCGGTACTTTAAAATTCTTTTTAACTATTAGGAGAAGTAGATGGAAATAAAAGTAACAAATACACATTGCTTTGTTTCCACAGGATATCATTATCTGTAGGCTTCACATGGTTAGCTTGTTATTTTTTCCCCTTCATTATACCGGTTTGCATGAAGAAATGAAGTTCTTTATTTAAAAAAAAATCATGGTTTTGATAGAAATAGATTTTCTGCCCACAAAAGCTCATGCTATGGATAGTTTTACTAAAAAGTGTTTTTATTACCAGGATACAATTGCAGATTTTCAGGTTCCTGGGGATTGCTCTTATGTACAACCCGAGGTAACTCAAATGAATGAGATGAAAGTAATCTTTCATCTCTCTCTTCTTGCATGTACATATGCAGACACACACATAACACACACTTCCCCAGGGCCAGCTCCCCCTCCCCTCCTTGTACAGACATAACCTTTCTCTCTCCCGAAAATCTTCTCTCTGGCACTGTTTCTCTCTCCATCCCTTGATGAGCGTTCTCTATATGTCACAGTATGTGCAAACAATATGTGCAAATGTGCAAACTTTTTATGGAGGACTTCTAGAAAATTCAGAGGAAACAAGAATCTCTAACTGCTCTTAAGTAACCTTGTGTACCAGTAAAGCTGCAGATGTCAGGCCACAATGTGGATTCCCTCAACTGCCAATGTCAGTCAGATATATGAAAAACGCCTCTGAGACTTACATATTTGTAGTGTCCAACATTCGCTTTTTTTTGTTAGGTATTAGTCTTGATTGGTTTTTCGCACAGTGGACTTCATGTTCCTCTCCTGGATTTGTCCTTGAACTAAGGTCTAATCTCCTGAGGAGCATGGGAGTCTGATGGTATGAAATAAATATGCAGAAGTATCTACATTTAATTGTATTTACCAGATAACCCTTTAGGTGGAGCTCTGGATTAGAGTAGAAGAAGCTGGATGGTAGCCTACAAAACTTCTAGTGCCTGTTTTTTCTTAATTCACAGACCTTTCTTGATATGGGGTTTGACAGGCATCTCTCTGATGCCTTTTAGGACTGAGATGTCTTATATTTTGCCATGTTTTTAGCAAGGTGATTGGATATAAACTCATTGTAGTGCTCTATGTAGCTTTATCAAATAATTCTGGATGATAAAAGAAAGTTAAAAGTTTCAATTTATCTTTGGCTTTCTCTCCTTCCCCATGCAGAATCTCAAGTTGGTGTCTGATGGCTGTAATAACTTACAGAAACAAATTGAAATTGCACGGCATTTTGGTGTTCCTGTTGTAGTGGCTCTAAATGTTTTCAGGTAAAATGATTTGTCATTTTTCACTTGAGAAATAATCCCATATTTTACATTTGAATTTTGGAATTAGATCATTGGATAGATGGCAGTGGTCTGTCTTCTAAAATCAAGTTTCTACTGATAAAGTATATTTAATACTCCCCTAATCAACAAAGGACTTAAATCAGTGTTCAACCACGTAACACAGAATGAATGGAATTTTTAAAGCTATGGGTTTTGAACTCTTCATACTTAATGAGGGTCACCATAGATATGAGCATACACCAGAACTTTCCAAACTTTTAATGTTGGTGACACACTTTTTAGACATGCATCATTTCAGGACACAGTAATTCAGTAAGTAATTCAGTAAGTGGAGGCATCCCCTCAACCCAAGCCTGGCCCACTGCCTCAGCCGATCTTGGCAGGATCTTCCTCGGCCTGGGGCAGCAGTGGCAGTGGTGAGAGAGGCAGCCCCTCCACCTGAATCTGGCTTGCTGCCACCCTCACCGGGGTCTTCCTCAGAACAGGGCAGCAGCAGGGCAGAGGCAGCCCCTTTCCCCCAGGTCTGGCCTGCTGCAGCAGCAGGAGAGGCAGCCCGTCCACCTGTTATGTTCATCCTACACACTGCAGCTGACGCACTAATGTGTCACAACACTCAGTTTGGAAAGCGCTGGCCTACACACACACATGCACACACGTATATACACACAAGCACATATACAATATTAATCAAATATAAAATATCGACAGTGTCATGTTATGACTCTTGATCTTTGTAAATTTTAGTACCCAGTTGACCAAGTTTTTGATATGGAAGTTGTTCCCTTAAAATTTAGATTCAGGGGCAGCAACAGAAGAATTTCAAACTATGTATTAATTTAAATGTGGCTTTGTATCCTGTGCTTATAATTATCTATGTCTTTTAAAGTATCAAAATCAGCCAGACAAGTATGGGGGTTGTTGAACAATTTGCAGTAGGAGAACAGTTTAGCATTTTTCCCCATGCAGTTTTCTTACTGAAAATTTCCCATCACCCTGGGTCCCTATAGGGGGCTCTAGATTCCATCTGAATCCTCAGAAGAGGAGGAGTCCTGCTGGCTGGGACCTGAGCTATGCATGACACTCTGATCAGTTCTGCTCTTCTTCCCTGACACACACCGTGATTCTGGGCAGTTTCTGAAACAAGAAGAGATAGAACTCAAATTGACCTAAAATTTTCTCTCTCTGATTCAGGAACTCTTCCTCCTGGAAATGGCTGCAGTAAAGAATGCAGGACTAAAGAGATAATGAGGGTGGATGGCTATGTGACAGGGGGAGCAGGACATTTGTGGAGAGGAGGAAACTAGCTTTTAACCCTCTCTATCAATTCAGTGCTAGGCTGCCACGGCCAGTTTTGTAGGCGTTAATAGTGTCTGAGCTCTTGAGTTTGCAGCCATTTTTTTGCCTAGTCTGAGCCATTCATCTAACAAGTACTGGAAATGTACCAAGCCCAAGCTTTGTGTAGGCATTCAGTATTTCCCTAAGCATCAGTTATTCTATAGGCATAAGTAAGGAGAACTACTTAGCAACTAGAAATCAAGTCATAAATAAAATAATAAGATAATTATTTTGTTGGCAGAACTGACTCTCCTGCTGAGATTGATTTAGTCTGTACGATTGCCAAACAGTCAGGAGCCTCTGATGCAGTGCCTTGCAATCATTGGTCGGATGGGGGCAGAGGAGCTATGGAACTGGCTCAAGCTGTAATGAGAGCTGCCAATCAACCAAATCACTTCAAATATTTGTATGACCTGGAGGTAAGTTTAGTAAAGGTGCTATAACACAAAACAAAGCAAATGATGGAACCGATCTCTCCAAGGAAGGGGATAGTGAACATTCTACCTGACATGTGGCTATGTAAGTAGCCCTTCAGTTAATATCTCTGGCAATACACATTACCTGTGGTGGGATCATATGTTTCCTTGTGTTTACTATCATCAAATGCATTTTAAATATCTTGAATTACAGACTCTCTCAAGCTGTCTGTGGAAACAAAACATTTGAAAACGTAAGGGTCCAGGAATGTATCGTTCAAGATCTGATTTGTGTATTGCCATGCAGAGTTGGAACAGGCGATTCTGATTGCTCTTCTCAGTTTATTCATTTAATCAGCTCTTTTAGAATACATAACACATTAGTTTTAATTGCACATATGTATTTGTAACAGACAGAAGTTGTGTTCAAACAGTGCTACACTATGGCTACATGAGGCTACCATTGAAGAGTGTCTGGGAGCTTCATTTTGTGGAATACGTGACAGTAGTGCATGGTATCAGGAAGATATTACTTAGATACTGAAAGAGCCACACTCGTTGCCAGTTGCTTTCTGAGTTTTGGTTTTAACCTTTAAAGTCCAAAATAACTTGGGGCCTGGCTGTCTAATAGACTGCCTGCCTTGTTACTAATCTGTCTGGACATTAAGATCTCTAGAAGAGGTCCTCTAGAGAACACGGTTTTTACAATCAGGCCTACTTATAATCAGGAAAGGTCTTTCTTTTAAATTGCTCTCCAGTTGTGGAATGCACTCATCTCAGCCAGCATTCGGTAGTGGTCTGAGTGTTGGACTAGGACATGAGGAGACCAAGTCCCTACTCAGCCATGGAAACCTACTGGCTGACCCTGGGCAAGTCACATACTCTGAGCCTCTGAGGAAGGCAAGGGAGCAAGCCCCCTGTGAACAAATTCTGCCAAGAAAACCCCATGATAGGTTCACATTAGGGTCACCATAACTCAGAAGTTACTTGAAGGCACACGACAACCACAATGACAAGAACAACAACAACATTTGTCTCAGAGTTCCAGACAATTCCCATTCTAATTACCTTTGAAAACCAGATTCTTCAAAATGGAGTTTTAAATTCTTAAAGAGTTTTTAAACTCTTTTGCTATTTATTGATTTGTGTTGATTTTTATGATTTGCATTATGTACTGATTTTAATGGTTTTATTGTTTAGCTTATTTTAATTTGTTTTTAATGTTTATTATAGTTATGTATCACACTATTCTTTATTGGAAAGGTGGGATACAAATATAATTAAATAAATAAAAGAGGGGGAAAATTATCAGGAGTGTTGCTACAGTAATGACAGTATTACCTCCCCATAGGAATTCTGCCCACACAAATGAAATCTGCCTATACTCCTCAAATTTCTAGAGTTGCAGAGAGTGAGACAGTGAGAAATATTTGTTGCTAGAACTTTTATATTTCTGTGTACACAGTACCTTGGTGATTTTGCCTACCACATTTATTAAAGTGTCCAAAGTGTATTTCTAAATGCTCAACTAAAGTTTTAAGTTATTGCAATGCTAGAAATATGGATACTGAAGAAAAATTTCAGAGGAGGGGAAGAATTCTTATTTGGGAAGCAATACCCTCACCCTCACCCCCATAACTTCACTCCTGTTTTTCATTTACATCTGAACCAGGGCAGTCCCTCTGAGGAAGTTCAAGAATCCATGTATTCTAATTCTCCTGTCTCTCATTTATGTTAAGCTGTAAACATCTGATGTGTAAGGATTTTATCTTCAAAACTTTTGCTTACTGATGGAGTAGAACATTTGCCAATGCACACTTTGCACAGGAACAAAATATGTTTCTATTTAGTGTAATACTACAGAGTAGCTTAAAACTTCTTCTCTATATTATTTCCAAGAATCTATATTATCTATATATTATCTATATTATTTCCAAGAATCAAAAGCAAAATTTCAGTTTTTTGAAGTCTTTGCTAGCAACAGAGGAATAATCCTTTATATATGATTTAGTAAAGTATGAGGCCTGCCATTATACAGTAATTCCTCAACTGTGGAAGGCTGCAGTCCCTGTGCATAAGGCAAACTGTGTTGTGGAATTTGGATGACTGAAGTTGGGATTGAAAAGGGGGTTCTGGACAGTTTTCCAAGTGGATTGGGTATTTTATGATTTTCCTTATCCTGCTATAGATCATTACTGTCCTCCCCAAAGCCCATTCCAGCTAGGCATAGTACCTTCTAGAAGCATATCTGATGCTACACTGGAGGAGCGGCTGTGCAGATACAATAATCAAGGTTTGCATTTTAAAGAATAAAATCTGTTCCATCTACAAGCAAATGGAGTTTATTCTCCTTCTCCTTTGCCAATCTGTTTGATAGCCTTTACAGATAGAAAGAATGTATGGATTGTGGCAGGCTGCAAGCCCATATTGTGTATGTCACTACTAGCACTGTCGCAAATTCCAACATTTGGCACTTGTGTAAATAGGGCTGTCTGTATGTCCATGGAACTCCTCCCCAGAAGAGGGATCTCCTGAGGGCTGCCACTTCATGGGGTTGCCAAATATGCAGCCAGAAGAGGGTGGCACAGAGTGACCTTCTCACACATTTTGTCAATTCATGGGGGGAGGGCATTAATATAGTCTCCTCGTGTTAATTACCATCTTCCATCTGCACGGGTGCATCCTGTGCTATAGGCTGCTTACAAAAAGTCACGTCACAATGACTTACACACTTCCATTTCTTTATTATGTGAGCAGAGGAGCACTGAGCCCTACCTATCTGTTGCTTTACTGAGATGGAAAGCAATGTGTCTGCAGATGAGAGGTTCCTGTTCATGCGGAGGCCGGAATTCCATGCAAGCAAGAACTGTGGAAAATCAGGAGCCTTTTCCTGTGAAAGCCTTCCACATGAACAGCAACGTTTCCATTGCAAACATACCATTTTTCATGTCAGGAAAGTGATGACAGAGAGTAACGTGGTTCTGCTCTGCTCATGCAGTGACGAAACAAGGGGTGACAAACACGTGATTAGGGCTAATGGGCCCAGTCCTCCAGTTCAGACATTTACCCAGCCTTTGCATGATGAAGGAATGGAAGCCTTCCTTTCTCTCATGTCTGAGGAGTTGTAGATCTGGTGTCCTCCAGATGGCACCAAATGAAAAAAGTCTGAGCTGTGTTTTCCACACAAACAGCTGTCTCTCTCTTGAAAATTTCACAACTAGGGCTGCAGCTTGAATGTTATGGTCATATAATATATCCTCTGTGTGTGTGTGTGTGTGTGTGTGGGAGGGAGGGGGGAGGGAGGAAGAGGGGAGAGAGAGAAAAACATACTTTTCCCCTACCTTCTCCATTCTCTTGCTGCATTCCACATCATTACCTGCTCAATTATCCTAGGTAGAAGAATGAACATAGGGGATTCTGTGTATGAGGATTCTGTTTCCTTTAGGAGCTAACATGATGACTTGGATGACATTAGCTGCTGGTATGTTTCTTAGCACAAATCTTTAATCAGGCAGGATTTTTTTTTTTTTAAAAAAACAGCATTCTTGAAAATATGGGTTAAAAAAGGTGTAGAGAGAGAGAGAAAGGGAGATTAACAGCTGATGAGTGGCTTGATAGGATACTAGTGGGAGAGGCACATAATCCAGTCTTGGCTTTCTAAGGATATAAGTGTGAAATGGAAAAATAAGCAGATATTAAAAAGTTTTTTAGTAGTTCCTTTCTGTGAAGAAAAAGAAAACTATTATTTAGTTGATTGATCAACAAATCCTTTGATATAAGCAAGTTAATTTTATATTTAAATTAGTAACTAAATTTTCAGCATAGTTGAAATAATTGTGAGAAGAAAGGACAGCCTATTTTCTTAAGAGCAAGAGAGCTCCAAAAAGTATTACATCAGTTGTCAAGAGGCTGAAGCAGTAACAAGTAAGGGTGAGGCTAAAGATATACAAATAAATTGTGGTAATGGGAGTTACTCAAGGGATTTTTGTAAAAATGCAGACAGGCGACAAGGAACTTTGAGAAGACCAGAGAGAAGTTTACCGTATTAACAGTGTTTGTCTTCACACAAGTACCTGCTTAAACTTTTTGACTCTATACTGTTTATTATTTCTTTTCCACTGTTAGAATGAGAAGAGGGCTGCTCACAAAAACCATCTGAACCCAGGATAGAACAGTCTGTATGGATTTTTTTAAAAATAGTATTCATTGGAATACATATGGAGAGCATCAACATATCAGCAGTCTTATCAAGGAAGACTTCCCTAAAGTGTTTCAGCTTTCTTGGAAAATGAGTGTTTAACTTGAAGCAGAGGGCTATTATTCAAAATAAACTGACTCATTCATTAACAGTAAACTTAGATAACCAGGGCAGGGTGGCAGAGGGAAGAGATGAGGAACCATACATATCCCCTCCCAGAAATCATCCAGACCTCAGTGATTATTTTCAAAGTATCCTGCCAACTGAAATCCCACTCTTTTCTTAAGAAATTCATGCCGTAATAACACAGTTCCACTTTAAGATATCAAAATACAAAAGAAATGACACACACCCTGTGAAAGATGCCCTATTTGTTTCTTCAACAGGATGAAGATAGACAAAATATTTAAAAAGGAGGGCTCACAACATATCTTTCTTCTGGGGAATGAGACTGGCTTTCATATTGTTTCACACTTTGACATATAGAAATGCCAACAATTGAAACAAAACTTGGAAAAGTTTTCTTTTTTGTTTGAACCACAGCTCCCAGAATTCCCCAGCTAGCCTCATGCTGATCTTTAAAATCAGAGCCAACTGAGATCTAGTTTTAAAAACCAAAGTCGAACTAAAATAATACAATTTTTATTTTCTACCAGATGTTCAAAAAGGATAACCTTCCATTGGGAATACAAGTGGAGTGAAAGGCTATTGGCCATAAGTCAAAATTCAGAGTTCATATTGCAGCAATCCTTCTATTACATCAACCAAAAAGGCACAAAAATCTGTCTTTGGAAACCAAATTTTCTTCATCAAACAAAGATGTTTTTAAAACATACAAGGGAAAACAAGGAAGGGGAGACATAATTAATTAGTGGTCTGTTTGTTGGCTTCAGATGGTATGTGAGAAGGAATATGTTGACTAAGGTGTTGCTACACAGAAAGCTCTATCGTATGTGCTCACCAGCCTAGCTAATAGAACTTGCAATAGCCTCTGCTGAAACTGCTGAAATCTAGGCAGGCTCATATGGGAGGAGGCAGCTTTGCACATCCTATCTTGAAACCATTTAAAGCCTTGCTGGTCAACATCAGCACCTTGAATTGAGCTCAGAAACAAATTGTAAGCCAATGCATTGGATCAGGGCTGGTGGCATATGGTCTCTGAAGTGTGCTCCCAATACTTTTGTTTTGTTAAGCCACAGTTTACCATGACAGCCAAGTCAACAAACTGTGGTTTTAGCAATCCCTACAAGGCACAAAACTGCTCTGCAATTTTGAGTGGGAGGGGGTTGTTCAAACTGTGGTTTGGAGGTGTAGATATCATGACAAACTGATCTGACAAACCAGAGATGGTTTTATTATGACATAAATTGCCATAAAAAAAGAAGCATATGGGTACGCAGCTAGCTCCCGAAACTCCTAAAAATTTAGATGACATCTGGAACCAGCCTTTGAGTTTCTTTCAAACAAAATCTGGATGTGTTCTTGCTCTGACTAATAATAATAATAATAAAGATTAGCCTGAAAAGCTTACTTTGTCCCTACCTTGGTGAGATTTACCATATGCCTCATGTGACAGCATGGCACTTCTCATATTTGTTTTTATTAAATATCTTCCATTCCTTTCATGTTTTCAAAGACAGTGTGGGAAGTGGCTTCATGTTGTGGAGAGGAAAATAAATCTCTTTTAACCACAGATGGAGGTGTGGAATCACATCACAGGTTTAACTTCAGTGAGCATTTTCTTCCATAGATGTTGAAACCAAATCTGTCTAAAGAGGGTATAGGGAATCACTCTGTTTTTCCACAGAACCTGTGAAATCAAAAGAAAAGGATTAAGTTACAAGCAGGTTTATGAAAACAGAATGGGAACCTAGGAACAAAAAGAACTGAAATGTGCAGAATCAGCTGCTTTCTTAGCACCCTACCCTATCAATCCAGAGCACCTTGGACTGTGCATTTCATTTTGGCTCTGTTCCTGGCAATAGATATGAAGAAGATATAGATGACTTCGTTTAGCTGATCAATGGTTATTTATTATTTTTCCCAGTATATATAGAAATGCATAAATACTGATCCTTAAGCTCAAAACTGTTCTTCAGTTGCTGTATAACTAAACAACAAATCCAAAAATTTGTGCCCCTGATTTTAAAGATTAGAAAAACTAGGCAGAAACTCTTCTTGTTTTAAATACCATTTGTGTGATTCTGAAAGCAAATCATATCATGGGACTGCACAAAGTAGTATCATGGGACTGTTGCACATCGTTCTGCACATGCTTCTCTTTCCCTGCTCCCTTTCTACATAGGATTTCTTATCTTCTTGTTGCACCTCATACTCTGTGTAAAACGTAACCACTGGGACCAAGAGATCTTTTGGTTAACTAAAGTGCAAGTTCTCTTGGCTTGGAAACATGGCATAGGGAATAGAGGAAGGGTATACAAGTCTCAAGCATAGTGAAAATGAAGCACACATGTTGGATATAAGCTGTCAGTGAAGTTTAACAGGATGTGGACCTCATGTGTTATTTACAAAAGTCTTGATTCACCCCCCACCTCTTTTCTGACATTTACCACACTGCCATCGACCAACTCCGTTAACACATCAAAGTATCAAACAAGAAGTTTGTGAGAAAGCAATCACCTTAATATAACACCAAGTACCCAAACTCACCCTATATGCCTTCCTTCATTTCAGTTTCTTCAAGGTAGTAATAAATGTTAGCATCATATTATCCTTGTATGACTGAATAGCAGCAGAGAGGAAACTCAGCATTCTTAGTGAATCTGCCTTCCATTTGGGCAAAGAAGAATGATGTTTATTTTGATCCTGCTTCTGATTCTCTAAGGATTCTAGGAGCAGTTCCTGATCCCCTAGGAAATTTAAGAGGAGCTGTAGACAAGGCCATATTTCAGTGCAGATATAGTATACTAGCAAAGAATGTAAGATGTGAGTCAAGAAACCTCCAGTTTAAATTTCACTACCACTTCCCCCCAACTCATTATGTCTTCTTAGGAAAGCTGCTCCACTCTCAGCTGTCCAGCTGCAATGTGGAGATTATGATTACTGACCTGTTTACAGGGCTGTCATCAAGATTACTGAAATAATGTGTACAAAATATTCTGAATACTTTAAATGCCTGCTGCAAATGTTACACATTGTTGGAAGGGAAGCTTTAAGGCAGGGGTGACCAGCTACTTTTCTTTCCCCTCTCTGGGCAGTGTTCTGAACCGAGAAAGTGTTTTCAGCTGTATAGATGGAATACTTCACAAGTAGACAGGCTCCATAATGAATTCAGCACTACCTAGTAGTAAAGTCTTCACAGTTGTAAACTGCATCTGCCTGGGCATAGGGCTAAATCTCTACATGGTAGTAATAATGTTGAGACATCTTTCTCACACATCACCCCTCCCTCTTACTTCCCCTTGGCCACTTCCCCTTCCTGATTCCATTGGAAGAAGAGGTTTACATCAGCAAATGGTGGAAGGATGGCATGATTTACAAAAATTATATCCAGTGACATAAATGTAACATACGAAATACCAAAGATGGAGACATTGAAGGTGTGAAGGTTATTTTTTTATTACATTTTGAAATAGTTTCTTCCCCATCCCCTTTTTTTTGAGCAAAATCAAAGGACAACTTTTTTTAACCAGAATCTTGATGAAGCAGCACAGAAGCTGCTTCCTTGAGGCCCAGACTGGCCTGATGATTAGCCATTGCTAGCTTTCAGGTAAAGGTAAGATATTAAAAATAAGCTGGTTCTTGTATGCATCTTTTTGCTTTGCAGTCATGAAAAGTGATCACCCTTTGAAGCTGATTTTTGTAACATATGCATGCCACTCTGTGTGTGTGGCACTTCCAGGCCTTGCAGTTTGTGCTTACAAGGGGAATCAAGGGGTAACTTTCGTGCATAGGTTCAACAGAAGGCAATTTGAACGAGCCTGTTTCAGCACTCTGATTACACATGGGGAGAAGCACATGAGTAGTATTGTTCTTAAACTATTAGTCTCAGTCAGGCTACGTGCTTCATAGCAAAACTGGAAGGGATCTGTTCTTCCTCAGAGTAACACCAGAGCTACTGAGGTACAGGCAAGTATGTATGTAATTTGACCCTGCCCCCCATCACGTTCAGTATAAACCTACATTGACTCTTTTATGCTATAGCTTGCATGAAACTCTTTCACTAGGAGAAAATTTCCTGGCATTGTACACCATATAAATTATGCAGCATTTGAAAACTACACCACAGTTTCCTAAATTAGGGGATTAATCATGAAAATATCTGTTCTTCGTCTGTTTTAAATTTGCGTCAACCCACATGAAGTGATAACGTCGTAGATGTAATTTTTCCATGTTTGGCATTTCTTAAAAACTCACAGGCATTCTAGACTACTCATTTTTAAGGAATATTTGAACTTTGGCAGTAGAGAAGGCATATGCATGCTGAGATCTCTTTCTTGGTAGGGGGAGTTGTTGTTAAATAGATGTAAGTATGCACAGTAGGAGCACTGCAGATTGGCAAATATTAATATAGAAATTCCAGTAGGCAGTCAGTTAGCTCATGAATGACAAACAGTACAATATGTACTAAGCAAATAAAACTGATAATAGATGGATAAAATACTGTTCTGTAAATCCAACTTTGCTAAAGGTAGTCAAATTAACTCAACGAATCACACTCACTGTAGAAGTGGTAAGCTATGAGGCATTTGAAGTCCATCATAGAGTACAACAACTAGCTAGATTTATTTTCCAAGGATACTGTAGAAGTTGGGGTTAAGCAATTTTGGACATTATCAGGCTTCTGGAAATGAACTGAATAAGAAAAAGGCGCAAAGACAGAGTTAAGAAATCCAAGAGAAAGAGAAATGCAGATGATTTGCTGAAAGGCAGAAGGGGCAGAGAGGCTGATCACCATCAGTGGAGACAGTTAAAGTGGATAAAGGAGTTATCATGGGTGCTGAACCTATTTGTGGAATAGGAATACCACCTTAGATAGCTCCTTTAAAATTCAAACTAAACCCCTGAGTGGATTCACTGCCTCAGTGATATGGAAGCCACTACTGATCACTACCACCTCTGTAGGTGTGCAGTAGCCAAAGGAGAGGAGAGGACAATTGGGAAAATGTTTTCTACCCATACCTATTGAGAGCTCGTTTTTCACTTCTCTTCTTTTGAGGAAGATGCTAATCACCAAATTGGGTTCAACAAATACCTGAGGTTATATTCTGTGCCCTAGCAAAAGCCTATGAAGAAATTTGAGGAGACAAAAATGGGACATAGGGTTAGAGGGGAAGCTGGGAAGAGGGATCTGAGCAGGGAGTTAGGCTGTGAACCTTTTCACTGGATTGTCAGGAAGAAAACCTACACGAAATGGCAAGTCTCTTAACCACAAAGTGATTTCCAGAAGTTAGAGCGGGAGTTTTGTAGGTTCTTTTCCTGGATCTCTTTAGATCATTCATAAAGAGAAACTGTGTCTAGAATCCCTGATTACTACTGGAAAGAAAGCAGTCCCTGGTAAGACCTCTGTTTTTGTGTACTGCCATAACTGGCAGGATGGGCTAACGAAATCCTCCACCAAAAAGCCAAGGTGCAGTAACTGAAAATGATTTTCACTTCAATATTGATCTAATCAAGAATCCTAGCTTTGTTGTGTACCTTCAGGTCATTTTCATCTTACGGTGACCTTAAGGTAAACCTATCACAGGTTTTTCTTGACAAGATTTGTTCAGAGGGGGTTTGCTTTTGCTTTCCTTTGAGGCTGAGAGAGTATGATTTGCCAGTGGTGTCCTGGTCTGTGTCCAGTTCTGGGCACCACAATTCAAGAAAGTTTATGACAAACTGGAATGTGTCCAGAGGAGGACAACCAAAATGGTAAAAGGCCTGAAAAGCATACCATATAAGAAATAGCTCAGGGAGTTGTGTATGTTTAGCCTAGGGAAGAGAAACTTAAGAGGTGACATGATAGCCATACTTAGTTGAAGGGATGTCATGGGGATGGAGCAAGCTTGTTTGCTGCTGCTCCAAAGACTAGGACACCAAGCAGTGGCTTCAAACTACAGGAAAAGAGATTCCACCTAAACATTAGGAAGAACTTCCTGGTGGTAAAATCAATTTGATGGTGGAACATGCTAACTTGGAGTGCAGTGGCATCTCCTTCTTTGGAGATTTTTAAACAGAGGGTGGATGACCACAAGTTATGAGTGCTTTGATTGTATATGCCTGCATGCTAGGGAGTTGGACATGATGGTCCACGTGATCTCTTCCAACTCAATGATTCTATGATTCTACCCAGTGGGTTCCCATGGCTGCATCAAACCCTGGTCTCCATAGTCATAGTCTGGTGCTCAAATATATACCATACTGGCTCTTATTCTAGCTGTTCGGTGAATTCATAGTGATTTCAATTGTAAAAGTGGTTAGTAGCAAGAAGTACCACATGAACACTAAAGGAATGCAAGAACCTCAGCAGATGCAAAAAAATAAACATGGACACAGGAGAGAATTATGAGGTGCATCTTTCTTAGCAAAGAAAAGAGATGGACAGGACTTTTCTGCTCACATTTGTTGTTGTGTGCCATCAAATCATTTCCAGCTTATGGTAACCTTAAGGTAAACCTTTCACTGGGTTTTCTTGGCAAGATTTGTTCAGAGTGGGTTTGCCTTTCCTTTCCTCTCAGGATGAGAGAGTGTTACTTGCCCGAGATTACCCTGGTTTCCAGGGTTGGAGTCCAATGTTCAAATCACTATACTGTATCCCATACCTCCTTGTAAAACTGGAAAAGCTGTTGTGGTGTATTCTGGCTACACCATCAGAGGAAGAAACAGTCACATCATAGACAGCTCCAACTGGAAGCAGGCTCTTTCTAGACAGCCTGTTTTGCCAATGGCTGGCCCTCTGGGATCCTGTGAGCCAAGACACTTATGAGAAGGATGTCTTGAGAAATTGCCTATTCAAAGACTCCAGCAGAACTCTATAGGATCTGAGCCGTATGTCCTGTTTTATACTTGTGAATGACCCAGCCAGTCAAAGGAATCCCTTGGACAAACAGCATTTGCAACGAGGTTGAATCGGAGTTAGGCCTTGTTCAGTACAGAGTTGTCACAGGGATGTTATCAATTGAAGAAGCAAACAGGAAGGCACTGCCAAAGAGCAAGCTGAGTTCAAAAACTTAAAACAGTGTCTTAGCAGATCATGTTTCAGGCAGAGACTGAAGGCAAAAAAGGAGCCGGTAAACAAGCCAAGGTCAAAGTTCCAGCAGTTCTGACAGCTGCTCTCTGTTCTGAGGCAGCTGGATCCTCTCAGTTACGTCCAGGCTCAGTCTCTGCCTGCAGAGGTCCTACAGGGCTGGCAGTGGAGGCCTCTGGCTTAGGCTCTGAGCTCAACTTCCCAGCTGGGTCCCTTTCTGCTCTCTCTCCTCCTCCAGTTAGGAATCCTCCAGGTAGATACCACAGGCATTTCCAGAACTTCTGCACTCTCCTGTGTGCCTGGTGTTATTGCTGCCAGTACTCCATGCTCCCCTGCAAAGGACAATTATCAAGACTCGCAAACCTTTCCACATGCCAGAACCCATCCATGCACAGAGAGAAAATGGTGCAGGATATTGCAACAGGCCCTTGCAGCCTGCCGGCCAGAAAATAATTGGGAGAAGCATTTCAATACTTAAATTATTCAGTTTAACTTAAGGGACATTTAAAACTTTTCTACTTGGCAAAGGCTATAAAATATTACTATCTCTAAGCAGATTAAGGTAAAAGAATATATCAAAAGATTCAGCTGAAGTAATTAGAAGTGAACTAGCTTATTGATAATGTTTTTCCAAAGCTAATAAATGCTGACCATCTCTCAAACAACAACAACAGCAACGAGGAGAACTGTTGATTGTCCATGTTGGAGGGACATGAAGCCTGCTACTGTATTTTTATGACTGTGTTGTTGTGGGCATGAACCATGCTATGTATTTTAATCAGTGCAGTCTGACTCCAATCACTGGGTCATATGTTCAATAATGTTTTGTTTTAAATGAATTGGTCTATCACCATCATACACTATACCTTATGATTTTTATTTAGATGTTTACAGATTAAACTAAGACAAGTTCCCCTTGTCCCATGCCCATCCATGAAGTCAACCAAAAAGGCTCTCCTGACAATGCAACGCATATGTAAATATTTGGAGAGAAAGAGTATTGCAGAGAATCACTCTCTTTGAGTATGCCGCCGTTGTACTCTGTGTATGTTCTGCTGTAACAAAATATAAAACTCTTTTGAATGATTTAAGACAACAGGAACATTTTGCAACCTGTATGTATGAGGGATATGAAATTTGCACAGTGGCATAGCTTGGCATGAGCAGGGTAGGACAGGGGCAGAGGTGTGGGGTGGGGCTACAGCATGCTTGGGAGGAGTGACTGAGTGCATGGGCGGGCTACAGAACACGTTGGTGGGGCTACAGTGTGCAGGGAAGGGCTACGGTGTGTGGGGGAGGGGTTATGGCATGTAGGGGAGGGGCGACAGCATCTAGGGAGCAGGCAAGAAGTGACAGCATCCCCCAGAAATGCCACCCAAGGTGCACAGCCCCCCTCATCCTCACTGTCCCTATGCCACTGAATTTGCAAATTTGCCTTATTTTTCATCTCTGTGTTTTCTTCCTGTCATGAAGGATGGCAAAGAGCAGTTCATGACACAGAAGCAACCCAGGGTGTTCCAATCACACTGAAAATACTGCTGAATCTCTGGATTCTGAAGCTTTACTAGCCTTTGCTCCCATGCTCTCTAAGCTGACATGCTTTTTACATGTAAAAGGACTAGAAAATTGGCTGATTCCAAAATGAAAATGAGATTTGCTTGACTGCATTCTGTGCCGAGCTTCAAATGCTATTTGTGTCATGTATTTGTTGAATACATGCACCTCTGAATACTGAACTGCTTTCTTCTGGAATCTCATCAAAGCCTTAACAACAAAAGGCCTTCTTGTTTCATCTAGGTTTAGGTAACAAGATGAAACCACCAGGGAGCTATTCTAAATTCATTTTGGATCTCTAAAAGTTTTTTTTAATTTTATTTCCCCCCCCCTCTTTCTTATTACATTACTCATTCTGTTCTTTTGAGTGCTTTGTATTCGAAAAGCCCATTCTAACTCAAGAGAGGGCCATTTGTATCTCTTTGAATGGTTTTACTTTACGTGTAGCTATATTAAATATCAAACACTCCCCTGGAGAATGATTTTACATTGTCTAATGCATTGGGACTTGTGTTAAGAATTTACACTTTTAGTTTTTGCCAGTGCAAGATCAAGATCTGAAAAGCTCTATGTTTTCTTTTGCTTGTATGCTCCAGCCCCTTTCAGACTGGGCCTGTCCAGATCACCTTGGTAAGAGAAGACATAAGAACTTGTCAGAGCTTGATCGGAAACACAGATCTCAAACAAGATCTCTTGTTAGAAATCTGAGTGTCTGTTATCATATGCCAGAAATATGTGGCATTGACTTCAAGGTGTTCAAAGTGCCAGTTTGAGACTTACTTTGTGGGGGGAAAAACATGGTGGTTTTCTTTGTGCAGAAAATTGCATTTTCTTGTTCTAGAAAAAAAATGTTTTATTCTGCACAGGAGACTTGTTTTCTACACAGAAGGTAACATTTTCTGTGCAAAAGAAAGCCTATGCATTTTTGTGCAGAGTAAGTCCCGAACTGGAAAGATTCTCACTAACCTATAATTCTCATAGTCAAGGTTTCCCAATACTTGAAAAACCTGTGTTTCAATCAGTTTTGAATGGACTTCAAGGGTTCGCTTCTCAATGTCTTTTTTTTTTTTTAAAGTTCCAAATAAGGGAATCCACACAAGAAATGTTTGTATAAGAAAAACAGGAAATAATCCTTGTCTTGGCTTTGCTAGGAAAGCCCATCTTTTTTACTGTTTCAGCATAGAAACTATTTTTTCCCCTTTGGTCATTGCTTTCAGCAGTTGTCTCAGGATGAAATACAGTTCTGTCACTGGAAACAGCAGGGATATGTGCAGGGGAATGAGTGCTTTGTGGGCATGTATATTTAAATTTGCTGTTGTTGCTAGGTGGCTGCAGGAAGATTTTGTGACAACAGATCTCAATCAGTAATGCATCCTTGTGTTCTGTCTATTGTTGTGTGTGTTCAAGTCATTTCTGACTTATGGCAACCCTATGGTGAATGTGTTGCAGGGTTTTCTTGGCACGATTTGTTCAGAAGCAGTTTTGCCATTGTCTTCCTCTGAGGTTGAGAGAATATGACTTGTACAAGGTCACCCAGTGAGTTTCCACAGCTGAGCAGGGATTCAGACCCTGGTCTCCAGAGATGTAGTCCAGTGCTCAAACCACTACACCACTCACTCTGGCTCTCTCCATATGAATTACAGTTGAATATAATGGTGTATACCAGTGGTTCTTCACATGGGGTGCACAGAGTCCTCATAGAGGGATCTACAAAGCCCTTTTACTCAACTTCACAAGCAGTGGCAGCAATAGGGATGTGGGTCTCAAAACTGCTCCCGTGTTTGTAAACATGGGATCAGTTTGGGTGTGTGCACATGCCTGCCACGATGTTCCTTTCGTCAGGGAGGCGGCAGCAGGGGGTTTGGGTACTAAGGGACATGGTGGCAGGCATGTGTGCAGCCCCAAACTGCTCCTTTGTTTCTGTGCTTTAGCTCTTTTTTGAAATAGATAGTGAAGTTTCAGGTATATATAGATCCACCCTCAAAGAGTGAGTTTGCTATCAAAATATAAGACATCCTGCAATTTGTCAAAAGTGCTGCAAGCAGATGTTTTAGTAAAAAGTTCATTAAAACTGGAAGTGCTGTTAGGGGCTTGATAAAGTAGCAATTCAAGCGGTGATCAATTTCTCCACAAAATGTTTATGAATGTGCATACATATGAGATATGGAGAAAACAATTACTGTTTGAACAGCATAGGACCCCAATTGGGTTTTGTATTGCAGTTGATTTGATTCAATTGAGTTGCCTATCTCTTAAGTCTCTTCCATTAGCAATTTGTGCTGCCCTAATCATTTTGTGCTGTGGAAATTTGATACAAGTGTGATTTTAGTGCCATTACTCAGATGTGATTAGTTTGTCTGGACATCAGCACATTTCTCTGGTTAAAAAAATGCATAAAATAGAGACTGAAAGGAGCATGTCACTCCAAACTCCAACGTTAGCTTTCTGAGAACAGATAGAATATTTTTCTTCCTTGTGACTTTTGGTGGTTGGCTATATCTAGAGTGCACTCAAAAGTTACGTTAATGAGGATGTTTTGCATGTTTGCCTTATCCTTTGGAATGACAGGTGACAAGTTTTGAAACTAAAGACACAAAAGAAGCCTAATTTTATTGTGGCAAACTCTGCCAGCTGAACAACTTCTCCTTCCTGCAAGTATGTCAGGAATTACATGCACAATATTCTTGAAGCATTATCTCATTTATCAGATGTTACTGTACTTGATGGCATTCATGCAAGAGCCTGAAATTGTGCAAGTGACATCGTTCTATCCAATTGAACCATAGCAGTAAAGCACACAACTTACTCAAGTTGTTCAGTGGCATGGATTTCATTAAGCACTTTTCCTGGCATTTTCAAACAGATTAAAACTTAGAAATGTCTATGTTTGTCCTGTTTTCTTCTCAACCATTATCTTTGGCATCACAGGCAGGGTAAGACAAAAAGGAGTATGATGGTGCAGCAAAAAAACAAACAAATGCTTTTTAGCCTGCGTTAATAGAAGCATAGTCTCCAAGTCAAGGGAATTAACGGTCCCTCTATATTCTCTGTTCAGGCTTCATCTGGAGTACTGTATTCAGTCTGAATGTTTTATTTTAAGGAGACAGATAGGCAGGAGCAGGTTCAGAGATGGGCAACGAAGATGAGAAGAGGTATGGAGAACAAAATATATGTGGAAGGAGCTGGGCTTGTTCAGCTTGGTGAAGAGAAAACTGAGAGAGGACATCATTGTACTCTTTAAATACCACAAATGCTGTCACAGAGAGGAGGGGGCAGGCCTGTTTTCTGCTGCCCAGAAGGTAGGAACAGTTCTCATGGTTTTAAGTTACAGTACAGTAGATTTTGATTGAACATTAGAAGGAACTTCTTGACAGTGGGAGCGGATCAGCAGTGGAATCAATTGACTAGAAAGGCAGTGGGGTCTCTTCCTCTGGATCTTTTCAGAAAAGGGGTGGATGGCTACCTGCTGGGAATGCTTTAGCTGGAGTTCCTGCATTGAACAAAAGGGTTGGACTCAGTGGCCTGTGAGGCTCCTTGCAACACTATCACTCTATGACTCCATGACTCTGTGTGATTTGATGTATGTAATCTTACTATTTTTTTTACTATATTGCAGCTTTAATGGGCAGTGTGCATTTATCAGGTTCCCCACTCACTCATCTCTGTTTGTTAAAAAGCAATGTGATACTGAGGATTCTTCTGAGCTGGATAATGATCGGGTTAAGCCCTGTCATTTCACGGGGAAGCAATGAAGCATTATGTTTCTGTAACACTTTTCATCTAAGGGACCTTGTAAGTGCTTTACAGACATAAGTGCAGCAATCAGAGCTAGTGCACCATAAGCCATTCACCATTTAATCAATTGTACTATTGATTAGAAAGGCATCCAGCTGTAAGGCTTCCTCTAGTGTGAAGATTGGGTATTTGCTTCTTCCTCATGAAATGAAATGTAGCTGCAACAATGTTACTCGGGTTAATTCTAACTTGGGCTGTGGTGGGAGGTAAAGGATCCCTTCATCTCATGTCCTTTTTTCCAAAGAATAAATGTATTTAATTTATTTTGTTCCACCTCTTCCTTCAGTGTTCCACCTCTTCCTTCAAGGATTCAAAATAAAGCACTTGGCTGTAGCCATGCATACTTGCTGGAGCTATAGATTCTTGGACAAAGAGTGGTAGAGTGGTTGAGAGGGGCATTTTGCTTTGCCACGTACCTTACTCTTCATCACACACACAAACACACACACACACACACACACACGGATGCTGGCAGGTGCTCAGGCAGGTATTCTTGAGTATGTTGTTTACTACTGATAGCAGCCCACCTTCAACATCTCTGTGGATTAAAAATAACATATTCAATAATGTGAAGCTTTTGTGAGAGGAGGAATGCCCTTTCCAGGCCTTACTATTTCAGCAAGAACATCTTGTGAAGTTTACTTGAGGTTCATAGTGAAAGCAGCAGTTTATTGCCCTAATTCTCACTGTTAGTCCTAATTAGAATAGACCTGTTGAACCAGTGGGGTTTGCCTACATGTTGACTCATAATTCAACAGTTTAATGCATCTTATTAACAGCTGGAAGGGCCATCTAGTCCAACCCCCTATGATGCAGGAATATACAACTAAGGTACTTCTGATAGCCATCCAACCTCTTTCTGAAGAGGCTACCATCCCTCCAATACTGTCTATGGCATTGTGAAACAGCTTTGACAGTTAAAAAAAATCTCCCTAATGTTTAGGTGGAATCTCTTTTCTTGTAATTTGAATCCATTGGTTAGTGTTCTAAGTTCTGCAGCAGCAGAAAACTAGCTTACTCCGTCTTCTACGTAACATTTCCTCAAATACTTAAAAGATGGCTATAATGTCACCTCTTAGTCTTCTCTTCACCAGGCTAAATATACCCAGCTTCCATAAGGCTTGGTTTCCAGATCTCAGTTGCCTTTATCTGGACACAATCCAGCTTGTCCACATCCTTCTTGAACTGTGGTGTCCAGAACTGAACACAGCATTCTAGTTGTGGTCTGAGCTATGCAGAACGGAGTGACACTGCTACATTCGTTGATCTGGACATTACTTCTATTTGTGCAAGTTAGAATTGTTGGCTCATGTTTAGCTTATGGTTCACTAAGACCCCTAGATGGCTTTTCACATATACAGCTTTAAATCTGAGTGTCATTCATTCTGTATTTGTGCCTTTCATTTTTCTTGCCTAGAAAATCTGCCAACCAATTACTTTGTGTGGCTAAACAATAGGATTTAGACCAGAGCCTTCTATTTGCACACAAGTTTAAATGATATATAGTTCTCAGCTAGGAACTTAGGGGGAAAACCTTCAAACCATGTGGGGAGTAAAGCTCATGCTGGCTCTACAGCTGTACCTGTCACACTTGTAAAGGTTGTCTTAAATATGGAGAATATGGGGGGGGGAATGAAAAAGTAAAAGAAAATTGAGAGATCCTAGAGGTGTAGCCTGCCCAAGTTTTAAGATCCTCAGGAAAGGGCTTTCCCTTGTTCCCACCAACATCTTGGGAACATTTGGTGAGGATATTGGAGGGAGCCTTAGCTGCTCCCTAGTGGTGGAATTCCCTGCCATGGAAAGCTATGTTGGCCCCTTTGCTCTCCCTCAACTGACAGGCAAAGATCTTTCTGTTTATCCAGGTCTTTGAATGACAGCTGTCTGTTTAGTGAACAAATCTCTTTGATTTAATAGGTCTACTCTATTTGAGATTACCAATCGATTTATTCCAGGAGTGCAAATTGTGCCGCTTTCCAGACCTTCTTGGTCTGCAATCTCCAGATACCCTAGCCAGTATACCCAGTGGTACACTTGCTAGGGCCTCTGCTGAAAGTTTGGAATATCAGGTCAACATCTGAGGGGAAGGAGGCTGTAGAGGGCCAGCACTATCATTAGGTCAACTAGACTAGGAAACAACCCTAAGAAGGGTTCAGTACAGACCTTTGAGGGGCACACTTTTATACCGATTAGATTATTTTTAACCCCTGTAAAAATGCAACTGACAATTTAGATTTTTTTAAACATAAATACCACAACAGCGCTATGGAATTCAACTAATTATAAAGTTTTATGAAAAATGCCCATATCCTTTTTTTATTATTCCTTTTTATATATTTTTTATTTTTTAAATGTAGTGACACTTTTGACTAAGAATAAACTCTCTTATTTTTCTTAGCTGGCAACGTATGTTACAATACTATATATGATACTTTAACAGAGATCTTTGATGACACGAATATAAAAGGTTTATCTGAAAATACTTCCTGAATTGAAGCTGAATCATTCAAAATGATTTGTGTTCTTGTAAAAAAAAAATCTTATGTATTGGAGAAAGATAAAGTCTGGTGTATTACTTATTCTTACAAATTTAAAATAAATTTAGCAGTTTCACATTTTGTGCTGAGATTTATTTTTTGGGGGGATGTGTGTGCAAAAAGTTAGCCTTGATCAGTTAGTCTTAATTAGGTCACAGATTAGTCTAGGATCTGTGGCTGTATTATTTTCACCCCTGTTTTAGACCCACAGAAACAATATCTGATTCTGCAAACCAGAGCATGGTGGTCATTTCCCCTGCAGACTGTAATCCACAAAAGTAACTATTCCAAAGTTTGCTCTAGGAACTTGTAAATGCCCTCCACATCAGACTATATGGCTTCTAGATACAAATGTGATGTACAAAATTAATACTCTTTATCTTTTTATAAGTTTCTTTTACTTACCAAACTGGGGGCAGAAGAAGCTCTTTTCTCTCACAGCATACACCTTTATCACGTTGTATTTGTTCAGGAAAACAGGCATAACTCAGTGCTAAATCTGCTCCAGAGAACTGTCAAGTAAACCTTGAAACTGCTCTTGGCAATGTGAAATAACATTCTGCCACGCATTTTGTTTCCACAGCTTCCCATAACTGAAAAAATAAGAATCATAGCACAGAATATCTACGGAGCTCAGGACATAGAGCTGTCTTCTACTGCACAATCTCAAATAAATCGCTACAGCCAACAGGTATAAAAAAGAATGTATGACATGATTCACTGTAGATGTTATTCTTTGTAATTTATTAACTGCTGTACATTTGTTTGATTGATGGATAAGAACTGAATGGTCTATAAGAATGCTATGATCTATATATCAACTTCCTATGTTCCAGGCATAAAAAGCCAGTTCCTGCAGTCTGCAAGGGCTGCTGTTTCAAGAGTAATGGAGGGCAGTATCCCTTACTATCCCAGTGCCCAAATAAGATTCAGCTGACAGCCCAGCTGTTTCCTATTTATGGAAAGTGAAGATGGCACCATCTTTTCCTTTCAGGCAGAAAAATTTGTTGGTTAGCCATAGATAGATAGATAGATACATAGATATAGATATATAGATATATTTACATATATATGGGGAAGCTATAATTTATATAGAAGTAATTAACAAACAGAACTTAAGAAAATTCATCAAGAGCAAAACATTTTGGTTTCTGCCTTCTTTAGTTGCCAAACATGAAACTGAGGTATATAGCAGGTGGTATTTGAGAACGCTTTGTTAACTGCATTCTTAGTGGACAATGGTGTTATCCTCTAAGCTGAGGCCATATAATGTTAGAGTTTTTAGCCTACAAATCCAAAAATTCTATTTTTTGTCCAAAATGTTTGAGGAGATGGCATTTTAATGCCAAACAGGAACGAATCGGAGAGGCTGTGATGTTCCAAGTTGAAACATGTTAGAACTAGTAGCTCTAGCTTTCTGGCTAGAATAGCAAACTTCACAGTTCCTGAAGTATGCATCTAGGTCTGTGGCAGTTTTGCCCACATACTGCAGATGGTATCCAGTATGTCTCCTTTCAATCACATAAATAAGATTGCAGGTAATGCACTGTTTGATATAGTAGGTTCTGCCAGTCACCATGCTCTTAAAAGTGACAGTCTGCTTAAGGTATTTACAGGTAATGCAATGCTTTGAATCACAAAGGTGCAATCTTGGATTGTTGACTGGTGTTTTCAGGACAGCTTTCACCAGCAGTCTCCTTAGATTTGGTGGCTGTCACATAGCTATAACTGGAGGCTTGCTGGTGGCTCCAGCTAGATGTTCTGAATCTGTTAGCAATTGTTAGCTTTCTCTAAGTAGTAGTAAAGAGATGCTGGATAGAAATCTACCAAAATGGAAGTGCATTGTCAGTTGTTACTTGACTCATGCCTTTTGTGCAGAAGATTTTCTCTCAAAGGCCCTTTCCACACGCAGGTGGGGAAACGGGGAAAGCCACGCCAAAACGGGGCTTACCTTGTTCCGTCGCCGTGCGGAGCAGCGCATTTCGCTGTTCCACACACAGTAGCGTCCCATGGCGTCCTCAGCGCCCAGCAGTGCCCAAAATGGCGGATTTTGACTGGCGGAGCCTCTCCACCAATCGGAGAAGCCCGCCAGCCGGAAATCCCGCCCCCTGCCTGATCTGCAGGGACGCCCTTGCGCGCGTCCGTAAATCCACACGGGCGCTGCGACGGGGCTGGACGGGGCTGCACGCCCCGTGCCTTTGAAAAACCACATAAAATGTGGTTTTTCAAAAGCACGCGGCGCCACCACTTGTGGGCGCCCAAACGCGGATTGCGGTGTGGAATTACTTGAGAGTAATCCACCCCAATTCGCATACCGGTGTAGACGACCTCCGTGGAGGTCGATCTACACCATTTTTTTAAGTCCGTGTGGAAAGGGCCAAAGTGATGATTCCTCTCCTAATGTTGTCATCAGTTTTATGAGGAGGATATTTGTATAAAAAGGAGACATATGAGTACCCATAGTTGTACTTTGTAGTTGTAAGTAGTGATCTTTACTGAATGTAAAATTATTGCAAGTGAAGACTAGCCGTCCTAAAGAGGTATTAACTTTTGTTGGAAAATCTTCAGATCTCCTAGTATTACAGATTTTGGTTAAAGCTTAAATTTCCTCAGTATGTGATACATTGTAAAGGGATATAAGACACAGTCTGACATCATCATCATCATCATCACCACCACCACCATCACTACTACTATTATTTTGGCAACAACATTTTGATGCATATTGCTGCACCGCAGCCTTTTATACATCAAAAAATGTATCTTTGTTGCAAAATGAGAACTACTTTGACACAGGATCTTAAAGGGGGCCTTATTTACACAGGGCAGAATATACACAACCTCACTAATAATCTGACCTTTTTTTTGTCTTTGCTGTCTCTCAGGGATTTGGAAATCTTCCAATCTGTATGGCAAAAACTCACCTGTCCCTGTCCCACATGCCTGATTGGAAAGGCGTACCCACTGGTTTCATTCTGCCTATCAGTGATGTGAGGGCCAGTATTGGAGCTGGCTTTATCTATCCGCTGGTGGGAACGGTGAGTAGTGTCTTCTGCACTTGAAATATCTGATTTGATCATTACTTTATGGTTTATAAAAAGCTTTCAGAGCTCTTGCTGGAAAAAGCAGTGTAGAAATTTCTGAAATAAACAACTGTACATCCTGTGGGCACTACCTGCAAGACTATGCATTAACATACAAGTTACACCAATACATTTTAGTCAAAGCATATTTATTAGGGTTGAAGGAATGGTGCTATTTCATTCATGAGCCCAAAGGGGAATTGGGCTTACACTTGTACAAACAGCAACTTCTTAATACCACTTTTCAAATTGTGGATAGTATGAAAAGCAATTTGTCCTGTGTTGTAAGAATCCACTGTAAGGTCAAAACTAAATCAAAAGTGAGCCTTGTTGGCTAGCGCAAAGTCACAAATTAGTCTTGTGAACTGACAGAGGCATGAGGCATCCTGCTAACTACTTTTACTAAAGCAAACTGCTTCTATAGGCCAGGAGTGGACAGCGTGCTCCCAAGAGCTACATGCAGCCTATGGCTTGTATTTATGTGGCAGCAAAAAACGGTGCTTTTCCCCTCTATGTAAATAAGAGGTACTGGGACCACACACCTTATTGTTTTTTAAGATGGATCTCACTCATCAGAGTCTCCAGTGTAAGTCTTTTGCCTGAGCTGTAGGGGTTTTTTTTAACCTTAGCAAAACAAAAGGCTTATAGGTTTCTTCTTTGGAGTTTTACAGTGATCTTGCTTTTTCCATCAGCTTTTTAAAAAGTTATTTCATTGCATTAATTATTCTAATTATGAAGATGTCTTACATAGCTATAGAGCCAGAACCCAAGAAACAACCAACCATGTCCAAAGAGAACATTTTATGGTACTATCTCATTTTCCCAGCACACAGCCTGGCTTCCTCACATTAGCAGCATGTCAGATTGTGACTAAGAGGATTTGACTTATTGTTCTGCATCACCAGTGAAAGGGCACAAGGAAGGAAGTGATTCCTGACTAGAAGTGTTTTTTTGGAATTCAGGAAATTCTGTCATGAGGACTCTCTGGCCTTGGAGCATGCTTTCTATGTGTAGGGCCAGGAAACATTCCTTTCACCGCAAGCACACTAACCTGTTAGCATTTCCGAAGGGAGAGGTAATCCATAATGTGACTTCAACCTTTTGTCCTCTCTTGGGAAATGTGTTAATAGTTTGTGGAATGTAATGAGTAAGAGAAATGTTAAATGACTACTAGATTCATTGTAATTACAGAAATATTTTCAATTATTTCATTATTATGAGTAGTAGTAGTAGTAGTAGTAGTAGTAGCATTCTGTTTTTCCCCATACTAGGATACAAGGCAGCTTACAAAACATTAGAACAAATACAGATTGAAAGACAAAGACATCAGCAAAAATATATGCTATTTTAAAATACAACCAAACAATCTATAAATGTTTAAATCCATTCAAAAGAGAAGGTAAAAATCAACAAGACCAGCATGCAGTTAAAAGCATGTTCCCTGTTGAAATCATAATCATAAAAACACAGTGCTGGAGAGGGCAATGAGGAATGACTCATCCTACCTTCCTTAGGGAGGGAGTTCTGAAGCTGAGAATAGCCACTGGAAATGCCCTTAGTGAAATGTAAATTCAACAAATATACCAATGTTTGAAAGCAACGGGTTACAAATTGCTAATGCTCGTAACGTTTTGCATGAACTTAAGGCGTACCTTTGTTACCTTGTAATTTAATTAAATTGTAATTTAATAGCATCACTCATTTTGCAGCATCACTGTGACTTTTTGTTTGTTTTATAATTATGGAATGTGACCTTGATAAAATGATGGAAGAGGAATATCACATGGTTGAAGTACTGGCTTGTACTGCTGCCTCATACTGTTGTGAATGTTGGGAAGACAGTGAAGTAGATGGGGAGAGACTGTATTCTGTACCCTAGGCCAGCAGCTTGTAAAGTTCTGATTAATTTTTATAAGTCACTAAAGATATTTATTCTAGTTGTCTTCAAGAAACAGAAAGATGAGAAGGTAACAAAAAATAAAAATAATGGAACCAGATAATGGGGGTATGGACTCAAAACAATGCTTATATTTAATTATTTCTTTTAAGTAACTTTTCAAGTGATGAATATTAGCTAGTTAGGTTTGGTCTCCCTCAGAGTCATCAGAGTGTACTTCTAGCTTCCAGATCTGCATTTCTGATTTAGATGTGAGGTAGAATTAAATTATGTTGCTCTTTTGAATTATATAACATTGCTCTTTTATACTCCTGTCACATGCAAATTTAAAGCAAATTTTAATCTTCTTTTTAATATATATAGAAAGGGAGGGAAGGAGGGGCTTTATAGAATGTATATAGCAGTTTCATTGCCTGCATATTTTTAAGGGAAAAAAACCTGCTGGCTTTTTACAGAGGAACTGTAATTAACAGAGTCCTTTTATCTCATCTCTGTGTGACCCTGACCAGGGGGCTACACAATACAGTCACAGGTGGATTGTTGACATCATGGCTTGGCTATAGAGAGAGCAGGCAGGAAAGCTTCTCAAGTGTGTTTAGGAAACTGGTGAGATCATTGGTGAATTATGTTTGGGTGGAGAATTATTGCTAATACTTGTGAGCAGAGTCATCCCCACCCAAAAGTCATTGAAGCTTTGTACTTTCCCACATATTAGTTAGCTTGCTTTAGTGGATCTGTTGTGTTCTACACAATATGAAAGAATGTAATTATGGCATACCATAGAGAAAGCAATAATTTTGAGACAAGACGTTGTATTGTTTGCCTCTCTGCAGGTGAGATAAATATGACTTTACTATGCCATTTCGTTGTCACTTTTATCACACCCAAGGGCTTTTTTTTAAACTTATTTTCCTAGCATTTACTTTGTAACTGAATTATGAAACGTAAGAGCTTCTACCTACTATTTTGAAATGTAAGTTGAAGCCAAACAACTACTGGAATGTCAGAAATGTTGGTTTCAGTAGGTTAAAGTTTTCCAATGAAGTCACTTGGTTATAAATTATTTAATCATAAGATAAATCACAGTGCATTCTTTATATGGCTTAGACTACAGTGGGCAGGACTCATTAAGTGAAAACGGCAGGCTAGTTCTTTGTTGACAAAATCTGGATCATTTTATTCTGCTAGAAGTCTGAGTCTTCTGAAAGTATTTACTTACCTATGATCTGGAATGAGCCTTCCTGTGACCATTTTTGAAGGCTACAATGATGTAAAAGACTTAAATAAATCACTGCTATTTCAAGGAAAAAAGAAAAATGCTTGCCTTGGGGAAGCTGTTGGATTAAAGATGGTCATGTCTTTTGAAAGGATTGCTCAGTAATTGTTGCTTAATGACTTGCTTCTTTGACTGATGAGCATTAAAGAAGTCTACGCACATGCACACACAATTTTTCTGTAAATCCATTATCTCTCCTTTGCATCATAGTTCATCCTGGAAGGTTGAAAACACTATTACCTCTTTCACATACTGTTTTCTTATTTTGAATGTGTACATTTGTTGTTGTTACTGCATGCCTTCAAGTCATTTCTGACTTATAGCAACCCTAAGGTGAATCTTTCGTGGAGTTTTCTGGGGCTGAGAGTATATGATGCACCTATGGTCTCCCAGTGGGTTTCTGTGGCTGAGCAGGGAATCAAACTCTGGTCTCCAGGGTTGTAGTCCAGTGGTCAAACCACTATACCATACTGGCTCTCCTTGTATCTTGCCTTTGTATACTGGTATAAAGGGGTGAGCAAAGTGTGACCTGTGAGCCACATGCAATTCTCAGGGCTGTTTTGTGGCCACTGAGAGGTTAAAAAATTGCCCCTGAATGCTTTCTAGGGATATGGGGGCATTTTTGTCATGTTTTTGCACTCCCAGGTGCAAAAACTTTGTTTCATTTTCTGTCAATATTTTTTTTTTCTGGGGGTGTGGTGGAAGACATGGCCCTCCCAAGTCTTCTGGGGGCTTATGCAGCCCTCAAGCCTGCCACAAGTTTTCCACCCCTGCTTTCTACCATTACAGAATTCAAAATGGCACGTAAGCTTCCAGGGGTGGTCCCTTATCCAAATATGGACCGGAGCAAGGCCTACTTAGTTTCAACAAGGTGCCTGAGTTATGTGCCATAAGTTCATACATTTGGAGATGTTAAAAGTTCCTAAGCAAGATGTAAAATACAAACACTTGATCTGAACACAGTATATGGTGACTTGGATCCTAACCAACATTGCATGATCAATGTGCCCTTTAGTGCAGTTCTGTATTTTTTCAAAAATAAAACAAAAACCCAAATTATTTTTAAAAACGCAGAAAATTTCTCATGATGTCTCACTCAGTGAGGAGAAAATTTTTGAAATTATTCATTCTTACATATGATTCACATGTAGCTTGCATCCCTAGTTCCATTCCACCTGCTCCAGAGTTAGGCAATTGTGAAATCAGTTTGCAGGAACATTGACACCATCTCTAGAATATCCCAGACTGATGTCAGTTTCATAATTTACAGTGAAAGTGGGCCGCTGCATTCCTCTTACAGCCTAGAATTACACCGTTACTTACCATGAAATTTTAAGTCTCACAAATGATCTTCAAACTTTACAGAAAATATTATAATAGTAATAGATCATATATGCCTAAGACAATCATAATATATAAGAACCTGGTTCAACAAGGAAGTAGGAAAATATTGTGGAAATCCAGTGAAATTAGGAGAGAAGCCATGGTTAAATGTGCCTCATAATAACATTCAGTTTTTCGTATCTGTTGTGTACCCAATTCAGTCTCTGGCATTATCTTTTAAGTTTAGGTGGACCTATGGCTGAAACTTTGGAAGAGAGGTTGGTATCAGCAGCCTAGATGAATCAAAGACCCATATTTCTAATATCTAGAATGTGATAACTATATTCTCTCTGCCTCCCTCGCTCCCTCCCTCTCGCTTTCATGACTATTTTCCTCTCAGCATCTTAGCTGCTACAAAAGATATTCTGAATGATGGGCTATTGGTTTCTGCACTTGAGACCAGATTTGTAGAGATGGAGAAGGAAATCTATAATCTGAGAAGTAGTTGTAATTACTTGCATTTTGATATGTGAAAAACTTTCTCATAATAAACCTTAAGCACAAACATAAAATAGGCTATATTTCAGTATAATTGCATTATAAAGGTCATTTGTGCTAAGTCTAATAGGTCAAGAGTATTCTCATTTCCTGCTTTGCATTCCTGCCTTCATTCAGTTGATTCTGACAATTGGTTCTAATTATATAATGTGTTAGGATAGCATACATGTTTATTATTTAATCTCCATGTATAGTGTACTACTCAGTGTGCTATTTTTTCTTCTGAAAACATTGGATTTTATTATATTGTATTGTTGTAGTGGCTGGGAAAAAAATTCCACAGCTAGCTTGCAGCACTTTATAATATAATAACATTTTTTCCCTTGTAGCTGTTTTGGCAGCTGGAGGTAGTTTAATTTTGATAAGTTTGACATAAAGAATGGAATGTGTTCATATTTGGAGTCCAGAAATATGGAGGGGGGGTTAAAAAATGAGACATTACCTCTTCAGGAACTGTCAAGTTGTTTGTTTGCTTTACCTCCAAAAATTGTTTAATTCTTACTTACTGACATGCAGTATATCATCCAAACACAGTGGTAGTTACATGCTGTCCTTTTAATCACATTGTCAAAAAAAGAGAAAGAAAAAGAAAAACTTTGAGAGAAAGGCAGAGAATACCAGTGGGGAAAAATAGAACTACATGTGTGCAGTTGTGTACAGGTACACACTATCATGCGTGTATGCTGCAAATTTATTAATTCAAAAGATAGGAATCCTCCAGGAGGCAATTATATCTGTGTGGGTAGAAAGTAGATGTGTGTTTAAATACTTGTCCTTCCGGAGAACTGCTGCTGGATTTCAAAAACAGCATGTGCAAAGTTTTTCAAAAGTGATTCTTTCCTATATTAACAACTTCATCATAAGATTCTTTAATGTATTGCATGGAGCTGAACTGTGGAACAATTTGATAGTCAGGTTTTCAGTATTACAGAGAACTTCAGGCAGGAGGGTTGGAAACACAAGAAGTACCAGAAATGTTGTGTTAGAATGAGGCTAGAAAAAAAAGGAAGAGAAAAAAGAGGCTCATAATACATACTCAAACCAAAAAAAAAAAAAACCCTTAACCTATGAAAATAGTGTCCAGTATGTGAAGACTAGGTAAATCCACAAAGGCATTAATTCAGGACATCATATTTCACCCTCCTTGTAAAAGTTCTTCACAGCCCCTTGGAAGGGTTGTTTTGCAGAACCACAAAAGCCACAGGAGGAAGAGACAGACTTGATGAGTATAGGATAATGCTGGCCTTCAAGCTAAGAAGTAGTCCAGATTATCAAGCCAATAATTGAGAACATGGGCAAATCTTAGACTAGAAATTTACATGACCTTTAGAACTGCAGAAAAAAAGTGATATGATATAAAAGACAGGTGGGAGAAGAGTGCATCAGGTTGATTCAACAACTTTCATTTTTAGATAGACAACCCTGTGGCTATCACAGAAGCACATTTGTCACAGAGAAAGGATTGACTGCAGCTCCTTGTCGTGTTTCCATTCAGTGGCAAATCTGTTCTCCTTTTGTTTCTCTTTGTTCTGCACATTGTAACATTACACATACTGAAAATAATGGATGTATGTGTCTATGTGCATGCACATCAGGTATAAAGAAAGGAATGAATTATGAGTTCACTCCAGCCAAATCTGATAACTTTTAAGTCATATCAATTTCAATGAGAGGGTTAAGCATATGCTTAAATATCTTTCCATAAAGTTATGGGGCTTAAAGATATTTATGATAGAATACAATCCAGTGAATATATGTTTAAATACTTAAGTGGGACAAGCTGTCCCTTTTACTGAAATTATTGACAGCCAAAAATACATAATCTCAAACCAGACACATAAGACAAATTAAGGTTATATCAATCATGGGCAGTTATATTATTTTGTTTCACAGTAACAGTTCCTTAATGGTAGTCAATTTTTTTAAATTTATGCTCTGGCTTTTAATTTTAAGTGGGGCTTTGATTGGAAAGAATAGCTGTATCAATTCAAAAGACTCCACATAACCCTGAGGTCTTGCTTTATTCTTCCAGTCATATCTTATTACTTGTCGACTGTTCTCTTAATGCCGGGAAAGCTTTCAGCTCACACTCCTTATCTAATCCATTGCTAGAAAGGTTTGGCACCCTCTGGCTGATGTGGAGGGTTACTTGCACCCCACCCCCATCCCCAAGGCTGTCTTATTACTTCTTTTAATAATTAGCCAGCTGCCTTTGCTCTTACTTCAGTTCATTCCTGGGAGAAATGCAAGGAGGGGGCCTTTGAAGAGGATTCCAAGGTAAAGAGAGGCTAATTTCAGAGATGCTGGGAACTACCGGGAAATAAATGTCTGATGGAGAAATATGAGACGTTAAACCTGGTCTGTTGTTTCCCATTTCAGTGTAACATAGGGGTTTTAATTCCATTGTGAGACCCAGCGTGGTGCAGTAGTTTGAGCATTGGACTATGACCCTGGAGACATGGATTTGATTCCCTGCTTGGCCATGGAAACCCATTGGCTGACCTTGGGCACACCATATACTCTCAACCCCCTGAAACCGCTGTGATAGGATCACCATCAGTCAGAAACAACTTGAAGGCACACAACATCAAATTCCATTGTCTCTAGAACCCCTTGTCTCTAAAAAAGACATGAAACCCTTCTGGTTTCTATGCACATCCATTTCTCTGCGGAGTTACCTTCTTATTGTACAAAACCTCAGCATTGTGTAAAAATATTTGTATAATTCTATTTTTGTATAAATATTCTCATATCCTCAAGATATATGCAGACAGCTTGAGTTCTCTGTCACTTAGAAATACACACAGATTTTGTGTTCTGACAAATAGCTCATGGATGTTCTAAGAAGGTAAACAGTTATGTCAGAATGCAATGTTCTTTTAAATTATTCAGAATTTAGCTTCCTGTTTCTAGTTTTGTTCATAATTTTATCAGTGCTGTATTTCGGATTTCAATTTGGCGACATTTCAAGTTTTAAAAAAAGATGTTGGATTTTTACAAAAAAATCCTGTTTATTGCAAAATATGTGTATTATACGTAAAGAATATATGTATATATGTAAGGAGTACAGGAACATGCAAGCACTATTATCACAGCCATTTCCTGTTTAGAATCATAGAATCATAGAAATGTAGAGTTGGAAGAGACCACAGGGGCCATCCAGTCCAACCCCCTGCCATGCAGGAACACCCTCAAAGCACTCCCAACAGATGGCCATCCAGCCTCTGCTTAAAAACCTCCAAGGAAGGAGACTCCACTACACTCCGAGGCAGCAGATTCCACTGCCAGACAGCCCTGACTGTCAGGAAGTTCTTCCTGAGGTTCAGGTGGAATCTCCTTTCCTGTAGCTTGAATCCATTGCTCCTTGTCCTGGTCTCTGGAGCAGAAAACAAGCCCTCTCCCTCCTCTACATGGCATCCCTTCAAATATTTAAACATGGCTATCATGTCCCCTCTTAACCTTCTCTTCTGTAGACTAAACATACCCAGCTCTCTAAGTCTGTCCTCATAGGGCATTGTTTCCAGGCCTCTCACCATTTTGGTCGCCCTCCTCTGGACTTGCTCCAGCTTGTCAATATCCTTCTTGAATTGGGGTGCCCAGAACTGGACACAGTATTCAAGATGGGGTCTCACCAAAGCAGAGTAGAGTGGTACCAGTACCTCTCTCGATCTAGACACCATACTCCTATTGATGCAGCCAAGAATTGCATTGGCTTTCTTGGCTGCCGCATCACACTGCTGACTCATGTTCAGCTTGTGATCTATGAAGACTCCTAGATCCCTTTCACACGTACTGCTATCCAGCCACGTGTCCCCCATCCTATATTTCTGTATTCCATTTTTTCTACCTAAGTGTAGGACCTTACACTTCTCTCTGTTGAATTTCATTTTGTTCGCCTTGGCCCAGCTCTCCAATCTATCCAGGTCATTTTGAATTTTGATCCTGTCCTCTGGCGTATTAGCAACCCCTCCCAATTTGGTATCATCTGCAAATTTGATGAGCATGCCCTCTATTCCTTCATCCAAGTCGTTCATAAAAATATTGAACAGCACTGGGCCCAGGACAGAACCCTGTGGCACCCCAAGAGTCACTTCTCTCCAGGATGAAAAGCAGCTATTTGTGATCACCCTTTGGGTTCGGTCGGTCAACCAATTACAAATCCAACTAACAGTAGCCCTGTCCAACCCACATTTTACTAGCTTCATTGCAAGAATATCATGGGGAACTTTGTCGAAGGCCTTACTGAAATCGAGATATGCTACATCCACAGCATTCCCTTCATCTGTCAAGCTAGTAACTCTATCATAAAAAGAGATAAGATTAGTCTGGCATGACTTATTTTTGAGAAATTCATGTTGACTTCTCGTGATTACCGCGTTCCTTTCTAAGTGATTAGAAACTGACTGCTTAATGATCTGCTCCAGGATCTTTCCGGGTATTGATGTCAGGCTGACTGGGCGATAATTATTTGGGTCCTCTTTTTCCCCTTCTTGAAGATGGGGACAACATTTGCCCTCTTCCAGTCTGCTGGAACTTCTCCTGTCCTCCAAGATTCCTCAAAGATTATAGCAAGCAGTTCCGAAATGACCTCTGCCAGCTCTTTTAATATCCTAGGATGCAATTCATCTGGCCCTGGAGACTTGAATTCATCCAGTGTGGCCAGGTATTCCTGTACCATCTCTCTACCTATTATGTGCCTCATTTCTCCTGCTTCCTCCCCTGCTCCCCAACCACCAGGTTGAGTGCTTGCATCCTTCTGGGAAAAAACTGATGCAAAGAAGGTGTTAAGTAGCCCTGCCTTTTCTCTTCCCCCTGTGAGTAATTCGCCATCTTCTCTGTGCAACGACCCTATCGTCTCCTTCTTTTTTCTATTGCTGTGGACATATTTAAAAAAGCCCTTTTTATTGTTTTTAATGTCTCTGGCCAGCCTAAGTTCATTCTGTGCTTTAGCTTTTCTGACCTCCTCCCTACATCTCCTAGCTACTTGCTTAAATTCTTCTTTGGTGGTTTCCCCCTTCTTCCATTTCCTATACATGTTTCTCTTAACACTTAGCTCTGCTGAGAGTTCTTTAGTCAACCATTCTGGTTTCTTCAGAGGCCTTCCATTTTTCCTCCTTATTGGCACAGTTTTTGACTGTGCCTTCAGTATCTCCTTTTTAAGGAACTCCCATGCCTCCTGAACTCCTTTCCCTTTCACTGTTCCTGACCACAGGATTCCAGCCAGCAGCTCCCTAAGTTTACAGAAGTCCGCTTTTTTAAAATCTAAGATGAGTGTCTGGCTACCCTTATCTTCTCCTTCCCACTGAATGCCAAATTCCAAGAGGGCATGGTCACTCCCCCCTAAAGATCCTACCACTTCTACCTGATTAACAAGGTCATCCCTGTTGGTCAGGATCAGATCTAGAATATTTGATCCCCTTGTGGCCTCTTCCACCTTCTGGACCATGAAGTTGTCTGCAAGACAAGCAAGAAACTTGCTGGACCTTGCTGTCTTGGCAGAGTTTGACTGCCAGCATATATCCGGGTAATTGAAGTCTCCTATTATTACTGTATCTCTCCTCTTTGAATGTGCAGTCATTTGGTTGAGGAAGGCATCATCCAAGTCCTCAGCCTGGGTTGGAGGTCTGTAGTAAACCCCCACCAGAATATCCCTATTGTTTCTCGCTGCCTTAATTCTTACCCAAATGCTCTCGACCTGACTTTCTGGGTTTAAGTCCTGGATCTCTTCACAGGTGAAAACATCCTTGACATACAAGGCTACTCCTCCTCCTTTCTTGTTTGGTCTACTTTTACAAAAGAGGCTATACCCCTCTATTCCTATATTCCAATCATGAGACTCATCCCACCAAGTCTCAGTGATGCCTATCAAATCGTATTTATTTTGCTGTACTAGGAGTTCAAGTTCGTCCTGCTTGTTTCCCATACATGTGTACATGTGAAGCCACCTAGGATTATTGTATGTATTAATTGATGTAAATAGCTCAGAATGCACAAGAGTATACAAAAGACAAGCACTCCATCCCCATGTGCAGTTATGTTATCTAAATTTCAGTGATGGAAATGACAAAAGAAAGGAAGAGGTGAAGCAAGTAGGCCTAAACCAACTAAACCATTCAAATACTATACATCCTTTCCTAGAATTCAGATATACATTTCTAGTCACTTCTGCTTGTATAAACTTATTCATATATCTCAGTAAAATTTTAAAAAGTATTTCTTTTAAATGTGAACAGTTTTAATAGCAAGCAGATGATGTCACAAGTGCAGCTAGTACCCTAACTCCAGCTCTACTTGCCCAAGTTTTTACATTAGTAGTAGTTACATCAGAAGATATATTCAGATGCACATCCAACTGTAATTAATGCCACCTAGAGAGAGAATGTGTTGTTATTGTTGTGAGCCTTCAAGTCATTTCCAATTTGTGGCAACCTTAAGGTGAACCTATCATGGGATTTTCTTGGCAAGATTTGTTCAGATGGAGTTGTTGCCTTTGCCTTCTTCTGAGGCTGAGAGAATGTGACTTGCTCAAGGTCACCCAATGGGTTTCCATGGCTGAATGGGAATTTGAATTCTGGTCTCCAGAGCTGTAGTCCAGCACTCAAACTATTATACTATGCTTGCTCTTGTGAGAAAATATTCTAATATGCACAGTCTTCAGTTTATGTTTCCAGACACAGATCTGAATGCAGGTGTTGTTTACTCACACTCGTGACTTTCATTTCTGGTACAACTAGCCAAGCATAACGAGCTAGAGTGAAGAATCAGTTTTTGGTATACTCCCTTATTGTTGACCATCTGAGTCCCTCAGTGTTATACTAATATTTGCTTTTCATAGGCATGAGTCGTCTCCTCCTTTCTTCAGTCGTTTGACTGCTTCTTAACAAATCGTTAGGAGCTATAACAAAGTTCCTGGCACAAGGAAGTTTCTAAATAATGATCAGATTCTATTGCATCTTATTTTTAAGGAATTCCAGAGATGTCTACAGTCATTACCTAATCTTGTCACACTTTCAGAGTTCACTGATCATGTGGAAACAACTTCTTTACAATTTGAAGCAGACATTTCAGAGGAAATAAATTGATGACAGAAATGACATAACACATACTGTGATATTTTTCAAAGATATCAAAGTAATACAGAGCTAAATCTTTGATGACTGTTTAAATGACAGGTTTTTTTTATTATTATATTTATTCCAAAACCGTTATTAAAATCACAAAATAACATCTCTTCAAAGATGCAAACAATTTTCAATACATTTCCGTTACAATTGTCCATTTTCTATGTATTTTATACCTCATTATTTACGTTCTATTACTTCCTAGCTTCCCCTAGTATCAATTTTTTCTTGTAACTCTCAAGTTTCTCTTTCATTATCAACCCATCACAATCTTGCCAGCCATCTCTATTCCTTTCCTCTCTTCCATGTCCTTTGTCCTTTCTTTATTGCCAGAACCTTACATTATTTTCTGTTAAGTTCATATCTATGTTACAAGAAAATACTTTTCCACTTGGCGCCATTCTTTTTCATTAAATGACAGTTTTTAAATGTTGGAAAGTTGAACCAGTGACTTGAAAATCTACATGCATTGAAGAAATAATGATTAAATGGGCATCAAAACAGTACAATTGGTAGATGGGGAACATAGCTGGAGAAGGACGCAAAAATTTACATCATCCCAAAACCTTAAAGAAAACTATCTGAAAATGTTTCATAGATGATACCTGAGTCCATCCAAATTAGATAAGATGTATAAAAGAGGACAGAAGGAATGTTGGAAATGTACAAAAGAAGAGGGAATGTTTTACCACATGTGGTGGACATGTACAAAAGCAAAAAGATTTTGGAAGAGTATCAACAAAATCATGTCAGGTATGTTAGAGATCAATATACCACTCTCCCCTAAATTCTGTTGATTGAACATTATCCCAAAAGCAGAACAACTAACCGTGAAAAATAGATGTAAAATAATATTATATATGATTACCTCTGCTAGAATCGTCTATGCAAAATATTGGAAAAGCCGAGCAAATTCCAGAACCTGATGAATGGATCATGAAACTCAATGAGAGGAAAAACTGTGATAAATTATCAAAATCACTTAAGGAAGGAAAAAAGGAGATATATGAAACCAATAACTAGATACCTATAAAGAAGATATGGCGACATTATAATAATGTAAACTTACAAAGGTTGAAACTATTATTGAAAATGGCAGCAGCTGGTCATCATTAGTACTGAATACCCTGATTAAACAGGGAAAGGTGACAAAATACATAAGCAAGAGTGGTCTAACAGGATGGTAAAGTAAGGCAAAAAAATGTACACATGTGTTCAAACTGTATTGTTAATAATGCATAGAACAAACCTAAAAAAGATAAGCAGGAAGCAAACAAAAAATTACTTTTTCTAAACAGAGAAAGTAGTCTATGATAATAAATAAGAAGAAGCGAATTACAACAACAACAAGAAAATCTACATGGATTGAATGCCATTAACATCCTGAAACATGCCCTGTTCATTGTATGAACACAAGTAGGTGATCAACCACTTTACATGTAATCAAGAGTTTGATCACGGCTAAAAGGGTTTAGGACAGTGGTGACTAGTGCCTGAAAATTCTCCTGGGGCAAGGCAGTACAGAAGACTAAACAATTTCAGACCCATTGAGAGCAATAGAGATAGCATTTCTAAATTTGTCGGACATTGACACCACTGCTAACTGCAGTAAACTTGTTCCCTTCCTTATTGTCTTTGGAGGCCCAAAAACATGAACTCAGTAAAAGTGCAGTGATATTAACTTCCTTTACATTTACAAACACCACCGTGGTCTTGCCAAATTAACTGTACACCATTGCTTAATTTGTCAGCAGTACCAAATTAACCTGTGTGAAAGAAATATTAGCGGCAGCAGGATGACAACATTTCTAAATATTTGGGACCTGTTCTGCACACAGCTCTTGCCCCCAACATCACCAGCTTTCTGGGCTGAGGATGAAGGAGGAAGTGTCTACATGCATTATGAAAACTTGGAAGTGTTACATTTTCAGATTATACCTCTTGAATTCCTCATGTTGAGTATTGATGTCCCAACCCTGGAATAAAGAGTCCAGACATGTGAGATTGGGTTAACTAAGGGTTACCTTTATTGAATTTATAATTATTCATTCATTCATTCATTCATTCATTCATTTATGAGACTGTACGAAGCACCTAGGGGAGAACTTGACACGGAACTAGCTGAGGTCAGGTGACATACTGCTGTCCACCCCCTCAGCCTTCCCTTGAGCAAACCACCTGAGCCCCTGGAGCAACCCAGTTGTTTAGGGTTGCTCCCCAGTTGCTCAATAGGGGAAAGTATACACAGGGGTAATTCCAGCCGAAGTCACAGGACCCTTCAGGCAGGAGTTAAATCCCTGTGCCAGTCTCAAGGGGCACTTACTTCACTGCCCCCTAGGACGCATGACTCAGGAGGCAGATTCAGAGACTTAGCCTACACCCTAAGTGGGTGCCCCAAGGTAACCACCAGAGTTGATATTTTGCCCCTTATCTGCCAGGTGAGTGCCTAATTAACAACCACATCTTAGCCAATTTTCCCAATTCCAATCTAGACAGTGTGGAGTAGGCAAAAAACAACAACCTGTGAACGGGGGGGGGGAATCCCTACCCAGCTGTGAAGCAACTTGCTAACACACACTACACTGAGGGAAGGGATGGGTCACGCTGAGAATTCAAAGAGATCATGTGTGAGGTGGGTGAGAATTAAACAAGCTTTTGCCCCACCCTGTCACATGTTGCCTGATGCAATCCGCGCCAGCCAGACATGGGTGGCCTCATCCGGGGAGGGCATCAAACTCCTTGCCTCTACACAGCAACTGCCTCACATGCTCAGGGAGGAATTTAGTTGAGAGTAAGCCAAAGCTTCTGTGCAAGAAGATCTGAGAAAGCAAGCAAAAAACTACCTTTAGTTCTTTTCACGCAGCATGTTAGGACTTTGGAGTGAGGGGATGGGAACATTGCAGAATGGGACTATATACACACACGCAGGTCCCCATTTCTTACTGACTGTTCAGTGCCTTCAGAGGGTACTTCCACAGCTCTTTTCTTCTTGCTGCAGCAACAGATTTTCATTTGCCTAGCCAACTATCATTTGCCAGACTGTTCACTGCTCCTGCTGCCAAATCTCTTCTGTGTGACCCAGTAGGAAAGAGTGAGAAAACGAAATAGGAAGTGGGGGGGGGCGGCACTGGCAGAATCAGCAGGAAAGGAGATTGAGTCTACCAACAGCAAGGAGACTCAGATGGTGGTGGCAACTGCTGCTTCTCTTTGATCCTCAACATCCCAGTCTAACTGGTAAGAAAGAGAGAATGAGGCTGTCATGTTTTAAGGAGAGCCACTGAGGGTGTCTTCCCTGAACATTTTACTCCCTCAAAACCAAGAGCCAAATCTGCTGGTAGCCTTCCAGGGTTAGTTATGAAAGGCTATTTCTTGCTTGTCATTTCTTCTTTTAATCCTTTAATCTCCAATAATTGACTGCTGATTATGTATTTGTTGGGATGCAAGTTCTAATGTTCATTATACTCCAGATCCCAAGAGGATTACAGTGAAGCTGTAGCTGGAATTCACAGCTCTTTCAGATGACGTAATATTGCTCATAGAGATCTAAAGAAACATTTGAAGATGTGTTGGCAAATATTTCTTGAACTGGAAAGCAGATGATTATAGAGATTTGTCTCAGCATTAGAAGGTAGATCTTTAGCAGTATCAAACTTATTGCAAGGTATAAAATTGCAACTTGTTTGGGTCCCATTCGCATTAATAATACATTTAAAACTTTTTATGAAATACTTTATAAATAGAACAGGAAGCAATAATTTGATCGTAGCATTTTCTCAATAGCACAACTACACTTATAAGCAGAGATACTGATGTAAGTTAGGGGAAGTCAGCTAATGGGCCACTCTGGAAATGAAGATATTTTCAGTGGTCTTAAACAAAAATTTAATCTATGAGCACAAAATATTTGCATTTTGTTTTATTTGAAAGGAAAAGGGGGATTGTTTTCATATTGTAAAAAATAAAATAAAATAAAATAAAGATCCTGCACTATATGAAAGAAAGTAAAGTTCTGCCAGGCAAAGCTCCACTCAGTCCCTTTTGTCCTGCATGGAAAACTCACTTTCTTCCTACCTCTCCCAATACTCCCACTCAGCGGGAAGTGGTCATCCAGTGAGCCTTCAGCTGTGTTTCTACAGCAAGATGCCTGTTGGCGAAGACATCCTTCAGGAGCTTCCAGCATTCTCTTATGCAAAGAGCCATATCCTTTTTGCCTGCCCCACACTCTCTCACAGCCACTAAATGGCTATATCAAGGGGAGGCACAGGTGCAAGGAACAATTCTTTATGCAAAGGAGTGTCACTGAATGAAGGAAGTAGTGAATACCTGCTCATATAATGACCACACAGACACACTTTGATATTTAGCTTGCATATGACATCAGCAGAATGCCAGACAGTGATAATTAACCTCTAAATGTTGTTTGAAACTTTAAAATGAAACATGTAACATGTGTCTCTTTAGACACTATCTGCATGTTCCCTGAGAACAAAGACATTAGCCTTTTCATGAACTTCTGAGGCTGATATAACAGCATGGGAGATCAACTATCGTATTATACAAGGCATCCTTCTGGACCGATGTGTATTAGTTCTATCTTGTGATTGGTCTAGTAATTAATGACAGTGTCCCTGTTGTTTTCTTGGAGTTTAGATCTTGGAAATTCTGCTCATTCTAATTCAATCTACAGATTACTTCTAGTTATATTTCATTTCTCTCCAGTAGTGCATCTTCATTCCTAATAACACTGTTTAGAGCATTGCAGTCAAAATGAATTTGTTTTCTTCTGTGAACAATTCATTACTAATGACAACCGATTCAACATATTGGGTTAGAATGGTTATTCAGCCTTCATATTTGTGGATCTTTCATTACAAAAATAGCTTTAGTAAACCTGTCATTGTTGTTGTTAAGTTCCTTCAAGTCAACCTCAACTCACTGAGATCCTGTGAATGCGAGAGCTGTCATAGACCCTCTCAGTTTCAGTCCAGCTGACTTCTTCCTCTATTGTTAAGAGCCAGTTCACAAAAAAAAGTGTCACCTACCCATCTGCATGCACGCATAAACACTTTTCAATCACCACATGGTTGAAATCCATAAGGATCCACCATGCAATATCAAACTTCACAAATGTGCTTCACTTTGGGGAGAGGATTTGCTTTGAGTTGTGTTGTGTTTAGTACTGCTGAATAATAAACTGGAAAATATATGGTGGGTCCAGCAACAATTTGGGAAGGTGAACTTAGCACTTGCTCTACCGTATGCCAGACCATCCTGGTCACTGACAGTGGGTCTTGACATGTCTAATTAACAAAGAACAAAAGATTATTGAAGGTTGAATTGAAATCAGAATTATTTTTCCTGTTCTTTCCCCTAATGTCCCTAGCTTTTTGGCAGTACACTTGCATAAACTGGTGGCAAGATAGGCTGTGAAGAAGACTAGAATTCAGAAGCTGTTGTTTGCCAGTGTGATCATTTTAGAAAAACAAAGATGAACAACCATAAACAAACCAGAAATAAATAATTCCAGGTCTAAAGTTATTCAAAATGAAGGAATGTACCTACTGTGAAAAGCTAAGCAGAGCACAATAAATCAGAGGTTACTTTCTAGGGAGCAATTTTATTTGTGAAATGCTTAAAGTCATGGGATACTTGAAGAAGAGTTAATTGAATGTTTACAGCATGTACGTCCTAGAGATCACATTCAGATATGTCAGTTGATTTTAATTTCCTGGAAATATCATATGGTGTATCATTATGCCCAGTTTTGGTCATTATACTTTTTAAAGAAGAAAAACACTAAAGTAATTTGGAAAGGAGAAAAGATGATGAGAAGGGGCTTAAAATGCATGGCTTGCAGGGGAATTATGAAAAATGAGTATGTTTAGGCTAGACAAAAGGATGTTAAAGGTGAATAACAACCAGGAATTCAAAAGTTCTGTACCAACAGTAAACACAGTTATTTATTCTGTCCAATTTTTTGGTTGGCTTCAAAACTCTTCCTCTTGGTCTTGTTATCATAGATAATTGGATTAGGGAAAATTAATCCCTCATGGCACTGTCTATCCACAGTAGCGAGGCTGTGTGCTCCTGTGAGGCAAGGGGCTATGCTGACAGTAGGAATGATGCTATTAGGGTCTCCCATGTCAGACAGGCTTTTGGTAAGGAGCCAGACTAAGGGCACATCCAGACTGATTAAAAAGACCAGAATCCCAAGTTTTGTTCTTGTTCTTTCCAGTTTTACTTTTGAGATCCATTCATGTTTTATTTTTATCCCAAAGTATCTTCTGTTGGCTTCCAGTATGACTAAAGACTTTTTACATCATGTTCCCAAGTTGATTGACTTTAACTCAGTATAAAATTTGAAAGAACAGGAAAACATCTGGGACTTTTCAGTTAATCTGGATGCACCCTAAATGTGCCAAACAGCTATTGGGCAGCGGTGGCGGCGGCAGCAGCAGCAGTAGTGTGCCTTGGGGGGATGACACTGGTGGAGGATAGAGCAAATGATATTAGTACACTGGCTACTACTTGTTACTACTGCACAGAAGGAGACACCAGAAAACCCTTTTCGAATGTCTTTTACCATGCAAATCCTATGATGACACAATCCAAAATGAAACAAGAGATAGTTCCAGAAGATGAAACTCTTGGGTCAAAAGGTACTCCTTAAGCTTCTAGGGAAGAGCAGAAGACAAGTACGAATAACACTGTGGCTAATGATGCAACTGAACTCAAGCCAAAACAGCGTTACTTGTTGATGTGCTCAGGAGTAGAAGGAAAGTCCAAAGCCACACAATACATTTCATAGGAACATGGAATGTGTGAAGCATGAATCAGGAGAAGTAAGGCATTTTAAAACAAGAAATGGAACATAGAAACATTGTGATACTTGGGTTGAATGAGCTAAAGTGTACAGCAATGGGACATTTTGAGTCAGATAATTGCACAGTGTTTTAATCAGGAAATTAAAACCTAAGAAGAAATGGAATGGCATTAAGGGTGGGGAGAAATATAGCAAAAACAGCCAAGGGATACAATGCAAAATCTGACTGAATAATATCAATGAGACCTTAGGGAAAACTCATCATTATTACCATAATTCAAGTTTATGTTCCAACTACAAAGTCAGAAGAAGAACAAATTGAGAGATCCTATGCTGCAGTCCAGGAGGAAATTGATCACACACCAAAATAGGATTTCTTGTTAATCAAAGATTATTGGAGTGCAAAAGTACGAAACAGAGCAGGACCAGAGGTCACTGGAGAATTTGGCATAGGATCAAGAAACAAAAGCAACTGGTTCAATTTTGAAAGACCAATAATTTTGTTCATTGTCAACACATTCTTCAGGCAACCAAAGAGGTGATTGTATACATGGACGATACACCTGAAGGACAATATAGAAATCAAATAGACTACAGAATTGGAAACAGAAGATGAAAAAGCTCAATTTCTGCAAAAGTAAGATCAGGAGAAGGTTGTGGCATGGACCATGAACTGAACAGATGAGAAGCAAAAGTAAAGGATGATAGAAATAGGTTCAGAGGATAAAGAGTGACAAAGAGAACTATTATAATAATAAATAATCAATACAGTGAAATAGAAGATGACAACAAAAAAGGAAAAACAAGAGACCACTTCCATGAGATCCAATAAATCAAAGGAAAATTTAAACCAAGAATAGGGATGTGCTACAGCCAGCTGGGGGGCACATTACACGACCAAGTTAAATAGATGGTGGAAACAATACACTGAAGAATTGTATAAAAGAGATGAAAGGAGGAGAGATTCATTCCAGGAACAACCACTTGAAGATGAACCTGCAATTTTAAAAAGTGGAAGCTGCGCTATAACAATATGGAGAAATAAATCACCAGAAATAGATGGCGTGCCAATAGGCCCGCTTCAGGTTTTAGAGACAGAACTACTCTAGTTCTAGTTAAAATCTATCAATTAATAGGGAACACAAAACAATGGGCCACAGATTGGAAATGCTCAATTAACATTCCAGTCCTCCAGGAAAGCGGATACCATGGATTGCAGTAATCACAGGACTATTGCATTAATCTCCCATGCAAGCAAAGTGATGCTCAAAATTCTACAATGAAGACTGTTACCATATATAGAGTAAGAAATACCAGATGTCCAGGCTAAGTTCAGGAAAGGAAGAGGCATGAGGGATCATATTGCAACAAAGATTGGATAATGGAGTATACCAAAGAATATCAGAAGAAAATCAGTCTGGGCTTTGTAGGTTATAGCAAAGTCTTTAACTGTGTTGATCATGAAAATCTGTGAATCACTCTTCAAGAAATAAGTATATCACCACATTAGATTATCCTAATATGTGATCTGTAGTCAGGCCAAGAGGCTACTGTTAGAAAAGAGAATGGTTTCCAATTGGCAAGAGGGTCAGGCAAGGCTGCCTTTATCTGTTTAACTCATATGCGAAACATATCAGAGGAAGGAGGTGTGAAAATTGGAGGAAGGAACACCAGCAATTTAAGATATGCAAATGATACCATACTACTAGCAGAAAACAGCAAAGACTTGGAATGATTACTAAAGAAAGTCAAGGAAGAAAGTGCAAAGGCAGGTGTACAGCTGAACATGAAGGGGGGAAAAATGACCACAAATGATTTATATAACTTTAAAGTAGATGATGTAGACAACAAAATAGTTGAGAAGTTGAGAAGTCAAACTTGTGGCGAGTCCTATACACACAACTTGATGTAAACCGTAACAAGAAAACTTAAATAATTGCAGTTTGGCAAATTAGTGTGGGTGAGAATAATCCTGTAATCCCAAGTACTCAAAGTATAAGGATTGTGCTGTTCCAAATTTTAGTAAAGTTTGGTTTTCATTGTGAAAGTTACCATGTCTGAATGTATGAAAATGTTTATGAAAACCTTCCTTCCTTATACTTTTTGACACATCCATCATTCATCAATCTGATGTATCTGCTTGTTGGCTGGGGAAATAAAGCTAAACTTGATCAGTGAGGCAAGGTGGATCATTCTTGTTTACACTGCAATTCACCTATAAATGTGGATCCCATTGGAAACAATACAGTCCGCATCCAAAGTGGACATTATTCTTCCGTACCACATCACTTTCAGGATGGACGCTTAGATATACTTAGATACTAAGTGTATACTTAGATACACTTAGACTAGTTGGATCCAGTCTCTTCTTTCAAATATGCTGGGTGTTCCCCCTGCTTTCCTTTTTCACTGATCGCATGTCACAACCAGTCTCATGCAACATTTCAGAAGTGGATTTACACCTATTTCCACTGGACCTTTTTTGATTATTAATCAGGAATCATACTCAAAGTACTAAACTGCTTTAGCAATATAACACTCATTAAGCATTAGGATACTTTTGTTTTAGTGCCAGCATTTCTTTTCCCCTTCATCTCTGTTGAATCTGTGCCCCGGAAGGAACAGATGTGTTTATTGGCAGCGGCCATCTTAGTTAATTCCGAGAACGTAGAAATACTCAAGGCAAGTACAGATACATTCATTTCAGAAAGTACTGAGTTAATTTAAATAGGAATTAATATAGGAATATAGGGAATAGGAATGAAAGGTCTTTGGAAATGCCAGGAGCTCCCAGGAAATACTTTGGGATGGTGAAGGCAGACATATATTCTCTATTATTATTATTATTATTATTATTATTATTATTATTATTATTATTATTATTATTATTATTATTATTTTAGTCTGTTTGAATTACTTTTAAGCAATCCCATGTCCTCACTTGGCAATGTACAAAACTAGACATTAAAAATATTAAAATTATACTTCTAAATATATAGTCAAATAAACACAGACCTCACAGCCAATGAGCAGTAGCCAGAAACTGAAACAATATATATCACAAAGGTAACATAAGAAGTGAATCAGGGCAGTAACCCAGAGGGATGTATTCATTGTGTTGCTTCTATTGTAGTGTGTTCCATTGAACAAGGTATTCCTTCCATGAGATTCTGCCATCAAAAGGCTAAGTTAGTTAATTTTTATTAGCTTCAATTTAATTGAATTTTGAAAGAGAGCTCTGATTACAAATGCAGTACAGGAAAAACATAAGAGGAATGCATTACACAGCTATCCAAACAGATGTATTAGTTCCAATCTTCCCCTCCATTGTGCAGGAAATTGTAGCTATCTGTTTGGTAAAGGGAGATAAATATACTTATTGGAGTATTAATGTTTACTCAAGAAGGTATGTGGCTAGCTCCTACAAAAGGCTAAATATGGATATAGGCTTTGCATTCTCTGAGTGGAAATTAGCCTGCTGAATTTCAGCAAAGTTGTAAAAACAAAATTAAAAAAACATATCCTTAGCTCTGTTCTCTTGGTATAGCAACAGAGTATCAAAATGATTTTAAGTCTCACCAGCCTAAGCTGATTTTCTGCAGGGCACAGCATTTGAGTAAGTGAAGTCAGTCTATTTAGGAATATATACCAGTATTTAGATTTATATGCATCTCAAAAGTTTAACAAGTTATTTAATAGGGATGGGATGAATCCAGAATTTTCCAAATCTGGATCCCAATCTGAATCCCTGGAAGGTTCTAGGAATCCACAAATCTCACAAATCTCGAATCTTTCTAATCCTTTTTTAAGAAAGGGTTTAAAAAGCAAGGGAAGGAAGGATAATCTTGGGCAGACACACTCTCTCAGCCTTAGCAAAAGCCTAGGCAAAGGCAAACCTCCCTCTGAAGAAATCTGGTCGGGATAATTGTCATAGTTTTGCCTCAGGATCTCCCCAGATTGAAAATGACATGAAGGCCCTTTCTACACAAACAGGAAAATGTGGATTAATCCCACATTTTCCTGCCTGTGTAAACAGGGCCACATACTGCAGTACAGAGATAATCCAGGTCAAAACTGGATTTTCTTTGCACAGCTCTTTATGGCATCCTGGGGTTTGTAGTTTGATGATGCACCAGCACACTTTGGCAGAGAAGGCTGTGACACCTTGTAAAACTACAAACGCCAGAATTGTGTATGAAAGAACTTTGCAAGGGAGCTATGCAAAGGAATCTTTCAGCTGTCCTTGAAATCTCAAGAAGACTGTACCTTGCAGCCAATCAGGCCTTTAGCGGGCCCTGGAGGCACCAATTTTTAAAAACAATTTCTCCTTTCTGCTACATGTGGTTTGTCATGTGGCTCATCAGAAACCATGAGAGACATTTCACTTATCCTATTCTAGCTATAGGTTTACAACCAGACACTGGTCTTGTGAAAGGAACATTGGCCTACATGTGGCAATCACTGGATGAGATTGTGTGACCTTGCCCTCTGCCCCACTACTTCTGATGGGGCTCAGACCCATTGAGCCCAACATTTCTACATGCCATTGATTTTCAGCATGGAAAATAGTGCTGAACTTAAAAATTAAATGTTCAGTTTAAATATATTAGAATAGAATCCCAGATGTAATTTGAGAAATTGTTAGCAAAGGCCATTATTACTGCAAGGGAAAAACTCACTTCCTTTCCATCTCCCTTTGTGTGTTTAGTCTCCCAGGTTTTCTGGTGTCCCAGTCTCCCAGGTTTTCAGGCATCCCCATCTCCAACAAACTATTTGGTTGGTGGATTTGAAAGAGTCAGTTTGCCTATTTTAGCACAGGGATTCGGATCAGCAAATCTCGAATCCTTGCCAAAGATTCAAGGATTTGCAGATTCGGTTGGCCCATCCCTATTATTTAACACTGGATTGTCCCATCACACACTTTTCTCATTTATTATTTGTATAACCCTGAAAAAGCATTCTGTGGAAACAAAGATATTTTCAGGGAAGGTTTTATAGAGACAATGTATTTAAAATATAAAACATCTATCTACTTGGGTGCCTGGTAGGCCACCTCCAAACAAAAGCGACGAAAGCAGTTTTACTTAGGTAAGCATTCATACGCAGACATAATATAGATAGATGATGTGAATGTGAGGTTCTGTGGCCTAAGGAAATCTCCATAAGAAGTAAAAAGAGATGGAACTTTTGGATAGATGGTACAGCTGCAATACAAGAAGTACCTGAGGGAAAGGATATTAAGGAGCAGCAGACCAACTTGCATAGTGATACGAGCTTGATGTAGTCTTGTGCAACTGTATGACCACTATGTTTTCTCTATTCAGATAAGGAGTTTTGTGTGACAAGCTAGTGTCACTTCCAATCTTGTGCAAACATTGTGCTCAATATCGTGTGATTGTCGTCAGGAAATATAATGTGAAACAGCTCTCCCATCTTCTCCAGTTTATGAAAATAAAACCATTTGATATGTTGAAAAATATTTCCTGTCCTTTCAGATCACTTTGCTTTAACTTCATCTGCCTGTCTCTTCTTATACTCTGCCATATCTCAGGTCTCTCCTTCCCAAGTAACTACAGAAGACAACGGGGGGCAGGAGGAATGAAGGCTCTTAATTGTACTGTATATAACACAGGCGCCTGAGGCTATAGCAAAACCACTTCAACTGTGCAGCTGGAACCCCAAAATCTAATAACTGGACCAGCAAATGTGTGTAACCCAGATGAAAGGAAACCCTGAAAATATGTAATTTAGAGTACTTTTTTGCACAGCATGCCATTTTCAGTATACTGACCCCATAATAGTGGATCACTTTTTTTTCTTAAATGAAACACACTGGAGTATCTGATAGAATGGTGCCTAATCTTTTTCCAGAGATATTCACTTGACTAGTGTATGATTGTGTTAGTACAGGTAAGATATACATTTTTCACATCTAAGTAAGGAAGTGATAATCCATTCTGTTACTTTATGACAGAGAATGTTGTTGTTTTTTTGTTTTGTTTTTTAATGGTGGCTAGAAAATGACACCTCATCTTGAACCTGCCATGTAAATCAAAAGCTTCACTTTACTTCGCATTGCTTAGTGACAGGGCTGGTTCTGAGCATGGACTAAATGTAATATTTTCATGCTTTGAATTCTTAATTAGTACTTAATCTTCTTGCATAAATATATGGAAGAACTCTTTGTCCAAAGAATACAGAGCGGTATTTTAATTCTGTAGCAACCCTGTAAGGAATCTACAGCTTCAGAGCCACTGGTTAGCTTTACATATGCTGCTAAACCATAACACTGTGCATGAGCTTTGGACTCACCTGCTTCCCTTTCTCCTCCCACTGTGCATGTTGGAATTGTCGTTAACTATCATCGAGTCAATCTTGACTTATGGCAACCCTGTGAAAGAGAGACCTCCATGCCATTCTGTCCACTATAGCCCTGCTCAGGTCTTGCAGATTCAGCAATGTGTCTTCCTTGATTCTCTCCAACTGTAATGTGGTCTTTCCCTTTCCCTACTACCATCTACCTTACCAAGCATTATTGTCTTCTCTAGTCTTCTCTAGTCTAGTCTTCTCTAGAAAGTCATGTCTTCTCATGATGGCCAAAGTATGACAGCCTTAGTTTAGTCATGTTGGCTTTAGCTCAAGGACACATTTATTTGCTCTAGGACACATTTGTTTGTCTTTTTAGCAGGTCAGGGTATTTGTAGAACTCTTCTCCAGCACCAACTTTTCAATGAGTTGATTTTCTTCCTGTTAGCTTTCTTCTCTGTCCAGCTTTCATAATCATACATAGAAATCTGAAGTATGATGGCATGGACAATCCTGACTTTGGTATTCAATTATATGTCTTTGCACTTGATTATCTTGTCTAGTTCATTCATAGCTGCCTTTCCAAGTCTTCTGATTTCTTGACTGCAGTCTCTATTCTGATCAATAACTGAGCCAAGATATGGAAAATCTTGAACTATTTCAATGTCTTCATCATCTGTTTCAAGGTTAAAATAATCATTGTTTTTGTTTTCTTAAGGTTCAACTGTAAACCCGCCTTTACATTTTCTGCCTTGACTTTCTCCAGTAATAATTCCAAGACCTTGCTATTTTCTGGTACTATTATGGTGTCATCTGCATATCTTAGATGTTCCTTCCTCCAAGTTTCAAGCCTCCTTTCTCTGAATCTAATCCTGCTTTACATATTACATTCAGCATGCAAGTTAAACAGATAGGGTGATAAAATGCAGCCTTGCCTGACCTCCTTGCCACTTGGAAACCATTCCATTTCTCTATATTCCGCCCTATCAGTAGGATCTTGTCCTGCATGCAGGTTATGCTTCAGGACAATCAAATGTTGTGGCACACCCATTTCTTTAATAGCAATTCATAGTTTCTCATAATGTATACAATCAAAGGCCTGCCTATAGTCTAGGAAGCACAGCATGATGTCATGGTTTTAGTGTTGGACCCTGGAGCCCAGGGTTTGATTCCCAACTCAACCTTTGAAAACCCAGTGGACGCATCACATGCTTTCCTCCCCAGAAAACCACATGATATATTCACGTTAGGGTTGCCATAAGTTGCAAACAACTTGAAGGCACACAACAACAACAACAGCAACAACAACAACAACAAAACATAGGCTAATTCCTATTCCTAATTCCTAATTAATCTCCTTCCTTTTTTTATCTTAAAACGTTTTTCTTCTTTTGTGAAGTTCCTCACAGATCTGAGGACTATACAAAAAAATTTCCCTGACGAACAAAGTCAATTGTGAATCAAGAGTTTTGTTTCAGAAACTAACAGCAGTTTCATTTTAAATCTTCTCCCAAGTCATATACTGCTTTTCCAAGTAAAAGTGAACAGAACTAATTGTGGTAAGCACTTTGGGAATCATTTTTAATATTAATTTTTCAGCATTTTAAAATATTTTAAGACAATGCTTAATATTTAATTTTGGAATATTTTAGGAGAATATTTTTAAAAAGGAAAACATTATTCAACCATTCTATAAGTTCTAGTCATCTATTTTGTTCTTTTAAGTACAAAATTCTGCAGTAGGAGCTCATGTAAAAACATTATTCTCTCCAGTTAAAAAGGAAAAAAAATTACCTGAAAACAAACGAACTAATGAACTGGAATATCTGGATAGCTAGCAGCCTGCATTCTTGCCAGCACTATAGAGGGAGTAAAATTCTAGGAGGAGTTGTGAACGATCTTGGATGGCTTCTGTGGGAAAATATTTTGGTAGGTTGATGGCATCGCTTTTCTTAAATATGCTGCTGCATTTCTTAAAGACTTGAGCTGCTTATTATTTGAGTTCTCTGTCATGATGAAAAACTTTAATTTACTTGAGGTCACCAAAGAAGGGGAGTAAGAGGAGGCAAGTTGAACTCTAGATAATTCCTGGCTGCTTATGCCCTTGGCTAAACAGTAAAGTTGCTGAGAGGCTTCTGTGCCAAAAAAATGTTTCTGTAGAAATTAACTTCTTTTGATTTAAGAAAAGCAGACCCATCATCCTTTTGGTTTGTTTGTTTGATCTTGGATCAGCTTAACATCTTTAAGAGTATTAGTACTGTTTTTTCAGGCATCTGTACTCCAAGTAAATGCAACTAGGGTTGATAGCTCTAACAGCAAGATTACAATGTGTTCTTATCCCAGCTGTCAGGGCAATGTGGCCAAGGCAATAATTTAAGTATTAATGTATTGATTGAAAGTATTAGTTCATGGTTTAGGCTTTCTTTCAGCTAATTTTAGACTGCATATGAGAGAGGCATGCTGTCTTCATGAAATCATGGCTAAGGAATGCAGAACAATGAGACAAGATTAGGTTTTCTTTCTCCTCGTTAGTTGGGCAGCAGTTTGCCCTTACAGAGTGCACTTTAATTGTATACGTCCTGAAGGACATCTACACATTTGCAAATGCAAAAATGACTTGATATAGATAATAGGCCATGACTAGATAGGAATTCTGGGAATTGCAGTCCAAAAAGGTAATTACTTCAGGTTCTGAAGTCGATCCTGCCTAGGCCATTCCCTCCACTTCCATCTTGATCTGGATAAAAGCAATGCCTGTTTGGGCCTCAGTGTTGACATTGCGCCAGTCACATTTTCTTTTCTTTTTTCTTTTAACTATTGTACAATGTGGGTGAGTGATGGTGTGCATTTGTAACAAAAAATTGATGGGTCAATGCTTTAACTATGCATGCTGGTGCTGATCCAGATCTAGAGTACCAATGTATTCAGGTACATATTATATGTTCAACATAATGTATCATTTGATCCTCAGATCCTCAGATGTAGCAACCTTGCAAGTAAACTTCCAAAATCTATTTCCAAACCCATCCCCTAAAATAATTGTCAAGCAGAAAGGGGAATGTCAGAACTGCACCCACAGCTCACTCAGTGTGTTCAGCCTAGCTATAGTGTTGGCATAAAACCCCTCCTTCACTTCCTGGAGCCTTTGTTTTTTCAACAGATTTCTCCTGTATTTCCAGTTTAGTTCTGAAGACCAAGATAAATTCCCCTGCAGATTGGAGATCAAGGTTTAGAATGCTTTATAGCATTCATTCTTTGGATGCCACCGTGAAGTATTGGTTGGCTGTTTTTATTTAACAAATGAGGGATATGCGTTTGGGGGACAGCATGTTACCCAAGGCCACCCAATGAGTCCACAACTAAGCTGGGATTTATACTGAGATGTGGGATCACCCTGACTCTTCTTATGGCCTTTGACTGTTAATGTTTAAGCAGTTTTGTTTGGTTGTTCAGTAGAAAATGCAGTCACGTTGTATTTTATTAGAGAAGCAAGGGAGAAATTTTTATAGAGGATTTACTTAAGTTACATGTGAATGAGAAATTGTGATGTCAAGGGAACAAATAATTTTCTTCATTTTAACAAGCTTAATAGATGAAAGACTTGGAGACTCTGTTTGTCTTTGTATATTTGGTGATAAAATCTGATGGCAAGAAAAAATAAAATAGAATAATTGTTTGATTCTTACATGTTGATTGCACTTGCTGATTATAGTACCATCCATGTATACGTCTAAGTATATGGAACTATTTGCATAGCTGATAGCATATCATCAATTACAATCTACATTTCAGTTTCCCAGTTTTCCAGTGATAGTTTACTTCTACGTGTATAATATTACCATGTCCTTCCCTCCTTCCTTCCTTCCTTCCTTCCTTCCTTCCTTCCTTCCTTCCTTTTTTTCTTCCTTTGGTGGAATGCCTGCTTTTCAAATGCTGCTGCTGCTGCTGCTGTTAAGTACCATCAAATCAATTTCAGCTTATGGCAACCTTATTGATGCGAAACATCCAGACCACAAAAAGCGCCACTCAGGTCTTGCAGATTCAGGGACATGTCTTCCTTAATTGAGTCTATCCATCTGAAATGCAGTCTTCCTCTTTTCCTGTTGCCTTCTACCTGGCCAAGCATTATTGTCTTTTCTGTTGAGTCATATCTTCTCACAATATGGCCAACATACAATAGCCTCAGTTTACTCATCTTGGCTTCTAAGAAGAGTTCAGACTTGATTTGCTCTAGGACCCATTTGTTTGTCTTTTTAGCAGTCCAGGGTATCTGTAGAATGCTTCTCCAGCAGCAACTTTTGAACGAGTTGATTTTCTTCCTGTTATCTTTCTTAACTGTCTAGCTTTCATAATCATACATAGAAATCTGAAATATGATGGCATGGACAATCCTGCTCATAGTACTGTATCATTTGCATGTCTTTGTTACTGATGTTCTTTCCTCTAATTTTCATGCCTCTTTCCTTCAAGTCCAATCCAGCTTTATGCACAATACATTCAGCATAAAAGTTAAACAGATAGCCTGGCCTGACCCCATTGTGAATTGGAAACCATTCTATTTCTCCATATTCTGGCCTTTTGTCCAGAGTACAGATTACACATCAAGACAATAAAATGTTGTGGCATACCCATTTCTTTAACAACAGTCCATATTTTTTTATGTCATACACAATCAAAGGCTTTGCTATAGTCTATAAAGTGCTGCCCTATTTTCTTCTAAAATTCTTTGGTGAATTCCCTTATGCAATGTATATTTGCAATATGATTTCTTCTGTCCCTTTCTTTTCTGAACCCAACTTGGACATCTGGCATTACTTGTTCCATATATAATAAAACTCTTTGTTGTAAAACATTGAAAATCATTTCTCTTGCATGAGAGACTAATACAATAGTTCAGTGTTTACTGCAATCCATGGTCCTCTTTCTATGCAGACTGGAATGTATATTGAGCATTTTCAATTTATGGGCTGTTGTTTTGTGTTCCATATTTGTTGGCAGATTTTTGTTAGAATTTCTATGAATTCTGTCCTCATGGCTTGAAACAGCTCTATTGGTACATCAAGTATTCTTGTGATTTATTTCTCTCAAAACCTTTAAGTGCAGCTTCTACTTCACCTTCTAAAATTAAAGTTTCATCTTCAACTGGTGCTTCCTTAAATGAATCTTGCATCCTTTCATCTTTTATATAGTTCTTCACTGTACTGTTTCATTGTCTTTTTATTTCTGTTCAGTCAAGTAGTGTGTTCTCCTGCTGGTTGCAGAGCATACCCACTCTTTGTTTAAGTTTTCTATTGATTTCTTGGATCTTGATGAAACAATTTCTTATTTTTGCTTTTTTTGTCATCTTTTTATTTTTCCTCTGCATTGTTTATGATAGTAGTTCTCTCTGTCCCTGCACACAAGGTGCTGAACATTTGCATTCAGGGTTCTGACCCTATTCTGTCACCTTTAATTTTGTTTCTCACCAAATGAGAGTTCTCTCTTTTTTTGGCTGCAGATAGTGCTTCAGTTCAGAGTTCTTCTGACTCCCGGTCAATTAGGCTTAATAGTGTGAATCTATTTCTTACATTATCTTTAAATTCTAAATAGATGTTCTTCAGGTTACATTTTGGTATTTTGGTTTTATATTTAGATTTCTTCTTTAGTCTTAACTCTAATTTTTGATATTAGTAGTTCATAGCCTGTGCCATAATTTGCTCCTGGTTTTGTTTTTGAAGGGAGAATACAGCTTCTCCATCTTTTGCTTCCAGTTATATAGCCTATTTGATTTCTGTATTGGCCATGAGATTATCTTCTAGTATATAGGTGTCAATAGTTACCTGAATAATGTGCTTGCAATGAACAAAATGTTAGCCTCACAAAATTCAATAAATCATTCTCCTGCTTAGTTTCTTCATCCTAGGCCAATTTCTCCTACACCAATTTGGTAGTGCTCTGTTTCCTACTTTAGTGTTCTAATTTCATGTGTTTTCATGTTGTATCAGTTTTTTTCTGGTCTCCAGCACAGAGAATTTTTTCCTCTATAACTGGACTATAAACTTATATCGTGATTATATTGATCGGTTTCCCCTGAAGTTTTAGTGATATTCTTCTTCTTATATCCCTTGATTCCTTTTGTTAAATATCTCCTCCTTATTAATGTCGCCCCATTTCTTTTTAAATTTTTCATTTCCTGAGTAAAACTCTTTGTAATTTTCTGACTGAAAATGTCCCATTCCTGTTCACTCTAGCTCACTCACCCCACGAATTTATGTTGCATTTCTTGTTTTATAGTTTCTAGTTTCCCATGATTTATGGTTCTCACATTCCATGTTCCTAAAATATGTGTTGCACAAGTCCAGACATTCTTTTCACCTCCAAGCACACCAGCAGGTTGAATGTCCTTCGGCTTAAGTCCAGTTACACCATTAGACAGAGCACTAATAATACTTGTTCTCCGTGTTCTTCCCAGGTAGCTAGCTGAGTGCCTTCTGACCTAGCAGTCTAATTTTCTGGCACTATCTCTCTTGTTTCATTTTCTATTTTCTCATCTTAGGTTTACCCGTGCCTCCTTCTATACAGTACTAATAAGTATTAGAGAAAGTTGCCACTGCTGTTGTTTCTGAGAGATCCTCTGCCAGTCTTACCCACCACTACTGCTGCTGGCCAGTAGTTGTTTGGTACATTTGGTCTGGATCCTCAGGAAAATCTTGCCTGGCATGGGAGATCCTACCAGCAGTAGTGCATAGCCTTTTATCTCACAGGACCACACAATCCCAGTACCACAGAAAATTATTCTTGATGCCCCTTGAATTCCTGATGCTCTCTAAAAATCTGTTCAAGAACAGCCTTAGAACAGTAGACATATCATTACAGGCTGTAGGTAGGCATTGCTGAGAAGTTAATAGTCTATTTTCCACCTCACAAGAGCATTCAGCTTGAGAATGCCCATGCCACTAGGATAGACACAGAAATAAAAGCAACCTAATGTGCAGACAGATTGAAGAATTATAGTGTAAAGGGTAGATGTTGAATGCTTCGCGCACACACACACACACACACACACACACACAATATAAAGCCTGGTATAAAGTGTGCATAAAAGCTCTGTGGTTCTCCAACTGAGAGTAGGTTATTGACAGATAGAAGGATGATGAGCCAATGTGAAGATCAAAAGCTAGGTCTTATCTTTGAGGTTAGACTTTACTTGCATTCTTAAGCATGGTGAATCACAGGGCTCTTACAAGTGAATAACACCTAAGAATGACATTCAGCTCTGAATGTTGTATTTGCATAGTCCATGAACTTTGTTTCTGAACTATGAACCCTTCTCCCATGTTGATGGTAAAAAAAGCCTCATACTGCTCCACAGAATTTTAAAATCTTAGTCATAAATGCTATATTTTTACTTCAGAAGTGGTGGTTGTTGCTGTTTCAATAAGCAGAGAAAGGCAGGTTATTTTTCTCCTGAGTTAATAAAATAGCACTGTTTGCAAAATTCCAGAAAAATTGCATCATTTGTAGAAAAGGTTCTTTTTTCTTCTTCTTCTGGTGCTCTTATCAGTCATCTAGTTTTACAGGAAAACCCCAGATCATCAAATAAGAGGTAAGAGGGATTTCAAGGAGAAAAAAATTATTTCTCTGCTCAGAGATTTAACTGGAAAAATTATATATATTCTTTTTAAATGTGCATGTCTCAAAAATCAATTTTCTGAGTTAGCAGTGAATATCTCAAATAGGATGAGATTCTATGACCTATTGTACCTGTTTTTTAAGCATTTCTTTTGTTGTTCTTTTTCATTTATTATTAATCTGCTTGTCTATTTACTAGTTCTAAAAACTTATATCCCACATGTTTTTCAACAGGAAAGAAGAGGTAAAATGGTAGTAAGGAAGGAAATGGCAAAGCCTCTCTAAACAAATCTTGCCAATCTTGCCTCTAAACAAATCTTGCCAAATCATAATAGGGTGACCTTAGGGTCACCATAAGTCAGAAGCAACTTGAAGGCACACAACAACAAACAACAAATATAACATATACATAAAGTAAAATCAAAATGAAAACACAGAACATAAAAATAGAAGAAAATTGCTCTTTTAAAAAAATATAACTGCCCATTTAAATTGATATTATCTTGCTTACTAAGGAACAGATTTGCCTCCTTAGATTTATTTCATTTTTAAATTATAGATTTCTTATTACCTGCCTTTCCACAGGTCAAGGCAGTATGCTTTAAAATTAGGACTTAAATAAATCAAATATTGAAACAAGGAGGATCCTACCGAACCTAACCATAGAAACTTCATGATTCTTCTCTTGGGCCTACCACTTATAGAAGCATGGGGTGACATGATGTTTTTTGAAGGCTGCTGACAGACTGCTGGAACTTCCTACCAAGAGCAGTTGTTCTGGCTTGCTTGATGTTGTCCTTCCACCCTCTGAATGGAAAATCTTGCTGTTGTGTCTAATGACTACTGTATTTCTTTGACTGGCTAAACACAGTCCCAGGACTGATAGTACCACAGACTGTGCGTGTTGTGTTCTCATGGCTCCATCAACTGGGAGCTGTAGGCCTGGTAGAACCACAAGAGCAGCAAGACAGATGAGGACAACTTTGTTACTGCTTTACATACTTGCATACATACATACTTTACATACTTTACTGCTTTACATACTTGCATACATACTTGCATACATACTTCCACTGCTGTCTTTGTGAATACTTTGATATGACAAACATCTTAGGTACCTTAACACATATCCAGATGTTATCAGATAATTGGTATCTATTCTCACTCCAGGTTTAGGTCACCCTATCTCCCCCATCCTGCCATACTATCCCAGAAATAAAAGAACAGAAGGAAGAATGGATTATTCCCTAAACCAAATTTCAGGAACTTTGGGCTATCCAAGTGTTTTGAACTATAACTCTCATAATCCCTTTCCATTGGCCATTCTAGCTGAGCCTCATGAAAGTTAACATCCAAAATACAGGTATAGGAAGGCAAGTGAGAAAGCATCAACATTAAATTATTCTCTAATAAGAGAAAGAAAGAAAGACACTTATGTTGAAATGAGGACTGTTTTTTTTTTAAAAAAAAAACACAAGTCAGTTAATTTTAAATTGGCAGATAAATGTACATTCTATGTCTATGCTACATTCTATGACTTACGGTGAGAAATTGCATCCATTCTTTTTACATTTCCACGCCATCCCCGTTTTGAGCCTTGGAAAGGCAAAAACAATAGCATATACTTAAAGAAGTTCCATTTCTCACACACCCTGGCAAAATCATTTTTCTACTTTTTTCCTTCTTTTTCCCTCTCTTAGAATCTTTTTCTTTATCTTGCTGATTTCCACACTGATTCCAGCAAAAGTACCAGAGTTAAGACTTCAAAATTCAGTTTCCTGGGACAGATGTGAGGCCTCTATGTCATATCTGATGTGGAACATAGGAGGAGTATCTGGATGCAAAATAAACTACCACCACCACCTTTCGAGCTGTTATTGCTGCTTGTTACCTAAATCTTGTAATTCCCAGTTTTGGGAGATTTCTTTTTTTTAAAAAAGAGCAAGTAGTTGTTTTTCAAAAATTCAAGGACACTAGGTCAAAAATCAGTAATAAAGAACTAATAAAGAATGTGTTGGCTGGCTCTTTAGCACTGTGGGTGGTTTTCTCAATAACATAATCCATAACTAAATTCTGGAGAAATATTAATCCTGAAATTCTAATTTAAGTCAATCCTCTTCATTTAAAAATTAATTGAATTGTCACCACTTTTGTTTTTCAAACTTAATTCATAAATTAAATTGATTTTCTTACCTCCTATCACTGCTAAAATATTTGAGAAAAGCTTGATTCAAGCCTTAATTGTTTGTAAATGGGATCCAAACACTTAATGAGGACAAAGATACAAATATTCTAGAAACACCAGTTCCCCAAGTATTTGCCACAACTACTTGTGTTGTTACACAAATAGTTGGCAATATCTGGTGAGCTGGGAGGTTGCCTCTTTGCACTAAGAAGGGAAATTTTCTCCTGCTTTCTCCCCTTTTACTTCTGACCACAGCTCTCCTCAGCCCTGACTTCTTTTCCATTGAGCATGGGACCAGTCAACACTAACTTACCTCCACTCCTTCTAGACTGACCATATTTATTTCCCCTGCTTTCTCCAAGCAATACTTCCCTGTAAGCAAAGTTAATGATCTCAGAATTGAAATCATTGTGTTTAAAATTTTGTCTTGTTACTTTTCAGAAACAGTATAAATATTCAAAATTAGATTGGATTGGGGGTAAGAGGGACGATTGCTAATCTAGAGAAACAAACCATAAACAAAAAACAAAAAGGTTGCATTGTACTTTGTATGCATGGAAACAAAATCTTGAAAATCTACTGCTGAATGTCAACCATGTTTTTATGCTCTCTCCCATCAATCCTTGTGTCTGTGAAGTCATCTGAAGTTACGATACCTAAACAAAGGACTTGCAAATTAATCTATTGTCAGGGAAATCCATAGAAGTATATTGTTGTTTATGGGAGTCTGAGAATTTCTAATAGCATCCATCATGGTTTTCAAGAAATTTTGCTGACTGCTGCAGAATTCTCTTTGTGCTTTCCCTCATTGATCTTTGTGATATGGACTAAATGTGTATCCAGCATGCTGCCTAATACTGTAGCTCAGGGGTGGACAGTCTCAATTACTAGGGCCGCATGTGGTCCAAAAGCCGGTGTCACGGATTCTTCAACCTAATTTGAAAGGCCCTCTGCAAATGGCAATCTTCTGCCGGGATAATCTGTCCCTTCTCTCACAACCTACCAAGTAGGGAAGAAGTGAGTGCAAGAAGGGGTGGCAGAGAGAGTGGGAGTGGGGAGGAAGAACATAGTGGTCTGCTTACTTTGGGTTCTGGTCCCTTCAGCAGTAACTTCAGCCTTGCACACTGCTGTCCTGTGCCTTCAGCCTGCTTTAGTCCCAGGTAAAATTACTTTTTCAGCTCATTCATTCTCTCTCTTACTCAGTCCCTTGAATACTTATAATTGTTTATATACAATTTTATAATTGTTTATAAAATAGAATTATTTTTATATCTTATTTCTGAACAAATATGAAAATAGAAAGACATTATGTGTGTTTTCAATAAACCACAACTTTTCTGCGTTTATGATTCATTTGCCATTTTATATATGACTGTGTCTGGCTAGCTGCCTATTATGTCACTACGAAACGAGATCATTGTTCCAAAACACCACATCTGTGCTTTGAATTCACATCTATTCCAAGAAGATATGCCTTGAAGGTTAATACTTTTTGGGTTAAGTGAAGACCAAGTCTAACCACATGTTCAACATAATCTGTTTTTCTATTCAGCATTTGGTATCTCCCTGAAAAATGTATAATACAACTAAAGAACTTGGAAGGCAAATTCAAGCCATCATTTTATGCTCCAAATTTGAAAAACAGCTTAATCACTTACATGTTTTTAGGAGAATAAGAAAGATCAAAATTAAATTTGTTGTGATTGCTTGCAAACTGTCCTGTAGAGGGCAGCCTGAAGAGTAACAGTAATAATGCCGCTATACAGAAAAAAAATCAATTAACAACTTACGTATCTTTTCTTTATGTCAGTCTAAAAAAGACACTTTCAAGTCAGCATCAAATTTCCAGTTCAGTGTTTCATGTTATATTGGGTAGCATTGGATGACCACATACATTACTTAGTTTTTTGTATCCCACCTTCTCCTCAGTGCAGGACCCGAGGTGACATAACAATAAATTAAGAAAGTATATCTGAAACTCGTTTGATATAAAAGCTTTTAAAATTAAATAAAGAATTCTGTTAAAACACTACATTACAATAATTGAAAAGCACATTGAAACATAGAAAAAAGGATAACACACCCCACTGAAAGACTTCTACCTGTTAGTTCTACCCTAAAGGACTGCCAAAATAAAAAGTGTTTGACAAGTGGTGGAAAGAGAGCAGATGGGGGGCAACCAGATCTCCTGATGGGAAGGAATTCTACAACTTGGAGGTAGCCAAAAAGGTTCTCTTCTATGTCCTCAGCAAACATACCCAAGATGGTGGTAGGATGGAGAGAAATCCTTTCCTTGAAGGTCTTAAAATGCAAATACATATTGAAATTGTTGTAGTTAGTACTTCCAGATCAAAAGAAGAATGCAATTATCACATTTTTGATTAATAAAAAAAATATACATTTCTTATACAGAGAGGGCAAAGCATCATTGAGGTAGTCAGCATCTATTCCCCACTAAGAGGATACTCCTCTGAAAAAGAGCAAATAAAATAGGTACTGGATGTAGATTTTAAAGATGGAAAAATGATTTAATAACAACTGATCATGGCACTCCAAGAATAGAAACATAAGCTTTTCGCATAATCTTTGTATGTTACTTGTTATCTCTTACATTTGGATAAAAATGTAGTCAAATCCAAATATATTAATAAAATCAATTTTATCTTGCCAATAATTGATTGAGCTCCTTTCCTAAACTGTGTATTTGTTTTGAAGTACAGAATATATGTACAGAAATGTTGTCCTCTAAGAACTGTTTTGAGTATTTCAAATGTTTTTGAAAAAAATGCTACCTCAAAGTCTGAAATTACTAGTGTTTTTAAAATGTTGATTCTTTTCCAGGCAATCCCATCTTGCCTGCTTTAGGCATCTGTTTTTCCAGTCTGAGATTTTGGGATTCTTTTTATATTAGTTTTGTAGCAGTGGGAGGGTTGTAAAGATCACTTATGACAACCAATTCCAACTTGAGAATAACACTAAACTTAAAAAAAAAGAAAGAAACCAAGCCACAGTATACATTTCCTTACTATGTTTGAGACAAACGATACTACTAAAACCTGGTTCAGTTGTCCCATAATTTTTATCCATTATCATCAGCACTTATAATTTCCTTTTCATACTGATCACATCACCAGTACTGCAGTTAGTTAAGTAAATACCACATCTGAAAGTAAATGTGCCATTTTATAGATCTGACAACAGAATTCATGGAACTATCAGGATAGATAAAACTAACAGTGTTTATAAGCAGAACAGTACATAGTTCACAGCATGGAAACTATCATGTATCTTGAGCATTCCTGTTCCCACTTTTTAAATGCAGAACAGAAATCTAATCTTCTGCCAGTCCTAGTTCCTGACTGAACATAAGTAAGTTGTGTTTTCCCAGGTTGTGAACCCAGAGAAATAACAGTGATTAGTAGTGAGAAGATGGAGAAGTAGTGAGTAGACCCAGAGCAAATCCTGCAAAGATCATTTTATTGCCCTCTCCTCCCCAGTAGTTTCTCTACTCCAAAAAGCCTCTAGCAAGGGATCCTCCTAAATGGATGAACTGTGGTACAGGCCACTAAGGGGAAGAGCGGGATTTCCAAACATTGAGTGGGATCTTCCATAAGCAAGCAGTATCTGCAGTATCTGTGTAAACTTACTGTGATGCTATGAAAGCTAATGGGTTGGGTTTGGAAAAGTTAAGTTTTGGACTACAACTCCCAAAATCCCTTAGGCACCATGATACTGTTGGCTCTGGAATTCTGGATACTGTAGTCCAAAAGAAGTAACTTTTTAAGTTGATTTAGCACAAACCTAATATCCTTACAGGTTTTTTTTTTCCTTCTCCTGTCATGTTTACTTTGAAATAATTAAGACATAGGTTTACCTTTCCAGTGTACCATGTTCCAGCTCATCATCCCCACCTATATATGTCAGAACAGATTGTCTAATTTTTATTAACACGCAAGACAATTTAGAAAATCAATTACATGTTCCTCCCAGATTGCAAATGCTTGGACGGTAGTTGGGTATGTTCACATATGCACTAGCAAGGCACATCAGATAATCAGAAACAGTTAGTCTTTTCTATGTGTTGGATGAATTTAGTAATTGTGGGAGATTTGTATTCCTCAAACACGTGGCATTAGACTATATGAATAGTTCTATGAGTATAACAAGACTTACCACTTACCAATCTCCCTCTATATGACAGATTTCTCATTTAAGGGATGTACAAAATATATTTTCCTGTGTTGTAATGCCTAACGGCAATACCTTGTTTTCTTTTGGGGGTTTCAGATAAATTCTCCTTACTTCAAGATGTCATAAACTGCTGTCAGAACCAGGGGTAAAGGTATTTGCTTTTCAGAGATAATCCTGCCCACATCCTTTAGAATTTTCCTTTCCCCTGATTTCCTCAAGAGTCACTTCACCAACACTGCATGTTCTCTCAGGCTCTCACTTTGAGTGGAATTACACAAGCTGATTTATTTATATACCCCAATCCCCCAAATTGTGGAAGTAGACTCAGGTGGGGTAACAGTATAGGAAAAGAGTGTTATAGTCCCTTTCTCTTAGTGCTGTGATCTACATCTCATTCAAAACAACAACAATGGCATATATTATTTTGAATAACTGACTGTTGATTCCTTGCCATTTTGCCTGGTTATGCTGTAAGAAGATCCTTTATGTTGTACCTTGTTTTTCTCCTTGTGATATACAGCTTAGCTCATGTAATAATAATGAAACTATTTGTTCTTCTGATACTGAAGGAATACACATGGCTTGTTGTTTTCTAATAGTTAATGTAGCCATTATTGTCTTTCCACTTTTCTAGGCCAAATCATTCCTATCCACCATCTACTCTATGTCCCTTTCCACATGACAACACTCTTCTGTATTGTTGCACTGCAACTCTGGGTCTGGAAGGGAGCACATCAACAATGCTCTCCTCCGCACCTGCTTGCTTCTTGCAGAAGAGAATGGGATAGCCCTACCCCTTCCTTCTGCAGTGCAACCCGGCACTTGCCATTGCTGCAGTAGGGCAGAAAGCGTTGCAGTGCGCGACTGCAGCTTCCACACAACGGGTTAGTACAGGAGTGCCACATGATGAGAAGTGTAAAACGGATTTTTCTTCCATTTTTCAAATACCACGTGAGTGCAATGCTTCGTGCCGGGATGGCAGCAGGATGGCGATGACGTCATGCAGAAGCACGACCTGCTGACTGTTGCCATCCCATGGAAGAAGTGGCTCAGCATCGTCATGCGGAAAGGGCCTAAATCTGTTGTCAGAATAGAATAGCAGTTCTGTTTCCCCTTCTTTGCCTGCTTATCACCTATTACCAATAACCAGGAGCATTTGCAGCAAACCAGTATATCACAAACTCTCTTTTGATCCTTGGCCTAATTGCCCTGGAGCCATTGGCAGTAGGCTGTTTTGGAAGAGTCCCTTCTTTTTATTTGGTGCTATGATATTTTCATTCCTTTCCCTTGCCATATTAAAGATATATGTTGTGCACTTTCTACAGTATTTAGAGCATTCCCCTCTATTTCTCTATATCGAGTTTTAACTAGAGCGAAAAATTCAAATTATGCCAATCTTAACTTGTGTGCTGAGAGAACAATGAATGTAGAGGGAGAGAGGGTGCACAAGATGGGTGAGGTGTTTCTCTTCAAATTTTCCTCTCTAATTTGAGGAGGGGCATTTCTAGGCAAGACTGGTGGGAAGACTTACATACTTCTCAGTGGAATGTTAAAATGAAAGGCCAATTAGAATTATGCTAGAAATGTTCAGCTGTCAAGTAATTTACTTGTTATGTGTTCGTGGATACATTAAAGATGTGAAGGTCTGGGGAAAAATGGAGAGGGCTATTTTTTTCTGATGCTTTTTTTCTGGGAAAAGATGAAAAGGGATTATGGAATATTTTCTTTTAAAATGATGAATAAAATGTTTTAGACTAGATATTTGCGTTTTTATTGCCCCAAAATCATTTCCTAAAACAATTTAAGAAGACTTTTAGGTAAGACTATGTACAGTACCAAATCATTATCATCCCTATCTTGAATTCTTTTTGTCAATTCATTTTATAGAAACATTTTGTCCGCTTAACACTATGGAGAACTATGTGCCTCAAAATGGCAAAACTAAAGAGGTTCATTATAGTTCAGGTGTCATAGTTCAGGACCTAGTAACTTCATTTGTAGATTTTTTTTAAAAAAAGTTCAGTTTGCAGTTATACACAGAATAAACTGTATTTCTCATATATCAAACATGATAACATTGTGCCAAACTTGAATTTTATGTTCCTAAAGTACAAGAATGACTTTCCCTACAAAAGTAGAGTGTTTAATGTTAGAGAGGTTCTTTTTCTGCCTAATTTTAATGAGAATTCCATTTCCCCCCCCTGAAAACTGCAGAGGAAAAACAGTGGGGGTTTTCCCCCATAGTTTCAAAATGTCTAGAAATTTTCATATGTGGGACACACAAATAAAATTACTTTGCACTATCAGAGTATAATTTGGTTTCAGCTGTCTATTAAGTATGTTATTATTGCAGTAGCATCACAGGTAATACTCAAGGAAGTAATTCTTCATGCAAGTTTATTTCTTCTGGGAAAACATTTTAGGCTGAGATTGCATTTGTATTGTTATTACTATTCTATGAGTACTAAATAGCATCTTGGCAATGAGATGTCTTCAGAAAGGATTTAGCTGAAAGAGCCTTAAACCGACTGCAGACTTTTACTAATTCAGCACTTATCCTCATGGCTTCATAGTTGTTAACGATTTACTTTCTTGGTTCTTTTGACATACTGTCCTTGAAGTGTGGATGGTTTCCAAAAATCCTGTGCCACATCTTATTTTATTTTTCAGTTCTTCTTTGCAAGCAATCTGAGGCACAAATGAATCTGTTTAAAGTTTAGAGTGCAGCAAAACAAATTGGAGTAGCAGATGGTTTGCGTCTTTTCCTTTCAGTGTATGTGAAGTTATGGGTCCATGAAGAACAATATGGTCTTTCACTTCATCATGGGTATATATGCACAGTGTGATTATCAGCTTACAATTGCAAGACCTTAACGTTTAGTTCATTCTTTTCTTAGATGAGCACTATGCCAGGATTGCCTACAAGACCTTGCTTCTATGATATTGACCTCGACCCTGAAACAGAACAAGTTAAGGGGTTGTTTTGAACAAAAGTACAAGCAAAAGCATGGTTTTAGGTAAGTTCATGTTGCTCATGTTGAAAAATGTTCAGTGTTTGCAGCTTGATCTTAATCAGACTCATTCTCAGACAGACTCTTTTCTCTTTCCTGATATCATTTGGCTATCTTTCATTATATATAAAATTATAGCTTTGAAATATATAATCATATGACTTATGGTATCTTTTGTCATATCATGCTGTTTTCTTTCATTGTATATTAAAATGTTCAAAAATTGTTACACCAAACTGAATTTATTTGGTGATAACAAATTTCGATTGCTTTTTAAAATCCAAAAAGGACTTACAATTCCTTCTTAAACTGAATTGGCTAAGTGCCTATTGCTCTGGAAATGAAGTAGGGCCACCTGGCCCAAAAGTAAAATAACAAAGTCTGTACTCTTGGGCAAGTGCCTAGGTATACACACACACACACACACACACACACACGTATGTGAACTTGTAAATGAAAAGGAAAAAGGGAAAATTACAAACAAAAATCACCAGAAAAGGGCCTATGAGTTTCCATGATATAGAGAATGTTGATAGCTGCTGAGCCTGTAGAAAGAAATTCTAGGCTAACTCACTTCATTACCCTGAGGAGGACATTTCTAAGTTCTCATCAGGCAAAATCTAGTCTTTACTGTTTGGTTGGGGAAAGAAGGAACACATTGCTGTCTAGTCATGTTTCTGTGAGCAGTTCTTGTTTCCAGTCCATTTCTTCTTTCTTCTGGTGGTGGGGGACAGAAGCCAAAACAAAATTAGGCACTGGGTAGACTGTGTTAGTTGATCAGTAAAATTAATGGTTAAGAGCTGTTGAGACCAAACTATTAATTGAGGCATTGGAAAAAAAATGGAAAGTTGGTTTCAGAGGTATAGCTATAGAGGAGTGGGGAGGTCATTGCCTTCCCCCAATATGAATTCTGTCTGACCCATGAAATTTTCATTCACTCCCCAATTTTCTGGCATTGCACTCATTTAAAATTGCAGTTAAGCACTTAGAAAAAGAATTTAGGCATCCAAATAAAAAGGGTAGGCAAAGTTACCATGGGAATGTTATTACATCAAATAGAAGAGCCCTAGGTGTGAATGATTTCTAGTATTTCACTCTCTGTAATGCTAGAAGCTGCTAGAATGCTAGAAGTTTGGGGACTGAAAGAAAATTTCATTTGAGGGGAAGAATTCTTACTAGAGGGGCAAGTAGCTACATTGCAGATGAGAGCAGGAACTGCTGTGCCGTGCCCTCCCATCTTAATGTAAGCATTCTAAAGAGAACTTAGGCTGAGCAAATATATGTTGTTAATTTTAAAACATCAAGAGAACTTAGGCTGAGCAAATATATGTTGTTAATTTTAAAACAAACAAACAAAAACAAACAAACAGACTTCCCAGGAATATATTTGCTTCTCCACCCTCACATTTCCACTATCTTTGGGCAAGGCTTTAACTCAGTGGTACAGCCTCTTATTTTGTGTGGAAAGGTGGGGAGAATTCCCAGGAGAGTATCTGGCAATGCAAATACTATTGAGCAAGATGAACTTGCAGCTTCTTACTTTTTAGGAAGAAAGAAAGAAAGAACAACTCTTTCTTCTGTTTCCCATGCTCCAGATCACCCTTACAGGGAAAATAAGAAGGAAAAAGGTGTCCTTTATGTCTTCTCCCAATCCTCCCAAGAATCATGAACACAATCACCCTATAAAATTGTTTAGGCCGTAAGCTGTGGCTCATCCGGAGTCACTCAGTGAGTTTCACAGATATAAGAGGATTTGAAACTGGGTCCCCTGAATTCAACAGTGCATCATATCAGCATATTGTTTGATCAGTTCCCTTGTTTCTGAACACTGCTCTCCCACATCATTCTTCCTGTGTGTGTTCTTCAACTTCTGCCACACTCTTGATAGGATCTTGATTGGCTTGCCAGCCAAAAGTATATAGGCCCTTCTGTTCAAAGAAGGCTAGATCCCTCTTTTAACTCAGCTTTCATCCACTTTACATTCTGTTTATCTTTGTAACAATAGCACACAACATTCCTCCTGTTCCTCACACCAATACAAATGTGACAGCTCTTCCTGTCCCTCACACTTACACAAATATTTTCAAGTCAAACTGATATTGCACTTCCTCTCCTAAAACTTGCTGGCATCTTGTCATTTAGCAAGTAGAATATTCATGAACACAGCATAACAACTGCAATAATATGACTCTGAGACAGACAGCTCCAAACACATCAAGTCATTTGCATTTATTCCTCATTAATGCTGTGTGGATATGCATATGTCTCTCTCTCTCTCTCTCTCTCTCTCTGTGTATGTGTGTGTGTGCAAAAAGAAAAAATGGAAGAGTGGTGGGGGAAACATTGAAGGAGTACAAATGGATGAGGACTACATTGGATGGACACACCCATGCACATCCCCATAAAATTCTATAAATGAGGCAGAAAGGATTGCACAATAAAATGCTTTTGTGGAAGCACCTTGGATAAATGCTTAGGGGAGTTTGCAGTTTTTCTCATAAAAAAATATAAAAATACTATAACTCCCATTTGTGGGATTTTTTTTCCCGTCAAGGATTTTTCTAAAGTTTCGCCAGAATCCTTGATGTCTTTGTAGATAGATTTTTTTCCCTTAGTTATCAGGTTTGGTTTGGTTTTTTACTTTATTTATTGATTTTAAATTCAGTACCACCATAGAACTTACAATATAATAACACATTATAGTATTTTTCTATAACAATCCCCCTTCCCAGAGAAAGGTGGCATATAAATATAATAAAAAAAACAAATAAAGTAGTTAATAACACATTTATGTTTGCTTTGCAAAAAGTCCTGTGAGTTATTTTCAAAAGATGTAAGGATGCAGTCATATCCCCTTAGAATCAACTGCAAAATAGCCATGGGCTTAAATGTCTCTGAGCTGTACATAAACAACGTTAACAAATCTGCAAAGCAGTTACTTAAGAGAGACCTCAACTAGCTGCATTTGGCTATTGCAGTGAACCATTTTTCATTACCTAGCCATATCTCACTGGTCATAATTAGCTGTTATGTACTATCTCAATACCAGCATCCACAATCCCAAGCACAAAGGCTTCTTTTTTCATGCAGTGTTTCAGAAACTGAAATTATACTTCTGCTTTTCAATATATTTGTCTTGTTTACATCTGAAACATGCCTCATTCTGTAGACTCTGGGCAACAATAGGGTGGATGGATTGAAGGAGGGAGAATTTAGCTTAAAGCCAAATTAAAGCAGCTAAAACTTTAATGCTCTACTGAGTTGCCCGCCAATTAAAAACACATCAGGATGCTTGAACTTTGATGTACTTCAGGGAAAAGGGAATTCCCCAGCTGCTGAGACTACATATCCACAGCTTTCACTGTTATGGATTGAGTGTACAGTTGGTAAGCTTCTGAGAGTAATGATAATCAGTCTTAGAAAAAGCAGTGAGATGCAAAAGCAGAGGAAGTGCCCCTAACAAGAAGCAGGCCATTTGACTTAGGACATAAACAACACTCTGAATCTCAGCCCAGAATGTAAAAGAGATCCAGCACAGATTCTGAAGAACTGGTGCCCCCAGAATTTTTGCTCCCTGCTACTACCCCATCCCCACCCCCAAAAGAGGGGACTACACTGTCTACAACTGTATCACTCTGAAGCTGACAGAAGCTGACAGCTTCCTTCCCATGAGCTTACAAAATTACACCCAAAATGTCTACCTCTGACAAAAAGGAACATTTCACAGTGGTATAGAGTTGCCAGAAGAAATGTTGTACCACTTACATAGCAGCAGAACTGAAGAGTAGATTGCATTTACTTGGTAGTTGTAATGAGGTGATACACCCTCTCTGCTGCTGTTTCTAAGCAATGGAACCTCCACCATAAATAACAAGAAGGCTTATGCACATTCACCTGGCAAGTTTCCTCAGAAATTACTGTTGAAGCATCTGTTACTAGGATCTGTTGATGGAGTCTGTTCCTGCCTCTACCATTCATAGAGGAGTCTGTGATGGAGAAAAAAAATAAGAAGAATTGGATCTTAGCTGGAATTCTACCAACATTCTACTCCGCAGCAGTGGTGATCTAAAATAATTGGTCTATACGTACATTTAAATTTACCCTTTAAATACAGCATAAGCTGAGATGATGGCAGTCACAACTAATTCAATTATGAACTTGGCATTGTTATATTGACAATAATATGAAAGGGAGACTACAGTTTTCTTCCCTAAGCAGTGTTAACAGAGAAATCTGTTCTGTGGTTATATAGTGGTTATATAGTGGGATCTGCATCATTGTGTCAAATATTATTGTATCACATGGAATAGGAATTTGTCCTCCAAGCAAAATCTTTCTAATTGTAATATTTTCGAAAATTTGCAGTTTGACATCCTTTTTTAAAGGTGGCTCAGTCTTTTTGGCTTTAAAAAAGAGCCAAAAAAGGACAGATTTGTTTATTCAAGCAATGAAAGTGTGAGCTCTTAAAATACTTTATTTTCCCCTTTTCTCTATTTCTAGACTTCTGAAAATACAAATGATAGCTTCCATGTTTCCTGGAGTAGGAGACAACCATGAAGAATGCCTACAACTTACAACAAGTCTTTAGAAGAATACTAGAATAGACCAAAAAAGAAAAATAAGCTCACCTCTGAAGCCTTTTTGTAATGAAAAACCAAAGCAAGGACAACAGCAGGAACAATACTGACTAATTTATTCTCAGGCAGAGTGTAAAGGAATGTCCTGCAAGGCATGCAATTGCCTGTACATGGTTCACTCCAAAAGGTGTGCAGAAGAGGAAGATCGAAAGAAAGCGTATAAACTGTTTTCTATTTCAGCTAGGAAACCTAATTAGTACTCTCCTCTCTGTCAGTTTAAAAAATTTAATACTAAAAGTATATTTCTGCTTGATCAAATGTAATGCATTTTAATAGTGTACAGTGATGTTTCTTGCTGTTAGCAGCTGAAGCACTGAATAACATTAGTTGGAAATGTCTGAGGGATCAGTCAGCGTTACCTTGGGCACTGCTGGAGGGTGGAGTGGGGGAGAGGAGCTAGGATTTCAAATGAGGGATCTCATTTCAAAAATCAGCCAAAGAATGCTATAAAAGTTGAACATCCTACTGCTGTTCCTGCCACCCCACCATCAAGAAACAGCTGTAAATGCTCATAACTTCATGTGTTCATCACTATTGCTGTTTGCCAAATAAGTTGCCATGAGCTGTTGACTCTGACTCTCCAAAATATCTCAAATATCTCCGAAATATCTCCTTTCTTTTTCACAGTAAATAGAAATCACAATACTTCATCTGCAAGCCTCTAAATTCTTTTTTCAGCCTTAACCTATACAGGAGTTTCTGTGGCTCCTAAGAAGAGATTTGGCTTTTGTTTGGATACTAGTTTAAACTGGACGTTTGAAACATGAGGATGGATACATGTACAGACATAGTACATAATATACAAGCTTTTTAAGGCCCACTGAAATCAATGTAATGATGCACTGCATTATATAGTGTTTTGCTGAACTGGAGCCAAAAGCACTCATATCTATATTTATAGATATATAATGTATTTATTTCTCCAATTCAGCTGCTGGTACTGGTAGTCCAACTGAGTTCTTTCCCATGTTATGAAAATGAAAGCATACTCAGGCAAGAGGTATTTCAATCCTTTCCTGTACAATAACCTTCACCACCACCAAACTTCCTCTGATTGCAAATACTTAAGAAAAGGCCAGGACTGTAGTGGTGGTATGACCCAAAATGAGGCAGAGAAGTTACCTCAATGTGCTGCCTCTGCCCAGTTCCAAACAATTTCCTCATCCTACCATGTCCCCATCCCCATCTCAAGTCTTTTCCTAAGAGTTTCCTGACTACAAGGAGTATCTTATAGGGGGTATAGGGCAACAGCAGTAGAGAGGAAGGGATGAGAAATACCCTTTGCTGAGTGAACCTCCAGCACAGCATGGATGCCATGGCTGGCCTCCTGTTTGTGAGTTACAATGCCATAAGTCATTATTGTGCCTGTCAGTATTCACTGCTGACCGCACAGTGATCAAAATCTCACCCAACCCACCTTTTCACAGTGGTAGCCTCAAACCCAGCCATCTCCTGTCTAGTGTGAAACTGAAGGGAGCAACAGAGCAATGGTATCATCTGCAAGAACCTCTCAAGGACCCGCAAGGTTGCTGCAGATGCCTGCCACTGTGTGTCTAGCTATTAAAAAAATAGCTAGATGCTTGTTTGATTAAAAAAATAGCTAGATACTTTCTCACCTCTCTACCAACCAGGAAGTGGCAGGGTTCAGGGGGCTGCATCTGAAAAAAGATGGGGGGTTGGATGGGAGGCTATTGTAGCTAAGTCTCATAGCTGTATCTCCAGATGCAGAATCTTGGCCAATATTTTATTTTTGGCATTATAATCACCTACTACAAATTTTTGTATCTTTTGGTGGGGAAACCATTTTTCTGAATTGACATCAGATTTCCATTGATATGGATATACTAACTGTGTTCATAAATAGCATAACTAGTGTTAAACCATAACCTAGCACTGTGGTGAAAACTCTTCAGCTACATAGGGCTCTTGGGGGGGGGCATGTAGCTCTTGGCCCCCTGAACTCAATTTTAAAAAAAAAAATCATCTGAAAGACACTCTGCTGCTGAAAAATAGATTCCAGAAAACGCATTTTGCTGTTCACCACCCCACACCCTGAAACAACAGCAAATAGCTCTGGAGATGGCACTTTGGGTCACTGGCTTGGGGGATCAGAGGATCCACAAAGACCCTCTGTGCACCCCTGGGGTGTGCCGATCCAGATTTAGCACTATGAACACAAACAAAAATGAGAGTGTTCCTTCTCCTCTCATATGATCAGGAGGAAGAATAAGCCAGGATTCCAACCTGAAATTGTGGCTTAAAATAAACCCTCTTTTAAAAACCAGCCAAAGACATAACCAAGAGTTTGTTCTTAATTTGTCTTCCAAGTGACTGAAGTTTTTCTTAGACCATGACTATTTATTTCCATATAATCAGAAGCCATAAATCTGCTAAACTGGAAATGAATTCTGGTTTAGTCTTTTTCCCATGGAAAGAGAAAGCAGGGAGGACCATGTAAGTTTGAGGCATCAAGTAGCCTCCTTTCTGTTTGCTTATGAGTGTAGCACTAAATCATGATCAGCACAAATGTCACAAATCTCAAAATGTCACCAGACTGGGGCATGCATCTGCCAGGGGCCCACCACAGGATGTTAACAAGTCACCTCACCTCCCATTTTTTTAGCTTCTTTATTTTTTACCTTTTTATTTTTACCTATACCTCCATGTGCTAAAATGATTTGACTGCTTGGATGTTCATTCACTTTGTCATAATTTATTTGATTAGAACATGGTAGTACATGGAGAAAGTAATAGCCTACTCATTTAGTCAATTCTTGTTCAAAACAATTGGGTTAATTGCAGCAGATTTTTGTTAAAAATGGTGACACATTGCTTGGTCATGTGGTCACATATCATAGAAGTGTCATTCTAAACTCAAATTTATTTCAAATTGTCAGTGGTATGTCAGATGAATGTATAACATATATAAGCAACCTTTAATGTTTTTAATATTAATATCCTAATAGGATAATAGGATTAGTACTTTAGTATGCTTAATAAGCTGCTGCTGCTGCTGCTGCTATTATTATTATTATTATTATTATTATTATTATTATTATTATTATTAATTATTCAAGCACCCTTCTGTCAGTTCTGTAAATTAAAAAAATAATAATCCCTCTGCTATCCATTTGCTTCCCAGGTGACCAAGGCAGTCTACTAAATCCTAGCTGTTCCCCGTCTTCACCCACTAACTATTTCTTCATACAAGCAAAATACAGAGAATCTGGACTATGAGATTTAAGATCCACATGCCTAAAGAGCATAAAAAGGCTGCATTCTTAAATACATATGACTTAACTAAAGAATAAAACCTTACTAAATACAGTAGGAATTACATTTTTCTGAAAAAAAATCAGTACCGTCAGGACGTCAAGTTATTGGCTGCTCTCCTAGACCCAGTTTCTTAGAAATAAGTCTCACTGAACTCAGTGGGACTTACCTTTCACTAGAGATGGGTATGACGTCATAATAAAATCACTTTTGATGTCACTGATTACCCTAAAAAGACTAGAATGTAGACTGCCTGCAAAACTAAAATTCTCTAGGTTTCCCAGGAAAAAATCCAATATATTTTGGCTACAGATCCATCATGACTAGCTTGCTCACAAACTATGCTTAGTTTCCCAGATATTTTTTTTATTCTAGCTTTTTTGCAGGGCTCATATCACTTTCAGCTGGATATAATTTTTCTGTATTCTTTTGTTCCTTTTTGAGAGATACAGATTCAAGCACAAGGGACATAAAGTAGAAAAGCAGGCTGTCCATTTAGAAGCATTTGGAAATGAGAAAAATGTCTGCTGCAGTGAAGCTGGATAATTGCACAATGCTGGATCACCGTCTATTCGTTTATGTAACAAATCAGTTAAATTCAAATATTTCGACAAGTGTGGTCATAATAGCAACTCCCAGATCAGTAATCCAAAGTGCAGTGTATTATATATAAACGTTCAAATGTGTGTGAGTTGATACGCATTTGTGAGAGGGTTTTTCATTTTCATGGAAAAGATCAAATATTTATTCACAAAGTAAACATTTTTTCATTTGAAAGGTTTAAAAGACATTTGGAATAAGTTAACTTGCATAAGCTGTCACAGAATAAAGGACTTGGCAAAAAAAGAGGAAGTAGCAACTTGTGAGTCTTAAAAAGCAGAGATGAACAGAACTGTGCAATGTGGACAGAGGACAAAATGTTCATTAATAATATAATTTATAGGAGCTTTTAAAGAAACATTTCCTGAACACAAGCCACAATAACTCATTTATAAATACAATTTCCCTTCAGATATCCAATTTTCCATTCAGCTTCTGTTGTGCCTAGTGTTGCCAAAATAGCAATAAGGGACAGTTGCAATTCATGACATGCGGGTCTGATGATCAGGAAGCAGCTATTAACAAGTTTGTGCTCTACCTGAATACCAAATTAATGTGTTGATTTCAGTTTAATTAATTTAATGTATTTTTCACATTCATAAGTCATATGATAGACACTTTTCTTTGTGAAGGGCTATACCCAAAATGATGGGTTGAGGGGGGCATCGTCTTTGGTCTATATAAAAGGAAACGCTAACCTCTCAAATAAGGGACACTCCTTACTATAAGGGATACCTAGCAATCCCAACTGCACCTTACAGACCATTAAAGGTGTATTGTCTTTTAATAGATAAAAACTGCAAAGCAAGCACACATAGATTAGCTAAAGAGTTAAGAGTAAGGGATAGGAAAGAGGGAACTTAATTCTGATTGTAGCTCTGTTAATCTCTGAGCTGAACTCAAGCACATGTATCATACAATCATAGACTCATAGACTCATAGAATCATAGATCTGCAAGAAACCACAAGGGCCATCCAGGCCATCCCCATGCCATGTAGGAATATACAATCAAAGCATTCCCAACTGATGACCATCCAGCCTCTGTTTAAAAAGCTTCAAAGAAGCAGATTCCATAATATTTCAAGGCAACATATTCCACTGTCAAACTGTTCTTACCATCAGGAAGTCCTTCCTAATGTTTAGATGGAATATCTTTTCCTGAGGTTTGAAGCCATTGCTCTGTGTCCTAGTCTCTGGAGCACCAGAAAACAGGCTTGTTCCATCCTCCATATGACAGCCATTCAAATAGTTAAACATAGCTATCATGTCTGGTCTTAACTTCTCTTCTCCAGGCTAAACATAATTAGCTCCCTAAGCCACTCCTCGTAGGACATGGTTTCCAGGCCTTTTTATCGTTTTGGTAGCCCTCCTCCAGACATGTTCAGCTTGTCAATATCCCTCTTGAATTGTGGTACCCAGAACTGGACACAGGATTCCAGGTGGAATCTGACAAAAGCAGAACAGAGTGATACTACCACTTCCCTTGACCTAGACACTATATTCCTATTGATGCAGCCCAGAATGCCATTGGGGTTTTGTTTTTGTTTTCAGCTGTCTCATCACAATGCTGGCTCATGTTCATCTTCTGATCTACTAAGACTTCTAGATCCTTTTCACATGTACTGTGGTTAAGCTAGGTGTCACTCAGATCTGTCATTTCAATTTTTTTCTGCCCAATTGTGGCATCTTATACTTCTCCCTGTTGAAATTCATTTTGTTAGTTTTAGCCCAGCTTTCTGATCTGTTAAGGTCATTTTGAATTTGAATCCTGTCTTCTGGGGTGTTAGCTACCCCTCCTAATTAGGTATCATCTGCAGATTTGATAAGAATGCCCTCTGCACCCCATCCAAATAATTGATAAAGATGTTGAATAACATTTGGCCCGAGACAGAACCCTGTGAAGAGGAGCCATTGGTGAGCACCTAACAGAAGCATTGTCTAGTCCAGATTTTACTAGCTTGTTTGCAAGGATGTCATGGTGGACCTTGTCAAATGCCTTCCTGAAATCAAGACATGCTATATCTACAGCATTCCCTTATGCATCAGCTTTAACTTCTCCCCTTTGAGAGCTGGGAGAATCTTTTGAAACAATGTACCTGTATCATGCTGTGATCATGGGTGTTGAGCTGCTATATTCTCCAGGTATATTCCTCTTCATAACCAGGAGCAATGTCTGCCTCTAAAAATAAAAGAATGGTTTCTGCATGTTCTGCATGTCCTTAGGTATGCAGATATATGGATGCTGCATATATAGAATGAAGGTAGAGAATAATGATCACAAAGCAGGTGAACTGCCATAGCCAAAGCTCTACTGGACTCATGTTGGCAGGGGAAAAGGAATGGCAAAGTGGGTGCTTGGTTTTTTGTTTTGCGTTTTTAAAAAACATTTATGGCAGTTCCACATAAATTTCCCCTTGAGCTGGAGCCTTATCTGGTGTCTGGAAAGGCTTTGGGTCCGTGAAGCATATTTTTAAAATCTTGATGGATATGTTGGGCTGATTAGGGAAAGAAAATACCAAAATAAAAACCATGTAACAACAGAAAGGCATTTAGGGTCAAACATCAGGACAGGCCAAAGAAGGTATGAACAAAACAGGCTACATCTAAAACCTGAAGAATAACAAATCAGCCACTAACAACCTTGCCTAAAGAGGGAATTTTCTAAATTGGGCATAATCACAGAAAAAAACCTGTCCATTTATGCAAGAGTTCCTAGCCATGTAGGATGCACAGCTGAAGCCTCCAACTTTTCACAGATGAAAACTAGAACAAATGTGGCCAAGCAACATTAGAGTGGTCAGGGTGACAAAAGTTATTAATAAGGAAGAACACACAAGCTAGGAGAAACGTCAGCAGTTTGCTCTGCAAAAACCTCATGAGAAGAGCAAGACTCCATCTCTTCCTTTTCTCTCCTCTCTTCTGAGTTGAGTATACGCTATATTTGCATTTTGAATGCAGTTTGAAACAGTGGAAGTGAGTTGAGAAAAAGGGGGAAAGTGGGAGGTGGCAAGAGAAACTGGTGCATTTTAAAAGCAGCCCTAAAAAGTGAGATGACAGAGGATTCATCTGGACTGTCCCCACCAAATTGTAACAGCTGGAAGGCATGTACAACTTATACTGGCCTTTTAAAGTCACCATCCATCTCAAATCAGTTACCTTGGGATGGAACATTTGTTTCTGGAATACTGGACTGTAGGATTGCAGTACAGTTGGCCCTCCGTATCCATGAATTCTATATCAATGGATTAGATCAACCACAGCTTGAAACCCCCCCTTCAAAAAATTCAAAAATCCAACTTTCATTTTGTCATTTTATATAAGGGATGCCATTTTACTATACCATTGTACCTAACGTGACTTGAGCATTCACGATTCATGGGGATCCTGGAACCAAACTCTAACAGATACTGAGGGCCACTTTTTATGCTACTACCCTTTTTATAGCAGTAAAAACATTAACCCCCCTACTCTTAATCTAAGAAATAGATCCAAATTTTTAATATCTTCATCCACCAAAACACTTTTTGAAAGATTTATGTACATTTAAAAAAAAAACACAATAGCAAAAGCAGCAAAGAATTTTGCTCTACTTGAAAAGAATGATCAAATCCATTATAGAATATGCTTCATGGACCAGAAGGACTGAGAGCCAGGGGCACATGCTTGCTTTCAGAAGGGCAGAGGCTACAAGGAGAAATTGGGCCTGCTTGCTTTGCCTCCTCAGAGGTCAGAACAGTCCTAGGACTGTTTCAGTTAAGTAGATAGATACGTTTCTGTAAAATTAAATGCTGCTCTGTATTCTAAGAAATTTTAATAAATGCCTGTAAGCTGAAGACATCTATGTGCAGTGCTATTTCCTCTTTTTTTTTATATCAAAAAGAGATATTAAAATGTGTTGGTTTTAAAGGTATCACAAGACTCTTCATTTTTTTCTTCTTCAGCAAGGAACTTAAGATAGCTGCTCTTCTGAAAGTGGTTGTGATGGAAGGCAACAGACTCAAGAGAATAATATGGAGTCTTCTAATTAATAAGTGCCAGTCTACAAATGTTTTGCCCCAAAGAATCTGCCAATCTTTCGGAAACCGGGCTTAGAGACATGTGCCCCTCCAGATGCTGTTAGACCAAAATTCCCATCAGCCCTAGCCAGCAGAGCCAACAATTAGAGATAATGGGAGTTGCAATCCAACTTCTGGAACAGCACATGTTCCCCATCTCTGCTTCAAAGTGCCACAAAACTGGTTTTTTTATTGCAAACTTTGTCTTTCTCAATGTTTCCTACATTTCAAATATTAAACATTAAGCAGCCTGTAATCTCGCCCACTTAGAGAGGAACCATTTGTTTATAAATACAAAGATCAGCTCATTTCTACCTAACTATAGTGGCAGCTTTTCTACTAAATGAACTGTGGGGTTCTTACCTGTGATGACAGCATGCAAATACCTGTCAGACCTGATGTTGCAACAAATCAAGTCTTCTGATAAGTGGAAAATCAACTTTCTGAACTCCAGAGCTCATTTAATCTCTCCCGTCATTGTTTAAACACTAGCCTGATTGCATAAGTGTATATCAGCCCCAGCTTACAAAAGAGTGGCTGCCAATACGCATTACTAAATGTTTCTTTTTCTTGAAGCAAACACTGGCATTTGTCAGCCTTTTTCTAGGGTCATTCCATATGTCTCTGTCAAAACCTTGAAGGTATGCCAGAAAACTGCAGCTGTCATTAAAGCAACACAAAGAAAACAAGTGACAAATTGTTTGTTCACAGATAGCTGCCACTGAGCAGATGGGTCTCCATCTTGCTTAACAGTTGATTAATATAAAAGAAAGTCAAGTGCTGTAAGTGTTCTCTGTAATTCTTTAGGAAGTACCACAAAACTTGGTGCTCAGTTGAAAGTATTGTTGTTTGATTTACCTATCACTGGCTATAGGAATGGTAGGTTATTCACCAGAGCTCCTAGTTGTTTTAGCTAAAAATGAAAAAAAAGGGAGAGAGAGAGAAGTTCAATCCATCTATTATCAGAAAGCCAACTGGTGGCAAGTTGCTAACAAAAAAGAGAGAAAACAATGTAAAATTGACAGCAAATTTTGGAAGCGCATTGGACCATACTTAGTCATTTTGAAGTTAATGAGATTGAGTCTACAGTTCATAAATGACTTAATTCAAATGACTAAAAGCCAAAAGGGAATAGAAAATAGAACACTGGATCTGGATGTGAGCGGTTTGGCTTTGAATAGTTCGTCAGCCATAGGGGTTATGTCAAGCCTGATTAATGATATATACTGTCATTACCAAAACAAGATGGCAAGCCATTTTCAGGAATTGACACCACATGCCCAAACCCTCCTATTCTTTGGTGATATCACACTTCTGTAAAAGTGGAGTAATGATTTACAATACTGTGTTAGCATTACTGAAGAAATCTTAGTGTGAGTACATATTAAACCTTTAATTAATTTCTTTTTAACTGACCACTGGAATCACTTTCTTGGCCATCAAAATAACAACCTTAATATTGTAAGCATAGGTACGCTGCCATTCACCTATTGTGTAGTTTTATCATGCCTGGGCTTGGAACCTAGATACAGACACATACATGTATGATTTTGAAATCGTAACCTAAGGAAAACTCATCTCATTTTACAGAACGGGGATTCCAACTAGATGTCAAGGAACTATCATATTTTGGTACTTTCATCCCCAAAAGATGTTAACACAATTGGTTAGCTACAGCAAACTATTTTGTAAGTAAACATGACAACTCATAGGAGTTAATTTACAAGGAAAGCCAACACCATTAAAATAAGTGTTGTCTCTTGTCTTATTTATCCGATTCCTTCCACAGTCCAATGTCATCAAACTAGACAGGAATGTGGGGTGCAGACCTTTCAGATTTTTCTTTAGTAAGAATCAGACAAGATGTTTGGTTTGTTTTTGTTTTAACTGTAACTCAAAGCTTGCCACAATATGTGCTGATATTATCTCAGCCCCTGCAATGGCAACTCCTGCACATTTCACAAACATTTACTTGGAAATAATTGCACCATCTGCCTGAATGGAGTACCAAACAAATTATTGAACTGTTCAGAGAACTCCTTGCCATTGAGACAGTCAGGAAAGTCTAGCAAATAAAATAAAATAAAATATTTAAAAAATGCTTCCACCATCCCCAAGAATAGTGGAACTTTTGGGGGCAATCTAGATTTGAGAAAAGCAAAATACAGCTGGCTTTCCACATCTGCAGGTTTCACTCTTGCAGATCTGATTATTTATGAGTTTCTCCAATCCCTGTCCCCTCCCCCAACTCAAGCACTTCTTTTCCAGGGGAATCTTTCCTCTTGGTGGCACCAGTTAGGCCCCACAGCCCTTTAAAAACCTGCCTTTGGTCTTCCTCCTCCTCTACCTTCTTCTGCCTGGCCAGTTAAGGATGGATCACAACCAGATTTTTCCACACCACACACCCTCTCCTGATGTCCCTCTATACCCAACAAAGGAGATGGATGAGAGAAAGGAAGTACAGAGGCACCATGTTGATCTATTCCCTTTCCCCAACCTGGTTTAGACCCTGAGTGCCCACTCTCCCAACCATAACTCAGCTCCCTTCCCACAGATATGCATACATAGATATTTTGGTATTTGCAGTTTTTCCAGTTTTGTGGGATTCTATGCCCCTAATCTTAGTGAATGTGGAGGACTAACTGTACATATTCTTTGGTATTTTTGCACTGATGCTGCTAGGCTACCTTCAGATTCATTGTTAAACAGTGAAATTCTCTTATCTAACATAGTTAATGGTGACTGTCTCAAAGTAGTACCATGGCAGTATATGCAAATGTCTTGATTGTTCATCTTAGAGCCTCCCGATCTGTCTTTTGATTTTGAGATATCTTTGATGGTGTTCAGCCAAACAACAGTTCCACATAAGGAAACACAGAGAAATATCAACTAACCTTGCAGATAGTAAGAGTCCACTGTCCCAGGGTATGTGGAAAAGGCTATGCTTCCTCTACATCTCAAGGCTCTACCTCTCCCTGAGATTAATGCAACAGAAGCTGCTTCGTGTTGGGCCCTGAAAAGACTACTCAGTAGTCAAAAGCCACACTTTGAATACTGTCTCTGTAATTGGGGTTCTGCTCCATTGCCATCTTCCTTCAGATCTGATGAAATCTTACATAACAAGCTGTGAAAACAATCCTTTCATTTGGGAAAATACTTTATTCTCTAACTGCTATCTGGACTATCTGGAAACTCTTCAGAGGACAATTGTACCAGGAAAGCTGCTTAGGTGGGCAAAAGGCAGATTTTACAAGGATGGGGTCTTCATATTAATCCTCAACACATAGGCTAAGAACTTCTGGGCAGAGTAGTGCAAGACTCAATGGTAAAGTAAAAATAAAGAAGAAGAAAGGAATGAGACCATATACTTTGCTCTTTGAAACTTACATGTTGAAAACCATTGACATACGGGTTTTTTTCTTGCACACTGTGGATATTTTAGGTGAACTGAATGAATAAATATGGTGCATTTTTCTTATGCATTATGCATAATCATTCTTGGAGCTCCTGTCACACCCTTATCCTGCTTTTATCTTCCTTGGTCTTGCTTTCTCATGGACTTTGGTAAACCTGTGTCTGAGCTGCACAACTTCAGATTGCAGGTAGAGCCATCTTATAAATAAATAAATGTTCCTCCCTATAGGCAACAGAGGGTATCAAGGGCACCTTCTCACACTGTTAGAAATGAGCATGAAAACTATGGATTGCTTTAAAAGAAATGGGTGTGCCACAACATTTGTATATCCTTATTCATAATTTATAGTCAGGAAAAGAGGCCAGTCTCAGGACAGAATATAATGAAACAAAAGGGTTCCTAGCTGCAAGGGGGTCAGACAAGACTGCATCTTACCACTCTATCTACTTCAAAGGAAGTAGTTGTAGAAATTAAGGTCAGGAACATCAACAATTTAAGAAATACAGATTACACCACACCATTGTAAAAGAGCAAAGACTTCAAAAGACTATTGAGGAAAATCAAGAAAGAAAGTACAAAAGCAGGTTTACAGATGAACCTTGAGAAAACAAAAAATAATGGATGGTTTATATAACTTTGTAGTGGATGATGAAGGCATTATAATTGTTAAGGATGTTCTATACTTTGGCTTAGACATAAATCAAATTGGAGACTGTAGTCAAGAAATCTGAAAAAGACTCAAAAGGGCAGCTATAAAAAGAACTCAGTAAGATCCTCAAGCATTAAAATACATCCAGAAGTACTAAAGTCAGCAGCAGCAGCCATGCCATGGTATTTCAGATTTCTATGTATGGTTGTGAAATCTGGACAGTGGAGAAAGCCGTCAGGAAGACAATCATCTTATTCGATCCACTGGAGAGTTTTGTAGATACTATGTACTGTCACAAAGACAAATAAATGGACCCAGGAACAAAAAATGGCCAAACTCTTGATAGAAGCAAAAATGACTAAACTAAGGCTATTGTACTTTGAAAAAATGATAATACTTGGTGAAGTGAAAGTTAGTAGAAAAACAGAGGGTCTTCACTATAGGTGGCTTGATCCAATTGAGGAAGCCATAGCCTTGAGCTTGCAAGACCTGAAAAGAGAAGTTTATAGGTCTTTTATTCCTAGGGTTACCATAAGTTGAAACCAACCTGATGACAATCAACAGCACAACAATGTGAGGGGATCTCACAAAGTTAATCCCCATTGAGAAACTTGAGCTCTTTTCCAGAAGTGAACCATAACTATAACTCTTGAAACTGGTGACCAACTCACACTGTCCTTTTGCTAACATTACAGAACCTTTCTTACTACCCAGAACACAAGATTTCTTTTTTAAAGCAATGGACACATATGTCTTCAACTTACAGTCATTTATCAAAAACAACATCTAATGCTGAGTTAAAGTTAACTACGTGTCTGACATACATCCAAGGCTGTCCTGGCCTCTCCGGAAGTGGAATGGGCCTTCCCGTTGTCTGAAACTAAAGAGCTTCCTTCCTTTTCTCCTGAAAGGCCTGCAACCACTGAGATTGCCTGGATTTGCCTCTTAAAAAGCCAATATAACACAGGATTATCAACTGCAAAATCAAATATTTAACACCCAGATTTAAAAGCTCACTTGTTAAGGTAGTGGAAGTTACTTGAACAAAACACACAAACAAAAATGACATAAACTTAACTACTAGGACTTTACTGTGGTAAAAGTCTGCAGATAACTGAATAAATTCACCAGCTTTATTATATATTGCATATTTGACTATTGCAGGGATTAATCGCTGGCAGGACTTTTCCAAACAGCTGTAGTTTCAAATGCAACTTCCTCTCTATTTTAAGCAAACTGTCCTTCCAGTCTCTCCCTCTTCTCATACACTCAGGAATTAAAAAACACACGCCACATACTCATGACTCCACATAGCTAATTCTTCTAATTGGAATCCAATTTGGATAAATCTGATTTGGTTGGCAAGTAAGATTATTTTCTCAGACAACCCTGCTTTTCTTTCCTCTCAAAAAAAGAAAAAGAAAACACACAGAGCTAACTAGGATTTACAAGGTATTTATGCAAACAACTGTGTCTGCCTTCACTTATGGCTCACCCAAGGGTATGTATGGGTTTCCATGGCTGAGGCGTGATTTGAACCCCAGTCTCCTTGAGTTCTAGTCTAATACTGTAACCACTAAAGCACACTGACTTTCTTCTTAGCAGTTCTGAAGGGGAAAATCCAGCAACTGATCTTGGCATGGCTCCTCTCAGCCACTATAAAATTTTCCATGATGGCCTTTTCATCAGGTCACAACTCCAACCTTGCACCTCCACAATTTAACAAACATGGTTACTTCCCTCTCTGATAGAGCTACAGATTAGATATATTTCATTCTTATTATGAGAATATACCTTTGCATTCTCAATTATTTTTCAATTACATTATTTTTCATTCTGCTTTTAAAATACTCTCAGATTGTTTATTAATTAAATTATTAAATTAGACTTCCTTCTTACTATGACCTTTCCAGCATCTCCTTATCTCCTTGTTAAATTGTAGAGGTTTGTCTTATAGTTTCCTTTCCTTTCCTTTCCTTTTTTTTTTAATGTAGTCAAGTTTGTTCTGTTCTTTCCTAATCAATTACATGTTATATTTTTCCCATTGTTTTTGGTTGGCAAGATTCTTTTACTTATCTTGTTATTTGTTCTATCCATGTGGAATATAGGAAATCAATAAAGATAATTCAAAAAACAAAAAACACACAACTCTAACCTTGAAGAAAGGCAGAGTAGGGGTGGCCATGGGTGGGGAGGGAGAGAACCTGGTTCTGCTGAATCCAAAATCCTCTCAGCCCCTGATCTGACCATGACAGGGAGAGATATGCAAAGGAATGTTTTTCTCATTTGCGGGGGTGGGGGGGTGGGGGTGAGAAGCGAGAAACAAGCTCAGTATATGGGTAACAGAGCCAGTCAGCTCTATCATACTTTCACCCTGCTGGCAAAAAGCCATGAAAGCTTTGGATACAAAGGCTGAGATCCTACATGGTTGAGAGTAGTGTAAGAGTTCCATGTGTGGGAACTTCATTACTGCTCCCCTGTCACCACCACTAAGACTCACTGTTGTACTGTAACAGCCCCTCCCCATGTCCATTTCATTGCTGCTGGAGAGTGATCAGAGAAGCATCTGGCTATGTCCCCATAGCTGGATGCAAAGTGAGCATATTTTCTGCCAAGATCCACTGGTATCCTCCAGGAGTCTCAAAAGACAATGCTACTGTTGGGGAATTGAGAGATTTTTAGTAATAAGTCTCCAAATCAGCAGAGTATTTTGTAACTGCACAGGCAGAAGTTGAACAAATTACCAGGCCCACTTTATCATCTTAATCTTAATCTAGCTCAAAATAAACACAAACAGTTTGGTTAAAAATATGAGAAGTTTACTCACAAAATCTTGTGCATAGTCTACACATGTTCAATTCTTGAAGAAAGGTAAGAAGAAATTAAGAACTCACATGCTTACAAGAAAGCATGCTTGTTGGAGGATCGAAGACCACATGTTTGCAGGGAAGCCAAAGAACAAACAAAGGAAGAGGAAGAGAACGTGCAAGGAGAAGTGGGTGTTGAACAGATAACAGGAAGTTTATTCTAGGCAGTCCCCTCTACGCCAAAAACAGATATGCAAACTAACTAGCCAGTTAATTAAGCATGCAAAGGTTGCCACTCTCAACAGCTACCAGTCTGCCTCTGGCTGTAGGGACATAGCCAGATGCTTATCTGATCCATTGTGCTCTCCAACAGCAATAGAATGCACATGGAGGGGGCACTATCACAACACAATTGGTGGCTCTTGGCAGGGTTTTGATCATTGTAGAGAGTGGAGGAGAATACCAGTCTCCGCAATGCCCCAAACCAAAAGTTATATGCAGTTGTAAGGTGGACTGGCAGCCATTCATTGAAGGGTCTGAAAAACCTTCTCTCCTTCTCCTGTTTAGGACTGCAGTTCTACATTTCAACATACAGTAGAGATGGTTGTATTAGCTTCAATCTCACTTCCATTCTCTGCTACACAGAAATTCTAAAAACTTGGACAGTGTGTGAACCTTCCATTCTTTGTTCTGTATTTGTAAGGTGACTGACTTCCCAGAGTAAAATTTATTTCCTGCACACTGCGAGCTCTGCAGTGTGAATATACTATTGTGGCTTCGCTGTCTATACCTCAAATAGGACTCTGAAAATTAGCCTAAGAATCAGGTTGCAGCAGTGACTCAGATGGCTTGTATTGATTCCTTACAACCATACGCTTAATCTGTAATCAACAATTTGGCCAATGAATCACTGACTAATTGATTAATACCTTCAGCCTTAATTTTAACTAACTTAATGTTTTTCAGTTGGCTAGTAATATAAGAAAAGGTCACAACTTTTCCCATGGAAAGCTGGATTACTACTAAATGTCATCCATATGTTGCCTTTTGTTTCATATACACAAATTAGACTCAGATGTTTACTGGATAATCATTTATGGTTTCCCATGATCCAGTTTTGTATCACTTAGGTTTCTACCCTTTGCCCTGAGCTAGCAACGGAAGTGTGTAGCTGATCTGAATTGTAGATGAACACTTCGTCCCAAGCAACACAGTTCTTATCAGGGCTCATTTGTGTGTCAGGAGCTTCTAGTGATGGAAAGATATGGCTGAATGGACCACTGGTTGTGCCTAGCACAGGTCATTAGAGCTGGATTAGTGCCTTTGAATTCATGTAAGTATGTATGTATTCATATTCCATGTTCACATGTTATGTGACACACAAGACTAATTAAAGGAGGAGGAGAAGCAGCACCAGGAACAGGCATGGTAGTAGTCACAGCCACTTATTCATGGAATTCAAAACAGCATCTGTGGACTCAAAGCAATTCTGCTGCTTTCCATTCTTATTGATCAAGGAGCTAGTAATTTATTCTGTCTTTTTTTTAGTTTCCATGCACTTCTCACTGAACATGATCACATGGTAACTAACCTGTTCTTTATAATAATAATTTGGAATCCCTTCCATACTTTTACTGGACTACAAACCAGCAGGATTCTAAAAACATAGAATTCAAAGACATAGGCATGTTAGTCTGGATCAGTATGTAAAGGGATCCTGAAGCACCTCTGAGAGGGAGAGAAAGAAGTTGGTAGGATGATGTTTTGTAGACTTAAGTCTACTTCATCATGTGGATCTGATGAAACAGACTTAAATCTACAAAATCTAATGCTACCAACTTCTTTCTCTCAGTCTCTAGGAACATAGCTTACCATAACAGTTGTGTCCAATGTGAAAGCTAATGACAATTATGAGACAGACAAGGAGATGGATATCAGCCACTCCTGGGGGAGGGGGGAACCTTGTTATTATCGGAGTTGTAGTCAGATGTTCCACTCTGCTTTTATTTGAGGAGTGAAGTTGAATCAAGCAATCACTCGCCATTGCTAGAAGGAGGCAGAGGGTTCGTTTTGCCCATTCCCTCTCTGTCATTGTCACTGTTTTAGAGGTTCTTCTGACTCCTCAGATAGTTTTTCAAAGTCAGCACAAGCCATAGGGGTTACAATGAAAAAGGAAATCACTCCCCTACTCCCTCTGTCAGTTCAAGCAGTGCAATTGTGGATCCAGCCCATTCACCGTTTAAATACCTCATACCATCTTGCTCATCTTGGATTAAAAAGGTGATTCTTGCAGCTAGAAATCTGCTGGATGTCAACTCCAAATAAACATCTGAAGAGGAAATACACAAGAATTTTCTTAAGAAGGAAGGACCCTTACACCAAGGCTGCCCCAGCTGATTCAGCCCAACAGAGAAGATTCTGTTGTGATCTGTTAAACAACTAAAAAGCAAAATGATGTGTGAGTGGCTTAAGTTGGAACTATCTGCACGTTTACTTGGAATAGCCTTGTAAGGTAACCTGGATATTTTAAAAATCTGCCTAGACAGAAATTTGAGCTCTGAAAAAGAAGACATGTCCAGAAAAGTAAGATGTACGGTAACCCTATCTTATGCAAAGCTGGGCACTATGTATCAGAACTATGTATCCTTCTCTCTAAATGCAATGGTGACAATTTAAAAATGCTTTATCTTTGTACTGTTTTAATTGCTTTTTCTTCCTTTTTTCCCCTTTTGCTCATTGCCTCAAGAGCCCTTGTAGGCTGGGATTCAATATATAAATACTTTAAATAAAATAAAAAATAATCAGTAGTGGATTTTTCAGGATATAATTTTTCGGTTCAATTTTAAGTTTTTTTCAATACCAGCACATTAAAGATTGACAAATGCTAATTTTTTATTTATTGACATTTGTTCACATTGAAGAAATGTTGGAATCAAATAAAATCAGCAAGTTATTTTCATGAGGTCTGGTAGCATGTTCACCAAGGCTGTTGTGAAATATTCAAAGACTGGGAACAAGGAGGGAATATGTGAAATTTTAAAAAGAAAACCCAAATAAAATCCTTTAGAACAAAGGGGTGGCATGATATGCATTTGTCCAGAAAGACTGATTTGTATTCCGGTTGACCAAGCAGTTAGGGAAAATAATTGCCACCACTGTGTTTGTTTGTAGAAAATATCCTTAATGAACTCTCTAATGAACTTCTGCCTGTGCTTGAGTTCCCCAACTTGCAACACAAACAGTTCCAACTCTTCAAGCTAAAAAAAAAAAAATCAGATATGTCCAATCCATGGCCTGTTTAACCAACAAAATTGTTTGAAGAAGCTGAGAAGAGGCATGTCTGTGTTTGCTCCTTCAGTCCTCACAATTCAACAGTTCCTTGCAAATCTGGAATTGTCCATGAGTGAGGAAAATACCATCTAGAAAACAATCTCTGTTTTTTGAGCAACCCCATTCCCATTTTTTTTCCTTTATAAGAGAACAAGAAAGTTTGTGTGTGTGTGTGTGTGTGTGTGTGTGTGTGTGTGCCTTCAAGTCGCCAGATGACATACTGCAACCCCATGAATTTCATAGGGTTTTATTAGGCAAGGAATGCTCAGAGATGATTTGCCAGTTTCTTCCTGTGAAATAGCTGAGAAGCCCAAACAAAGTGAACAATTAATGGAAGTATTTTTTAAAAAAATCTTTTTATGGTGGCTATCAGTTCAGGGATGAGAAGGTAGAAGCATTTCCACAAACAGACATAAAAAAAAAAGAAAGAAATCCTCAGGAACTCTGGAGTGGCCTCACCATATAAATGAAATATACTGAAGAAGAGGACCGAAAGGAAAGGCAGAAAGCCTCAAACAAAATTAACACAGGAATTGTCTGTCTGTAATACCATCTAGTACAAAATACCTATAAGCACTCAAAAATGATAGACGACAACAACCTACATTCAACCCAGTAGTGCTAAGTGCAACAATTTACAGAAACTTCTCTGGCCACAATGTATGGTGTGGGAAAAGCTATATTGTTAATAAAGCTACAAACTGTAGAAGGTAGTATTTAATTCATCCATATGACTCCACATGTAGGATTAAAACAATGAGATGGCAATTATAAATGATTCACCAGAAGAGGTTACTTTCAAAGTGGTAACAGTTGCTGATTGTTACCATGTTCGGAGGGCACTGGGTCAATTTCAGATTTAATTGAGCTATTAAAAGTATAGAACCTATTCTGCGGACAGGTTTGGCACACTGGATAGATCCTTTAACATTCAGTGGATTTACCACCTCACTGATATGGAAGCCACTCTGGCAAACTGGGTTTACTCACTTTGGCAACAGTCATCATGGCACTGCTAGTCATGTACCTCACTGTCAACTCATGTCCCAGGATACCAGAAAGTGGTTAACAGTTTTTTGAGGAATGGGGGAAGCTGGAACCTGGGCATGTAGTAATATGTGCTTGTGAATCATGATATGGACATTCAGTAAAGATTGATGTAAGAAAATAATAGTCTGGTGGGAGAGTTTCACAAGGATATTTTTAAAAGGAAATGTTTCACTGTTAAGTCTCTAAACATTTTAGGAAATGTCCAGGGGGAAAAAATCTGACTCCTAGGGACCATCTCAACCCCCATCCTCCTGAGCAAGCTGGCAGTTGTTTTAGGTCTTAGAATTTAGGATCTAACTTCTACTATAATCTATCATTTTGTGCAACAGGGTGAAAATCTCAGGCGTGCTAGTTTATTATTGGACAAATACACATTCTTCTTTCCCCTCCCCTTTCTCCTGCTTTGAAATTTACATTTTGCAGTCCAGGGTCTGGAAGAAAAATAATGAGATAAGAAGGTTGCCAAGGAAATGGAGGATGTCCCCATCTTTCAGCTCTGCCAGCAAGCAAAGAATTTGTATCCCAACACATCCCCTCATGCCATATTTTTCACTGTGGCTAATTTTATCCTTGTTTAAAAGCCTTGGATCCTGCCTCTAGAAACTTGAACTAACTCTTTGCTCAGCAGAAAGTTTCTATCAGATCTTGCCTTGACTGCTCCTTGAAAGGATATACGATTTGTTTTGGAGGAGTGCTTTCTGCATGTAGTGTTTCCAACTCAGTCTGACCTCCAGTTTTGTGCTGTGTTCTGTCATACAGAGGATCAGTGAAACCAGTAATTGAAGGCCTGTCCTGGGCTAGTCACATTAATCCTATTCAAGCTGACCCAGGGTGCTGCCTGACATACTAAGAGGGTCTTAACAGCACATCAGTGTGTTCCTGTTGATGGGTATGGCTGAGTCAGGCTTTTTTCTATGTTGGCCAGAAGGCAAGAGCGAATTGCATTATCCTTTAATTGACCCAGAAATGAACTTGGGCCTGCTGGGGCTCGAACAAATTAAAGAGGTATGCATTTGGAGAATGAGATATTAACTATTATATCAAAGATGGAAGATGGGGGAGAGAGAGATAATGGCTTATAATCAACTGAAAATTTAACAATTTCCCTTGTTGAAATGTATCTAGTTTCTAAACAGACCATGGAATGTTATTTTGCAAAAGTAATGTTATTTTGCAAAAGTATTTCATTGTGTTACCGGTTAGCCCACTTAGCCTAGAAACTATTATTATTATCCCAGGCAGTGATGTAAGTCATTACATTACTTGTTGCCTTGGTCATTCTGTTACTAATACTTCTACTAATGGCTAGGATTCTGTTGGGCAGTTACAGATATGTAGGATTACACAGTCATGGCTGTTTTGTATTCACAATCCCTATATAGGGGCTATGTGGGGACTGTGAAAGTCCCTCAATCTCCACTTACCAGGGAGCAGCCTCTGCGATTGACGGGGGTCTGTTCCCCTGTCCCTTGGGAAGCAGCTGGCTGTAATTCCCACGTCTCCTCATACAAACAACCTCCAGCAGAAAGCAGAATTGCAGTAGGAGCCCTGCTTCAGCCTGTCCTACCAGAGCCTGCTCATGGGAAAGTGTACGGCTGTCAGTCAACTGCTTCCTAATAGAGAGGGGAACACACCCCATTGATCACAGTAGCAGCTTCCCAGTAAGTGGGGACTGAGGGATCAGAACCATAACTACAGTATTTACACATCTGTAAATCTCCAACAGGATTCCAGCCAATGATCTTTATTTCTTACTCATCTCTCCTTATGGATCAAGGCAGGAAACAACAACAAAGTAAGTTTACCTTTGGCCTTTTCCACACGTGGTTGCGAAGCCGCGCAGCGATGGTTCTGGCCGGTTTTATTTGTATCTGCGCAATGGCGCATTATATTTTTTAACGTTCCACACGGCTCTAGCGTGTTCCGCACTAGCGTGTGTCTGAAGATCCACACTGTATTCGCATCTAATCTCCCGCTCATTTCCTAACCACGCCCACTTCGCCCGTGATTGGCCAATTTTTTTTTTAATCGCTCCGTGCGTCACTGCGCACGTGCGTGCGTGCAAATGTACGCACGCACGCAACGGCCCTTGGGCCCTCCCACAGAGTTTCCCGCCCTCCTTCTTCGTCGCCATATCTAGGCTAGAAGAGGTGTTTTCCTGCTCGTGAGCGTGATTCCTAGCTATTTTGTGTGCCGGTTTCCGCTGAGAGTTTGACCATGGAGGGTGAGGTGATGGAGAGTGTGCTCAGTGCTCTTGCGCCCCTCGTGACTGTCCTGGGCATAGTGGTGGATACCATGCAGAGGCAGTGGGCCCGTGATAGAGCAAGGAGGGAGAGGCTCTACCGGGGCCACGAGGGTGATTTCGCCGATTATTTGGCCCTGATGAGAGGTCCTTTGCGCCGAGTCCCACGGCCCAGGAGATGGTGGGTTAGGGAGAGGATGAGCCGGACCTGGTGGACTGAAGAGGTTCTGGCGAAGTGGGAAGAGGATCAGTGGTTGTACCACTTCCGTATGACAAAGGCCACGCTGTTTGAGATCGCAGACCATCTGCGTCCACACCTGCAGAGAAGCAGCACGGAGATGCACCAACCCATCTCCGTGGAGGAGAGAGTGGCCGTCACGGTATGGTGGCTGACATCCCCCCTGCTATACCGTAAGACGGCCAACACATTCGGTCTTGGGATCTCCACAGTGGTGGCCCTGGTGATTGAGGTTTGCCTAGCCATGGAGCAAGTGCTTCTGCCATCCACTGTGTGCCTGGGAGACTATCGGAGGGTGAGTACCTGGAAAACCAATTCCCCCCTCCCACATTGTGCCAAAAGCTCTGCACTCAGTTCCGTGCGGCCCCAGGAGCACCATGTGTGCCCTGGCCGGCCATGTCCAGGCTATCCCTATCATCTTCCTCCAGGAAAGTATTAGACATTTTCCCCGAATATCTAATCAATAGCACCGTGTCCTGGTCTCGGCGGCAGGGGTAAAGCCTCTTGCCCCGTCTTGGGTGGAAAAAATGCAACAGGTTTCGATTGGGGACTATCCGGAAAAGAAAAAAAAAAGAGGAAACAGAGCGGCTTCCTCAGGCCCCCTATGACACATGGCTCGCTTGTACACACACTGCATTCCTGTTCTCCCTTTTCCCTACTCCCCCCCCCACTTCCTCGGTCCTTGCGGGTCGACACTCTCAAGGCCTCATGGTTGCACTCTCTTGGCCATGAATCGAGAAGTACCTTCGCCAGCACTCAGCACTCACCCCATTTCTGATGGGAACGTTTTTGCGTGCCTGAGAAGCCCTCCCATACCTCCAGGAAGCATTGCGCATTGGACATCACATCCTTTCTTGTCTTGCAATTTCCCCATTTCTCATCTGCTTGCGCGTTTGCATCCTTTGAAAATTTGAGGCTTTTTCTATGTTTTCTTCTCTTTCAGATCATGTATGGTTTCCACCAGATGGGGTTTCCCCAGTGCATTGGGGCAGTGGATGGCATGCACATCCCGGTGCAGCCTCCAAAGGGTAGAGAAGAGGAATTCATAAACCGGAAAAGTGTGTTCTCCATATTACTCCAGGGCACGGTGGATCATGCTGGGAGATTTGTGGATTGAGGGCCCCTTTAGGCGCTGCTGTCCCCACAGGGCCACCCCCCTCCCCACCCCTCTGCAGCAGACTGTAGAAACCTCGAGGCCGGTTGCAGCATCTTCAGAGCACCCCCGGAGACGCAGTCGAGGCCCATCTTCCCCAACTTTCCTGCGAGGTGTCCAGCCGGTGTCCACATGGAGCCTAGCAAGAGATGGCAGCAGTAAAACGTGTTCCACCGCCACCCGTTCTCGCAGCTTGCTCGCCATAGTGCGTGGCGAGCTCCCTTTTAAAAACCAGGCCAGCACCACCCACCACCCCCAACTGCACACATTTTTGGCCCCTGCTGCGCACCTGCCCCAGTTGCCTCCATGCTCAAGTCATATCAGGGCGACTGGCATGAGAGCCCCTGAGCACCATTCCATAGCCAAAGCACCCCAAACTTGTTTTTAATTTAATATTAGAGTAATAAGCAAAATGGGATTCTTACCATGGGACCCCTGGACAGCCCCCACACTTTCATTTCACTTGAATTCTGGCCAGGAAAGGGCTCCCCCTCACCCCTGGTGTGGCCCCCCCGGCTTCCACAGTTGGAGACTGATCCTGGGCTTTGTAGGCCCGAATTCCTCAGGAGGAGAGGAGATTTGCTGTTACATAACCCAAGGTGGCCCCCCCAGAAGCCAGGGGTGCCCCAAACCCATATCCGCGGCCCCCTAAACCGCCAAGAGGCCCGTGCGCACGTTCCTTAAATGTTGTAAAACAATAAATATAAATAAGTGAAATGACCCACATACCTAGAATCCTCCCTCTTTTTTTCTGTTCTTCACCGCTTACCAAGGAAAACAAAATGGCGCCGTCCAGCTCTTTGTGGGGCAGGGCCAACCGCTGAAGCTGGCCACGCCCGCGTCCCGCCCTTCGTTGCTCCCATGGGCGAATAAGTGCGTATCTGCGCTTCCACACACGTCCGCAGGTGCGCACAAGCCCACATCTCGGGGGAAAAAACCACATTTTCTAGGTTTTCAAAAAGTGCGCACTAACGCCAGTTCGCACCGCGCCTATGCGGATTGACGTGTGGAAACGAAAAAATAAATGCGATGAAACGCACCACAAGGTATGGAAGACCTCCATTAGAGGTCGCATTGCTCCGTGTTATATACACGTGTGGAAAGGGCCTTTCTTGTGAAAAGTGGCTGGGCAGGGAAGCCTATTCTGTCTTTGCCTGGAACAATGCTCCTTAAATTATCTAATATGGTAGATCGGCAGGTCCCTCCCCTCACTGTTTGTGCCTATTGGTCGCAACTGATTTTTTTCTTTGCTGGAAACGTGGAGTGGACCAGAGCACAAAGACAGACATCTGCAGAGACTCTTGTCTGTCTCAACATGCCCTATGACAGGAAGTAGACAAGTCGTTACTCATTCCCTCACCCCCAAACACCTTGGAAATGGCTGTGCTGGGGAATACAAGGCATCAAAGGTAGGATTTTGAGGGCGCTTTTAGTTGTTGTGATCATGCAAATGACCACAAACATAAAAATTAGGTTTCTGATATTGTAATTACCAAACAGGATTCCAACCATCTATGGAAGTATTACATTAATGGTGTTATAGCCCCCCTCAGCAGAATGGTGTCTTTATACTGTACATAGTTGGATTCTGTTCAACAAGTGCATCAAAAGAGCTTCTACTTGTAGCAGCTTTCTCCTGCTAATGAGACAAGTCTTTGGCCTTTTCTGCATGGCATTTGCCATGGGAAAGGGCGCCTGGAGTGTCACGCAATTGTGAGGAGCGATCTGCACGACACGCTCACAATCGTGTGACGCTCCAGGGGTCAGCAGGTGCTGATCGTGCACCTTTTCATTTTTGGCTAGAAGCTGAAAATGGTGCATGATCGTGCATTGCTCCCAGGCCCTGCGCACACTTACCTGGCGTGCGGAGCCTCCAGAGCCACGCCAGTTATGCTTCCTGCCCCAGCGCAGCCTGGGAAGGTCCCGGGCTGCACTGAGGAAGGAAGAGGCGGGGCTTTCGGACAAGCAAGCAGCTCGTGCGGAGCCGAAGGACCCTGGATGCGAGAGCCTCTCGCCAGAGGCTGCTCGCACAATCCCCGCACCCCAGCACTGGAAGAAGGTAAGGTGCGGAAAGGGCCTTTATTTCCTCCTTGTACCACAGCTTTCAGATCAATAAATGCAACAAATAGTTTGCCTTTGGAGAAGTGTAATGAAGTGTTATACAGATCTAGTGAAAATTAGTTTATTACAGCTAAGGAGGGGCATGTTCTGCAATCAGCTGTCACTCATTCACAGAAGATGGTTGGTGTGTGTGTGTGTGTGTGTGTTAGTTACAGAGCTGGAAGAGTGCCTTTTAAAAAGTAATAAGTTACAACGAAGGCTTAAAAAGTAACCAGTTGTCATTCTAGCTGCCTTTGAAAAAGTAGCTCTTTACTCCCCATTTTTCCCAAAACAACTAATTAGTTTTAGTTACTTTAGAGAAATATCTGTGGGGTGTTCATACTAGCTTGCAGTATAAAAACACACTCCCCCATCCAGCTCATTGGAATCTCAAGAGCCACAACACAGCTTGTGACATGAGCACAAGCCAGCACTTGAAATCTTGTGATATCCTTCCTTCCGCATTTAGTGAGGCCACCACTGTAATTATAAAGAGTTGATTTTAAAAGTTACAGTTGCAATGTAAAACAAAAGCAGCTATGCTCCATTACATTGCAATTATAATACAATAAAATTCTACCATAGTTACTAGGGGAAAACAGATATTACCTCAGTTGTTGGAGGAAATAAATAATTTGAAACTAGTTACTTTAAAATTCTGCATAACATATTGCCTTCTGGAAAATTCAGATATTTATTTTTAATATTTTGGTAGGTTTTAGTACACACAGGTACATTTTTCCTTATTTCCTTTGTCACCATTTAATAATTTATTTAGAAAAATTTGAGATATATATATTTGGCTGCACCAAATTTTCCCCACAGAAATTACAAGTAGATTGTTGGGGTGATGAAAATTGTTAATGTTTGTGTGCATGCACACAAGCCTTGCTTACCTTTTTCATATGCATATCAGTTCACAGCTCCCTCCTTCTCTCCTTAATCCTTGGCATTGCTTTTTTTTTTTAATGGTTTCTTCCTCAAGCAATTCCAATCAATTAAGGGTCATATAGCAGACTGAACTTCCATTTTAATGCTGCTAGTCTGAGTTGTTACATCACCATCTTCCGGTGCTGGGGTGCGGGGATCGCACGCAGCCTCTGGCGAGAGGCTGTCGTATCCAGGGTCCTTTGGCTCCTCATGAGCTGCCTGTTTGCGTGAGTTTCCCAGGCTGTGCGGGGGCAGGAAGCACGACCGGCACAGATCCAGAGGCTCTGCATGCCAGGTAAGTGCACGTGGGGCCCGGGAGCAATGCACAATCGCGCACCATTTTCGGCTTCTAGCCAAAATGAAAAGGTGCATGATTGGCACCTGCCAGCCCCTGGAGCGTCGTGCGATTGTGAGTGCATTGTGGAGATCACTCCTCACAATCGCAACATTCCAGGTGCCCTTTCTCATGGAAAATGCTATGCGGAAAGGGCCAATGTCTCAAAGCAAGACAGGAAACATGGCTTTGGCACAGAGTGGGCTTCTTGGCCATTCCAAGTATCTAAGACCTAGTGATACATAAGGATGTCAAAATGCCAGAGCAGAGCAAGAAACCTAACTTAAAAAAAAAGTTGCATCACAGGCTCAGAGCCAGTGTGGTATAGTGATTTGAGTGCTAGACTCGGACTCTGGGAGGCCAGGGTTCATATCCCTGCTCAGCCATGAAAACCCACTGGGCAACCTTGGCCATTTCTGCTCCAGACTGCTATAGTGCTATTATTCCACTTTCAACATCCTATGGAATCCTGGGGTTTGCCGTTTAGGGAGGGGCCTTTTAGGCTAGACTATAACAGCCTAGTGCAGAAATGGCCCTTGGTAAAATCCCCCTCTCTCATCCTCAGACAAAAGTTGTGGCAAAGGTCCTCTGAACAAATCTTGCCAGCAAAACCTTGATAAATTTGGCTTAGGGTCATCATAAGTTGGAAAGGCTTGAAGGCAGATAACAACAATTGCAGGCTGCTCCTAAACAATCTTTGAAAAAGGTTGCATTTCACAGGAACTGGAGCTTTTAAAATGAAAATGCTTCTCCCTAATTTGTTTTAATTTTATCTCATCTTGGGATAAAAGTGAGGTATAAATTCAATAAATAAATGATTAACAATCAAATTTAGAGAGGGGAGATGATGTGTGTTTTATCCTGTTATCTTTCTTGGGACGGTTATCACTTTCTTGGCTTAGAGACAAAATAAATTGCCTCAGCAATTTTTTTTTTAACCAGTGGCTTTTATGTGGGCCTACAATCCTGAATTTTTGGCCCAGTTGCTTTAAGATGCCTACATTAGGCCCTACAGAAATAAGAATGTCCATATCTGTCTTTTTTAGAAATAAATTTGATGCAGCTGTTGGTAACTATGAAACAAGACCCCTAAGCCTTATAACTCTGGGAAATGTGCTTCCCCCCTCTCCCTGAGACAGGAAATCTACTGAAAGATTATAAAAACAGTATATTAAAAGATTTAACTATATCTTATTCATATATTACAAGTTACAGGGGTTTAATATTCCATGGAAACCACGGACATGATCCAGCTAAAGTTAAGCAATTTGTTTAAGTGTTAGAATTCAGCATGCTGCTCCAAAAATCAATGTGATTTAAAAATGCTGAAATTGTCCTGGCTTGTCCGCCATATCAGGACTGGCCAAAGACATTTAACAGCCTGATGCAAAACAACAAAGAGTATTCACTGCCTTTTCCAAGGCAAGGTTCACAGTATCTGAGGGCAGGCGCTTTGTTTTGTTATCTGAGGAAGGAAATCCTATAAACGCTTCTTTCCATCTTGACAGTCAAGCTACAATAATATTAACTGACTATGTGATGTTACCTGTAACAGCTGCCTTACTCTATTTAATAGGTAGGGATAGCCTTCCCCCATTGATAAATCTGTGGTCACTCAGTAACAAATGTAAATTGCCATTTATAAGACCAAATCTTTTTAACAGCTGCAGGAAAAGAATTATCTTAAACGCTTCCTCTTTTTTGTTCCTGTTCTCCCTGGACCCATTCTTTTTCCTAACCCAGTTAGCTAATTAGCTAATTAAGCTAATCTTAGAGTTCCCATGTTTGTAAATATTTGACTCTAATCTTTCAAAGACTATTTCGTTATACAGTGAAATAGCTGAAAACAAATAATTATAGCTGGTTATTCCCATGCCAGTGAGAAAGCAAATCCACTTGTGCTTTTAGTCGAACTTTATCTGAGAAATCTAAGATGCTATATCTATTTGGGGATATTTAGGCATAGCAGGGGGTTGAACTTGATGTCCCCTGTGGTCTATTCCACAACTCTATGATTCTATGATATTGTTCAGAAGCTTGGAAAAACTCTTTAAAGTTGAGGCTAAAACCTGGAGCAGATTCACTACCCTACTGGCATGGAGACCACCAGCTGCCATTGTGAAAACATTCCGTGTGATGGTTTAACCCTCACAGTCAGGTAACTATGTCCTATACACCTCACATGGATCCTCCTGCCTAAGAGTGATAGTAATCCAGGCCTCAGGATTTCCAGTTTCTATGAAAGAGTATGAAGCTGGACACTGGAGAAAAGGAAGAAAATCAAAACATTTGGAAGGTTATAATGCTTGGTAGAGTAGAAGGCAATAGGAGGAAGGTTACATTACAGTTGGATTGATTCAACCAAGGAAGTCAGGACCCTGAGTTTGTATGATCTGAGCAGGCAAATCCGTGACTGGGGCTTTTGGCAGTCTCTCATTCATAGGTACACCATCAGACAAAGTCAGTTTGACAGCAACAGCAATGATAATAAATTTAGCTCTTCCCTCCTCCAATTTTTTGTGAAGGTACAGGAGTGTGGCAAAATTATTTTCAGCACTTAGCACAGGGTGGCCTACCTTTCTTCTGTCTATGAGTATATTCCCCTGGGAGTAATTTGTTGGAGATCACCTCTCTCTCTCTCTCTCTCTCTTTCTGTGTGTGTGTGTGTGAGAGAGAGAGAGACAGAGACAGAGACAGAGAGACAGAGAGAGACTGTTTTCTATCACTTTCTTTGCCTCTTCACCCACATTTCATCCCTAACCTATGGACTGTGCAGGAAAAGGCCAGTTCGCTTGTGCTAGCAGTCTAAACTAATTACTTGCAGAGGAGTTTTGAAATGAGGTCAAGGACTTAGATTGCCCATCCCTTAGTGGGACAATAGAGGTAAATGTATTAGAAAATGATTTCATCCATATTGCTGTATGTTTTCACCAAGAGTATAATTTAGGAAGTGTATGTGGGACAGTTATCACTTCAAGCAACATGCAATTTTTTCTCAGAAGTATTTATTACAAACAATAAAAAAGCCACAACAAATCTCTGAAGATACACTCATTTGGAGGCAGGGTGATTAATTCTTAAAATATATGCAAAAGTGACCCTTGTGGGCTTCGTTTGAAATCTTACCATATCTCCAAATCTGAAATGGCACCTTTTCCCCCCAAATGGTTCCCTGTAATCATCTTAGCTGATAAGAGAGGGAGAGAACACTTTTCCTGTCAAGACTCATACAGTGTGCTGACTATGGGAGTGGTATACCTCTAGTATTAGCTCACACTGATGTATCCACTACTGAAGTAGTTATTAGCAATAGTTATCATGTTGAAAATTGGAACTAAACCAGCTTGGGCCCTTTCCACTCCACCCTCCCAACTCACCATAGGGACAAAAGACAACATTGTTGTGGTCCCGTCCTTCTCCTGTCCCCAGGCGGTGCGATTGCACCACAAATCACTGACAGGTTTTCCCCATCAATGAATGGTGATCGTGCCACCATCGCAGACTTACCTTGTCTGTGGAGGCCCTCAAAGTGCAGTGGCTGCACTTCCTACCCCAGCACAGCCTGGGAAACTACCTGGCTGTGCTGCAGCTGGAAGAGCCATAACCATCTCACTTCCTGGAACATGGAGGCAGCCCATGAAGAGGGGAGCACTCTTGCCACACTCCCCTCCTGGCAGAGCCAACTCTGGGACCCACATCAGTTATCTCTGCAACAAGGTAAGGTGTAGAAAGGGCCCTGATCTCCATGACTAGCCCAAGTTCCTCTCATTTATTTCAATGTGACTGAAGAACAACCAGCTTTGTTTGGATACAATGCCACAGCAATCCTTTTGACTCTGGGAGCATGCTTTTGGTCCTTCTTGTGCGGTTATTTTCACTGTATACTTAGGAAGAACAGAAGGAAGTGATTATAAAGAAAACTTCACAAACCAGATACCTTATCCTGTCAGCAAGATTGTGGTGGAGTCCATTGCCCTCCCAGTAGGAATGATGACGGAGGGCAACAGTATGGAAGTATGAAAGTTTATGAGCAAACAGGATTTTGTAACACAGCAGCAATGAAATAAGAGAGAACTTGTGTGGGGAAGATCAGCTAAGCCAAGCCTCTCCAAGGCAGAAACTCCCTGCCTCTGAACTGCTGAAAATTTCCCCATGGTTCTTCATCACTTAATTTCCACAAAAGGAAAGTAGGGACATAAGTGATTCCCCTCGCCAAGGGTACTAGTTGGCACTCCTGCAGTAAATAAAGGAACTATTGCCAGAATTCCATTTTACCTTGCTTTCAGCATAAATTTGCGTACAGTTAACTACATAGCAGAAGTGCTAAGAAACCCTGTTACTGAATTGCAAAGGATACCAGCAAGAGTGCTCAATGAACACCAGGGACCAATGTGATGCACATCAGTCCTGTGTGCATCTGCCCCTTTGCCAGCTCTGCTATGTGGTTATGCTACAGCAGTTATCTACCGGATACTGATGTTGTACATTTCACAATTCTGATTTCCACACACATAAATCCACTTAGAAAAATGCAACTCCCATAAAGGATTACAGTCCAGTTCTTTTTACTTCTTGAGCTGAATGGCACTGAATGGGTTGCAGGCAAGGCTCCTTTACCTTTTGATGCCTCTTGAAGAACCTCTTAGATACAAATTAGCTAACTGAGTGTTTACACCCTGCCACTGGAGCAAGATACCTTATCCTGGCCTCATTCCCCCTCACCTATCAAGGAGAAAGTGCCCACTGCAGATTCCTAAGACAGATGTCAGAACCTCTAGCAAAAGCAGAAAAAGACCCTTCCAGTCTGAATATACACTCTAGGTTGGATGGAATATGGAACTCCATGTGTTGTTGAATCCCAGCCAGCATATCTAATAGTAAGCAATGAAGGAAGTTACAGTCTGACAAAATCTGGGAAGCAATGATTCTTCATCCCTGTTAATATATACATAATGCCAGATACCCTAAAGACAACAAATCCTACCTGATCTTGGAAGCTAAGCAGGGTCAACCCTGGTTAGTACTTGGATGGGAGACCGCCAACCAATGCCAGGTGCTGTAGGCTGTATTTCAGAGGAAGAAAGGAGCAAAACCATGTCTGGGTTTTCCTTGCTTAAGAAAACCCTATGAAATTCATGGGGTTGCCGTGAGTCAACAGGCAAGTTGAAGGCACACACACATAATTTAAACTTCCCTTGTAATTGCAACTTGAAAGCTTTCAGTGTTTTTGTTTCTGTTAAGGAAACACTCACACATCCATTTCTTTCTTCATATAATTCAGTTCCACTTATGCCATCCTCCTCCTTCCCAGTTAATGTTAAATCCATGTTGGATTTCAGAGGATTAGATACTAGAAATCAAGGGTTAACGCACCCAGAAATTAAAGTCTAAATTCAGTGGCAGTTCCAAGTAGAGTAAAATTACTGAATATAATTAATTCAATGGTTTTTAACTTTTGTATGCTGTTAACTTTTAACTATGCTTGTTTTAACAATTGTAAGCCATTGTAAGTCCCAAACTGGGAAAAAGGCAGGATATAAATAAATACTATCAGCAGCATCGACATCAGCATCTGTTGATGAATGATAAATCAAGACTTATGGAAACCTCATTGTTTCAAAGGGACTAGTAAATTGATTTAAGCCAAAGAAAGAGTGAGTTTATTCTACATTGCTCATGATCACTTTAAATTCCTGTGAATAGGAGTGAGGAAAGAAATTTAAACTAGTGCATGTTACCTAAATGAATGCAACATTAATACAAGATCCAGTTCTTAATGCAAGATCCAATCCCAATTTCATTATAAAAGCCTTGTGTGGAAAAAAACACATCCTTTTTGTTTGTTATATTCAGCTTTTAGTATAAGTCTCAGATAGAGCTGAATCCTCTCAAGAATCAACATCAGTAAACACATTTGCAATAATGGGTTGTTTTTGCATTTTTTTTAAAAAAAACTACTCTGCAACGCCAGAAAAAAATTAATGTTTGTTGTCTTGAAATGTTGTATCCTTCAGTTTCATACTCTACTGAGATTCACACAGAACACCTTGAAAACTGATATTTTCTTTCCTTTCTTCATTCCTTTCCTTTAACAACTAGCAAGGCCATAGCAAAAACAAAGGATCAGTGTGTTTAGACAGGGGCAAACAAAATGTCACCTTTTATCCTTGTGGTTTTTCACTGCAATCCTTTATCACTGGCCCTGGCGCTTTTTGTGTGATTCATGTCACATAAGTCACATGGGGTGCCATTTACCAAGAAGAACCTCCATACAAGCTCCATTGAAATGAATGGAAGATGCCCCTGGCATAATTTTGATCATAGAACTAAACAAGCACAGAAACCTTGCACTCTAAGTGGTGATCTTCTACTCCTAATTTCAGTGTTGGGTTGCCTATTCCTCTCCTACATCCAGTAACTGGCTGTATTGGCGGGGGCTGCGAGCTTTTGGACACATTTAGTCCAAACAAAAACCCACAAAACCCCGACTCTTCTAAGCTCTAATTTAATTGCTTACAAAGCAGAAACATCCATTCTAATTAAACAGTCAAAGATATTTTGCTGCCTGTGACAAAGAAATGATGCCTCATACCCATTTCATCTACAGAAGCAGACAAGACTGATAGGTAAAACGTATTTCAAGCCGGGGAACAGGTCAGTATTCTACCAGCTTTAGGGGCAGATGGCACACCATTTGGCACACACAAGATGCCTCTAATATCCTGCCATCTATACTCCAAGTGTTTTGTCCAGTATCCCAATATCTCTGTAACTCCTGGGTGGACCTCACTGAAAGTCCAGCCTTGATCAGATGATTAGTTGGTGTAACTGGCATGAGACTACCGTTTAGTTCAAAGGGATCAGAAAATGTTTTAAAAAGTAAACTCGTGGAAAGATACGTGACTCTGAGTTGCCTGCTTTTTACAAAACAAGAGGCTGAGAGGTTTATCATTATATATTGTCTTCATTTTTATGTAACAAAAAAGAGGTCCAAATGTGATTTGGTTTTAAAGGCTAAAAGCTGTCAAGTAACAAACACAAAGTATAACATTCTATCATTTTATACAGATTGTTTATGAAGAGTAGGAGATTGACTGTCTGGGATATTTGATATCTTACTAGATGCCCCCATTTGTCTACACACTGCAGTTCTCCAGAGAGAGAGAGAGGAAAAGAAAATAGGTTAGTGTCTGTGTTTCCTCTGTGTAGTGAAATGCAGTGAAGCCAAAAGGCAGTCAGTCCCCACTACTCAATTGCCTCCTTCCCTTCCATTTCCTCTCTCTGCATATTCAACAGTTATAGCAACATCCCTAGGCCTTATAAGCTGCAGTGGGGAGGTTTAGGGTGGGGTAGAAAGGGCTAATGCACCTTCTGGCACCTCATCCAAAAAGAAGACATAAACATATGTAACCTCAAATTTCACACATGTATGTCACCAACAGGATTCCAGCCTATATCTTATGATCATGAGAACATTAGAATTATGACTTGCATTTACCCAGGTGTTACCCTAATTTTCTGGGGATCCTGGGGGTCCTGATTGCCAAATTAGTTATTTTACATTCCAGGAGGTCCCAGTCACGGGATCAATTATTTTAAGTTCAGGGGGCCTAGTCACCAGATATGCTGCCGGAGTTTCTGGGAGTCCCGGTCACTGCCTGAGTTCCATGGGATCCCTCAAAGGACACCTAATCTGACCCTGGAGTTTAGGGGGTTTACGAGTCACATCAAGCATTCACCCAGCACACTAGAGAGGTAGGGTAACCTAGCGAGACTTTGTACCCAGCTTTTACAGGGTCAGGCCGAGTCAAGACCCAGACAAAATAAATTTATAATTATTTTCTTTATTTAAAACCTCAGTCACTGCGCACTTACACACTCACTCACCCAGACCTAAGAAAAATAAAGGGAGGAAAATTGATAGGGGATTTAAAGAGGGATATCGGGGGAATACTACACCTGATCCTGAAATAGAGCCAGAGAGTCAGAAGTGGTGAATCCCAGCACGTGGAGGCTGAGGGGAAGGCTTCGGCAAGCAGAGCAGCAGCAGGACAGGGAGAAAGCCAAGAGCGATCCAAGGAAACGCTCAAAGTCAGGGGTTTTAATAGGGGAAAACATACCTGGAGAGTAGTCTGGTCCCGGGGAGAACAATAGGTTTCAGAGTTGAAACAAAGCCTCCGAAAGGTCAGTGTTTGACTTGATGGATTTTCATCTGGATTGTCAATAGCCCTGACAGTATGTAAATGGGGAGCGCTTGACGGTTGTGTAGTCAGGAGTGCTAATCCTGTCAAAATTACTGTTTGGGGCTGAGAATCTTTTGTGTGCTTGGTGCATACTTGATTGGGTTTTGATGTGTATTTGCCTGGAGGTCTCCTGAAGCGGAACAATGGAAAGTTACTGGCCTGACCAGGATTTTTCTTGTATTTTTCAGCTGTTTGGCCGTGCCCGTGTGCATGCTCATCTGAGGGCCTCTCAAACACATCGGGGGGTATATTTTTAATAGCCAATTTATATTAAATTGTAGACTCCAGGTTCAGGCACATCCATCACAGTAACACAGGGCTATATCACTTTTAAAAGGAATTATTTGGCTTATCCATTACTCCAATCACTTTACGATAGTCCAAAAACTAACTCCATGGATTGTTGCTATTGTTGTGTGCCTTTGAGTCATTTCTAACTTATGATGACCCTAAGATGAAGCTATCATGAGTTTTTCTGGGGCTGAGAGTATGTGACACACCCAAGATCACCAATGGGTTTTGATGGCCAAGCAAGGAGTAGAACCTGGGTCTCCAGGATTGTAGTCCAAAGCTCAAACCACTACACCTTGCTGGTTCCCTATGTTAATCATTGGTAATGCTGTGGAGCATGACTGAAATATCAGTCCACGCTTGTTTCCCAGGTAGAATCGTGGAGCTGAAATTGGGCCCTGAATCAGTTTGGGGAGGAGTCATATACACATACACAGACACAATTATTCTTGGCCAAGAGAGAACATTTTGTCAGCCCCTGCTGTCAGTTTGGCTGCAGGCAGTGGTCTGAGGAAGATGAACAAAGCTTTATTGAAGCATCAAGATTTTTATAGCACTTGCAAAGAGACAGAAAATGTACACGAGAGTTGCTTAACAGAAATTGTGAGACAGGGAACAGAGAACAGATCATTCTAACATTATAAGATAGACGTCATTCTTTCTGGCCCTTTCTACACCACCCTCCCAACCTGCCATAGGACAGGAGAACGACAGGACGTGACAATGTTTCTGCATGATGTTGTCACGGCCCCATCCTTCTCCTGTCCCCAGGCAGTGCAATCATGGAGTAAATCATAGACAGGTTTTCCCCATCAATGACCCATGATTGTGCCACCATCTCACACTTATCCTGGTGTGCGGAACATATCCGGCTGCACTGTGGTAGGAAGAGATGAGGCCATTGCACTTCCTGGATGCAGGAGTTGCTGCCGGGATCCCCACAGGGCACTGCTGGGATAAGGTAGGGTGCACAAAGGGCCTCTGTGAACAAATGCATGTTCTCAGTAAGTTATCTTAATTGACTTTTTGACACATTTCTTGCAAGAAGACAGGACAGTTTATTTAAAATTGCTTAGAAACTCAGAAACAAAACACTAAATACTCAGAATTTTTTTGCTCTCAACAGTATATTACTCTGATGGCTTGGGTTCAGGCTTTTTGAAGGAGTATATCTCCTTATATGTGCCTATGAGAGGTCTAAGATCTTTGTAAGAAGCCCCTCTTTATGTCCTGGTACCTTTTCAGGCTCATTAAGTGGGAACAAGACAGAGGGATTTCTCAATGGCTGCTCCCAGACTTTGGGAGCAGCCCTCATGAGGCTAGCATGGCTCCTTACTTGCTTTCCTTCGGCAGTAAAATAAAAACATTTTTATTCCAACAGACTTTAGAAATTGATTGTGATGGGCTTTTAATGGTGTGCTGTGCTGTTTTGTTGATTTTACATGTTTTTAAAGTGAATTTTTAATGGTTGTAACTTAATAGATTAATTGTTTTAAATAACTTTATATTTTCTTTGACTGATGCTTTTGTATAGCTTTTAATCTGTACTGTTTTTATCAAGTTGCAAGCTGGATTGAGTCCCATTATTGTCAAAAGATTGTACTCCTCCTCCTCCTCCCCTCCTCCTCCTCTTCATTCCTAAAAAAACAACAACATAGGATCCCTCTGCTCCCAAACATTGCCTAGGTAAATGGAGTTTTACCACACAACACTTACGCTTCAACTGTAGACAAGAATCTTCACTTTTTGCAGAAATGCTACTTTGACAAATTTTTTAAGATAAGTGCATCCTTGTTTGAAAAATGTAACTAAGAAACTATGATTCTGAGAAGTATTTTAATTGCCATAACAAGATTCCTCAGTACACAATAGGAGCCACTGAGTTTTTTTACTGAGTGCTGTATTTAATTTAACTTGGAAACCTCATGCTTCAGCTACTTGTTGCTAAGAATGCAGAAAACCATAAAATCTGATTTTAATAAAAATTACATCTGTTAATGTGCCCACAACAATAATGTACATGTAGATCGTTTCTCAAGAGGTTTGTTTGCTTTCTTTAGTTTAATAAACTTTATTTCTGTGAGGCTTTGAGAACTGTCCATGTTCAAAAAGGCCAGATTCAGAAAGGAGTCAGATCCAGTCTTACTGTACTGAGTCTGAGCTTGTCTGTGTCAGCATGATTCCCTTCTGTAACTCTGGTATAGTGTATAGTTTATTGTAGATACTAGAATGATCCTGTGGAGAATTTCCACATCAGTGGCAGCTGCTGGCAGGAATGTGTAGAAACTTTCTGCTTGATCTTGAAGAACTATGCAATGAAAAGAGTTGTTCACACACATGTACTCTGTCATAACTGCCTTATCAAGTGGTGACTTGCATGTGAAAATGAGCCATCAGAGATCAAAACCACAGATAGAACAGCCAGGAGCGACATACCACTCAGCTGCCCAGGTGGAGGAAAATAATCTCCCTCCATCCCTCAGGACAAAAATATCAGGCCCCAGTTGCTACGCCTACTCTTCTGTAACTCTTTTCCCTATGCTGTGGGGAAAAACATGGAACATTTTAAAAGCAGCAGTTGGGAGAAGTCACAGCAGTAGGGAAGTATTTGAGTAAGGCACAGAGGTAGAACTGAAATATGAACAAAGTCTCAGGTATCTAACCTTTTTCAGTACCCAAATTATGATGGGGCCATGTGAAGTAACATTAAGAAGGGAGTGTACTTTTATTTGGCCTGAATTTTTCTTGTTGGCCCCTAACTAAAGCAGACTCATTGAATCAATTGTTGCATGATGAGTCAACATATAGGTAAATTCAGCTGTAGCTGGGATTAACAGTAGCTATCCGTTTGGGACTAAAAATTGAGCCCTGGTTCCTATCACCAACATTTACATGGTGAAAGAATGGATAGGCAACTCTCCTCTCTCTCTCACAACACCACCTAAAGAATGTGTGGATGTGGGCCTCCATGCTGACACCCAAGCTTGTAGAGATCCTCTTGTATTTATTCTTTCTTTCTTTCTCTCTTTTTTTTTAAAAAAGAGGAGATTAATCACATACAGAGCAAGTCCAAAATAGTTTTGCAGAGTGAAGTGAAAGATTCTCTCCATTCTATGTACAAAAGGTGAGCAGACTTTCTTTGACAGTAGTGATCAGACAATATCCTCTACTGCACTTCAAGGAAGCAGATCAGTTTAGTGGGCATAGTCAAATTGTAGGGCCAGCACAGATGCATCTTCCATCAGAGGAAAACAACTGGGGGCAGGGGCTCAGGAATGTCAAGAGGGATGGTGCTGTTTCCTCTCAGAATATGCTGCTTTGGGGCACTCCCCTTGCTTTGGTTAATGGTACAGTCAGCCTTGGCTGCATGAGCAGAGTTCCCATAAGATTAGAGCTTGAAGTGTGTGTTGGAAAAGAATCATGACATCTGCTCTTTCACAATAGGAAGGTCACCATCAGTCAGCTATTAAACCAAAGCAGAGCTTCTGTCCCCAACCCACACATGACAGGGACAGGAAGAAGTAATCATAGTTAAATCCTAGCACTTCTCTCTTTAAATAGCAAGCTGTGACATGGCTCTACCAAAAGAAGGAATGACAGGAGAGAAACTCACAAGTAGCTTCACTCTGGAAAAGCATTTCTGATCGAGGTTCTCACAAACTAAGGGGATATATCCTCATATTTCATCACAAGGCTTAAATCTTTCTCCTCATCTAATGACTGCTTTTTGCAAGAGATTTCAGGCAGGATTGATGCATGCCATGTGCAGGTGAGAAAGGAAGCTGGCTCCATACAGAGGATATAATTACAGCAATATACTTGTAAAAAATGTAAACAATTTTGCTCCTAGCTGTCAGTGAAACAAATTTTACCCTGCTCCAACATCAGATTTCTCTCTGCATCTGAGGTCTTAAGAGAATACAGAAGGCAACTGCTGGGAACCATGCTCTAGCTTTCTTTCTGGCTTTTCCCCATAGGTATCATTAAGTAGTTTCACATTTTAGCTAGCCAATAAACTAGTGTTGACACATAGTCCTTCCCTTGGCATTCACATTTTGGAGGTTTCCATCCTCTGTGCTGCATGTTCCAACTTTCATTGAAAATTCAATAGCCATTGTCTTGAAGGGTGTTGGGAAATACTGAAACAGATTTTCTTGCTATTCTGTATGCAGGTGGGACAGACTCACAGAATAGGTATTTTAAGTCCTGTTTTCCTTCTTTTTCTCTCTCTGAAACCTCAGTTAATCTCTTCCAAAATTCTGCTTTGCTTTATTTGGCTTATAGTGAACTCAGTTCATCCTGAGAAGGCATATCATGGTGCTGTGGCCGAAATATCTCCCCAGTTGAATTTTAGACTGCGAACGCTGAAGGGCAGGTACATCTTTTTCATTGTTTCTCTCCCATGCATGACAGTGGTAGATGGTGGCTTTCTTGTCATGTCTGTAGGGTAATGAATCTGTAGCAGGATTTAGCTTAAACTTTAAAGGAGTTATCTGAGGCATTGGCCATTTCTGCACTAGCCTGTTACAGCGGGATGATTCCACTTTCAACATCCTCTGGAATCCTGGGGTTTGTAGTTTTGGGAGGGGCCGGCTGACCATTGAAGCCTATTCACAAAATAGCTTCACCACATTATGTAGCTCCTTCAAACTTCAGACTAAAGCCCAGAAAGGATTTTCTGTCCTATTGCCATTAGACCCCCCTCCAGGCACCTTGGTAGTGCTATATGAATTAATATAAATTGCTACCTCCTCTCTTCTCTGCTCTTACAACTACCATAACTGAGCATATCCCTGGAGCACTAGGTGGATGCAAAGTAGAATACCTGGGGCCACTCGCACTATACATTTATAGTGTTATTATTCCACTTTAAATGTCAGAGCTGCATCCTGTGGAATCCTGAGGTTTGTAGTTTGGTGAGGCACTGGAGTGCTCGAGCTGAGACTTCTAAATACTCCTCCCTCAACTGCAAAACCTAGTGCGCGGTGCAGGGTCTGAGTAAGTAAGCTTTATGTGAAGGCATCCCTTCCTTGTAATCCATGTGTCCTCAACATGGAAGCTATCCTGTAGTCCTCCCTCAGCAACTTTGTGTGGTAGCTTTAACTGAGGTGGTGCCTCGTGCAAGGTTACCTACACAGGTTGACCTGGGAAGGCGGTGGTGGGAGGGTGTGTAGCCAAGTCAGCTCCATCAATGAGTCTTCTTCTGGCACGTGCTTTCCATATCTGCAAATAAGGTCAGAAAACATTCCCCTGCACGTTAAATCAGCTGCTATGCTAAATACTTGGGCCAGAATCCAGTTGTTAGTCCCAGCTACAGTAGACCTACTAAATCAATGGAACTTCCATAAGTATTGACTAGCAAGTTGTTGTTGTTATTGTGTGCCTTTAAGTCAGTTCCCATTTATGACAACTCTAAGGTGATCCTATCATGGGGTTTTCTGAGGTTGACTGTGTGTGCAAGCCACTTGTGCAGAAATGGCTACTGTTCATTTCCATGTTTATGGCTCATGGGAATGGCAGCATCCACCACTATGTAAATTGACACTTACCATTAAAGTTTCCCCATATGATCAACAGAATGAACATACCTCTTGGTTGTGCAAGTCAGCTGTTAAGAGATAAACTGTGTCTCTTAGTATTTCAGACTCTTAAAGCCCCTGGCTTAACCCTTTAGTGATCTTCTCCCCCTGCAATTGGTAACTGATTTTGTTCCTCTTTTTCTGTTGCTCTTGCCTCTTCCACTTATTTCATTGCTGTTTGCCACTGTCTAAGGCTATTTCTGCTCTACATTGTTATAGTGCTGTTATTCCACTTTCAACATCCTGTGGAATTCTGGGGTTTGTAGTTTACTGAGGCCAAAGAGCTCTCTGGCTGAGGATTCTAAAGGCCCTTCTCTAAACTGTAAACCCCAGGATTCCATAGGATGTTGAAAGTGGAATAATAGCACTATAACAGTGTCATGCAAAAATGACCTAAATCAGGGGAGGGTAGTAGAAGGTGAGAGGGTGTGTGGTGCTGGACTCAGACTCCAAGATACCTGGCTTGAATTCCTGCTCAGCCATGGAAATGCACTGTGTGATCATGGGCAAATCACACACTCTCAGCCTCAGAGGAGGACAATGGAAAACCTCCTCCGAACAAATCTTGCCAAGAAAACCTTGTGATAAAGTCAACTTAGAGTCACCATAAGTCAGAAGTGACTTGAAGGCACACAATGAGAACAAAGTAGATAGTAAATTTGTATCTATCAACAGATCACTAGATGATTTGCAAGAGTTTTTGGTTTCCCACTAACAAGAGCAAATTAACAAGCTAACAAAGACTTTTAGCATCTTGGTTTGAACACACACACTGTAACCTAGCTTATGACACATGCAGTGTTGCACTTTATCTTCTGAGGAACTGTTCTGCATCATATACCCTGATCACCCCTTATTTTACAGCTACATCTGGGTGGTGGTCATTAAATTTCTTGGGGAGGGGGACAAAGTAGTTTCTGCAAATAATTCTGCTTATGTCTGTCCTCAATTGTAAGATGCCTGGGGCAAGAACTGTCTACAAAACCTTAGCCTGAAAGAAATCTGTTAGTCCTTAACTATTTGTTATACTCTGGAAGTAATCTTTTCATTATGTCAACCTGTAGAACACCATTTAGACTAGCCGTGAAGAACAGGTGTCCTACCAGATGCCGTTAGACTGGCCAGCAGAAGGAAGAATGATATGAATTGCACTATGACAACAACTGGGTGGTCTTCCCTGTTTAGACACATTAAAATAACAGATAATTAATTAAAACATTAACTGCAGATTCAAATAAATTTTGGCTTTGGCACTGTAAATTACCATGAACATGGTCGTACATGGCCATACATTGGTCATATAACTTGAAAGAGAGAAGGTGAAGGGAGGAGGAAGGGTTAAACAATGGAAAAGTGTGACTAATTTGGAGGCAAAGTTAAGCTCAGACATCCTCTTACATGTTGTACCTGGAAAGGTGAAGATATTCCTCTACTAGAGGTGGTCAAAATGTGGCCCTGGAGTCACATGCAGCCCCTCAAGGATGTTTTTATGGTCCTCAAGACCTCCAAAGTCCCTGACTGGCCCTTTTCTGCCTTTTACCCCACTCACCCAAGGAAAGTGAACTGTGGCTCATGAAAATCTCCAGGTGCAACAATTTATCTTCTAAATACGTTGCAAGGCCTCTTGTATTTTAGTTTGACATTGGGGGAAAAATATATTTTTTGAGAATCAAAAGTGGACTTCCAGCCACTTTGGGGGTTTTGTTGTATTTTTCTATATTCCACGTGACCCTCAGAAGGTCCCAAGGCATAACAGCAGCCCCCGGACCTACTACAGTTGCCAAATCCTAACCTACACCCATTACATGATTTACAAAATAATTATTGACAAGAATATGACTTTAAGCAGAATTAGGGGATCTGCTAAAACCAGAGCTCAGAAGGGCCGGTTTTTAGGGCTACATCTCTTAGAACCCCTCTGCCAGCATGGCCACTGAGTGATGAGCTCAAAAAAATAATCTTTCCAAGTTTTAATAGATTATTCATTCTTGCTGCTTGGGGGATTCTGGGAACTGCACTTTTGAAAGGAACTTTTCTAAGCTCTGATTGAAATGAGTTAGATCTTTCTCTCTTTTTTTATAACTTTTGTTGTTTTATTTTGGTTTTTGTTGTGAGTCATAAAGATTAACTGCCTATTAGTAACCACATAATTAAGCAAGAGATTATGTTGCGTGAGAGATGGTGTACCATTATCTCCTTCTCTAAATGAAGATGTGCATGTAACAGCTAAAAATGTTTATTATTATTCAAAACAAAACCCTTTTGGGAATTCTCTGAAATATGTCACTTGAGGGAACTCTGTATATAATGACATAAGTTGGCCCATTGATAGATGAATCAGCAGCTTTATTTTGTAGAAGTTATGGAGGACAGATGTGTTTACTTAAGCAGTCTTCTTGTCTGTATAACCAAATACAGATGAGCTGCAGGAATCAAGAGCAGTTGCTCTTTAAGACTACAGAACAGCCACATTTCACAATGGGAATTGCGGATCTGAAAAGACTGTCACTTAAACACAGTTTCAGGGATCCTCTGAGGCAAAGTAGACCAGACACACTCTTTCTCTGCTGATTAGGCATCACTATCAATGCAAATTGGTGAGCTCTCAGAAAGGAAGGCTCTGTTGAGGAATTCCAGCCCACTGCGGGAGACTCCCTTTTCCCAGAAACATCCACATTCATACCTCATACAGATTTGTTGTTAAATGACTCTCAAGGAGCCAGAGACCCCCTCAAAGCGTTCACTAGATGCCTTATCTTGTAATCATCTATATACCCCAATAGAC